>OZ007588.1:18705025-19416290 GCA_963931845.1 Maratus michaelseni | reverse complement strand
TCTTAAAAAAGAAACTTTTGTTCCCTTTAGTAAATAGATATCTTATAAACTAAAATATCCAATCTAACAAAGAAAGATGTCACACTATATAATTCATTTTAAACATAAAATTGTTTTCAGTAACAATATATTGAAGTATATTAAAAAATTTTAAAAATGCAAATTGAAGGCAGAACATATATCTTATATTCTCGATAAGATTCAAGAAAATTTGTAAAATTCCTTACATATAACATTTTATTCTTAATTTGAGCAATATACAAAAATCATGCAATTAAAAAAAATACCATGACCTTTTTTTAAGGGTTATGTCTGAAGTGTAATTTATCATTCTTGTTAGAAGTCGCAACTAAATTTGACTAATCCTTTATTATATACATCAGTAGATTCATTAGCATTTTTTCCAAAACAGTCAGAGTATACACCTAGTAGATTTTAATTTTTGATGAACATTCTTCATTTTGAACCAGAAATTTAATTTTAATTAAATGATGAAGGTTCTTACGAGTTGTCGATTTGATAGAGTTTAAACTTATAATTTTTTTCTAGTTTGAAATAGAAAATCTTTAAAATAAAAATAATGTCCTTAATAATACTAGCAGGGTTAAAGAGATCTTTGTAAGATATTGTTTGTAAAATTTTTATCATTTACATGGATGCAGATACCTTTTTCAGATGAATGGCAACCCCAACAATTGGCAGGGGACTAGTGCAGAAACATAAAAGAAATATTTTTCATTTAGCAATCTTTTTTTTTAAATTTGAAATTGCTACCAAATTGTATTGTCATACATAGATGTCCACATCAGAGATGAACAGGCTGCAAATTTATGTCTGTCAGCTTGGACTAGGTGAAAACTTTATTCAATTTTGAAAAAAAAAATCTATTTGAGAAACAAGAATTTAGTCCTTACAATTCTGTTTGAGTTTGAAGTTAAAAACTTTGCGATCAATGGCTGTGTATTTTCTTTTTGTTGTTAATTTAAACTGCTTTTCAAGGAAGTGAACACATCATAAAACATGCCATTAAGGGGCTAGTTCACTAACGCAAAAACACCCGCTTGCTAATGTTAATCCTATGGGGAAATATTTTAAAATCTCATTCGCATTTCAATATTTTAAAAATACTTCTGATTTTAGTTGCAGTTTATATTTTAAGGATACTTTCAGTTTCGAAACTGGTTCTAAAAGTATCTTAATAAAGAAAAATTGTAATCAAAATAAAAAAGGTAGAATAAGGTCTACATTAGCAAGTGGATGTTTTCACATGAGTGAAGTAGTCTCTTAAGTGTGTATTTTAGACTATTACATATTTTTTGAAAGAGCAGATTTTTATTTTAGAAGTTTTTGAAACAATTCAAAAATGTTAATTTCATGCTGCATACATTTGGTATCTGAATTTCCCCCCCCCCCCACACACACGGGATGAAAAATTTCAATGCCCAGCCTAGCCTATCTTGGTATAAAAGCAAAAAAGCATAGGCCCATATGACCGTTCAAGGTTCATGGACAAATCTCAGCATTGTTAAAAATAAACCAATCACATTAGGCCATTTGAATCCTTTTCTATAAAGAATGATGACATCTGCCAATTAACATTAATTTCAATTTTTTAAAAACCAAACTATTTGATTTTTATTAGTTATTTTCCTAGTAAATGCATGTATTTTACATACATATAAATCAGTGCCCCCCCCCCCCCCAATAAAAGTAATGATTGTTTCAGAACAGCAATCAGTTCTAATTAAAGATATTAATTGAAATACTTTTTTTCTCAGGCTCTTGGATGTTAATACCTGAAATTTGGAGGCAAGAAATAATGAAAATGATATTAAAAATATTTGAATTTTTGGAGTGGAAAAAAAATAAGAATTTGAAAATACCCTTACAATAATAAGGCACATAAGACAATATTACTAAGTAATGCAAAAAAAAAAAAAAATCAAGGAATGAAAGAAATAACTGATTAATGAAAATCTTAATTTTTGAAGCTCTGTATAGTAACATTTTTTAAAATATTCCATAAATTTCTTTTCAAACAATTTTCAATATGAAATAAGGTTTCTAATTTGATTTATATATGTAATGTGTGTACAACAGATTAGATAGATTGAAGAAACACATAATTTCCAATTGAATAGTTATTTTAGTTTTTCTAACAACATTAAAATGAAAGATAACAGAATTGTTCACGGATTATGTGATTTGTAGATCCATTTCCTGGAGTTTATTATGTCGATTTAGCACTTCATTCTTCTTTTAAATTATGCAAAAATATATATGTATAATACTGTTCCAACTTTTTTTTTATGTATAGCAAATAAATTTTGAAAATACAGTGCATATTGCAATAATTTAGTAATTGGGTTAATTGAACAAACAAAAATTGTTTTGATAGTCTGAAAATGTATGAACTGAAAGAAAAATGTATGAAAAGGAGAATTTAAACTTCTAGATTTGTACAAATGTTTATTTTGTTCAATCGCTACATTGTATTTTCCCTTTTCTTGACGTAGTTTTTCCTTTCTTTGGCATGTCGTAGCCAGGTTTTTATAATATCTTCAACAGCTGCTCTGGTTGTAGCGGCTGACTCTTCACATACTGCATCTAAAAATAAAAGAAAGAAAAATCATTAGAAAATGAAAAACTTCCATGCATTTACAAAAAAGTTTGAGAACTATAATTCATTTTAAAGTTTTTAATTAAAAGAAATAAGCAAAAAAAATTATAAGATTTATCACCGTGTAATCTATTACTAAAATCAAGGTTTTCAACCAACTTATTAATACATTTGTATAAAACCAAAAACTTTAAGACTCAATATTTTATGTGCACTGAAACTTTCTGCAAATTAATGTTTAACAAAAGTATGTGTTGTATTTTGACGTTATCAATTAAAAACAGCAGTTTTAAATAATTACTATTTATATTAAAAATTAATATTAATTAAAGATTAATTATTTTGGTTAAAAAAAACTATACATTTCAGAGAACATTGAAACAAGCATTTCTGAATTTTCTCAGGGAGCAGGCTTAGAATAGCTCCCTCACTCCAGGAAACAATCAATTCAGAGGAAATACTCCCGTCTACAATATTTTCAGAAATGGGATCAATATTTCTATTCTTATTTTGAGGTTTGGCAAAAGCTGCAATTATTGATGTTTGATTTGCACTTCTTTTATCAACAGAACTTTGTTTGACTGTGCTTATGTTGTAAATGCACACTGTAATTTTCATTACAATATATTTAAAATTAATTTTAAATACAAAAAAAAAATGAAGAATAATCGTAAAGTTCAATAGAATGAGCATATGGGCCACAATATGTACCACTTTGGAGCAAGTTACACATGTTTGATGTATGCTACAATATTTGCTACATCCAGGCGGCACTTTGGTTTCGTTTGGATATATGAGTTGCAATTCGAAAGTAAACAGTTTTTGGCAGAACCTAATTTGAGATAAAAAACAATAAATAATTGGCTAAAAATAATACATCATTTCCTCTGTGTCATTTATGATATTTTTTTCTATTACTATTTTCTATTATTTTTATTTGAAAAATTTCCAGTCAGATTTATTTTTGGCTAGCCGCCAGTCAGTCATTGATGTTCATTAAAATTTGAAATATTTAAATTTAACTTTAAAAAATCATTCTAAAAGAAATTTAAAATGTTTTCTAGCACTACAAAAGTAGTTCATTTAACTGCCGCCACTGGGCTAAAAAATTCTTGCAGCTGCCAATGGAAAACCGATTGCCGCCAAACTCTAGTCTGGCAAAAAATAGAAATAAAAGTGTGATGTTACAACGTTTTGATTCTTTAAACTTTGTATCGTGCATAAACAGTAAATAAATTTTACATAAAATTGGGGAAATTTTTTATTTTTCAGTATTAAGAGGAAAAAGAAATTTCCAGCAAAGTTTTGAATTTTGCATAAAATTTTCTGTGCATGGCATGTGTCTGTATTATACAACTCTTAATACATTCCGTTCAGCAACTACTGTCTTGCTATAGATACCTGAAACCTGTCCAAGGGTGGGGATGTGGAACATACTATCCATGAGGGGGGGAAAAAGATAAAAAGGGGAGAAGGCATACCAAATTTTTTGTCTACACACATTTTGTTAGATTAGCAATTTAAAAATATATAAATTATGCATAGACACCAACTATATCCAGAGTAAACTGGTTAAATTTCAGGAATTTTGCAAATTTTTTTTAAACTATATTTTTTTACATTATCTGAATCCTCACCACTTACAGCATTTACCTTTATTTGTCCATACAATACAAACATAATTGAAACAAAGGTTACTTTTACTTTTGATGTATAAATGATTTTTTGTAATAAATTTTTAAAGGAATTAGATTTTTGGTTGCAGCTGATGAAATTTGTTGTCTGATCACTAATCATGTTTTTTAGTAACAAAAATAGTTTCAAATCTATTTTTTTAATTAAGTTTCTATTCTTTACTAAAATACTAATTTTTTTAATCAAAATTAGTATAAAAAACATGAAATTATCATGCATAAGGATATTTTTAAAAAATCTGATATATATCACTAAACCCTGAGTGCATTATGTCATATCATTAGATATACACTAAAAAATTACATAATTCTTTTTAAAAATTCATGAAACTTATTTGTTGAAATATAAGCATAAATTATTACTCACCAACAATGATTTGGCACAATGTTAAAGCAGTAAATTTTTTTTTGTCACCACTTCCCTGCCAATTGTATTTTTCAGCCAACTCATTGGTGAATAAATATTGCAATATTCTCCTTGTATGGTCCTGGTACATGCTACCCCCGTAGCTTCTTAATTTCCTGACCTGCATGAAAAGAAAATATATATATTAAGAATTGGGAAGATTTAGAGATAAAATTGTATCCTAAATTTAGAAATAGTCAAGAAACATCATAGTAAACTTTTAATGTGTACTAACAATAAACAAGATAACAAAAATCTACATTTACGACAAACTATTTCTGAAATAATCACAGCTTTAAATAAATAAGGTAAAGCATTTAAGCTTTATCATATACAGGCATGCAACTGCTCAGATGTCTGGTTTCTAAATGGTGACCAAAACTTTATTTTAAAAAATCCCTGACGGCTCGGTTTACAGGCACAGGTAGATTTCAAAGACGCAGAACCGTGGGTTACCTGTTTATTGGGAATTGCAGAAAAAAGACCTATTTGCCATGATGTGGCAGTTGGGACCACACACTTTGAAATATACCTCTGCCTGGAGGTGGAGCCAGCATGATCCTTTGATTAAATTTGCGCTTTTTGCTATTCTTTGACGCAATTTGCCTTTTATTCACGATCCTTTGACAAAATTAGTTTTCTTTCTGAGATTGACGAAATTCGTGGGGAGGGGGGGAGATTTTTCGCAATCCCTTAACAAAGGTAGAAATTTTTTCGCAGTGCTTTGAAGAAATTTGTGGGGTTTTTTTTCTAGACTTTGAAGAAATTCATGTTTTTCCGTGATTATTTGACGAAATTCGCAGGGTTTTTTTTTGCGATCCTTTAACCATTTTATTTTTTATTTTATCCCTTGATGAAATTTTACATTTTTTAAGAGTCCTTGGAAGAAATGTGTGTCTTCTTCGTAAGCCTTTGACAGAAATCACATTTTTCTGCAATTTGTTAACAAAAATAGCATTTATTTTTTTCTTTCACTCCTGCAACGAAATTTGCATTTTTCGATCTTTTGACGAAATTCACGTTGTTTCCACAATCCTTTGAAGAAATTGTCTATTTTTTATGCGAATAATAGATAATTGAGTTTTTTTTGGCGAATATAGTTTAAAATTCGAAATATTTATGTTCGAAATTTTGGACTGAAGACTTAAATTTTCAAAATCGAATGCCTTAAATTTTTAGGAAAACTTGAACAGAATCACTCCTGATGAAATAAATACATAACTATTTTTTGTTTCTAACGAATCGTAATATAAATTAATTTTAAACTAAAATTTGAGAGAAAAATTATTTGTTTTTAATTTCGGGAAGAGAAGGGGGTGTGGGGTGGGGATACCATGTTCACCCGCCACCAAAGTAACAATATTTTAGTGATTAAACATTGAAACACAATGGACTGAAAAAAAATTAGGAATCTGTAAAATTTGAAAAATTTCAGAAAATCTAAAATTTTAGTAAAAATTTACAAATTTAGAAAATTTCCGAATATTTCTTTCCGGACTTCGGGTCTTTCCGGATTTTGGGTCATATACTGTAAAATGATTCTTTCTTATCAAACGTAATTAAAATATAAGAAATGCATAGTACAGTTGTAATTTCCATTTAATTTTTCTTATGTAATCAAACAATGAGTTATATGATGAGTCAAGCTGTTTAAAAACTGATTGATAACACTTTACAAAAACTTTTGCACATGGATTATTTGTTAAAATTTAATTTGAATGTTTTGTCCAATCGTTGAACTATTTCAGAAATTTAACACTGAGTATATATATATATATATATATATATATCCTCATTATTTTTATTTGTAGAAATCATTTGTCCTTTTTAAAATGTATATTTCTACAATACAAACCTTTCAATAATAAATCTTCATGCTGTTTGTTTGTATGAAGTCTTATAAAAATGAAACGCAGATCAACAATCCGTCATTTTTGATGGTGTTATATACTAGTTTTTAATGATATCATAAATCTGTCACATAAATTTTCGGCCCTTTTCCTAGAAGTAATAATAACTTTAAACTGATTCAATACGTATCATAATTAAGAAATTATAGGGTTTTTTCTGTTTTCACAAAAAGCAACCCCCATTTCCCCCTGGTTTGATTTTGCCCATTAACTAACTTGACCGAGATTTTATATATCACTTTGAAAAAAAATTGTGCAGAATTATTGCAGTTATCGTGTCCATAAAAAAGTGACATAGATAGATATTATGAAGTTTTAAACTGGGGGTTGGTTTTGGGTTCTGAAAATCAGGATCGGTGTAGATCTGCAATTTTTTTTCAAAATTTCTAACTATGTAATAGGTGGTATTTCTTACGAAAACTACCTAAAATGATAAACAGTGACATTGCAATTCTTCAGTTACTTTTTATCTTCTAGTTTCTTAGCTCTTTAAAAAAAAAATGTATCAGTCTTGTGATAGTCTCTGCTGTTTTAATAAAGCTTCTATAAGTTTTTAAAGACATTCACAAGAACTGTAATGGTTTAGTTCGTGCCGCTTAAATATCAAAATCATACAAATAAGGTACAATTTCTGGCAAAAAAAAAATTAAAAGTGAGAAAAGGCAAGAAAAGTGACTAAGGTTTATGTTTGCATATAGTTTTAGCAAAAACGAAATCAACAGTGACTGACTGCTTTCATGATAAAGGTTGACTAAACATAATATTAAGAAATGTTTTTAAATTCTAAAAATGAATGCTTTGTTAGGTTACACAGAAAACATTTTAGTGCATAGAAGAGAAGAATATTTCTTGAAAATAACATTTTCATTCTAACAATTAAGTGACTTAATCTTTAAAAATTCAAATAGTTGGATAAAATGGCGATACATACAAAATATACTTGATTTTCAGTGCAATGAAGTTTTTCTTCCAAACACTGCAAGCTGTGTTCATCTGTTAATGGGAAATTTCCAAAATCAGGTATTTTATTAGCTTCTGAATTCGAAGTGGAAGCTGAAAGAAAACAGATAAAACTAAGTATGGACAAATACAAAGTAACAATTCAAATTTCCAGAAACAATTAACATTTTAAGCAGAATACAGACAAGGAAACAGCTTTGGCATTCGCCTGTGGTCTGCCATATTGTTTTTTTTTTTTTTAAGTCTAAACATATTTGTTTTGTTTCTCATTTTTAAAATAATTTTCATATGAGTCAAAATTAAATAACATGTTTATAATAAGTAAATGTGGACGAAAATTATTTTGGAAATAAGAAATAAAACAATTATGTTTTGATTTAAAAAATAAGATGACAGTGCACGGGCGAATGCCAAAAACAGTTTCAGATTTAAAAAAAAAAAAAAAAAAAAAAATCCCCTGAAGTATTTTCAGAAATGAACAACTTTCCCATGCCCATAATTAATAACAATTTTAAAACCAGTATTAACCCCCCTCCCCCTTAAAAATTTCTTTGGCAATCTCAAAAATAAAGTTTATACATCACATATATAAACAATATGGACATAATTTTAAAAGAAACAATTTATGTAACAGAGAAGCCTGCATGACCTTGCGGGACTGACCTTAAAAGTTCAATTGCTGCAAGAATTATATTTAATTTCTACTTAGTGATTTTATTAAGTCTGAAAAGCATTATAAATGATATGAAGGCTACAAATGACAATTTTAAAATGTTGTTTTTTTAAGTTCTTAAACGGCTTTCAAAAAGTTCAAACTAGCATAAGTCCCATCAAGGCTGATTTGATAAATGGGCAGAGCCATGAATACACTTTTCATAGAAGTATTGGGCTGTAGAGTGGTCAAGAAAAACCGAATTTAAAAATCTTACTTGCACGTCATTGAAACCGCCTGATGATTAAATACACTTGGTTTGTTTTTTTTAGATATATCACAAATTTAAAATCCTTATTAATATTATCTGATAATTCTTAGTTAAAAAAAAGGATATACCACCCCACCCCCACACAATTCAAAGAACACTTTGAAGGAAATAAAATCATTTATTTTCATTATCTCAAGGTCAAGACATTAGTGTTTAATATATCAATGGATGTTATCAGATGTTAGAAAAACACAGATTAAATATAATGTATGTTATCACCTGATGGGTATGAACATTGACAGAGTATCTTAACTCAAACTTCCCTGTGGAATTATAGAATACATCAGACACAAATAACTAAGAGCCCCCCAAAAGAAAAATATCCTTATCCTGTTTTAATAATGTATTGCTTAAAATAAAAATAAATTTCACTTACCATTAACATTTTGGCTGATAAGCCGATCAATTGACTCTTTCATGTCATACAGTTCTAACTGTATAAATTTTTGGTTTTTCAAAATCAATTCCAAGACATCTGAAATAAAGTAGTTTAATTATAAGTATGTACAACAATATCATAAATATGTATATCCATCCTGTTATTAGCAGTTAAAATATATATATAAGCCATTTTTTAAAAGATGCTTTCTTTACAATTTATATTTACATTTTTCCCCCCTATTACAGGTGTCATTAAGAGTTGACTTCCCCTAAAAAAATGTTTGAAATAACCCTCCCATAAAAGAATTATATTTTTTTTTCACATGTTGCATACTGAATTACAGGAGCTTTTTGGCTATCATTATATATATGTGAATCACTAGACTTACCAAAATGAGATAATATTGTTGCATGTTTCCAATAATGTTAATAATGGTGCTTTTAATCTTTGCATCAGCTGAGGCCCCTGCTAAGGACAGAACAGGCCTGGTCTAAAGCATTAAAAAATCTTTTCATAATGGTATAGAAATAGGGCACAAAATGAAAAGATTAGACCCTCAGCATGCACTCTGTCTCGATCGAGTCAATAACAGAATTTGTGTGAAATCTGTAGGAAACTAAATTTGATGACAACCTCTTTAAACAATCTGACTTCTGAAAACTGTAAAATATGCTCGCAATGAGCATGAATCCTTTGACAAGGCATTATTACAGTCAACTTAAGATATCGGTAGTCAAAATGCAGCAGAAATTTTGAACAAAAGATCGAGAAGTGCACCTTATAAACATCTGCTGAGTGCACACTTTCTATGCACTGCATTTGTTGGATGCAAAATTTTAATCATTTGCATGTGCAGTTGAAATGTCATTCCATTTGGACAACTTTGTTATGAAGTGTAATGTGCACTGTTTCTGCTACTGAAGTTCTGATAGTAATACAATATTTTAATTTTAATAAGGAAAGATTAAATACCTCTAAATACACAGGAAAAAACAAAAAGAAAAAAAAAGGAGGGGGGGAGGGAAGTTAGTAGCTCTGTGATTGATAAAAATTCAGTTTTCTACTAAATTAATAACTGGAATTCTAAAGCCTTTTTTTACTTTTACAACAAAATAGATGCTTTTGAAGGGTTTTAGGCTAAAAAAGCAGCTATAGTAGCTTGATGAAAGAAATGGAGAGCTTAATTACAGATGTTATAAGATAATAATCCACATCCACTCTGTCAATTTGTTTTGATTCAGCAGTTATACCCATACACCTCTGAAAGCCTTGCCTACAACAATCACAATTTAAAAAAAGATTATACAGAAAAAAAAAGAAAAAAAGGGGGGAAATAAATTTACCTTTTTTCTTGTGTTTTGACAGACTATTCAATTTTGGTGTGCTCGTTTTTACACTTGGCGAAAACAGAAGTGGTGAGCTGTTTTCTTTATTGTAATCCTTTAGTAAAGATTCAGACGGTTCCTCATCTTGTTCTTCAGCTGTTATACGACTGCAAGAAGCTTGGCTTGATGGTGGCAATTGTGGAATGATTTCCAGCATTTTTTGAAATTTACTACTAGGTTCATCTTCATCTGATGAGTTTGCATTATCAAATCTATCTTTCCTCTTCCCCTTCCCATAATCATCAGGATCTGATGTTAGTTTGGCATCGCCATTCTTGGCTTTTGCTACCTTATGGCGGGCTTCTTCATATGTGGCTATCAAAACAGAAAAATGAATTAACAAAAAGGTACAGTTAAGTTCTTTACTCATTAAGTTGATATAAACTAGTTTTGGTATCTATTTTATAAAATAAAACTATGAGACACCATAAAATTCATGCTTAATTGTACAATATGTAAAACATCTGCAAAGAAAATTGTAATATGCATACCTGCTTTACCAATTATAGTGATTGGAAAAGTGGGCCATGTTTCTCCAGGCCCAATTTCTCTTTTGATGAGACTTGATGTATCTTTAGAGTATTTTCTTGGAGGCCAATAACAGTGACTTTCATCCACAAGCCATCCAATTGGTGCAACTTCAATGACATCTTCTCCAATAAAATCCGCTATAACGAACATCCTGAAAAGCAAGAATATGAAAGAATTTTAATATATTATAAGCAAACAAAATTGAAACAATACTGCAATTAATTCTAGGATGTTAACTAAAGTACAGTGCAGTACAATATAAATTTGTCATATGCATACCTGCCAACCTATGAAAATTCCAAAGTAGAAATCAATGTGCAAAAAAACACCTCCCCTCGCCCTTTTTCTTTTGGTATATGTAAAGATTAAAAGCAGGTTATCCATGTTTCCACAGAAAAGTAAGCACTACTGGAAATAATAAAATCACTTTGGAAATTAACACAATATATAAATTTCTCACCTTTGCTGCATATTTTTATACAAAGAAATTTGAATAACTTCCCTTGACCATTTCATAAGAAAAATTTTTTAGGCAATGCCCTTTCACATTTTTGTTGTCACTAGGGCGTTTTCCATAACTTGTCTTGACAGTCGGTTCTCATCTGGGTTATTATTGTTTCACAAGATGACTTGCATATTATTGTCAGAGATCTTGGTCGTACTTGTCATAATTAAGTGTAGTTATAATTTTCACGAGATGCCTTGCATACTCATTTGTTGCTCTCTTGGTGTGCTATATGGTGAGGTCCATTAGAGTTGACCTTTAGTTGATCTATTACTTTTAGAGATTGTTATCGCATAATGTAGCGACATTTTTGTTTAATGATTTTTTCTCCCTCGTATGATTTTAAACTCAAGGGCAATCAATTCATTTTGTTATAATGTAGTTTGCACTAGATCATTTCACATTTAGCCATCAGTCTATTTCTAAAAGACTTTCAATCTGCTAAAAAGGCTCGTACACATTTCTCAAAAAATAAAAAATTAAGACCTTTAAACTATTGAGCTACACTGTATTATTTTAATATTGGGTCGTATTTTTGTAAATATAGCTTTTAAACTTTCAAATGGTGGGGAGGAAAAATTATGGCATGTGGCAGTGAAGAAATTTATACGACTACTACCTGACTCTCCCGGGCCCTGTGATAAAACCTTAAACAAACCCAATTTGTATTTTATATTTACCAAATTTTTTATGAATTTATATTTTTAATGACAAAATTAGCACTCGCTAATCGACAAGCAATACTGAAAATTTGGCAATTGACTTTATTGCCACCACTGGCCAAACTTAATAGTCACACTTGCTAATTACGATGATTTTATAGAAAAGATTTTTTTCTGCTGTCGCTCGATAAATTGAGATCCCCTTCACCCCTGAAACCATTTGTTGAATATCACTATTTTCTCTCCAAAATCATTTAACAAATTTAAAGATTTTTTTCTGCTATTGATTAATGAATAGCCTGATTGTTTCCACGATCGTTCAACGAATTGTGCAGTTTTTCTGCAATCGCTTGATGAATTGCACAATTAAAAAAAAATGGAGGGGGTGGGAGAGAGGACGCAGCTCAATTAGATGAATATTTATCAAGTACTTTAGATATAAATATGGTAAGAAAATAATTAAATATTGAAGATCTTCACCACTTTAACTTTGGGTACTTTGTACAGGGGAAGAAAAATGGTTTATTTTTTTCCTTTTGGGTTGGTCGGGGTAGGACAGGGGAAATGTTTCTGATTAGATTTATTATTAGACTAAGAAATTTATTGTTACAATAAAATAACAAAGAGCAGAAATTTTTTTTATAGAATTAACTTTGCACACAGTTAAGGGGGACAGACGTTTAAAAAAAAGAAAATTAATATTAACATACTGGGGGATAAAATGCATGTTTTGTATGCTGGGGAGCCAATGAAGGAGAGAAATTTTTCAAGGGAGGGGAAGGGGATTGGAATCTTTAAACAATGGAAATCTACTGAAATACACTTTTATTTTAATTAAAAAAAAATGCAATTATGCATTTTAATTTTTCAAAAAAATTTTAGATTGGAAACTAGGAATTTTGGATACATAATTTTTTTTTAGGAATTTTAAGAAATATGTACGCCTTGGGTGTGCAATAAAGGAAAAATTATGTTTTTTCCCTCATGTTCAAAATGTATACATTTGTTTTTTATTAAATTTACATTCCAGCAGTTTAATTTTGATAATCTGTCAACTTTATAAATCCCCAGAAGTGAAGATCGGCAAGGTACCGTATAGAAATCATCTTTTTTAACATAAGCTTTGCCAATTATCATTACTTCCGAATCTTTATAGCATATATTTCTTATAAGGATTATAGTGCCATCAGATAACACACAACAATTATTAGGATGTTTAATTGTTAAAATGAAATCATCATAATATATGGCTGTATGTTGGAGACCAGAACAACCCTCTAGTAATATGCCACCAGAATATTCTGCTCCTAAATTCATTTTACCACTAGAAATTTTTGCATATTTTTTCTTGGAATGTTTTTGTTCTTCTAGCCGGTTATTCAACTGCTGCAGTACTTTTTCTGGCTTTCTTAACATTCTTTTCAGTTTGTTAAGAAAGCTCTCAAACTCAAATGCAGAAAACTTATTTAATTCCCCATATTTCAGAACATCGGCAGGTAGATGTATCAATGCATGAACATTGTATGATACTAAGTGCATGCCATATAATTCTTAGATTGTAACAAAGGACAACAATAACTCTTGTGCATAAGAATTGTGCGATATGCATAGTTTTTCTGAAGACAAAATACACACAGCAGTATGTAAAATATTGAAATGTGTATAATATTCAAGCTTTAAAATGTCTTTGAGTACAATAGGTGCGGTATACAACAGAAATTGGCGAAATTCTGTAGCTTTCCACCTATCAATATGTTTAAGTGGCTGAGGCTTCCTAGCAAATTCTTCAGGTATGTCACTTTTTAGGGATTTTAAAGAAGCTGAAAAAGAATCTATTTGTCGCCCAGATAAACGATAAGACAAATTCCCTTTCAGCCACAACTTTATAAGTTTACGTACAATACCTAAGCATATTAAATGCATATAATCTAGAGGAATCTGTTCTATCATTTTAAAATTTAAAATTTCTTCTAGAGGAGAATAACCAAGGTGATGTTCCGGTTGACGTCTATCCCGGAAACTTTCATCATTTCGTAAGATGGCATTTAATTCAGGAAAACACATTCGCCCATTTAAGTGATCTCCCTCAGTTGTACATTTTGGACACCCAAAATATCCTGAATGTCCTTTAGTAAATGTTACAAAAGAACGGGCAGGTGCATCACAGACAATTCCATCCAAATTTACAAGAATTTCTAATCCATTGAATAAAAATCCAGTTCTTAGATCATTAATTTCCGCCACAAATGGATTTAAAAATTCCAAGTCTTCTGGTTTATGAGAGCCAAAAAACACTGCAGCTAGAAAAATAAAATTCCGTTTAAGAATATTACACTTAACTAATATAGGCCACAATTGATTGGTTGAACTTTTAGTGACAGGCAAACCATCAATATTTACAAACAACTTAATATTCAGATGTGTATTTAAATATGGCAATCTTTTAAGAATGTTACAAATACCATCTTTTACACCAAAGTAAATATATTCACCTCCACCTACAGATAAAGTGTTAATCACACGAGGAGTTTTCATCACTGTTCGATAATCTTTTGGCAGAGAATGATTTCCTATACCATGTTTTTCAAACAATTTGAGAATATCATTTAGTGCTGCTTTCGTAATTTGATGAGCAATTGCCCATTCGTGAATATCTTCTGAGAAAGAAGCTTCTCAAAAGGGTTTTCATTTTCCGCTTCAGACATTTGAGGAGAATGATTACTAAAATCATCTTTATTTGACAAAGTAGAGCTGTTTTCTGAAGAACTGTTTTCAGAATCAGAATCAAAAGCAGAGCTGCTTTCAGAATCAAAAGTAGAGCTGCTTTCAGAATCAAAGCTGCTTTCAGAATCAGAGCTGCTTTCAGAATCAGAGCTGCTTTCAAAATCAGAGCTGCTTTCAGAATTGGAAAATTTTGATGTAGTAGCAGCTCCAATGGATGGATTTTGCACACTCTCTGATGGATTTGCACATCCACTTTGAATTGATCTTGTCGGAGATACATTTCCAAGCTCTAAGTTGAAAAGTTGCAAGTTCACAGCCTCTTTAACTTTCCTGTAAATCTGTCTGGTCCGTCTTTTTTTCTTATCTTTGGGCATAACTTCAGTAATAATTAACTTTTACTAAAAAGCACATAAAAATAAATTTCAGAATCATATAACCTGGAAGTTAACTTAATGGGCTGAATATCCCAGAATATAACAGATACAAATAATGCAAAAATCTCATTCCATATACACCTGGTGTATGACACATACCTGAAAATTTCAATTATTTTTTCCTGTTTCTATATTATGCTTATGTTTGAATATATGGGATATGTTTGAATTCAAACCAAGCATAGTCAACTTTCCTATCAAATTAAAACTTAATTATCTTTAAAATGAAGGATAAAAAAACTCAATATGCCTGATAAAACTTGAGAAATGTCAAAATGAAAGCCAAAAATTGCTGGTTTTTAGCCAGGCCATAAAAAGTCAGCCGGCTTTTATTTTGTTGTTTCATCTACTTAAAAAACCGGCTATTATTGAAAAAGCGTGGTTTACAGCTAATTCTCATTTAATATTAAATTTATTTTTTATGCATTTATAACAGTTTACTACTAAAAAAATTAAACTTTTAATAAATTTCATCAAATAAATAAGTCTTTACAACTACTAGAAGGCAACTATGCAAACAATATGACTAAAGAAAATACATTAAATTAGACTGAGCTGGCGTTTTGAATTTCTATATTACCATAATTTCCGGCATATAATCTGCGGAACAAACAACCATGTTTCAACCCAGAAATTTTATTTTATAGAATCAGGGTTCGGCGATATATATCCAATATTTATTTTCAAAATATAATGAAATTTATATTTTCAAAATATTGCATATAATGTTTGATATTTTCAGTCAAAAGTAAAGGAATATTTTAACTTTTATCGGCTGTGTCATTCTAAGAACTTTTGCTCTTAAACTGGCTTTTTAGCCCCCCCCCCTCCCCCAAACCAAAAAAAAAAAATTCCAAGCTTTATGTTTGAAGTTGAATTTTTAAATGTAGAGACAATATTTACTTAGAAAAGCCACTGAAATATAAACTGCCTAATTTAGATAAACTTGCAACTTCATTAGAAATAATTTTTTCTCGTTTTGGTTTTGTTCAGTTAAGCAGACTAAGCTTAATATATTTATGTTCAAATTTTTCAATAAAATCAAATTATTTTGTTGTATAAAACAAAATTCTGAAAATTTGATTACTAAATCTTAATAGTTAATTTTTTGTGAGTGTAAAAAGCAAATTGTGTCTGGTTTCAGTTAATTGATCTTAAATTTTGTTAAGTGGAAAAAAATAAATAGAAAAGCCACTGAAATATAAACTGCCTAATTTAGATAAACTTGCAACTTCATTAGAAATAATTTTTTCTCGTTTTGGTTTTGTTCAGTTAAGCAGACTAAGCTTAATATATTTATGTTCAAATTTTTCAATAAAATCAAATTATTTTGTTGTATAAAACAAAATTCTGAAAATTTGATTACTAAATCTTAATAGTTAATTTTTTGTGAGTGTAAAAAGCAAATTGTGTCTGGTTTCAGTTAATTGATCTTAAATTTTGTTAAGTGGAAAAAAATAAATAGAAAAAGACATTTAGACTATTTTTTTTAAGTTTTCGTGCTAAATGACATGATGTTTTAATGTCTTATTTATATTAACTCTGAAAATATCGGATATATATCAAAATATAGGATATTTTTCATATTTTCGGAAATATCGTGATATTTACGAGCCCTGTATAGAATGTAACTTACTAGATCGCTGTAAATATTTGACTTCAATTATAAAATAAAATTTCTAGGTTTAAACAGGATTGTTTGATCTGTGGATTATACAGTACATAGTTCTACAGATACTATATATTTTAAAGGTTATATTTAATTAAACAATAACAAAATTCCACACATCTAAAAGAAAATCATTATTTACTTTAAAAATTGATTAAAATTAAATAACCTATATGTATTTAATAGATGAAATTATCAAACACTTGAAAACATCTATATTTAGTACATTAGATTCCCTTAAATCTGAGTGCCTAAAATCCACATATTATTGCAGATATAAAAAGTGAAACTGAGTTATGTTGCAGAAACAAAATTCAAGATTGTGTTGAAATCAGCAACAATCACAATGTACTACATAAAAGTACACTAATTTTGGCATAAATTAGCAACCTTATAGTGAAAATTTGTTATATTGTAGATCCTGCACATTATTCACAAGGGTAAACAACTGTAACTAAACTGTTTATTTTTCTTGTGTTCATTTCCCTGTTTCAACATTTTAATTTTATAAATATTTCTATGCTTTTTAATATGTAATCCTGGTTAATATGACCAAACTCAAACTTTTTCATGAAGAAAATTTGAATTTATTTCCTAAAAAATTTAAGGTGGCACAGTCGCGCTCAATCTTTTTTCTAGACCTTTGACAAAAATTTAAAAAGTAGAGATAATAAAAAATGCTACATTCTGATTCGTCGACTTGTTTCTTGGCAGAACAACTTGTGTATTACCCCACAGTTCACCATCTTTTTTTAAATTTTTTTTTATCTAAACACATTTGTTTTGTTTCTCATTTCCAAAAAAATTTTCATCCATATTTACTTATATTTAATAATAAAAGTTTAATAAAAAGAAACAAGATGGCAGACGACAGGCTAATATGTAAGGATAGTATAAATAAAATGTGCTCTCAGGAAAAAAAAATTATTCCTGAATGTAACCTTTTACCAGATGGATATTATTCTTGAAAATAAGCTATCAATTCATTTAATTAAGAACATTTTTGATGTAGTAACTTTAAAACATTTTTTCTAAGATATCAGGATAATAAAATTCACTATATTAAGTTGGTTTTGGTAATTGACTGATAACAAAGGTTAACTTTTGTAACCTTTGTTACCAGATAACACTGGTTACAGATGTTATTCTTCAAAATTAACTATTAACCCATTTAATAATAAATAATAAACATCATTTCTAACATAGACTTGTATAAAACCAAAAGCATCTATATGTTTTCATTCTGTTTCATATCTAAAAGCATTATGCATTAGTTACACTGTTTCATCATCTTGCCCAGATTGACAAATTAAATTAAGCTAACCAAATTTAAAATACATAATTTCATTCTTGCATATACACATTTAGCTGTGTATTTATAAATTTCATATTGTTATTTTCAATTCAATTTAGTGTACTATTGCTGCTTTTTCCATCCATAACAGTATCCAGCTGTTATACTAATTGCACTTTGTATCTTCACTTCAAACGACTATTGTTATAGTACAGTATTGTATAGTTACAGATGTTATTCTTCAAAATTAACTATTAACCCATTTAATAATAAATAATAAACATCATTTCTAACATAGACTTGTATAAAACCAAAAGCATCTATATGTTTTCATTCTGTTTCATATCTAAAAGCATTATGCATTAGTTACACTGTTTCATCATCTTGCCCAGATTGACAAATTAAATTAAGCTAACCAAATTTAAAATACATAATTTCATTCTTGCATATACACATTTAGCTGTGTATTTATAAATTTCATATTGTTATTTTCAATTCAATTTAGTGTACTATTGCTGCTTTTTCCATCCATAACAGTATCCAGCTGTTATACTAATTGCACTTTGTATCTTCACTTCAAACGACTATTGTTACAGTACAGTATTGTATAGTTACAGATGTTATTCTTCAAAATTAACTATTAACCCATTTAATAATAAATAATAAACATCATTTCTAACATAGACTTGTATAAAACCAAAAGCATCTATATGTTTTCATTCTGTTTCATATCTAAAAGCATTATGCATTAGTTACACTGTTTCATCATCTTGCCCAGATTGACAAATTAAATTAAGCTAACCAAATTTAAAATACATAATTTCATTCTTGCATATACACATTTAGCTGTGTATTTATAAATTTCATATTGTTATTTTCAATTCAATTTAGTGTACTATTGCTGCTTTTTCCATCCATAACAGTATCCAGCTGTTATACTAATTGCACTTTGTATCTTCACTTCAAACGACTATTGTTATAGTACAGCATAGTGGGTTGTAATATTTTTTAGACTTTGTTAAAGATTAAAATTTGTGGTTCAATAAGTAGGATTGTTTAAACCAATACACGGAGTTATTGTTATTTAATCTCTTCTTTCCAAACCTCGCCATCCATAACTAAAAAATAGTTTACTTAAAAAAACTTAATAGCAATTTTTGTACGGTTTCAATGATGCCTTTAATATTCCAAATTAAAAAATTCAAAGTTACATATTATTGGAGATAAAATAACTTGCATTCCTCATACATGACTATTTTTACCACTTTCAGGGGCCGCGCTAAGATTTTCAAAATGCTAGCCAGTAAATTAGCCAAATTAAAATATTTTTAGCCAAAAGTACATAATAATTTTTTTATCAATTCACTCTTTCAGCCCTGAATTTATTGAATGGGTAAAAAATCATTCTCTCACTATTACATTTGCTGCCTGTCCAAAAATTGTGCCCATTTTTTCTTTTTTAATTTTTTTAAAATTATACGCCATCCAAAAATAAAAGTGTTACCTTAAGGCATGTCTGCCAACTGTTCCAATTTTTGCATACCACTAAAATTTAATAGAAATTTGCCGTATTTAATCGTCAAAATGTTATGGTTAAATAAGGCAAGAATTTCTATTAAATTTTAGTGGTATCCAAAAATCATAAGAGTTGGTAGTTGTGCCTTAAAGTAAAGATTAAAATTAAATTGTCACAAACTAAAAAAAACTGCTGGTTAACTTTGAACTCAGTACCATTTTATTATTGTTACTTGTGTGGGCACAGAATACATATTTTTCACTAAAAACTTAAAATTCATTCATGTTTCAAAACACGATTACAACAATGAAAAGCTCAGATAAATCATTCACCATATTTTTTTTGTTCACCAATTTCATGATGTATTCATATTTTGCACATAGGCGAATGACAAGTGCAGCCCCTGACTGGCAAAAACCTATTTTTTGCCAGGACTGCCTTTTCCCACCTTTGGCAAAAACTTGCCACCCTAAGATTTTTTATTTTTTTAAACAAAATTACGAGCAATTTTAATTGATTAAATGCATAATACTAAATCAGCCATACTAGAATCTTATAACTACTTTGTTTCAAAATTACACATGCATGAAAATTTATTATTCTTTTGACAAAGTAATTCTGCTGTCTGTTTTAAAAATGCAAGTTAACTAATTTCATTTCTGCGAGATAAAAAGTGTAATCCTTAAAAGAATAGATGATCTGATCTAATAACAACTGTTCTAAAATGCATTCATTCTGCTACTACTGACCATGTGGCTTGACATGACCTTGTATGTCGCATTTTATTGCCACACATGATAGAAGAAAAGTTAGTTTTTTCTTTTTTTTTAAAGAGAAAACTTTTTATGCATACAATGGTGACAAATTCTGGTACTTTTCCATTATACCATAATCATGCCAAAATGTATGCTAATGTGCCATATATACTTCAACTCTGACCATGCAGATTTATTTTTTTTTAAACGGGGCCAAAAGTTTAATTTGCTATTTTATTGAATGTTATTATTCAGTAATAACTTTTCAAAACATATGAATTTACTATTTTTCGTCTTGAAAATATATTTATTATAAGTTATAACTTACATTTATTATAGAGATGGGTTTTACCATTTGGCTGTAACCTGATGAAGTTGAAATAAAATTTTATAACTATTAATTAAAAAATAATTTTTAAAGAAATTCCTTAAAGGTGTCCATTACTGGCACATCTACCCTATTTTGTTTACAAACAAAGTCGAATTTTCGAAGTCAGGAAAGTGGTACAAAACACTTTTATGATTAAAATGCCAAATTTTATTTCTTATGGAAATTATTTCAGATGAAATCTAACGGGGGAAAACAAAAAAAAAAGAGCAATTTTGGCTTTTGTAATATTATTTTACAGTTTAAACTAGTTGCAAAATATTACATAACCTACGCTTTCTCATTTAAAATGAGAAAGCAGTGTTGAATTAAGATTTGATTAAATAAATAAATGTAGTTGCATTTTGAATTTAAAGAAAACAACAAACACAGTTTACACTAATTTATGAATTTGAGCATAAAAATGACAACATTTTTTGATAGTTTCAACATTAAAATAAATTTGCTGAATATTACTGTACTTAAACTAAAAGCACACTACACGTGGAAATAATAATCTAGAACAATAATGTGTTTACTAATTGTTTGCTTTAAGATATCCATTTTCTTAAACAAGATTTTTATTCAGAATTATCTACCAAAATTTGCAGTTTTCTGAGATCCCTAAATGTTAATAACTGGCGAGGCCTAATTTTTAATAATAATGAAAACCATTCACATTTAAATTGCTTCAGCAATTACGAATATATATAACGTTTAATACTGCATTACAAAACAAAATTAAGTAAAATTCTTACCTTATATTGATTCTAAAGATAGAAATCTTAATGATTGCTTGGAAAACTAAATCTTCGAGTTCAGGCGTGTCGCGTGTAGAAACAAGTAAACTAACAAGTCTGCGGCAAATCCACTGAGCTGAGGTCAGAGTTGAGGAGTTTAGTCTCACGGTCATAGACAAAAAAAGATATCCAGTAGCTGTTTTGGGGACAATGTGATTGGACGGTGCGTTCAGAGCATCCATCGGCTGATACGGGGACAATGTGATTGGACGGTCCACTGATCAGCATCCTTCGCAGCGATTTTACAAAATATCACGCGTAGAGCGATTGGAGGCGGTGTCGAATAGTGATTGGCTGAAAGATGGTTACGTTGCTATTGAGGGGAGGAGTTAAAGCGTATTAAATGAACAAGTATGTTAAAAGTTAGTAAATTTTTGTGTCCGATCTGTGATTTTGGAAATTGTGTTCGATTCAGCACCTTGGCGAAAAAGTTTGGTGAAAAACCTTGGCGAGAGTCCTGCGCGTAGGGTTGCACAAGATTTTCAGATCAGCAGCAGCAGCAGTATCTGGACTGGACGACTACATGTGCTTACCGCATGGTGATTGTGATTTTTGCTTGAATTCGTTAGCTTTATTTTTTCGTAATAGCTGAGTTCACAGTATCATTATTGGAGAGTCTAAACTATAATTTTACAGTTGAAGAAAAATCCACAGCTAAACAATTTGCTGTTATTAGAACGTCCTTTCAAAATTCTGATGAAGTGTGCTCTTTTGTGCAAGAAATACAGAAAGCTACAAATACTACGAACTTTCGAATAAAACTTGCAAAGCCGAACATGTAAAGGTAATTTTTTAATATTGTTATTGCATATATAAATTATGTCGTTTTGTTGCAGACTTGCTTTGTTTTTCTGAAATTTAATATAAAATGAATGATTGGACATATTTAATATAAAATGAATGATCAGACTGATTGGAAAGGTTCTTATTTAATTTTGGAATAAGCATTCACATGTAATGTAAAATGCAGTATATAATAATGCAGTTCCTTATTATTATCTATTGCGTGCAGAATTAGCATGTTTTTAATGCAGTGATATTTTACTCTGTTTTAACCATGCTTTTTGCTGTGATATCAAAACACTGAATAGTGCTTTATTTCTACGTATACATTTCATGCAACATTTAAAATGGAAATATCAATTACTTATTCCAATGTTCTTGTCTTTAAGTCATCTGGTAAAACAACTGCTATAGAATAGTTTCAACAAATACTATGGTACTGTAAAAATAAATTCTTACATCCAATATAAAATATTGAATCTTATTAATAAATTAATTTAAAACCTGTGATTTTCAAATCGATATTCTTGCTCATTCAACTTAAATTTCTAATTATGTATGTAATGTAATAATGTATTAATTTCTTTCATTATATTATTAATCAATTATTTATTAAATTATATATAAAATTTAAAATAAAATAAATTAAAAATTATTAAATTCATTATATTATTAATCAATTATTTATTAAATTATGTATAAAATTTAAAGTAAATTAAAAATTATTATATTCATTATATTATTAATACATTTCATTAATTATAGGGTGCAGTGTGTACTATATGTGTACTCTTGTATGACAACATGAAAATAAGAAATATTGTTTTCCTGATATTCCCCACTACCATGATTGCTTATCTTAATCTGATATATATATTTTAAACTTCTATCTTCTCTGTCATATAATTGACTGATCATAGCAATCTCTGTACATGATTTGCATTGTTATTCATCAGCTTTAAATGTGTTAATTTTTTCAATGAATCAATCCTAATATATCTAAAATATTGCAGAGATTTTAGATTGTATTTAGTTTCTTAGCCATCTGCCCCCCCCCCCCCCCTTCTACAAAAAAAACAAAAACAAAAAAAAACACTCAGGATAACTACACAAATATAAAATTTGACTTTTGTTAAGGTGAACAAACATGTTTTTAAGTAAACAGTTTTTACATTTTGTTGTTATTACTAATTATTAAACCATTCCTTATTCTTTTAAAAATTTTATTAGTTGTTTATTTTTTGAAATTTCCTTTAATAATTAATCAGTAGTACATTACATGAATTATTGTAGCCCCCCACCCCTTCCCTTTCTCAACAAGGATTGGTTTAAGTTGGAAAACTTCATTTTTTTTTTTTTTTTCAGAAAAAGTTTGAAAACTTTCAAAATTTATGAATGGTGCAAGAGGGATTGTCTGGTGAATCTACTGGTCCCAGGATATGTTGCTCTCAGGAGATCACTCATGCATAGTTTTACTGTAGTAATTGGCTATCATTTGTGATCTTCTGCAAGAAATTTTAATTTGGGCCTTGGACGTGTGCTATTTTTGCTTCCAAATTTGTCAAGCAGGAACTGCGGTAAATATAATGTCAATCAATGAAGTATATTGACTATAAGTATGTAGTTTTTCAACGTATATTTAGTTTGTTGCATAATAAAGAGAGATTTTAAAATACTACATTCTACATTGTTTGTTGTTTGGTACTTTCATATTTCGTATTTTCATATTTCTCTTCTTTATTAATTAAATTGTTAATTTACTGTCTCCCTAAATCCATGAGAAAATAAGTTTATAAATTATGTAAAGCAATTAAACATTTAATTTGTTGCTTTGCTTGTAATACAGGCAGCTGAAAATTAATTCTTAAAAATGGAATTTAACTATTACTCTTCATAATTTATTTTACTCAAATTACTTTATTGTTTACTCCAAGTGATTTAACAAAAATGCAATTTTTGAAAACTGAAATTTAAACATTGTCAGGTGTGCGTTGCTATTGACCATCCCAAAACTACAGCAGTGAATGTTTCGAGATAATAAATGCAAATGTGTTGTATGTTTTCCGATATAAGTTAAAAAAAAAATTATTGAATATCAAGGGAAGGAGGAAAAAGTGTTGAATTCAAGGGGTGGCCCTTGAAAAAATGTCCCCCCCTCTTCCCTAGAAGTTTTGAGATTTTATGCTTTTAATGGTCAAAAAGTACAATTTCCCCTCCAGAGCTTTATAATGTCCCTCCCGGAGCCACGGAAATCCCTTCCGGAGAAAAATGTCTGAATTCAACACTGGGGATAAATTTTCTGATTTTTTATTTATTTACTGCATTATGTGTCATATTAGCCATAGTATTCCTGAAAATATTACATAAACAATTAAAAACATACTAGAATAACAATTATAGTTGTCTTTTTTAAAGAAGATATTTAACATTGGATTTCCTTTAAACATGTCATTTTAATATAGACATATGGAACCTTGAAAGTAGCATTTTCGCATTTTATCTGTAAAAAATAAAGATAATACTGTAGTAGCTTCCTATTAAATTGCTCATTCAGATACAGCCCTATTTTTTTTTATCCCCCCCCCCCCAACTTGGGGAAAAAAATAAAGGTTTGTGCAGTAACACCACCACTTTATATAATTTTATTTGATTACAAGAAATATGTTAATTTTTTTAAAAAAGTTTATGCATATACAAATACTTTTTTTTTTTACGTACATTTCGATATAATTCTACTTTTTTGCTTCTTTAATGAATGGCAAATGTGATAAAAAATATAATGCTATGAAATTTATAATCAGTTTGAAGTTAAAAGTTGCTTTAACACACCCTCGCCCCAATTCCCACTTAATGAATAATTCCATACACTTTTTTAAATATTTAGTGAGTTTTTTTTTCTGAAAACAACCCTATCATGCCAATTTTCTTTCCATCGATAAGTTTCTTTAACAGGGGTTGATCCAGGCAAAATTTGGGGCCTATTTAGGGCCCCTTTACAAAAATCAATTTAATAAAATGGGAACCTTCACAAAAATCAATTTGACAAAACTTGCTATTTATTATTTATTTATTGTTTTGTGATGTTTTAAAATGTGTAATTTGTAAACAAACAAGTTCACCAGAGAAGAAAACTTCACCAAAAGGATTTGAAAAAGTTTTTGTTTATAAATGCTTGGTTCGAATTTGATTAACTGGATTTCAACTTCCATTATAAAATGTTATTTTTCACAAAAATATAATAAATTTCACAAAAATAACCTTTACTTTTCACAAAATGGACACCAAGAAAAAAAAAACCTGCATCGACCCCTGTTTAATTAATGAGTGGCTGTAACACATACTGCACTATAAATAAAATATAATATAGTAATATTTTTTCTTTTTATTGGAACTGGAGTTAAAACTACTTGTATTTCTGATATCTTTTCAAATCCACAGATATTCTTAGCAGTTTGAATGCGACATTTCTTTTCATCTCGCTGATTAATTTATGTATTTTAATAATAGACTGAAATTTGTTTTTCTTTCTTTTCTTTAAGCATGCCAGTGCTTGGCTTTGATGTTATTATTTTTCATTTTTTAATTATAATAACTGAAAATTATTAATAACTTGTTTCTCCCATTAGATTAATACATACCTGTTTTTGCAGGCTAATAAAATACAGTTTTCTGCTGAGTATCGTGCCATCATCATTAGCATGCCAAACTGTTATTTATGTATTTTATTTCTGATATGTAGTATATCATTATATTCAGTAATAAATTTGTTATATGATAATATTTATAATATAGAACAATATTTTGTTGTTTTATTTCTGTAACTTGAATTTTCAAATAAAGGAAGTTTATTAAAAATTTTCTGTTATCATTTGACTATAATTTTATTATAAATGATCATTTCATATATCTACTTGTGTTTAAATAACATAATGTATATTAAGAAAATACTCAAAGCATTTTTTAATTAAAAAAAAGGGTTAAAAAGAAAGTTTATTTAAATTTTACTATTAAAATTTTTATTTTAATACAGTGAAACCTGTAAAGTTGACCACCCTTGTAAGTTGACCACCTGTCTATGTTGACCTCTGTTGTCCGGAACCAAATTTATCCTATACAAAACTATAAGACAAACCCTTTGTAACCTGACCACCTGTCTATCTTGTATCTTGACCACTGAAATTATTCAGATTAGACTAGAACTATTATAAAGTGCCCATCAAAACCCTTTATAACTTGACCACCCAAAAAGCTAACAAATCATGAATAAAAAAAAAAAGTAACTCTCCAAGTATTTTCTATTTTTTTTTCTTTTTAACTAGAATTTCTGGAAGGGTGAAATAGTATTAACCTGGGAAATGCTTTTAGTAATGATAGGTGTAGGGAAATATAATTCAAGGCTTATCTATTCTTACATTGTTGCTCTTGTGGATTTGGCTTTTCAACCCTCCCCCTCCATTCTTTGATTCTAGATTTCATTCTTCTATTCCCCATTCTCTTATCATTCCTTCCCTTCTTTCAATAACCCCAGGTGTTAGTTGGTAAGCAGAAATATTTCCACAAGTTGCAAAAGTCTGTGGCAATTGTAACAACCCAGTTAAGAAAATTATTTGTGATGAGTTACACTAGAACTGTCTTGTAGTACAGAAGGATTATTATTTTCATCCAGGGAACTGGGTGTTGAGGTAGTACAGCGCATTTATATTTTGTAATTGCTTTTTAACAAGGAAGATTTTGTTAACCTAAAATGGCTGCAAAAAGAAAATTAGTTGAACTTTCAAATGATAAAAAATATTAAATATTAAATTTAATTAGAAAAGGAGAAAGCCAGAGAAAATTAGCTGATAGATATGGAATTTCAAAAACTACAGTGTCTAACATATCAAAGAATGGGAAAGAAATAACTAAATTGTGGTTAGAGAACTGTAGTGGTGATAGAAAAAGAAAATTGAGAAAAACATCAAATGAAGAAATTAATCTGGCAGTTTGGGAGTTTTTTAAGCTATGTCGTTCCAAAAATATTCCAGTTTCAGGACCTATGCTACAGGCTAAAGCTAAAGATATTGCAAATGAATTGGGAATTTCTGAATTTAATGCAAGTAATGGATGGCTAGAATCCTTCAGATCAAGAAACAATATAAATTTCCGTACTCTTTGTGGTGAATCTGCTTCAGCAGATTGTAATGCTGCAGAAGACTGGAAAGCAAAATTAACTGAAATTGTGAAAGATTATCCTCCTGAAAACCAATTCAATGCAGATGAAACAGGGCTGTTTTTCCGTCAATTGCCTACAAAATCCCTTGTATCAAAAAATGAAAAATGTTTTGGAGGTAAAATGCCGAAAGAAAGACTAACTGTTTTACTTTGCTGTAGTGTCACAGGGGAAAAATTGAAACCCGTTGTAATTGGAAACGCTGCTAACCCTCGTGCTTTTAAAAGAAATGGTGTTAAAGTTGAGATTCTACCTGTGACATGGAAATATAATAAAAAAGCCTGGATGAATTCATCCATTTTTGAAGAATGGCTTCGCGATATTAATTCCCAAATGAAAAAACAGGGTAGGAGGATAATTTTATTTATTGACAATGTATCCAGTCATAAAATTTCCAAATCTTTCACCAATATTGAAATAGTATTTTTGCCTCCAAATTTAACGTCACTCGTGCAACCTCTAGATCAAGGCATTATTTGTGCAGTTAAGTTGCATTATCGTAAACTAATGTTGAAGTGCCTCATTACAAAAATTGACCACTGCAATGTTGTTTCAGACTTTACTAAATCAGTAAATGTTTGGGACGCAATTCGTTGGCTTAATGATTCTTGGAAAAACTTATCTTCTTCAACTATTTCCAAATCATTTTATAAAGCAGGATTTGAAAGTGTGGATGAAATATTGAACGAAGAAGAGACTGAATTTTGTTTGAAGAGTGATATTCAAGCTTTGTCAGTAAGTATTCAGCAAGAGCTGGTCGATGAAAAATCATTTCTCTCATTTGACAATGACATCATTGTGCATGAAGAAGTTGCAGAGAATGCAGAGGACATAGCTGCTAATATCTTATCAAAGATGAAAAAACCTCTAGAACTAGAAGATGATCAAGAAGAAGACAGTGAAGAGGAGATCGTTAATGAAAACACAAGGAAGACTCCTTTAACTTTTTCAGAAGCTTTAGACTGTGTACAACATTTAATGGGCTATGCTTCTGATAAGCAGCCTGATATTTCTGAAAAGATAATGGATCTGCATGTTTGCATTGAAAAACATTGGGCTGATGTAAAGTCCAAAAACCAGCGTCAAACTACAATAACAGAGTTTTTCTTGGACAAATAGGTAATGTATTTAAATTTTAAATTTTAGAATGTGTATGTGTCTTAACATGTTAAAAAAACAAGTTTTTTTTTAAATGTTTTTTTTATAAATTATGTGTAATAACTAGTATAGTTTGCAGAATCACTAATTGACTGTATATTGATTGATTGTTTTTTAAATAAATAGTAGTATATTAATTGATTTTAAAATTGATACAAAACTATTAATTCATTCTTGTAGTTAATCTTTTCTTTTATAAGGTGTTAGAAATATGCATGGTAATACAATATTATTTTATAGCCCTGTCAATAAATGAAATTTTTGTGTTAAAGAATGATATGGTGTGAATATTACGTTAAAAAAAGTAAATTTATCATCATCCTTTATAAGTTGACCACCTCTCTAAGTTGACCACTGAAGTGGGGCACCGCAAGTGGTCAACTTACACAGGTTTTACTGTACTAGCAAATCCACTCGGCATTGCCCGGTCCCGTCAACAAATAATACGGAATGCAAAATCGCTGTACGAAACCCTTCTTCTGGTAACGCTTTGTCTTTCGGAAATTAGAGAGATTTACATGAAGTGGAAGTAAATTTAATACCACCTCCTCAAATGTCTGGATCATTTGATTCAAAACGGGTCAGTTTTTAGTCAAAAATTAAAAAAGGTTATTTTTAGGTAAAAAAGGTCTGATTTTCACAAAATTTACATTTTCGGAATCAGAAGAAAACTGAGTTTCGATTCAAATAATCCAATACTTTTCTTAATACTCGAAAATGAGTGAAAATGAATTTTTTTCGTTTTCTGAGATTATCAAGTTGGTAACTTTCTTTTGCAGCTTCAATAAAAATACTTTGTACAGGATGAAAACAGAGTTTTTAAATCCACATCGTTCATAATGTTTTTGTTTATATTTTGAAAGTCCATTTTCAGGTTCAGACATGTTTATATTATGGATGTAAACAAAATTTTTTTAAAGAAATATTGCAATTTTCTTTATAAAATATTTTATTTCCTCTTGAAGTTTAGTTTCCATTCTGTCTGCACTAGAATTATTACTGTCACGACACCAGAGGAAAGGGGAAAAAAACTGTCTTCCTGTGACGACAATCGTTTATAACTCGAGATATAATTCATTTATTAGTAAATGCATCCGAATTTGGAAATATTCTTTTGAAATACTAAGAAATCAAATAGCGTTTCAGGTTTTCTGATAAATAAAAATTACCTCTCCGATAATGGTAATAGAAATTGCATATTGTGTCAATTTCCCAGGCACTACAGTCATATAAATGTTGTCATTGTTTTGTAATTCAAGGAATATCAAATTTATAGGAAAATAAAAAATGTAGGGCCATTCTTTGACAAAATCCCTGCTGGCTCTGCCTGCAAACAAGTTAGGTTTCGAAGTGGGCAGTTTCAACTGCTGCATCATGGCAAAAAGCTCTTTTCTTCCACAATTACCAACAGACAGGCATCCCACGGCCTGCACCTTCGAAATCTACCTGTGCCTGTAGTCCGAGCCGTTAGGGATTTTTTTATATTTCTGAATAGATAAAATTTTCACTTTGAGCCCGACTCAGAAGGATTGTTATGAAAACAGAACCTGAGCCCATCTCATCTCTATTTCATACCAACTGTAGCATAATTAGCACAGTCAGCAGAAGAGACAAGCTCACTCCACCATTCCAACTACTTTTCAGTCTATTTTGATAACATAACAGTTCAACAATGTATGGAAATTAGCTTATCTTAATCATGTGAAATAGAAGTATTGTAGTTTGCCTCTTTTGTTGGCTGTGGATATTACGCACTGACATGCTCATAGAGCTCAAGATTACTTTGTATAAATGTAGAAGCAACTCTTTTGGTGAGAATATTCACAAATCAAACAGATAAATAGCACACTTTTAGTCACATTTTCTGACAAAAAAGGATTGAGCCAGCTTTCGTAGACATGCACAAAAACATGCATATTTTGATATAGCTCATAACTCAAGTTGTTTTTGTTTTTCACATCTTTCTTTAAAGGTTAATTTTATGCAGTTTTATTGAAAAAATTAAAAATAAAATGGCTGATTTTAAAGGAAGATTAGCATGATCCGGATGAGTTCACTCCGGAAGTGTTATAAATTTAGCACTATTATATATATATATACCCGTATACAAATACGTAGGGTGACACCACCCCGCCAGTAGTTGATCAAATTTTTGATATATTGTGCCATTTCAAACAGAAACCAGTTTTATATGTAGCACTAGACATAATATTTTTGTTTGAATATTAGTGCACCTGTTATTACATTGTTGTCAACCATCTGCTGTAAGAGAAGCCATTATATGAAATTTTTTTATTAAAAAGTATAAATATTTAGTTTTTGATTAGTTGGAGACAATTACAATAAGTTAAATTAATCCACTTCCATCTAGCTTATTTCAACTAATATTTTTATAAGAATTATTGTTAATCACAGGCCAATGATATTTTAAAGATTAATTTTTAGATTTTCGATTGATCAACCACTGGGAAAATGGCAATTAAAAAAACTATATATTTATAGTTTTGTTGGTATTTAATTTCAGCGGATTTCATTTTTGTCCATTATAAGACATTCATTAAGGGTTGTAGCCCTGTTTAATGAAAAATTATAAATTTTGTCGTTTGTCCAAAGTTGTATATGTAGGTAGGTATAAAGGAAAAAAAGCTGACTCATAGTGGAACTTATGCAGAAATGAAAAGCAGTATTGTCACATCTGAAAAGAAGATAATGATTGTCAAGGTTTCCTTAAAGCGCATACTTAAATTAGTTTGAAAAAAAAATTCCAATGAAACTATTTATGTAAAAAAATACTTTTAAATATTTTATGCTAAAAAGATGCGATTTGACAAGAAACATTTTTTCTTTGCCAAATGCAAGTGATTTTAAGGCATTTGGAAATTGTTAAATAAATAAGTGTTTACATTCTTAAGGAACTTAAACAATCAAATACTTTATTATTTCTATTATGCTTATTGCTTATATACTATAACTTCTTAATCCAAAATCATCATGATAAGAGAAATACTAAGTACCCAATAGATAGTCTCGCTCGGTAGTTTTTTCAAAATATTTTTTTGTTAGTTTATTTGATTTAATATTTTTTTTATGCATGGATTTTTGCAATAGATTTTTAACCCACTTCTTGAGAGGCTAGAATTATATAAATTATGTACAAAGGTGTGTTTCCAATGACAATACATTTTAATATTTTTACAACTTAATTTTAAATTGATACATTAATATTAAGACATTTTTCAATTAGTGACCATGCGGATTAAATCACCAAATATACTCTGTAACTCGTGCAATTGTGTGGGAGTTGAAAAAAAAAACAATGGATTTAATTATGTGACAAATGTTCACCAAAATATGCCAAAGCGCTATTTTAAAGAGTTAAAAGTAGAAAATAAATTATAAATAAAGAAGAGTGTAATGGGCAATTCCATCGTTATGTGTGTGGTTTTTAGAGAGTTTTTTTTTTTTTTTTGCAAATTGCGACAAATTTGGAAGTGAAATTTTTTAGATAAGCTTTATTTTTTTTATTGCTATTACAGGACACATACAGAATCATTTTTGAAGTGACACCTTTAGTCTAAAGTAATAACAATTAAAAAAAAAAAAATAGAGAAAAAAATTCTGAGTTGAAAATAAAAACTAAAAGAATAATTGTTCTGAAATGTTTGGATTACTGAAGTGTCCAGAACAAAGATGTTATATTGTATAATACAGTATAAGATCTTTATAACACGAGTCTATATAATGCAATTCTCTATATATCATACAACTTCTCAGACATAAACAATGAATTCTGTATTTAAGAAGCATTTGCATTCCCACATTGTTTAAAAAAAAAAAAAAAAAATGCTGCTCTTTAAAAGACTAAATTTTATTCATTAGTTCAACTTGATCTCCTTAATTTGGAGCACTTTAATGAAATAATTGCTATTACAATAAAAAAAATTTTAAAGGGGAAAATAATGAATTATTATATAATTATTTTGTCCAGACACATTTGGAACATGTTTATAAAGTAAATTTAAGAATGAAATTTATAATCTGCACAACTTCTGCACCAAGGAATGTAATAAAGATATTGTACTGTACTTTGAGATATATAATTTAGGCTTATTTGGCCAAAATCACACTTCAATACATACTTTCAGTTAACTGGAATTCATCATATTCTTTATTCATGCAGAAACAAATGAAAGCATCAATGATATTATAAACAAAAAAAGAAATCTTAAGATTGTTTTGCATACAGATCCAATACAACTTCTATTATAGTAAAATTTAGTGATACTATCTGGTTTTACTTTTATCACTACAAATAATAAACAGTTATTGTTATAACTAAGTGCTTTGTTTTGATTAATACTGCTACAACTGTTTGAATTATCAATTAATGATAACATAAATAAAGAATACCTGAAGACACAATGGGCTGTTATTGGTTTACATAAGCAAGCACTTATGAGAATTAGATCTAATTAAAAAATCTTTTTGCACCATCCCCCCCCCCCCCCCCCCACTGAAACAGAGTTTTGGCAAACTTTACTTAATCACCCTAATTATCTTATAAACAAGAAAACTAATTTGGTTAATGATAAATTCTGAGGCAAGAACAGCCTTTACTTAATCTCTATAAACAAGCAAAATGATTTTTTTTTTTTAATTCTGCTTATTTTTTTTAATTTACAATTCATATGATATTTGTATATGATTTAGCAGACTGTTTTTCAAAATTCACTCATGTTCTATTTTGTTATAGTTCTAAACATTAAAACAGAAAAATTTGTCAAATAAAGTGATGTATATATTTTTAAAATACATTTACAATTTAAACTGTTCTACATTTTCTGTTGTCACATGAAACATGTGGGAAATTTTAACAGGACTTAGGCAAACAGAATTAAATAAAAAATGCACCCTCCTATTGCTGCTCTTAGTTAAAAAAAAAAAAAAAAAAAAAAAAAAAAACGTTATTTCAAATACACTGAAAATTGAAAGCAAACAGGACAACCCATTTTAAAAAGCATAAAAACAAAACAAAAAAAGGGAAATTCTGTAAAACTATGAATAATTTAAATAACATTGCTCATATGCAAAACTTACCACGTGTTACTGAGCCATTATACGTAAATTTATTAATTTAGGCATAAAACTGTTCATGCAATTGAGTGTGTTTACTTTTGAAAACATATAAAACAGTTAAAAAATTGTCATTAAAAAGTAAGAAGTTAAAGATTCAATTTTTGTACTATAAAATAAGTAAATAAACCGATTTCTATTAAAGATATGATATTTTAAATCTTACTAATAAAACACAACTACTTGATAGAAAGAAACAAATGTAAACAACGTTATCGTTTGTAAACAAACCTATTTATGTACTACAGGCGCCATCTATTGGTTAATAATGAAACGTTATGGTTTCAAAATATGGTTGCATAAAGAATAAATTTGAATAATGATTCTTTTGGTAAAAGAAATTCAAACATATGAAATGCTGGTTAAGCTTTTTAAAAGTAATATTTAAAAAAAAAAAAAATCTAAATAAAATGATTCAAACAATATTATGAATGCAGGTTTTCAATTAATAAAATATTTTTTTTAATGTAATGATTAAAAACTATTATAAATGCTACTTTTTATTTAATTTATTACTGTTTTACTCTACAATATCAGAGAATAAACTCAGAATATTACAGAATAAACTCATCTCTAAATAAACTAGCCTAGATTAAAACTAATTTCATTATATAGGGTAGATGTGCCAGTAATGGGCCGCCTTCAAAGTTTTTGGTTTATAAAAAAATAACCAATAAAAATTTAGCTTTTGATATATTTTTTCATTACTCCCTCTTCCATGTTTTATAATCTGGGTTATCGTTGACACTCTTAATTAAACCAATCAAGAAGCAGAAAATAATGTTTCACACTTCCACTGTTTTTCTGTGAAAATCTTAATGAAAATGCTAAGAGATGGCTTCACTTAATTAATTTATATATTTTTTATTTTCTTGAAAAAATTGCATGTTTTTGTTTTAATAGTAATAGAAAACTTTGAATTTTATGTACCAATGTCTATTTACAAAATTTCATTTATTTTTCAGATTTTAAGACCATGGTCCATTACTGGAATGCTTAATTAGTCAATTTCCAGTAATGGACACCCCATGTGGACGTTACTAAAAAAGCAATTTCAGTAATGTTCATAGTGCATAATTTTTTTTTATTTAACTGAAAAGCTAAGTAATTACATTTAATTTTTTAAGTTTCACTTACTAGAATGTAATAATATTTTTTTTAAATCGTGCCTAGCATACTTTATAATACAGCAATCAACATCCAATTAGGAAGCAGAGAATAATGTTTAAGGGCACAGGAAAATGAGGAGCTCATGGGGCTCAAGCTCTCCCATTTAAATAAAGACAATTTTTTAAGTCACATAAGTTATTAAAAATCTATTTTCTATCTTAAATGTTTGATTTTTCATCTCTGACAAAACAACTAGAGCATACGTTAAAAATAAAATAAAATTATAGTAGCAATGAAACTAGTAAATCTGCAGATCATGGGGCTCAAATCTCAATTCTGTTATTTTATTTTGAAATAATTTTATTTAGTATTTAAAACACATTCAATCCATACTTTCATTTATTTGATATTTTTTATATAAATTACAAAAAATAATATATCAAGCAGTTTTAGGAAGTTTAAATTATTAAAAATAATAGGAAATAAAATTCCATGCAGTAGTACTCAGATTTTTTTTTAACTAACCCTTCTAACCCCCCCCCCCTATTTCTCAATAATTAAAATATTGATCTTGTGATAGTGACAATTAATATAAACAGTGAATTATTCTCATAAATATTTTATTTAATTATTGATATCCTAATTGTTAAATTTATTTGAAAATTGCTATTTTATTTCATTAATATGCTTTCTTTAAATTCTAGTTTTAAATACAATCATAATATCAATTATCTATTATTTTTTGTGGGGTGTCCATTACTGGACCAAAGAGTGTCCCATTACTGGAACAGAGGGTGTCCATTACTGGAATTTAGGGTGTTTTGATATATCTCTGTTATTTACAATTAAATTTCGATTCACATTGGGAAATGTGACTATGAGCATGATTAAATATTGTTGGTAGATTAATATAACATTAAAAAACGTGGAATATAATAACAGAGTTTACGCCAGACAGTTTCAGAAGGGTGCTGCACCTTGCCTGCCCTTTGGTTTACAAAATAGCACCCTTCTTGCCGCTTATAAAAAAAATTAGCACCCTTCTTGCCCCTCAGTAAAAAAAGGCGTCCTTTTTCCTTTTTGCATTAAAAAAATTTGCTTTTATAGTAAAAACTGACTCAGTGTTGTCTTAAAAAGAGTGTTTTGACTTTTAAATATCAAAAGTGGCTTTAAAAACCAAAAGAAAATCTCTAACAATTAAAAAAAGTGCCCTTAAGAATCTGAAAAATGCCCTCAAGAATCCAAAAAGTGCCCTTAAGAATAACAAAGTGCCTTTTTCTCACCAGCAGCACCCTGCCTTTTTTTATACCTGGGGAAACTCTGTAATAATTAATTAAAAAATACTTTTTAAAGAAATTCCTTAAGAGTGTCCATTACTGGCACATCTACCCTATAATTAAATAGCAGGATATCAAACTACATTTAAAATCTTAACTACATACTACAAGCTTGACCTGGTTTAAATCAGTTGATTTAAATAAGTTAAATTTTCAATCAACAGTTGTTTTTTTTTTTTTTTTTTTTTAATAAAGAGCATGTATTTTTATTTATAAATGGTAATCTCAGGCACTCCCCATTCAGATGAAGGAACTTTCTTTTTAAAGTTACAAATGCTGTTCCAAAGGATGTCACTTTTTTATTTGCAATGTTTGATAATTCATCTGTGAAAAAACACTTCTATACATAACGAAGCAGTACAAATATTGATTATAACATGCAATTCTGCAGATCAGGGGCCCCAACACCCACTATTCAAATCACATCTTCATTTTACTTTATATTTGAAACTTTCAATCCACAGTTTCATTTCTTCATATTATTAATACTATAAGTACGATTTCAGAGATTCACTTATGAATTGTAATTCAAAATCGACTATATGCACTCACTGACACAGAAAAAAAAGTGGTGGGGAGAGGTTATGGTTAAAACTCCTTCCAGACCATTTAAAAATTAAGATAACCTTAAAAAAACCGGAACAGATGTGTTACTATCACGCTAAAATGTAAACAAAAGATTGGCGACTGTTTGTTTGGCGCGATTTCCAAGACTGCGTCAAACGAATAACTTAATACAATGGCTAGGTTGCCATTAAAGAAAAAAATCCCCTAAATTTGGCGACTTTTTTCTTTTTTTTAACCGATAATTTTTTTTTTTTTTTTAGCGTGAGTGTAAAGCATCTAAGCCAAAAAACCTGCATCGACATCTGTATTCACAGAAAATGAAAAACGTTATTCGATACTTTGGCACTTAACTAGTATTTTCTTTTAATTTCATGCATGTACAGCCAAAAATGAGTTCGTAAATGTATCAAAGTTTCGTCCCCTCCATTTTTTTTTAGCACATTTTAATAATTTTTACTCTGTTCATTAAACCATTATAATGATTCATTCAGTTTAAAGATTTCCTGTTACATCATCAGTTACAAATCTGGAAAGTGTATCATAATCAGTTAACAATAAACGATACTTCTTTCATTTTCTTATATTTTTTTAGTGTAGATATACATATATCATGGATATAGATTCAATATTGTAAAATTTAGAAAATAAATTCCATTAAATTCAGTATTCTCGTATATATGTCTATTTGTTATTATTATTATTGATTTTTTGTAAAGAAAAAAAAAGGGGGATATTATGTTGTTATTATTATCAAATTATATTGGGAAAGTGTTGACATTTTAAATTTCAGAGACAGAGCTCAAAATGTTTTTGATGAATCCTATAGCTAAGTCATAATTAAATTTAGGAAATGATATATTACTTGAATTATTTGATTATATCTAAACATATTTAAATCATATTAGCAATATTAGGTAATAAATATTTTAAAACCACTTATTTATATTCCGTACTGAATGCTAGTGAAAATACAATTGCAATTACACTTGTATTCATTATGCTTCATCAGAAGCAAAATGTTTAAGAACCAATGAGTGGTACAATTCTGTGATGTCTTCTATTAAAATAATGTATAACTAGATGTGTCCCTATTTCGCATTTTAAGATAAAGGGAAACTCTCTACAATTCAAGACCTCTACAAGAAGAAATTTTATTAAAAATCACTTTTGTATTTTCTCTGCTGGAATGTAATTTGAGTTTTAACTATTTTATATAGTTAAAATTTTTATTAACTAATTTAACTATTATTATATAGTTATTTCTTTAAATAATTACAAAAGTAAACATTTTTAAACAAAGAAATGTAAAATGAATAATGTACTCTAAGAAATCACTCTACAACAGAAAAATAAATTGAAACATGTGCCAACAAATATATAGCCTTCTACACAGAGCAATTGCAGACGTTATTAAAGATTATTTAAGCAAATTACCTAACATATTGAAAAAGTTTTAAAAACTGATTTTTGTCTACCCAAATTAGCACTTTTTCCTTGTGTGTGACAGGGAAGGAGGGGGGAAGAATTCTGGGGCTTTTGTGTTGGTGAAACCAGCCATTAGTGCAAATCCAGAGGGAAAGGAAAATTCACTCCACACTAATGAAAGTTTATAAAATCCTGAATTTTGCCAAAAGCCTATGATAATACATTCAATCATTCATTTATTTATACATTTCATGCAGCATGCAACAATTTTCGTTGCAAGAATTTAATTTTAAATTTGGTTTCCAAACTATATATTTTTTAATATGATAGTTTGAAGGATCAGGATGTATTTTAGATCACAGCGTATTGTTAATCTTTTGTGCATTTTAATATTTACATGATAAAATAACTGAGCATGAAATTACCAAAACTAAAACATTTACAACAACAGCCAACAACCATTTTAGTTTATAAATAAATTTTAGATACTTAATAATTAATAAACCATTATTTTCAAGCAATTATTGTGACTTAACTATTAGGACAAAATAATTCATATGAGTGAAAAATGCACCAAAATACTTTTATTTTATTTTATCACAGGAGCTAGGAATCTCAGGTACATCTACTAGATGAAAGGATACGATGAGAGAAAAACAATTTTGCTATTTCTAAGAAAAATTAGTTTCCATGGATGTAAAACTGATTTTTGCCCATATGCAGCTTATAATTTGCAATTTAATATCATTATGATATGCAGTTTTATAGATTTGACATTATTAAAAATATATACTTGCAACATAGGGGAGAATGCAATAGGTAGTATTTCTTAGGAAATCTACTTAAAAATACTGATATACTGTGGTCAAATGTAAGCATTGCTACTGCTACATAGTACATACTGTGTATTACTTAATATTGATAATTACAAATTACATTATTAAAATATGTCATTGCACTCTTCATTTTCTTTATCATAGTTCACCACAGTACAACAATTTCTTTTTTTGCAGAGCAATTTTGCAATAGATTTCTCAATTTAGAATGAATTAATACAAAAGAAGAAACAACCCATTTGAGTATGCAGAATTAAAAGGACAGATTAAAAGCACTTCAACGTATCCATTCCATTCACCTGGTATGTTATTGACTTACAAACACCCTTCCACCATGTAATTTTTTCTGTTTGAGCCATTAAAATGTGTCTTGATATCAGGGCCACACAAAGAAACCATGGGCCACAGGAATAATTCCTATACAGGGCCCCCTGCCATAAGTATGATACAATAAAACCTGAAGTGCAAACTACCAGCGAAAAATTCCATTTTATACAGGTTATTTTCATCTTATAAGGTATGACTGTATAATATTTGTATTTATTTATTTCATTTATTTAGGTACTTTTCGGTTAGCCGGACACCAGTGTTAATACATGTATATATATATACACACACATATATATACATACCTACATATATATACATACACACATATATGTATGTATATATATATGTGTGTGTGTCTATACATATGCGTTTATATATGTACATATATTACTGGCGCCTGGCTAACCAGTAATATACAGTAGACTTCCGATTATCCGCCATTCGATCAACCGCCACCTTCGGTTAACCGCCACCCCCCCCCTTTCCATTTTTTTTTCAATCTGAAACGAACAACAAAAACACGCATGTTCAGTGAACCCGAGTGAGGCGGCGCTATTCCGAGAAAAATGCTTGTGTGACGTCAGCTAAACTGCAGCCACCGCCCCCTGAATGCTAGAGCTTTTAAGAATATTAACATGAAAGCACTGCCTGTCAATTATTACAGTAAAAAAAGTTCCTGGATGACGCAAGATATTTTTAAGAAGTGTTTTTTTTATATCTTTGTTCCCGGAGTTAAAGCACATTTAAAAAAAAGTAATCTTCCTCAGAAAGCAATCTTGTTGCTTGATAATGCAGGAGCACATCCGGAAAATTTAGAATCTACTGACGGTAACATCAAGTGCTTATTTCTTCCACCTAATACAACATCACTGATACAACCAATGGACCAAAGTGTCTTTGAATCGATGAAAAAACGTTATCGGAAAGCTTTAATTCAAAAGCTGCTACTCGCTGATAATGAATCAAATGTCTTCGTTTTTTGGAAATCATACACTATCAAAGATGCCATATACAACTTGGCTGATGCCTGGAATGATTTATCTGAACAGATTTTCCAGAGAAGCTGGAGAAAATTGTGGCCCAACACTATTGATACACCGGAAGATGCTACCAATACTACCAGCACAGAAGATGTACCTGATGATGATACAGAGATACTGACCTTGGTATCAAACGTACCATGTTTAAAAGATATTTCTGCAGATGAAATGAAAAACTGGCATAATTGTGATAACAATGATATTGGTTATGAAGAATTTATGGATGACGAAATTATCCAAAATATTTTGAATCCAGGGAAACCTGAAGCAGATGAATCTGATGAATTGGAAAATGATGACCCAGGAGTCAGTCATGCAGAAGTGGAGACAATACTCTCGAAGTGCATTAATTGGTTTGAGATGCAAGATGAAGCCGATGCAACTCAAGTACTTTTATTACGTAAAATTCGCAATCTTGCTGCTGTAAAAGGACAAGCAAACTGCAAACAAACATGTAAAACGAATTATTTTCGATGAAAACAGGTAATTTATTTACTGTGTAAAATTTTAAATTACTCTCATAAATTTATTTGTTATTATTAATTGTGTTTTCTATTCATGAAATACACAGCTAATAAAAAACACGCGTTTAAATATTGTTATTTATAAACCAGCAAATAGAAATGTGATTTTAATAATGGTCTTTCGATTATCCGTCTATTTCGATTATCCGCCACCCGGTCGGTCCCGTGAGTGACGGATAATCGGAAGTTTACTGTATGTACCTTTATTACTGGTAGGTACTTTATAGGTACTTTTATATGTACCTATAAAAGTACTTTAATTTTATTTTTTTATTGGGGGGGGGGGGCGCTGGACCATCTCTCTCTCTCTCTCTTTTTTTTTTCAGTTTATTGCAAGATTTTGTTATACAGGCTTTACTCTATTAGAAAATAAATTTGCTGGATAGTACCTTTCTTAAAAATCTATACAGTATTTGCTGACAATTTTGAAATATTTCTTTTACAGTATTACAGTTTATGATACATTTATCATACTTTTTTCATCTAAAGATTTAAAATAAAAATATGAAAAGTATAATTAAATTTTAATTGAATTCACCAATTAATTTTGAATAAAAAAAGTTTTAAGCATGAAAGAAATAAAATTCGAAACCTTTTTTTTCTCATGTCAACACCAGAATTAGCCAAAAAAAATTATTTCAAGGAATAATTTCGCTTCTTTTAAAAGTTTTTTCAATTGCATTTTATTTCTAATTTTACCTTTAATATTAAGAAACATATAAGTTATATTGAAAGGCAGAATTTAAGTACAAAATCAACTTTTATTATTAACAAATGTTTATATTTAATAAACAATTCTTTAACTTGCATTCTTGAAAGATTTTTATGAAATTTTCTGGTTCTAGTCTTGTGACAAGATATTTAAAATTTTTCCAGAAATATTTATGCTCAATTTTACTCTTAAGCATTTTATTTTCAATTGACAACAAAGCACACCATCCGTTGAAAGATATTAAATGTGTCAAAATATCTTTTACAGTGAAAATCTACAGAATAAAACGACAAAAATAAAATATAAACATATTATTACTATATCCTGATACAATAACAATAATACAGCTAATTCAGAAAAAAAAATGATATGCTCGTTCAGCATAAACCCACAAGAAACAAACAAACAAAAAAAAAAAAGGCGGTGGGAGTAGCGATTCTTTATTTATTGTTATTAGTAAAACAAACGTGTAACGCGAATAAAATTCAAAAACAGACGCAAAAATAAGTTGACATAGTAATAAAAAATCAGTAAACACAACAGTTTTGCCGAATCCACGACAGATCAACAGACGACAGCGAAAGGAACGCCAGAGACCAGACACGAGCTATCGGAGTTCCATATTTGAATTTCCTCTCAAACACCGCTCTCGCCAAGGCTTTTCGCCAAAATTTTTCGCCAAGGTGCTGAATCGAACACAATTTCAAAAATCGCGTCCGATCTAGTATAGTGGTTAAAGCAACAGGCTCGTAATTTTGATGCATCAAGTTGTGTCCTTGCTGATTATTTTGCATTTTTAGAGTTTTGCTTTGATCTTTATTGAATTAGTTAATAAAGAATATTTATTAACAATGCTTCTTAAGCATTGATATAAAGATCAGTTAATCTTTATCAATTGCTCTGCAATATTTTATTCTCAATTTGATAATTAAATTTTAATTAGAATTAAGTTAAACAAAATTAAATTATAAATTATAATTAAGGTAAATAAAAATTAAATTTTTATCACATACAATAAAATTTAATATCAGATAAATTTCAAGAATTAAATTTAATTTTAATTCATATACGCTATTTTTTAATAACTATACGAACATTTATTAAAATGCAAAAACTCCTAAACTTTCATTAAAAATATTTTTTGTATTAGAACTTTAGTAACAGATGATTAGCAGAATTAATTAATTAAAGTTTTCATCTTTTAAAATTAAGCATTATTCTTAAAAATCTCTATTAATTTACTAAAATTCTTTTTGCCAATTACTGGTTGATCTGCAGTGATAAAGTTGTAGAAGATTACCATATTTAATTTTTTGTCTATTATTTTATTATTTAATTTTTAATTATTATTTATATTTAAATAAATATAATTAATATTAATTAATATTTTTATTTAAATACATACAATTAATATTAATAAGTATTATTATTTAAACATATAATTAATATAAATAAATATTATTTAAATATAGTAAAAATGAAGGAGATAAATCTATCTAACACTAGTAATAATAAATATAGTTATCATTATTTTAATTTTTTTTGAAAAAAATGTTGAATGATTAATTGCTTATTTTAAAATCACAGCATGTCCTTTTTTAGGTTATGATTAATTACTGTTTAGTTCAATAACTGTGCTGGTCTAAAATTTCAAGATTATTATTCATTATGCATTAATTCAGTAATTTGGGTCTTCAGCAACCCCAGGGTTTAAAACTATATTGGGGGGGGGGGGGGGGGGGGGAGGTTTTACTTGAACATAACTGCATAAAATCTATGAAGTTCATTATTATAGCTCTCATTTTTAATAAAAAGTATTTTAATGCAATTTAATTTCAGAATTCATATTTATTCTTAATGTTGTATTTGTTTGGTAGATCTATCATATCTTCTTATTTTAAAAAAAAGGGTTAGGTATCACTTTATTAAGATGTTCAAATCGCTTTAAAAATTGGTTTTAACCAAATATTAATGATTTTAAGAGCTATGCTTAGAAAACTTTTACTTATTCTGGATTTTTAAAAAATCGCTCCGAAACTAAAATCTCATATCTTAGATTTATTTCATATTTTTGTTTTAATACTTCATTTTACGAACAGATGGCGCCACTACACAACGGCTTAGAGGTTGCATGGATTTTAGGCGTTCCAGTGTAATTTGTATAGCTTTTTAAATTATTTAATTACTGAATGAGATTTTTTTTTTCAGTTAACTTTTGCCAAATTTTGCAAACATGCAATGTTTGCAAGTTTTTAATTGTAAAAAGAAAAAATTAAGAAAGTATATTTCCAAAATTAAATAAATTTGTGAGGCAAATTTTGTATTTTACGCTGTCTTGACTTAAAGATATGAAAGAAATTGTTTAATAAACCTTTAAGTTCAGTAAAAAATTTAAAACTATATATATAAATTTGAAATCTGCATTTCTTAAGTTTATATTGATTTTATGAAATAACAAACTATATAAAAATCTGAAAAATGCATTGCTTAAGTATATGTTGATTTTATGAAATAACACAGTTCAAAAAGTTTTTAACGACCTAGTAATTTTATTTTCGTTTATTAATTCAATTATGATGATTAAAAAAATAATAATAAACATTCAGAAAAGCTAACATTTATTTGCTGTGCTTTCAGTTTATTCTTATGAAATAATGTTTAATATGTTGTTCTTTGTTTAATTCTATCTAATTGTAGTGAGTATTTACTATAAATAAAATTTAAAATAAAAACTATAAAAAAATGTAAACATGTAATCTTTATTTGAAAATTGGAAGTTATGGATTATAGATATTAAAGAATATAATAATTTATAAATGAAATATGTTTTACTTTATGTAAGGTTTGTTATGTATCAATAAATTAAGCTGGACGTATAGTTTTTTCACTTAAAAAATGTACACAAGCTACTACATATTTAAATTAGTTTTCAATAACCTTTACAATTAAAATATCAGTTTTATTTTTCTTTAAAAAAAAAAAAAAAAAAAAAAAAAAAAAAAAAAAAAAAAAAACAGGAGTTGAATTAGGTAATGAGCTCTGAAAATACAAGAGCTAGAAGTATTTGATTTGCTGTTTCAAATTATACTTGTACACATGGATTGTTTTCTTTTAATTGGATTAAGTTAATATTATTTTGTTAGACAAGTTTAATATGTCCTAAGCATCATTAAAAATAAAGCAAACATGAATATACAAGCTCAGACGATCTTATGAATCTTCAACGAAATGAAAAATATCCTCTTCAAACGCATTAAGCTCCTCCTACATCGTCTCAGGCAGTCGACCAATCACTATTCAACATCGCCTCCAATCGTTCTACGCATGATGGTTTGTAAAATCGCTCCTTCGCACATTCACTGGATGGTTCGCATGGGATATGACAACTACAGGATCTATATAATCATTGTAGTACATCCGAAGGACAGTTGTGGTTGTCTGGGTGGTTATATTACACTTATTTAATTGTATCATGGTAGATGTGATATAAAACAAGAGGTCACTGTAATATTGAATCCGTGTCTTCAATTTCGAGTATAAATTGAATCTTTTGACAAAATCTGAAAGTAGCTAAGTAGTGACTACTTTTGAAAATTAGTTTGTAGTCGCTACTTTTTAAAGTAGTTATAGTTCTACATTTTTCATAATGTAGTTGTAATTCGCTGCAATAAAAAAATATTTTTTCGACCCCTGCACAAGAGTTAGAACATAGACAGATAACAGACAGTTAAATCAAAGTCATAAACGCTTTTCAAGTATACTGGAAAATTTTAAGAAGAGATTAAATAGGATGAGGAAAACAAAAATTCCAAACACTTTCTACCAACTTTTATTAACATTTTAAAACCTCTGTGGATTGTTAGTCCTTTCTGAAATAACAATCAGTATATCAAACATATAAGAAATTTTTTCAATATTTAAATATATTAATATAGATCAATATTAGGGGGTATTCGAAAAGGCAGTGCACCCTTAAAGAAAAGTATATTTCATCTTAAAAGTTTATCAGAATGACAGTTTTACAGTCAAAGAACTTCATTGTGGGAAATCATGATTAACATAAGTTTTTTAATTTATATATCTTCAAGCATCACAAAATCTTATAGGTTTATAAATCAATGTTTTGCAAGGAACTTAATAAATTGAGGATTATAACATTTTTGATATAATATAAAGCAAGAACAAAGTAAAAATGCACCTGGAATAGCTGATGTTAAGGCTCTTGATTTACTGATTAACTAGTTTAAATTAGAAATATTTTCATTGGTTGCCGTTTCATTTTGGTGACTGTAATATTTGTGAAGAAATCTTTCTTTCTTAATACTGAAATATGCCAAGGCTCTTAAAAAAAATATGAACGATAGTTAATAGTAAATAACAAATTTTGGGATGAACATTTGGATTACTCTTTTCAGAAAAATATTTTTTGTATATTTCCTACATGTTTCTCACCAGTATGAATTAACAGATGCTTGTTTAGATGGCTCTTACGAGAGAATTTCTTTTTGCAAATTTCACAAACATAAGGTTTCTCACCAGTATGAATTAACAGATGCCGGCTTAAATCACACTTTTGTGAGAATTTCTTGTTACATATCTCACACACAAAAGGTTTTTCACCAATATGAATTAACAGATGCCTGCTTAAGTCAACCTTTCGAGAGAATTTCTTGTTGCATATCTCACACATGAAAAGTTTCTCACCAGTATGAATTAACAGATGCTTGCTTAAATTATTGGTACAAGAGAATTTCTTGTTGCATATCTCACACATGAACGGTTTCTCACCAGTATGAATTAATAGATGATTGTTTAAATTACGTTTTTGGGAGAATTTCTTGTTGCATATCTCACACAGAAAAGGTTTTTCACCAGTATGAATGAAGAGATGCCTGCTTAAATCTCTCTTTTGAGAGAACTTCTTGTTGCATATCTCACATACAAAAGGCTTCTCACCAGTATGCGTTAAGAGATGCCTGCTTAATTCAACCTTTCGAGAGAATTTCCTGTTGCATACCTCACACGGAAAAGGTTTCTCACCAGTATGAATTAAAACATGACTGCTTAAATACACCTTTTGAGAGAATTTCTTGTTGCATATCTCACACACAAAAAGTTTTTCACCATTATGAATTAAGAGATGCTTGTTTAAATGGCTCTTTCGAGAGAATTTCATGCTACATATCTTGCACAGAAAAGGTTTCTCACCAGTATGAATTAACAGATGCCTGCTTAAATTGCTCTTTTGAGAGAAATTCATGCCACATGTCTCGCACACAAAAGGTTTCTCACCAGTATGACTTAACATATGTTTGCTTAAATGGCTTTTTTGGGAGAAATTCTTGTTGCATATCTCACATGTAAAAGGTTTCTCACCTGTATGTATTAACAGATGTGTGCTTAAATTACACATTCGAGAAAAACTTTTGCTGCATACTTCAGAAACAAATATATTTCCTGGCTGTGAGTCAGAAGCTGCTTTTCCAAAAAGTTCTTGTAAAGAAGTATTTTGCTCCATATTTCACACTTTAAAGACTCTTTTGATTGATGTGATGTGTATCTACATTTATGCTTTTACACATCTGCAATAGATAGAATTAAGTTAATCAATCACTTTATGATTCATTAAAAAGCAATTTACGAGAAAATAAATTTAGGAAAAATATATAAGGGTAACTGGGGTAACTGGGAACCAATTTTATATTGTGACTCTGGAGTCTCTGATAATTTAGCTTCCTCAAGTCCAAATTTATTTTGAATTAAAGTCTGAATTTTTGTAAATGTGTTCAGTGAAGTTCTCTTTATCAAACAGAAATGTTCAAAATTGCACCCTAAGGTCTATAAATTAATAATAAATATATTTAATCTTTACCTCTTCATGGGTCCAGTTGCCCCATTAAAATGAGGCAACTGAACCAGGTAGCTCTGTGTTTCACACTCATTTGGTTTCATTAAATTCATGTATCAGGACCTGTTACAAAAAAGTGTAAATATCTTTAAAAAATTTAATCCAGGCTGATCATCTAAATTATACATGAACTAAAGAGTGTTGTAAGGGAAACCTGTTCTGCCAAGGTGTTTAAGAAAATCACCAAAAATATAAGTATTATGTTTTTTTTGTACAAAAACCATAACAATTAAATAAGTACTTATACACTTTAGTAGATAAAAGTTACATGGGTATTTTAGGGGGGGGGGGGGGGGATAGGCAAGAAAAATTTGGGAACAAACGGGTAAGTATGTACTTTAGTATCTCATTATATCAAATCATTTCTTCTCAATATTCTTTTTTTTTCTTTAACTGAACACCGTAAGAAGAGCCAGCTGCTTTGTTTTTCTTCCTAATATATACTGGCCTCCAAAAGTTAAGGTTCAACCAGTTTTTTGACACTCACTATTAAAAGAATAAAAATGAATATACAAAATAGGGTTTATATATACGAATGTTCTTAAGTAACTTCAATAAAACCATGCATCAATTATACATATCTCTAATTTTTTTAAAGAATTGGAAACTTATATGGCAGGCAGAAAAACTGTGAATATCCCACTTTTGTTAAATTTGTGTGAATTTTTTTTATGCTTGTTGATCTTCAATTGTTGGTCCTAAAATATTGTTGTCCATTGTAGGAGATGTTGTTTATATGATTCGTTAAGATGGTGGGCAATTGGATGGGGCAACCCCAGCACAAAATCACTTTCTAGCTCTTTTGACCGAAGAAGGAGCATCACTGCTGTGGCTCAGATCATTTCTGATCATCATAAGGCAACAGGGATGACAATATCTTCTACTTTTGTCCACAGATGTCTTCACAATTAAGAACTCTATGCAAGACAAACTGTTGTGTGTGGTCCTATTAATCGACGACACAGTAGTGCTCGTTTATGTTGGCCAAGAGAGCATGTTACCCAGAACAGACAACAATGGGCTTAGATATTGCTCACAGATGAGTTATGGTTTGCTTTGAAGTGTGATTCAGTTTGTGTGCTGATCTGGAGAGAACAAGGCATCAGATTCTACCTGTGTAATATTGTTGAAAGACACAGTTATAGAGGAGGTGTAATCATTGTTTGGGCTGGAATCTTTCCGGTGGCCATAGTAACCTCCATGAATGCCATGGAAGACCTCTGACTGCTGTGAAATATTGGGACAGGATCCTTGCTCCATTTGTCACACTGTATGCTGGTGCTATTGGTGATGAATTAATATTAATGGTTGATAATGCTGATCATATCCACTAGAGTTGTTGATGAATATCTTGAGGATCAAGGTTTGGAGCTAATGGAATGACCTGCTCAATCTTTGGACCTTAATCCGATAGAGCATCTTTTGGACTATCTCATCAGACAGGTGGCTGTCATAAGTCCTCCTCCAAAGTTGTTAATACAGCTGGAACAAGCATTTCTTCATGTATGGTTTATGTTTCCCATTCCAGTGTCCGACACCTCAATTGACAGTATGGAAAGTTGATGCCACAAATGCATTACAAGTAGGTCCAGACACATGCTTTATTAAAAACCGTATATTTAATTTTTTTTTCCACAAAAAACTGCCATTTGTTTTTTTATCAAATAGTGGACTTTTGCAAAAAATGTAATTTTTTATTTCTAAGTCATGCTTGATGTTAAAATTAAATAAAATTCGATAAATAACTATTTAAAGTGCAACTCCTCTAAATGTTATGTCTTTTTGTTCATCTGTTTTCAAATTAGACACAAAAGACTGATTGTACCTTAATTTTGGAGGCCAGTGTATGTTCATAACATATCCTGTAATAAAAATTAAAAAACAATCCAAATTAATTGTTTAATTACTCACTTAGAAGCTACTAAGTATTATTTATTTAGCAGTTTTTTTATAAACAAAAACTTCACATAAACGTGTGTTCAGTTAAAAAAAACTGTAGCTATCATACAGAGTGCCCCAAAAATCCTTAACATATTTTTAAATTCAATAATCGATCAAGCAATTGGCGTACAAGAGTGCGGTTTGGAAGAAAATGTGACTAATGAACTAAAATTTTGTTTAAGCAAATAAAATATTTTGTTTTAAAAAAGAATAATAATGTTGCAGTTATAATGGGTCATCCATAAGCAGAGTAAAAATGTCTGTTTAAGAGAAAGACTGCAGTATTCACTATGAAACAGCAAAAATAGATTTGGAATAACTAATTTATTATAGTAGTGACTTTTAAGAATTACAAGAGACATGTTGGTTTCAAATATCTTATGTTAAAATTTTCTAGAACTTCCAGGTCAGCATTAATATACAGAAATTTTCATTTTCGCAACACTACTCTGATACATAAAGTAGATATAAAAAAGAAATCACACTAAAAGATATTTAAATAAGAATCCTATAAACAACATAAATAAGTTCATCGTTCTATGAAATATTACTTTAAAAATCAATTTATTGTAACTCACAAAAACACTTTAGCATTGTACACATGTATTACTTACATTTTATTTATAAAAGACAAGTGTGCTATAACATTACACTTAACGAACAAACATGTGCATAGAATTGAATGATAAATCTACATTACATGAGATTTAAGAATTTTAATTATATTATTTAAATTTTATTAAAATAAAAAAAAAGTAATTTATAAAAAAAAATTCAAAACACAAAGTTTGTTTTTTTATTTTAAAAAGAAGTTATTTATTTTTTCATTGCCCTCATTGTAACTTCTGTTAATAAGCTTTATTAGCCGACTGCTTTAGATTTCCAATTTTATTGTTAATTTCTTTAGTTGCAAATTTTATTATCTTCTTTTTAATAAATTCTTTTTCTATTTCTTCAACATCATTTTTCCAATAAATGTTTTCTTTCTTATTAAAGTATTGTCCCTAACTAATTGTGCCTCTTTCCCTCCCATTTCCTTTCAGTCTTGCTCTTACCTTCAAAGTGGTTGCACGGCTTCTTTGTGCCTGATGAAGAAAGACAAAGTTCTTTCGAAAGGCCTTGCACATTCCTTATTTTGTGGTGTTATTAAGAAGTTTTTATGCTTTTATGTTTTTCTTTTTTTTACAGTATCATCTAGTGTGGAATATGCATTTTTGAAACTATGAATGAGTTTCATTTAAATTTCAAAATTGTTCACATGTATCTAACACATGACTTGATTTTTTTCACAGACAGTCCTCTGTATCATTAGGATATATTGAAAAGAGTCTTTCTACATGGGAGTATTTTTAGAGTCACATTTACCAAAAGTATTACCAAAAGTATAAATATATCCAAGGTGGTCTCAAATACTTTACATCAAAACTCTCTGATATTTCCCTGTTAGTGCTAAAATTATTCTGATAATGAGTATTTTGTGAGAAATAACAACGTCACAAATGCACAAAGATGATTATCTGTTTAATATTTTTCCGATTCTGTAAAAAGATGAGACGATCAAATTATGTTTATCCTTTTAAAGAAAAAAATACTGTGGTAAATTAGAGAAAAACATTCAAATTTTGGAAAAATATGATATATTTTTCTCGCATTAGACTATGGAGAAGCACACACCAGGCAGAGAGTGAATTAATTCAGAATTATGTAGGAAAATTTGCATATTATAAAGAAATAATATCTTTTTTAGCTTTGACAAAAAAATTCATATCTCTCTGGTATTAAAATGAAATAATCGTCCTTTGACAACAAAATCGTCATCCTGTTATTTATTTACAGTCATTATTCTAAGTATATTGAATGTAATTCGGCAATTTCAGGTTGCATCATGCTGTTTTCTAGATATTAAGCCATTTGGAGTGTTCATTTTGTCAAAATAAAATGTAGTAGAAAACGAATTTGCTAAGTAAGCATATAAAAATAAATAAGTAATCTTAATGCTCACTATTTATTTTCAAATTATTAAATTATAGTAATGTATCATGTACCAATGCATAACAGAAAATAGTTAAATCAATTAGTTCATAATATACTTTTAATGGTTATGATTACATTCAATTGCTAATTTTTATTAAGAAGGGGTAAAACTTGAAAATGTTACAAAATATTTAACGATGCTGCTTTGTTTGGCACATTGCTGAAGTTTAATAAAAATAATGAGAAAAATGAAAAAAAAAATTAATGATATAAAATAGCATTATTAAAGTCATAAGTGAACTAACTCTCTCGGAAAAGAAAGTAAAATTTACTTATCTTTTTTTTTTTTTTAAAGAAAAAATTACAAAATATTCTGCATTAAAACTTTTTTTTTTTTTTTTTGAGGAAGGGTGGCATTTTGGTCTCCTACTCATTAATTCAACATTAGGACTAACAAAGGCTATGTTCTTGACATAAAGTCATTTTAGAAGGAACAAATTATTTTGAAAATATTCCTAAAATGTAATGATTCACTGAAAAAGATCGAAACACCTATGAATCAGTCCTATTTTTGAATGAGATATTTTTCCAGACTACTGCAATTGGAAAAAAATGGTAATAAAATTATTCTTTTCCATGATTTTTTCCAAATTTTTCTGATATTTCAATACTTTTGAGGTCTGTGACCACCTTGGACAGAACTGTGATGGAGGACTCTTATGACATTAGAGACAGGTCTGAAATCAGAATGAAACTTAAATATGAATCCTCATGAGATTCATAGACTCTGTTAACAAGTTTAAGTCACCTATATGACAGGCAAAAGGTTGAGTCAATATTAGCTAAGAGTAACTCAAATTTTAAGAGTACAACTGACCAATATTTGCACATGAAGGAATTGGAATAGCTTAGCTGAGGCCTTTCCTTGCTCCAGGCACTGAAATAATGGTATCCTAGTCAACTGCACTAGGTCTGGGATTTAATTGATTTAAAACAAAAAGAAATTTAAAGCTAACATTGGCAATCTAATTTATATATTTAATTTTAATTATTTAATGAAGTCCTATGAATCTTGTAAATTAATATATTCACAAATGGCATCTTAGAAGGAAATAAGTGAATATTAAACTTCTTACGGTTCTGGTGAAGACTTAAGTGAATATTAAACTTCTTACGGTTCTGGTGAAGACTTCATATACAGTATATAAATATGGTATTACATATATTAATACCGGCATATATTAAGCATACTTGCAATCCTCCAACTATTATTTTGTGAAATGAAGTTTAATTTGACACAGGTAAAACACCTTTTGAAACAGAAAATTTACTTTATATATGTTTTATTATGCAATATGTTTCTATACAAAAAGTATTTGATTTTTCTTCTAACAAAAATTTCTTGTTTGAAATGTATTTAACTTGGGTCAAATTAAACCATATTTAATAAAGGAATGCTTAGAAATTGGCAGGCATGCACAATGACCTAAACATTTTTAAATAAAAAATTACTTTTTACATGACAGTTTTTAATGTCTCATTTGGAGAGAAATACAAATATTATTTAATTAAAATCTAATAGTTAGTACTAAAATTACATAATATTAAAAATGAATTCCTTAATGGTTTTATAAATTGGAATATAAAATTGTCAGCCAACTATTTTATGCAATGACCAATGACCAAAAATAGAGAGGAGAGTTAAATCTCAAATGCTCATCATCTACCACATGCACCTAGATTTTAAAAGTAAAATTTGAAGTGAAAAGAAGCATGACATACAAAAAAATTCAATAACATTAATTTTATTTTATTTTTCAAATGGCTGTATTAAGTGATAATTAAAATCTTGTAAACGTAAGAAAATTTTTAGTTTACTTCCTTTACAAATTGATCTGTTTTATGCCATACATACACATACTTAAAAAAGATGATTATACAAACAGTATCATTCATCATGTACAATACAAGGTCTACATTTTCCACTTTTGTATATACTTTAATTAAATCTTCGATCAACACTAAATTTTGCTTCAAGATAATGTAAGTTTTTAAGTAGTATTTTGTTTATTTAAAGAGTTTTGTATACTCCTTGGAAATATATATTTTGTATTTCTAAGGAATTTCCATGGAGTCTAAGGTATACATATACACCCTCCATATAACACTTGTTTCACACTGAGGTAAGTTAAAGAACTACAACAAAACCTGCTTTGATAACTTTGCCTTTTTTGGGCTAAACATAGCCCATTTTTTGACTCATCTTTCCGCGAAAGAATGTTCATTCAGTCCTTAGCTCGAAATTAGCTGGTTTTAGCATTGCATTTTAGCTCATTTTCAATACAGTGCAGAAATTAGTTATAATTGAATAAGTAAAAGCTAATAAAGTGTTGAATGGTCAAAACAGCAGAATAAGCTTCCTTTTAGCTCTTTTTAAGACAATTTTAGAGCTTATTTTTCCTTGGTCAGTTGTAAACATTGAATAAAACACTTCTAGATATAAAGACAAAGATGTGTGACTTTGTAACATTTATATAGATATTTTAAAAATGTTTGTAACAAAATGTTATCTGTTTGATAAGCTAACATATTGTAAAATGACTTGTCATGGTTACTGCCCTTTTACGTCTCTTCCATATGAATATGGATTTACTTTTGAAATAATAATAAGTGTATGTTACAGATGAAAGGGGGGGGGGGGAGATTCATGATTTTAGGTTGGGCATGGAAAGAAAAAGGTTAGGAACCACACATCTAGACTATAAGTAAATCTGAAAGATATTATATAATGATAGATAAAGTTGCCTTATCTAAAATATTTGAAGCGGCTAAATTTTACCAATATTTAGCTAGTTAGAGGTTTAAAACTATCACACATCACAAACTTTTACTTAGATTGTTTCATTTTATTAAAAAGGTACCTCATATATTATCAAATAGAATTCTGAGATGAACACTAATGTTAGCAGTAATGATTATTTATACCATTGAATATTGTAATAGTAAAATATAGATTCTATTTGAATTATGCTATTATAAATAAAAATTTTAAATATTTATTTACAAATTTCAAAGCCTAGAAACAGACAAAATGTAAAGTTTGCTTATAAAAGCAAATTTTTCATATATATATATATATTTGTTAGAAGAGAGCAATTTTATGAAGAGGTCCATTATGTGAAGAGATCCATTATGTGAAGAGACCTGTTTTATCAAATGGATTTTTATGAAGGGGTCTTGTAAGATATAAATTTTGCATGGGTTTAAAAAAAATTTTCAATTTAATGTGATATAAAAAATATTTTTCAACTTATCGTAATTTCTGGCATATAATTCACACATCAAACAATTATAATTAGACCCAGAAATTTTATTTAATAATTCAAGTCAAATATTTATAGCAATCTAGTAAATTACAATATATAAAAAAAATTTCTGCATTGAAACATAATGGTTTGATCTGTGGATTATTGGCCTGAAATTACAGTACATTGTAAGAAATACAAACTTAATGCAATATTTCATTAGACAACACAATTTTGGTAAACAGATGCTCACCCATTGAAAAATTTCCTCAAAAACAGAATGAAATCAACTGTAAATTCAGCAGAGAAAGATTTGTAATTGACATGGGGTTAATTCTATTTCTATTTCTATTCGTCTGTAAAAACAACAAAAATTATCGTTAGTATTACCATTTATATTTTAGAATATGATCACAGATATAACAAAAAGCATACTTTATATCCATACATAGAGTCAAATAAATTTATCAAAAACTGGAGGAATCTGATAATTAACATTCTGTAGAAAAAAACATGAACTCTTTTGTATAAAAAACTACAAGGATGGGAAATTATATAAAACTATATGTCGTTAGCAAATGGATTTTCATATGAGACAAGTTAATTTTTATACAACCTCAAAAACTATTTATTGTTTACAGAAAATATATGAAAATATTTTTTTATTTGTTGGCCACATTTTTCACTTTTCCCCAATGCTGCAATAAAAAAAACTTTATCAAGTTCTGTTCTACATTATATTTTACTCTCTTGTGTATATTTCTTAATGTTATACAAAAAAAAGATAAAAATGTTACTAAAGATATGTGTTGTAGTAATGAATATTTACATATTAAATAAAATTAAATGTGTTTAATAAATAAAATTAAATATATGTGTTTTATAATAAAATTATAATATAATTTCATAATAAAATTATAATATAATTTCATAATAAAATTATAATATAATTTCATAATAAAATATGCACACTAGGACTAACAGGTATCTGAAAACCACGTTTGCTTACCAAAATAGCATCAAAACTAGTGCATATGTGACATCTGTCATGAAAATTTTTATAATAAGAAATTTAAATAGAATTTACAATTAATTAAAAAAAATGACTTTAATATTACATTAGCACATTTAGTTACGAAAAATTAAATATCTAACACCTACAAATATTGAATTAAGTCACAAATTCAATACTTTAAAATAATAATAATAATAAAATCAGATTTTGCTTTGTTTTGGAGCTATCTACCTTAATTTTGGAGACAGAAAAATAGCAAAATGATTTTAAATTAACATCAATTCCAAAATTATATTACTTTAAAAAACTGTTAATTCTTCTTATTATTATTACTTTAATATATTTTGCAATGGTATTGCACAAGGCTAAACGAAAAAATATAAATTATACATAAAACAAAAAAGTATTACAATTAATTTTAAAATTGAAAAAATTAAATATATTATTCAATCAAAGTTTATTACATTGCATTACTTCAACAATTTAACAATAGTAGGCTGTTTTAACAAAGCTACTATTTTTAACAATGAAATAAATAATATTTTGAAATATTTATTTCTGATATAAAGGGAAAACGAGGCTAACGAAAGAGACAGGCTACCGCGGTGCATTCCACTTATCTTTTTTTTTTACAGACCGCTAGAGTGACGTGATGCTATTTTCGTACACCTTCATTGGTGCATTCGAGCATCACGTGACTCCCGCGGTCTGTAAAAAAGGATACGCATAAAGCACCGCGGTAGCCTTTCTTTTTCGTTAGCGTCGAAGGGAAAACATCTGACGTAGCCCGTAGGCTACGCATCTGAGAAAAGGGAAAAATGAAATCAGATGTCACTTTATTTTGGCGCCATCTGTCGGGACTTAAGATAAAATAAAGTTAAAAAGGTATTATTAATTCTGAATTTATACAACTTAATATTTAAAAAAAAAAATACATCTATAGGTACTAATTACATATATAATAGTTTTGTTATGCATTTACCAAACTGTTTACTTAGATGTCATCTTTTACCTTATTAACAGGTAAACATTTGTAAAATTACTTTGAAAGTGTTGAAATGTGTTATGCATTTACCAAATCTTAGAAGTTCAAATCTCAGTAAGTTCTTACAATTTTAAAATGAAAAAAAAAAATGTAGTAAATTAGATAATTAGTCTTCTTTTTTCCTTAATCATTTTCTGAAACCCATTCATGAATGTACAGTGATGCTATCTATAATATTTAATTGAAGATAAAAATGTAAACAAGAATAAATGTTTTGAAATGTCTGGATTATAGACGTTTCCATATTATAGAAGTCTGGATTAAAGATATTATACTGTAATAAAAAAGAAAAGTATGAATGATTTTGCAGTACTTTTCTGATTGTAAACGGTATCTTTTGTTTAAAAATGTATTATTAATTAACACCATTACTATTATTATTAATTAACACAAGCTCTAAAACGAGCTTCCCGAGCAAGTGGAGTTTCTGAAGCTACAATAAAAAAAATAAGAAATGAAGTTTCTGTATTGGGCTCATCGACAGATTTAATATCACCTGGTAAACATCGTAAAAGACCTAGTGAGCGGAACTGCGAAATAGATGACTTTGACAAGTGCGTTATACGTCAAACGATTCAAGATTTTTATATAAGAGAAAGAAAAGTACCATCTCTCAGAAAATTATTACCCGTGTTGAAAGAAAAAATTGGATTTTCGTGGAAAAGAGACACATTGTGCAAAGTCTTACATTCAATGAATTTTCGATGGAAAAAGTGTGTGAATAAAAGAAAAGTTCTCATGGAAAGGCCAGATATTGTTTTTTGGAGACACAAATATTTGAGAGAAATGAGACGTCATAGGAACACTGGACGACCGATTGTCTATATTGATGAAACTTGGGTCGATAGCAACTTGACATTTAAGAAATGTTGGCAAGACGACACAGTTTTGGGAGTTACAGCAAATGTTAATGCGAAAAATAGACTTATAGTTCATGCTGGATCATCAACAGGTTTTCTTACGGATGCTCAACTAGTATATAAAGCATCAACAAAAAGCGGCGACTATCACCGGCAAATGAACTATGAAAACTTCAAAAAATGGGTGTTGGAAAAACTTCTTCCTAATTTGCAACCAAACAGTGTCGTATGTATGGATAATACTCCGTATCATACAACTGTTGAAAACCTCACTCCTACAAAGTATTCTACAAAAAAAGTTATGATTGACTGGCTGAAAAACAACAAAATATACTGCGACGAACAAATGCGGAAAGCGGAACTATTCTCTCTTATAGACAGCAATCGTCCAAAGAAAATCGTCTATAAAATTGATAATTTAATAGAAAAAGATGGACATGAAGTTCTACGACTCCCCTCTTATCATTGTGATCTAAACGCAATAGAATTTGTGTGGTCCTCTGTAAAAAGAACGAAATGTTACTGGTGATTTAAGTTTGGACAATCTAAAATCTTTACTTCAAACAGCTATCACCGAGGTTACTTCGGCAGAATGGGCAGCACATTGCAAACACGTGGAAAACGTTGAAAAGAATTACTGGGAAAAAGATGGATTGTTAGAGGATCTATTAGACGAACTGTCATTTAACATTAATACCGACGACTCTGATTCAGAAGAAACTGAGACTGCTGAGAGTGATTCAGAAGAAACCGAGACTGCTGAAAGTGATTCAGAGAATTTTCACATGCTTGAATAAATTCTAAAAGTTTAGAAGGTATTATTTTTTATATTTTTAATGATAAAAAAAAATTTCCGTCCTTGCAAATTGTTTGAAAATATATACTGAAATCTATAATAATCACTGAAGTTGGGTCATTGTATTAATAATTTAAAGTCATTGATAATTATTAATGGTTATGAAAATATCAATTTTTAAACAGTTATTAAAGTTAATTTAATTTCATTTTTACAGTAATAAATTTCATGATTAATTCATATTGATTCATATTTTATTTTCATTTGTAAAATCTAAATATTATCATATAAATAATATATGAAACAGTTTTCTTTCACTCGATGAATCGATTAAAATAATTACAAAAAAAAAAAAAAAAAAAAAAAAAAAAAAAAAACAATAATAATAAAAGCGTTTAGTAAACTATTGTGAATGCCTATCTTCTGGTTTCCCCTGTCGAAAATGGAGCGAGTCTTGTTTCCACGGCAACAGACAGGCGCAGACTTCTCGGCAAGAGCTATTCTTGTGATCGACAAACAGTAATCTAATCATTTGTTTTAAGTAATTGTTGCTGTGAAATAGTAAAACTGATTTTTTCTGCATAATGTTGAATTTATTTTATATGAATTATATCTAAATACAGAAGAAGAACTAAAGTTGATTAGCTTGTTTTATTTATATAAAAATATATGAAATCTCTTTTTTTTTTTTTTTTTTTTTCGTGAGTGATTTAAAGTTATTTGTACATGAAAAAAAATAATAATAAAAATAAAAACTTTCCATATTAATTTTGTGTTTTAATAGTTTAAAACTTCAGATTTGGGCTAATAATTTAAAAATCTTCCGTAGCATTTGCGGACCCCGGAAAATCGGGGGTCCTGGGACAGTGGCCCAAATGCCCTGCTATAAATCAGGCACTGAAAGTGGCTGCATTACGTAATAAAGTTTTAAAATATATCGAATTTAAAATTATTCTTGAACAAAGTTCTTTTTTTATAAGTTATTTAAAGAAATTAGACCGGAGTTCTTTATTGTCATAAAAATAAAGATATCAAATATCGGAAAATTGAAAATATCGAATTAAATATTAGTTTTAAAAGCAACCAATTATTGTTTTTTAAGTATTTTTTTATTGGTATTTAGGAAAAACATACCCCCCCCCCTCCACCCCATAACAAAAAGAAAATATATGTAACTTTAAAAACAAAGCTTTAAATAGATTGCATTATGTTTACTCTCCTTAGGTAACATATCTTGTTTGTTTGTTCATTGAGAACATACATCTGACTTGTGTGCTTGACATCAAGTGCCCGATGTAACATATCCTTCACATAACAGACATAGCAAAAATCAAAACAAATGGTGATAGAGGGAAAAGGGCAAAAACTGCCCAGTGGCAGTATTCTGCCCTTAACGAAACAAACCGACTCGGAACCAACCGATCCCGTAATTCATAACGAGATTTGACAGTTTGCAATTCTGCCCTGCGATCAGATTTTTCGACCGATGTTCAATCTCCCTGCTTTGAGCTTACCAGTTTCGACCAATCATTTCCAAGGTCACGCGGGGTTTGTTTATTTACGCGAGATGTGAACGTGTGTTTTATACCTATTTAAATGCAGACTTTTTTGAAATTTTTTTTCAAATGATTGATTTTTTTTTTTTTTTTTTTTTTTTTTTTTTCCGAAGTTAGGTTTGCGGGAATTTAGAAGTCAATGATTAATATTATTTATAAATATTGGCTAGAATTTAAATATTTTGATGAAATAAAGGAGAATACACCAAATTTAATAAAAAAAATATGAGGTATTTATCTAAATTCTGTAAATATACATTGTTGTTTAAATATATACTACATTTTCTTATGACCATACAGCAAAGATTTTATTGCTAATATGTAAATAATGTAAATTATACATTTATTTTTTTTACTGTTCAGTTAATCTGAATTGTTGTAACACATTTTTTTTTATTGTAACTTGAATTTGAAATTAAATCTTCGTAGTCATGTGACATTTCCCTCTCCCCCCCCCTTTTTTTGTACTTTTCAGTGAATATGAATTGTTCTTATGCCTTTTTCATTAGACTTAAAATTAAATAAATATTTTCTATATAAATTAAATATTTGTAGTCATATGACACCTTCCCTCCGCCCACTCGCTCCTTTTAGGTAGATTTCGTAAGAAATACTACCTATTACATTCTCACCTAAGTTGGAATTTTTTTTAAAATTTTTGCAGATCTACGCCGATCATGACTCCCAGAACCCAAAAACACTCCCAGTTCAAAACTTTATCTATCTATCTATCTATGTCACTTTTTTATGGACACAATAACTGGAAAAATTCTGCATAAATCTCTTCCAAACAGATACATAAAAACAAGGGGCATAATATCTCGTTTAAGTTCGTTAATGAGCAAAATCGAACCAAGGGGGGGGGGAGGAAATGGGGGGGGGGGGTTTGGAAAAACAGAAGAAAAACCAATAATTACTTAATTATGATACGTATCGAATCCATGTAAAGTTATTATTACTTCTAGGAAAAGGGCCGAAAATTTATGTATGACAGATTTTAGATATCATTAAAAATGGCCCCAAGGGGGGGAGAAGGGAAGGTGGGGTTAGAAGAAAAAAAATCATAACTCCGTCAATTCACAAGATATCAAATCCGTTTAAATGTATTATTAATCCTCTTAATATTATCTACAACTTTTATATTGACAAATTTTTTATTGAACCAACCCTTATAGCACAAAAAAATTAAAAACAAAAAAATCCCTGCCGGCTCCGCCTGCAAACAAGTTAGGTTTCGAAGTGGGCGGTTCCCATCTGCCGTATCATGGCAAAAAAGTCATTTCTTCCGTAATTCCCAGCAAACAGGCACCCCACGGTCTGAATCTTCGAAATCTACCATAATATATCATATTTATAGTAAAATTAAAAATGATGTTCGATTCTTTGGTGCTTAAACAATAATACCTGCAATTTTCATACATTTTTATTTAAAAATAACTCCATGAATTTATCAGAAAGATTAAAATTTTTAAGCCGTAAAAGAAGAAAAAAAAAATAAAAACACATTTAATACATATTTATATTAAAAAATGTATTGTTCTATTGAAATGTTTTCCATTTAGAGGGGGGTCATGACCCCCATGACCTCCCCCTTGGATCCGCGCTTGGTAGTGGGTGATTAATAATGTTGAGGCTTTTAATTATAGATTAATATGTTTTTAATCTCTTACACAGGGACCGGTTGCACTAAAATATCGCCCACTACCACCTTTTTTATTATGTTAATTAGTAAATTATTAGGGATCTGTTTAGGAAGAAATTGGGTCCCTTTAAAGAACCCTTCACAATATTTTTCATTTCAAAACTGGACCCTTGACAAAAATTTTCATCTCAAAACAGGGCCATTACAAAAATTATTTGTCTTAAAGAAGGACCCTTCACAAAATTCTTTGTCTTAAAAAACTTTTACAAATTTAATTATTTAAAAGTAAAATCTAACTGTCACTTTTACATAAAAAAACTGTATATTTTACATACACATATCTTCTTAAAAATGTATAAACAAGAACCAGAATATGACGATCCTTTCAAATTCACAAAGTTATGACTAGATTTTTCACAAATATAAAAAGCTGTTCATAATTTACAAGGACAGGACCCAGGGAGTTAAGTCTGGACAGACCTCTGATTATGCTAATTATGCTGTGAGATTTTGGAAAATTTTAATGCTGTTAGCGAAATATATTAATTAAACTATATACATTTTTAATGTTGTTTGTGAAATATGATATAAACTAAACAATTTTTTAGTGTTGAATAAATATTTAATGCAGGCAAAGTCTTTCATTAAGTTATTTTTATTTATTTATTTATTTTACGAATTATCTTTTTAACGAAATGTGTTAATTACATTTTGGAAACAAAACGAAATAAGTAGTAATGCTTTCCCTTATTAGTTTTCAATAGAAAATATGTTTCAATCTTTATGTATGTATTATGACTCACACTATATTTCATACATATACAAGACAGTGCAAAAATATTCCGGTAAATTTCATTAGTATATAAATTCTATCGGTAGTGTAAAACTGTTTTCTTGTAACATGCAAAAATAATTTCGTAAGCAAATAAAAATCTTTTCACTCTAGTGAACTTTTAAATAATTATTAGTACTATTGGATTAGGGCGTATTTTTTTCTTATCCTAACGGGTCTATAATACTTAATTATTTACAATTCAAAATAGTATTAAAATAAATTTTAACTGAAAAGTAATTTACGTTTAAAAATTTCGTGTAAACTGTATTTATTAGAAAATGTACCTATTCTAAAACACTGTCTTTTTGCCCTGTATCCTCATATACTAACGGATAACTATCCTCATATAACTATCCTCATATATAACGGAGCGCTGCATATATACGCGTGCCATCTTAAAACGATAAAGGGAATGCTTTCCGGCTGCCTAAAGCAATCGGAGAAATTACCACATAACAGCCCCGAATTACGGGAACGAATTCCGAGACGGTAGGGGTAGAGCTCCTATAATACAGGCTGACGCATCCTCGCAGATATGTGTCTCAAAGTCGAAAAACCAAGCTAATTTTCCGCCATTTAACATCCAGCCTCTTTCAGAAGGTGGAGGAACGAGGCCTTAGGCAACCCCAGCTCCGGCAGCGGTAGATTGAGATGCTGAACTGAGACCCGAATAATGCGAAACAAAATGGATATGCGTCAGCTCCTATTATAGGAGCCTTAGGTAGGGGCAGAATGCGAAATTATCATTTCGTCGGCACATTACGAGAAAGTCTTCCGTTCCGATGAGGGGAGAATGCTGCCGCAGATCCTCCTTCTTGCTTATTGTTTATTCTATGGGCATGGGTAATACGTAAGTACCGATTAATTTTGTAACTTAATTCTGAATTAGAATCTTTTCTCTATTCATATAGACAGATTGCTATTATTGTAGCAGTAAACTTAATCCAACAAATTGCAACCACACAGTTATAAAAGCAAAATATTAAATATGTAAAAAATAAAAGAATAAAAATGAGCAAATTGCAATTGTTTAAATATATGATATCACTGTGGAATTTTATCGTAATGATATACAAAACTAGCAATATTATTTTTTATATTCTTGTTCAAAAGCATAGAAATACAAATAAACAATATATGTAAATTACAAAACAATAATAAAAACTAAATATGCATCAACAGAATTTGTAAATCCATCTTCTGTAAACAAGACAAACAAAAATAGATCATAACGCCCTTCAATGTATTTAAATTTTTCATAAATGAAAAGTTTTATTTGTAGATATGTAAACGAAAAGTTTAAATACCGAGAAAATGGGGTAAAACAACAATTAACAGACGTCTGTTAAATAATCATCAGTGAAAAATTTAAAAGAATTTATTTTACGGAAGCTTTGAGTTTTGCCTATTATTGATGACACTAGAATAGAGCAGTTTTAATTTCTCAAACCGAAAATGAGTCAAGAAAATAGTTTTTATTTCATCCGGTAGAGAGCGCCGTTTTCCGTAAAACATAGAGGTACTCTAGTAATAAATTGCTTTGAGTAAAACAGACATTGAAATTATTACATTTATTGAGAATCCGTTATAGCGTGTATGTTAATGATTTTGATATTATTTAAAATCGACCTCCTATACTAAAAGAAGGTATGTTTTACTAATACACTAATAGAAAAAGTTTGATGTCTATGTAATATAAATGTGCCAATAATAGACAACTTCCAAAGTTGCTAGTTTATATTTAAAAAAAAATAATAACAATAATAATTACCAATGAAAATTCAGCTTTTATTATTATTTTCACAACTCTCCCTTGCATGTTTTATAATCTGGATTATTACTGACAACCTTAATCAAACCAATCAGAAAATAACATTTTACAATTTCCATTGTTTTTCATTGAAGATTTTAATGAACAAACTTAGAGCAGGTTTTATTTTATTAATATCTTCTTTATTTTCTTGCAAAAACTGCATATTTTTGTTTTGATGGTAATAGAAAACTTTTAATTGTATATACTAATGAGCATTTACAAAATTTCCTTTATTTTGAGTTTTTAGGATCAGTTTCCATTACTAGAATGTGGAATGCTAAATTAGTCAATTTCCAGTATCCATGTGGACATTAGTAAAAGTATAATTTCAATAATAGATAATTGTACGTTAGCTTGGGTTATTTTGATTTGGTTATCACAAAACCTTCCATCTGCCAGCAGCTCTGTTGGTTTTCTAGTTGGCCAATCTACTGAGCACAGCTACAGTATCTTTAGACAGAATCCATGTTTAGTAGATTGGCTTTTTTATCGCACTTGATTTCATTGCCAAACTTGGCAATTTTCTTATGTTTGTACTTTTGTAACATTTTAGTTTTGGGAGGAAAAGCAATAATGTATTATGACATTGATTATTCAGAATTTGCTTACTATGCTTGTTTATTGATTTATTGAGAAACTAGCAGAAAACAAAGCTTTAAAAAAAAAAAAAAAAAAATGTTTTATATCTTATTATTGTTGTGTGTTGAGAAAATGCTCTGACTTTTAAATAGTAAAAATGTCTTACAAAAAGCCTGTAAGAAAATAAAGAGGCTTTTCCACACCACTAGTACCTGCTCTTTTTAAACAACTAGAAAAAAACTGTATTAAATTTAAAATTATTCAATTGGTTGGAAAAAGTGAGAAAAATGACCTGGAAAACCTCAAATGACAGCCACGCCACTGTGATTGTGTTACGGAGGTGCCCCTGAAATTCCTATTTGACTTGTGAATTATCATTATACGGGCATTCATATAACAGTATCTAGGGGTTGACATAGCTTTTTCTTGTTTTTATTTTTATTTTTGTGAATAACAAAATTTTGTAAGGAAAATCACATTCAGTTCTCCTCTTTTTAATAATCTCTGTTATTATTATTTATTTTTGTAAATTTAAGAATTCATTTCTTTAAAACAATCCTGATAAATTCTACAATTGGCACAGATGTTCTTTACTCAGTGGCAATCTGTTCCCATTGATACTGAAGTTTCACAATTTGTTATAATGCAGAAAAATAACAATTCATGTACTTTTTTGTGTGTTTGAAAAGTATATTTTCAACATAAAATTTTATAAAAACGCTATTTTTATGGAAGGTGATTTTGTGAAGTGTCTGTAAATTGAACCCATTTTTCTCCAGGATCAATCCCTGGCTTCAAATCTGTTCTTTTAGTTTTGTGATAAGAATCTCAAATGAATATTAGCAGTATTATTTTTGGTTACATTTCTTAATTTGCTTACAGATTTCCAAAGGAGCCTATACAAAGACACTTGTGGATATTAGCAGTTTTGAGTCTATCACAACATTGTTCATCGTGTTCTGCTTATTTCACAGCGAATATAATTGACCAGGTGTCTGTCTCATGTCTCAAACTGAGAGACAATGCTGTGCCTACTGTCTTTGTAAGTTTCATAGGTGAGATAATGAAAACAATTAATCTTAATGAGTACTTATGCTTTTTACTGACTAATAATTCTAGAACTAGTGCATTTCACTTATTAAATTGAAATACATTTAAAAAAATTAACATTGTAAAAAGGTGGAAATAGAATAAATTTCCAGAAAATGTAGAAAATTTTGCATATGAAATATCACACATGTATTTACACACTTATTAAACAGGATTGTTAGGATTTAACATTTTAAACAAAAAAACAAGTTTTGCCACTTTTTCTAACTCCAGTCTGTTACATAACTTTAACTGCACAACACCAAAAGAAGGAAAAATTCTCTGTACATCCGCTGTAGTCGCTTTTGCTATGATAATTAATTCAACTTCTTTCAACACATCAACATTGAACATTTTTATATCATTTTCTTACATATGCCACCATTCTATAGCTGTTACATCTCTAATAAACTCATTTTCAAAAAGATATCTTTGAAATGGAGGACTTTTGGCACAAAATTTCAGTATCAGAGTTAATAAGTTGTTTTTAGGAAACTTTGTTTTAGCATATTCCAATGCTTCTTTTTTTCATCTGGTGATAGTTCGAGATCTGCATCTTTGGCTTTTGGGACCCGATGGGCTGGTGTTATTGCCATTTTATAAAGAGCATCTACTTTTTTCAGTATATCTTTGTCCTAAAGTAGAAGTTATTTACATCAAATAATTTAAAAAACTAATTATGTAAAGAAAAGAAAATTATTTTTTTGAGAAAAAAAACAAGTATTTTTTTAAGAAAGAAAACCCCAAATGGTCTTTTTCACAAAAATAAAAACTGAACAGAATTTCTGTATGTTCAGTTTAAAGTAGAAGTTATTTACATCAAACAATTAAAAACCTAATTATGTAAAAAAAAAAAAAAATCTTTAAAAACTTTTTTTAGAGAAAAAACCAATTGGATTTTTTGAGAAAAAAACCATTTGGTTTAAACTGTGCCAACCCTGTAAAAAAATAAATGACATAACCTTTGTAAATACTTTTAGGATCACATTCATTCATGACAGCGTTAAATCATAAGTTTATTACTTTGACCTATAAAAATCTCCATTAGTTCTCTAAAAGATTGTGTTAACTGCAGAGCCTGATAAAGCTCGAGTGGAGCCTAGAGCCTGTTAATAATTTAGGATCTAAATTTCAGTTAAAATAATTAACTTCCAATTAAAAATATTTCTTTAAAAAGGGACACAAAATATAAAAATTAATGTTTTTGTACTCTTCATTCTAATTTGAGGGCCCTAAAATGTAGTGCCCGAATCCCCCGGTTGCTCTTGAATTAATTAGGCTATAAGTACTGTTAAAATGTTCTCTAAGTCGATATAGTACACGCAATTAAATACAGCTCTGCAAATCTGAAACACATCATTGCTTCTTCGATTTGTTTTCTTAGGTGTTTGTTAACCGAACATGTGTTCGTTATCCGAACATAAATTCTCTTGTGAAAGTGTTCGCTAACCGAACAGTTCGCTAACCGATCACCCACTGCATATTGATTTTTGATATCAGTTTCCAGTCTCTGTGTTCAAAGTTTTATGTTTCCATAAATTGTCTATACATGGCTATGATAATTACTTTTTTAACTATTATGTATTGAAATAAAATCTTATTTTTTATTTACTGAAAAAAAATATTGAAATCTGGAGGCACGGCAGTGCCTCTGCCAAGTCGAGAAAGCACAGCCGTAAGCATCCTTTTCTGGTAGCAACTCAGGGCACTTTTGACCCCCCCCCCCCCCCATATCTCTGTGCTGGAGTATCCCAAAAATCTAAAACTTCGTTTTTCTAAAATATGTGGCAAATTGGGCCAAAATTTTAAATTTCAAGTTTTTGTCTTTTCTAGTGCAGACGATATATGAACTCATAGTTTTGATTTTTAGTCACTCACTTACGCGGCGTCATCAAAAAGATTAGGTAGATCCCGTAGCCTGAGAAACTTGAAATTTGGAATAAAGGTAGTGTTTAGGATTCAAAGAAAGGAAAAATTATAAAATCTGGAAAATTCGAAGAAAATTTTTTTTTGAAAAATCAACAAATTCCAACAAATTGAAACTGGAAAATAAAACAATCTTGTTGTCTTAAAAACTTAAAATTTGGTGTAGTGTTTAGAATTCAGAAAAAGAAAACACCAAAAACACAATAAAAATCGAAAATAAAATCAAAAAATTTAAAATAATTTGATTTTGTCGCGCTAGAAACTTGGAATTCAGAATAAAGGTAGTATTTAGGATACAAACGATATATGAACAGATATATGATATAGGAAAAATTAAAAAATCTGGAAAATTCAGAAAAAAAAAAAAAAAAAATCGAACAATTTAAAATAATTTGATTTTATTGTGCTAGAAACTTGCAATTCAGAATAAAGGTAGTATTTAGGATATAAAATAAGAAAAAATAAAAATCTCTGGAAAATTAGATACAAAAATTCGAAAAAAATTGAAAAAATCGAAACGTTTTAAATAATTTGATTTTGTTGCGCTAGAAACTTGGAATTCGGAATACAGGTAGTATTTACTATACAAAATAAGAAAAAATTTAAAAATCTGGAAAATTCGAAAAAAACTTTGAAAATTTGAAAGAAATTGAATAAATTAAAATAATTTGATCTTTTAGTCTTTGAAACTTAAAATTCGCCATAAAGATAGTGTTTAGGATTCAGAATAAGTTAAAATAAAAAACACAATAAAATTTGAAAATAAAATTAAAAAAAATCAAAAAATAAGGAAAATTTAAAAATAATTCGATTTTACAGTGCTAAAACTTGAAATTTGGAATCATCTTTAATAAAAAGCTATACGTTGCTGACGACTGGGTTTTTCACTAATCGTTGCCACAGATTAATCTCGAAAAATAAAACATTTGAAGTTACTGAAAAAAATTAATAGCTCAAAAAGTATTTGTCAGAAAATTGTTAGACAAACTGTGTTAGAAAGGTAAAAAATTGTATTTTTCTTGATATAAATTTAAAATCTAATATTTATGCCGTTTTTCAAATATTGAATTAAAAAATTTATCAAATTTTACAATGGAATACCATAGCGAAACCTTCACGCATAAAAAGATAATGATAACGGCAATGTGTCCTGACGTATGTATACTGACTATAGCATGAGTCAGAAACTATAGTAGCCTTATTATTCTGTTAAAATATAAAAGTGAATTATGATTACATGTAATATTATTAATGTCACGTGCGAATGATTTTTATTTAATTCTCAACAAATAGCATGGGGGTAAGTTTCAGAATAGATGAACGGAGTTATGAAAGTTTAACCTTTTAAAAATATTCTGCCAAATGGATTTTGATGGAACCTTCACTGTTAGATGAGTTTTCAAGGATGGTTATAGTAATATAGCATATCGTTTTATCCAAATTCTACTGTAAATGATCAACGAAAAGAGTTTGTCCTTAACAGCCCAAATTTTGTCTGACACATTGAAAATATAATAACACAATGATGTTGGTATTGTTTTCAGAAATGCAGAAGGGCATTCCAAGTAAATGTCCATATGGTTTTAAAACACAAGGTCAAATTGAAGGTCCATATTTCGTTTGAATAAAGGTGCGTTAAGAGAAATTGAACAACGTACTAGGTGTAGCTTGCTAGTAAAGGTAATATTTAGGATACTAAATAAGAAAAAATTCAAAAATATGGAAAATTTAAAAAAAAAATTTGAAAATTTAAAAAATAAAAACACAAAATAAAATTTTAAAAGCAAAAAAAATGAAAATTTGAAAATACTTCGAATTTGTAGAACTATAAACTTGAAATTTGGAATAAAGGTAGTATTTAGAATACAAAAAAAGAAAAATAAATAAAAATCTGGAAAATTCGAAAAAAAAAATTGAAAATTCGAAAAATTGAAAAAAAATTGATCTTGTAGTATTAGAACTTAAAATTCGATGTAAAGGTAGTGTTTAGGATACAGAAAAAAAAAATTAAAACACAATAAATTTGAAAAAAAAAAAAAATCGAAAAAGATTGTAAATTTGAAAATAATTTGATTTTGTAGTGCTAGAAACATGAAATTTGTAATAAAAGTAGTATTTAGGATACAAAATAAGGAAAAATTTAAAAATCCGGATAATTAGAAGAAATAAAAAATAATTCGATCTTCTAGTCTTAGAAACTTAAAATTTGGTGTAAAGTTAGTATTTAAGATTCAATAAAAGGAACGATTAAATAAATTCGTTAAATTCGAAAATAAAATCAAAAATTGAAATACTAGAGTAGAAGATCTTTATAACGCAATTCTATATAACACAATTCTCCATATAACGCACAACTTCTCAAATGTAAACAATGAATTTTCAGTTAAGAAACACCTGAGTTCTCACATTATAAATAGTTGCTATTTTCTAGAGGACTAAACTTGATATATTAGTTCAACTTTATCTCCTTAATTCAGAGCTAATTGCTGAAAAAATTGCTATGATTTGATACAGGTATGTTTAGACAATGTTTATAAAGTAAATTTAACAATGTGTGGAATATTATGCAAAAAATTATCTGCGCAACTCCTGGGAATAAAGAATGCAGTATAAAGATACTCTAATGTATTTTGGTATGTTTCACATATATTTGGCCATGTTTTACAAGCTTCATTTAATGATCTGTGAAATGTGATCTATATAATGCAAAATTCTATATAACGCACAACCTCGTGTTTTTAGGTTTGCGTTATAAAGATCTTATACTGTATCTGTAAAAAATCGAAACTTCGAAAGCAATTCGATTTTGTATTGCTAGAAACATGAGTTTTAAGGTAATTGTCCTATTAGCTAGTACACCGCCCCTAATTGCTTTATGTTTTTTTCAAAGGATTATGCTTTTCTTTTCTTTCGTTTACGAATTTCATTATAGAAAAGTTCCGCTATGGACTGGCTACATTATGGGTGATTTCTTTATAGACAGGTTTTTTTTTTCACAGGTTATACTCTATTTAATTTGTATATGAAATATAGATTGTTAAATGATGTTAGCCCCACAAAAATTTTCACAGCTCCCCCTCCCCTCCCGACATTACTGGCTGGTTATGGCTTGATAGTCCTTTCTAAATAAAATCATGGGGACTTTAAGATACTCTTGATTTATCTGTAAATTGAACATAAATGATCCTGAGAAGACGGATCAAAGAATTACTATATTGGCATGACAATCGGGAAACTTAGAAGTAAAATCGAAAAATCAATAAATTTATAACAAGTCGAAAGTTTGAAAATAATTCAATTTTGTAGTCCTAGAAGCTTGACATTTGGCAGAAAAGCAGGGTTTAGGATACAAAATAAGAAAAAAAAATTAAAAATCGGAAATAAAAAAACAAGACGAAAAACATAAAAAGGAAAGAAAAACCATCGAAAAATCAGATATAGTTTGATTTATTGGAAATTTCCAGAAGTTTTAATTTTGGCTTTCTTTTTATCCTAAAAAGTACTTTTATGCTAAATATCAAGTATCTAGGGCTGCGAGTAATATCACAGATGGATAAAACCTTTCCTGGAAACAATTGAGAGTACTTTTGACTTCTCCCTCCCATAACTTAGTGCTTGCCTAGGAACCTGAAATTTCTTTTTATTTACAGGAATTTGCAAACTAAAGTAAAGCTTCAAATTTTTGGTACCTGCAAATAAAAGGGAGAGAGCATGGGCTTAGTGAAAATCAGTGGATGATCTCTAAAAAGAGTCTGAAAACAAGAAAAGGAGGATTACTTACAAAAAGAAGTAAAATCCCATGAAAAATGCCACCTGTAAAAAATACAGCCAAGTCTCGTGACTCTTTTACTGTAAAAAGTTCTGAGATCATGTAAAGCCAAGTTTAGCTATCTTATTAACTCTGAAATTTTCATCCACAAATCACTCCTAGTCTACATCCTTATTTAATTATTATTTTGTGACTTGGCAATTACGCAGCACAGGGAATTTATTACACCTTAATATGTTGTAGTATTATTTAATTAAGACTAATTATATACATCACATTCTCGTGCTACGCAATTGCCAAGTCACAAAGTAATAATTAACTAAAGATGTAGAGACTAGGAGTGATTTGTGAATGTAAATTTCGTATTTAATAAGACAGCTAAACTTGGCTTTACATGATCTCAGAACTTTTTACGGTAAAAGAGTCACGAGACTTGGCTGCATTTTTTACAGGTGACATTTTTGATGGGAAATTAGATACACTAAAACATACAAAGTAATTTATATTCTCTAAAATAATATGAGATTTTCTACAAAATATCGCTATATAGGAGCCAAAATTTTCATATATCCATAAATTTTTTTATACATGGCTATAATAATAATTTTTTAAAACTATTATGTATTCAAGCGCGGATCCAAGGGGGAGGTCATGGGGGTCATGAAGAACATTTCTATAAAATAATACTTTTGTAATATAAAAGGTGTTTTTATAAATATTTTTTTCTCCTTAAGAAATGCTAATCTTATTGATACATTCACAGAGTTATTTTTTTACAGAAATGCATGAGAAATTGCAGTTATTGTTTAATCGAACAACATTTATATTTTTCCATAAATGTCGTACACCTTGAATTGCATCCAATTGCAACCTCAAGACGACATTTCCATGACTGTTGAGCCTCAAAAGTCAGCTTAAAATTAGAACTTTTGTAACATTTTCTGCAAAATTAAATAAAATAAAAAATAAAAATTGTAACTCCTATTTCTTGGCATCTGAATAGAACATAGAACCTACAAATTTTATACATTTACCAAGGTTGCTATGGCTCAAGGAATTTTTCAGAGAAAATAGCAGTAATTTCTTATTGAAATTTTTGCCTAATTGCACGATCAAATATGACGAGTTTTTTTATAAAAAATTACTGGTATTTCCCCGGAAAAAATTTTTGACCAGTAGCAACCATGATTTACGAATATACTGCAAATGTCATGCACTTAGGAATGAAAATGAATTCAGGCTAGGTTAGAAAATAGCCAATTTGGACTTAAGTTACAAAAATTGTTATGAAGATATGTGACCCCCCCCCCTCCCCCTTCCTCCAAAATAGACATGACCCCTCTCTAAATGCAGGGCTGGATCCGCCTCTGTATGTATTGAAGTAAAATCTTGGCTTTTAGTTAGTGAAAACATACTATGCTTGTTATTAGTTTTTCTTAATTAATTTATATAAAAGTTTTGGGGTTTTTTAAAAACAATGATATGGAAGAGTTGAAAGTAAATATTTTTTTTTCTGGCTATCAGATTTTATCAAACTTGTGAAGTCCTGGTAAAATAATTACTTTTAAAAATTAATTAAAGTAAAATAATTACTTTTATAACTATTATGTACTGAAATGAAATCTTAGTTTTTATTTGCTGAATTTTTTTTTGAAATATTAGATACTATACTAAAGTGTACAAAGTATGCAGTATGTACAGATCAGCACATAACTGCAGATGTAAACAATGAAACTTACAGTTAAGATGTAGGAGAAAAATTAAACATTTTTTTAATTATTGTATCATTCCAGGCACATTTTAATATGTAATTCTTGTTAATATGGCTGAACACATGTTTTCTCATCAAGGAAGTATAACTTTATTTCTGAAAAAATTCAAAACAGTGCTGATGCAATCTTTTTATTAAATACATTCCTGTATTAATCAAGCATTTTTGGATATTCAGTTTGACTAAGCATGAAGTAAAACTTTTTTATTTTATGATTTTTATGTAAATTATGAGTGTACCTTTATGAGGCAAGTTTCATTGAATAATTAAAGAATATATATATCATCATTATTATGCCTATTTAGTTATGCATTATTGTTTACTTGACCTTTACTTTACCTTTAAAATTTTAATAATGTTTTAAATTTTCTTAATTTTTATTACTTCTATTACATTACTTAATTATTATTAAAGTAAAGTAAATCTTTACTTTTGAATGACTAATGATGTGGTTTTTTATAACATTTTAAATGATTAAAATTTATTTTCTCTAAAATAATATGAGATTTCCTACAAAATAGAGCCATGTAAGAGTAAAAAACCACTGACACTTTATTGTTATATACTGATGTGAATACTATATTGTTAGTAAGATAATAAAAACAATTTTTGTTATTTAATTTGATACACGTTAGGGCTTTCAGAACATATAAAAATATAGTTAACTATTTAATATTCTTGTATTATTTGCTTCTGAATAAAATACAGGGAAACCAAATTCTACATTTGGGTGAAAGGCTGTTAATGTAGTATATAAAACTATACAAGTTAACAAGGCAGTTGCTTCATTCAGACCTCTATTATGAAGTGCAATATATTTATTACAGAAAATATTATAAAACATTTTAACTTAAAAAATTTGCCAATATATTTGTTTTATATTCAATACAATATACAGTAGAGTCCCTCAAACCTACCATCCTCAAATCCACACATAACTGCAGATGTAAACAATGAAACTTACAGTTAAGATGTAGGAGAAAAATTAAACAATTTTTAAATTATTATATTATTCCAGGCACATTTTAATATGCAATTCTTGTTAATATGGCTCAACACATGTTTTATCATCAAGGAAGTAATTCTTTATTTCTGAAAAAATTAAAGACAGTGCTAATCTCAGTGGTGATCATGATCTTTTTACCAAATACATTTTTAGATATTAATTTTGGGTAAGCATGAAATAAAACTTTTTTATTTTATGTTTTTTATGTAAATTATTAGTGTACCTTTAGGAGGCAAGTTTCATTGAATAATTAAAATATATATATAATCATTATTATGCCTATTTAGTTATGCAGTATTGTTTACTTGACCTTTGCCTTTAAAATTTTAATCATGTTTTAAATTTTCTTAATTTTTATTACTTTACTTAATTATTTTAATATTTTACTTTATTGTAAGCATTCATTATAATTTTGAGTGCATTATTACATTCAAATTACTGTTTAAAAAATGTAAACAAAACAGTGACCGTAAATCTGGAAAATTCTAAAATCCACACAACCTTTGGTTTCGAGTTATGCGGATTTGAGGGAGTCTACTGTATTGCCTTTGTGTGCAGTGCAAATGAACTCATCATTAGTATAACTCAATTAGCCCCAGGCATAAAAAAATTAGTGTTGAGAAGAGATTAATTTTCGGTCTCATTCATTAAATTTGTAGCTCGAAGATGATACAGAGATTTTCTTACAGACAAAATTTAGACATGAACATGTGATTCTTCCATGAATTTGCACAATTTTATAGATTATTTACTGCAGAATTTATCAAAATCAATACATCAATTGGTCATCAACAAAAAAAATTGTGACTGTCCTCATTCATTCACAAAAAAATGAAGAATTTCACCACTTTATTGTAAATTCTGTCAAATGATTGCAGAAAGAATTGCAAATTTTGTCTAGAAGTCACTGAGAAAAATCAGGAAATTCAGCATTCAGTCACTAAATTAACCCCCTGACCACCGAGAAAAAGGGCAAATTTGTAATGTTGTTTTCTCAGTAATTTTTTTTAAATGCTTAAAAAATCTGAATTTTCAAACTTGAGATAAAAAACTTAATTACGTATATAAGTATAATCCGTGAAAGTATCAATCATTACTTGATGTTTTAAAAATGCATTATATTTGTAGAATTATATTAATTTAAACAAACTTTGTATTGCTGTAAAACCTACAGCATAGTGAATGGATATATCAGGTCGCGGCGGTGAGAAGGAGAAGTTGTTTATATACATAAGGATAAAAAAATAATCATTAAAAGTTTTCTGCCAACAAAAATCACAAACAGGCTTTCAGTATTTGATATTTCTCCATCCACAATATATGAATACCAGAATTCGAAAAACGGATATCCACTATTACAAATATGTCATATTTTTAAATTAAACATGGAGAACAATCAACCACCTTGACCTGAATGTTAACGCCTTTCTTTTTATAAGAGAATAAAATTCAGGAGAAAACTTCCATGACCAAGCGATTCTAACTTTAAGTACTTAGCATATCATACATAATTTAAAAATTCCTAAAAAAAATCATCTACTACCTTTTATGATAAGCTTTGAAAAAAATGGATAAGATCTAAAAATTGCTTCCCCATCTGCTTAATCTATCTAAAAAGACTGAAACTTTAGTTCATACTAACCCCCTGACAAAACAGAGTGATTTTGTTAGAATAATCAGACATTTCTCCTCCAATGTTACATCTCATTAAAACTCAAAAGAGAATAAGCTAGATTCTGAAAATAGCTGACACTCTTCAGCATATTGTGTATTAGTGAATAGTGATTTGACACAACCTCTCTTTTGTATGTATGTTGTGTTTTTAAACATTGTAACCAAGTGTGGTAAAGTGTTGTATGTTTAAAAATCACTGAGAAACAGAAGTGTTGCGCTGGGACTTTATCAAACACTTGAAATTATAAAACGACTGTATAAAGAAGGGGGATGGGAACATTTCTATTATCTACCTACTATTCTGTCATCTGTCACTGTGATAGTTCCAAGACTCCACTATATTAAATTAAAAATTTTATAATGTAAAGATGCTTTTATCTTACAGTAATGTCAAATTTTGATAACAAAACAATAAAATAAATATCAGTCTTAGTTCTTGTTATCATATCAGCAAAATACTGTACAACTGTAGTAAAAAATGCTGACTTCAACATTGAGGTTTCTGAATCAAAAGGTAAAAGGGTTGAAGGGATAAAAATTATTTACTTAAAAAGGTAAAAGAGTTTTCAGGTTGGGCAAACTCAAAACCAACCCTGGTTATAGCTTACTTAATATAGCATGCTTCCTTTTTATAAACGAAAAATAACTAATATATGTGCACAATACTAAGGTGTTTCTATTGGTTGTAATAAATTGATATTTAAAGTATAATTTCCAAGAAAACTGAAAAAAAAGTATTATTCATGTTATTTATATGATTTCTTTTTAAATACCATGTAGTGGGACTTTCATTTTTAATATCCACTTTTTTTAAAATAATAACTCTATATATCAGTGTAGTGTTGCAAAAGGTGTGCCTATGAAAAAATCATTATTCGAATTCTTAAATTTTTACACTGACCTTGAATTGTGGAAATATAAGAGAACTTTAACTTAAGATATTGGTAACCACCCTGTCTTTTTTGTAATGGTTCAAAGTCACTACAATGAAATGACCATCACTGATTTATTTTCATACTTTCAGAGTGTATTCTACAATCTTACTCTTGAACAGGCATTTTTATTCTGTTTGTGAAAGATGTATTATAATTGCAACACCGCTCTTTTAAACATTACTATTTTGGTATTTTACATTTAACATACTCAAAGTATTATTGATTAATTTTTTAATGAAATATTTCCATTTGTGGGATTTTTTCCTGTATAATCGTTAAAAATAAATATTCAGTAAATTTCTGATTATCTTACGCTCTGTTATAAGGTACACTCTGTTAAATCACACTCATCACACATTTCAGCATCCAATTTGCATGCACATATCTTAGGCTATTTGTAATTGTTTCCAAAAATCTGGAAGATCTTCATTTTTAACTTATAAACAATTATACAAAGCTTTGCCGTGGCAAAAATATTAATAAATTATTACAATACTGCTAACTTTTTTCAAGACATTGTAAATTGTATGTACAAATTTTATCAAATTTTATCAGATGGACAACTTTATCACAATAATAATTTTATTACATCTGAGGGAATTTTCGACCAAATACAGCTTTATATTATAATTTTACCATGCCACACAAATAATTTATTTTCTCTTTCTCTTCATTGTTTATAAATTGTATCAATGTTTTAATTCTGTAAAAATTGTCTTTCTAATTGCTTATGAGAGAAAAACAATGTGTATTTATAGATATATAGAATTTTCTACTTAAATTTTCTTTGTTTTTTAATTATTATAAGTTATTTTAATTTAATATAACAGTTTTTTTTATTTATATGAATTTTCATTATAGTATATGATATATATATGATATATAGTATATATACAATCTTATACAATAAAAAAAACATGTGATAAAGTTCTTATCTTACGGTTTCTATTTTCTGACACACTTCTGGTCCTGTAACTGTCAGATAATCAGGAGTCTACTGTAATTTTCAATAATATGAGTAGATATTTTATTGGAATTAAATTTTCTAGGGTGATTTTTATTTCTCATAAGAAGATCATTTTCTCTTAAATAACTTTTTAATATATTACCGAAAATGATGTATTAACATAATTGTGTTTAATGCAGATGCTTAAACCCATAAATGTCATATTACTCAACTTTGAAAGCGATATATGCAGCAAGATATTGCTTTACAAGAGGATTTTGGAAAAGCATCTTCTGACTTGCACCAAGAAAAATCATTTGTTTGTGAGGTATGCAACAAGACTTATTCCCATAAGAAATATTTAATCAAGCACGTGTTAGCTCATTTTGGTGAAAAACCTTTTGTGTGTGAGATATGTAACAAGAATTTCACTCATAAGGGTAATTTAAACAAGCATCTGTTAAGACATACTGGTGAGAAACCATTTGTGTGTGAGATATGTAGCAGGAAATTCTCTCAAAAGAGCCATTTAAGCAAACATCTGTTAAGTCATACTGGTGAGAAACCTTTTGCATGTGAGATATGCAACAAGAGTTTCTCTTGTAAGCATAGTTTATGCAGGCATCTATTAATTCATACTGGTGAGAAACCTTTTGTGTGTGAGATGTGCAACAAGAATTTCTCTCAGAAGAGAGTGTTAAACAGACATCTGTTAATTCATACTTCTGAGAGAGGGAAAGTTTTTGAATGTGCGATATGCAACAAGAAATTCTTTCAAAAAACTCATTTGAAAGAACATCTTTACTCTCATACTGGTGAGAAACCTTTTATGTGTGAATTATGCAACAAGAAATTTTCTTACAAGAGTAGTTTAAACAGGCATATATTAATACATAGTGCTGAAAAGCCTTTTGTGTGTGATGTATGCAACAAGAAATTCTCTGATAAGAGTGCTTTAAGCAAGCATCTTTTAATTCATACTGGTGCGAAACCTTATATTTGTGAGGTATGCAACAAGAAATTCTGTCAAAAGGGGGAATTAAGTGACCATCTTGTAATTCATACTGGTGAGAAACCTTATGTTTGTGAGATATGCAACATAAAATTCTCTCGTAGGTGTCATTTAAATAAGCATCTTTTAATTCATACTGGTGATAAATAAGTAAGATATACAAGAAAGATTTTCTGACAAACAGTAATCTATATGTTTATTCCGAAATTTGTTATTTATTATTAATTAACTTTCATACTTGTTTTTATAACAGCCTTGGCATATTCTATTATTAAGAAAATGAGATTTCTTGACAATTGTTTGTCATCAAAATGAAACAGAAACCAATGTAAATAGTTCTAATTTAAATTAGTAAATCAGCAGATGAGGAGCCTCAACATCAGCTATGCCAAACACATTTTTACTTTGATCTCGCTTTATATTATATCAAAAACATTATAATCCTCAAGTTATTTAAATTTTGTACATAATATTTATTTATAAGCCTATATGATTTTTTGATGATTGAGGCTATTTAAATTAAAATTTAATTCTTTAATGGGGCACAGTCTCCTGAATCTTCTGTAATATCAAAATTAATTATTGAAAAAGTTGCTTGTGTGTTTGATACACCGATTGTTATTTCATAAAGGAATAACACATCTGATGAGGTTTTAAATATTAATAAATGTTGGTAAAAAGTGTTTGAAATTTTTGCTTTCCTCATCCAATTCAACCTCTTGTTAAATTTTCCAACATACTTGAAAAGGGCTTATGACTTTGATTTAACTCTTTGCCATCTGTCTGTACTTTAACTCTTGTGAATTATTACTCGGATTGTCATGTAATTGTTACATGTCACTGAGGTTTACTATGGCACATTCGCTGTTGATAGTGATGTGTGTAGTATTTATAGGTAGTTCAGAGGGACACTTAAAATAATTCCATTTTACTATGTTCTATAGGACAAAGTCATTTGTGGTTTATTTTATACTCTTTCAAGAATATATTGAATGAAATTAGTATGAATTTCTGAGGTGCACTAAAACATTTTTTCTATCAAATTCATTTACAACAATCGTTCTCCACTTGTGGCCTGAGATGCAATCATTAATCCATATTTACGAAAATGTGACATGTGCATAAAGGATATTGAAGACATTTGCTATTGTTTCGTATATTTGTATGGTGTGTCAAAAATTGCTGTGTTATTTAGAATCAATTTAAAATTATGTTAAACATTTCTTAATTATCATTTGTTCAGTCAAAAGTTATTTTTAAATAGAAATCTACAGTTGTATATATTTTTTAAATCTGCAGCACCCATGGAACATTGTTTAAAATTAATTTAATTTGTATTCTATATCTTTACATAAAACATTTTTTGCATTAATAAAAAGTTTAATTTTAAAAAAATCTACTCATACTTTTATCTTTAGAATTAGATAATTGTATGTTTTATACATATTAAACAGCTAATATAGCATTCTATTAATTTTGTTAGACTTATTTTCATTATTTCACTATTTTAATGAAGCTTTTTCTAGATTATCTATATACATACAATGCTAAGATAGGTAGCGACTTTCTTAGAAACTTTTAAGATGAAAAATACTTTTCTTTAAGGAGGGGGGGGGGCGTAGCCTCCAAAATCTCCTGTAATATTAAAGAAGAAATAGAATTCAATATTGAAAAAATTGTTCGTGTGTTTAATACACTTATTGTTATTTCATAAAGGAATAACAATCCGATGAGGTTTTAAAAGATAAATAAAAGTTGGTAAAAAGAGTTTGAATTTTTTTTCCTCATCCAATTTATTCTTACTTTTTAACATTTTCCAACATTACTTGGAACGTGTTTGTGATTTCAATTTAACTGCCTCCCATCTGTCCATGCTCTAACTCTTGTGAATTACTCAGATTATCTTGTAGTGAATCAGATTATCTTGTAGTGTAGTATCTTGTCACTGAGGTTTACTATGGCACATTTTCTATTGAAAATGAAGTGCATAGCATTTATAGTTCATTCAAAGAGAGCCACTAAATAATTCCATTATATTAAAGTCTATGATGCAAAATAATTTGTGGTTTATCTGTCCTTTCAATTTGCAAGAGTTTTTTTGACAATGGATAGAAAAATTATCTTTTATTGAATACATTGCCCTATTACTTATAGTGCAATAAAACTTTATCATTAATCATAATAAATTAAATCTTACCTTCAATAATATAATTTGCAACTTTTAATTTGTAGATATTTAAAATAAAATTAAATCTGATTTTAATTTAAAAAAAATTATTTTTTTAAAACTATTTTTCCAGTTGTGGTATATTTAAGCAACTTTTAAGTATAACATTGATTAGTAGATGATCGAACTAGTTTCGATTAGTAGAACACTAGTCATATTACTATAAGGTGTACTCTTTTTATTTTTTTTTTTTTTGCCATTGTACAGCTGTGCAAACATAAATAAATTTTTAAAAAGCCTTTGAATTTTAGTCACCAATTTGTTACAGAAATATGGAAATAGCCATTCGAATAGAAATTATGTCTTATTTCAATTATTGTTTAAAAAATAAACTTATGGAACCGCCTGCATGTTGAAATTGTAACAAACATTGAAATTTTCAATACCAATAATCACATTTGAATTTGTATTTGGTTTTTTGATGAAGTTTACCTTAGGATACCAAAGAGGAAGAAGAAAGGAATTATGAACATTTAAGGTTTTGAACTCCTAATGATAAATCCATTATTAATCCAATCAGTCTCAAAAGTTTAGGCAGAAACTAAAATATCATTATACAATTGTAAGGTAAAATATATGGAATAATTTCTCAATAATTTATTGAAATGAACGTAGTACAGATATTAGAATGGTTACAGCAGCACTATTTATTTAAAAAATATGTCTTTTTCGATTTTTGTTTACAAAAAAATCACTGTCTCTAAAGTTAAATTATTAATTTTGACTGAAAGCCGAAATGCAGATGGCGATGTATAACAAATGTTGAGACTGATCGAAAAATTGGAAAATGGGTGTAAAAACTGTGAAACAAATTTTACTCAATTTGCAATTATTTATTTTTTTAATTATTTAATATTCTAAATTAAAAAAATATTTTATTTTCAGCTTGAAAACATTTAATTTACTTACATAAATTTAAAATGCATATGTGTGCATTGTAATTGCATCCATCTTCGTTTAAGTTGATCTTTTCTGCAACTGCCAATTCAAATTCAGCTATTTTTTGGGATCGTAACAGATTTACGCTATGTTCAAGTAATTTTTTTATGAAGTATATTAGATGACAGCAAAATTAAAATAAATTAATTTCAGTTTATTTTTTTGTTTTTTAAATATTTTATTATGTTTTAGAAAGTTTATTGAAGTTTAACATAATTATGGAAGTATCAAAGTCATTTTTGATTGGCTTATAAGGCATGTGCTGTTAGGTTTGATGTGATGACAGAGTCAATGTAGGTGTGTGTTTGTTGTTAGCAGTAATATTTCAAGGTTCAAAAGTTTGTCATTTTTGCTAATATGTTTAAATAGTGTAAGTTTCAAGTTGTTTTCGGTTTGTTATAAAATCATCAGTGTGTAAATCATGCACGTCGAGTACGTGTTTTGTCTTCATAAATAAACGTTTTATATGATAGAAATATTTTGTCTTTACTACTTATTTAACTAGCTGCACATAATAATGGTTAGATTCAACATATAGGCTTTTGACTGGGGAAGTTCAAAACAGAATAGAGCAAACACAAAGTATGCTATGGTGCACAGTGTCTAGTTTTATAAGTACTGATTTACATGATGGATCATAGACATAGCAGGTATATTCAGTTTTGGAGTAGATTGCTGCACGATAAATGTAAGAAAAGAAACACGGCCAGCTACCACAGAAGTGATCGAAAGTACTAAATTGACTACTTTTTCACATTTGGTCTGTAATTATAAAATTTTTGGCAAAAAGTTAATTTTTTATCAAAGCATACTTCCAGAAAGACTTTGTCTATCACAGCTATTTCAGCTGCTCCAATAAACAAATTCAGGATCTGGATGCTACTGTGTATAAAGTTTGATTAATTGAGACGATTTTGGACAAAAGGAATCGCCAAGCATCTTGGCTAAGGTGCATTCATCTGAAAGTGGCGACATACGTTCATATGCAGAGCTTAGACAGACGCTTTTGTCCAAACTATGAAAAACCTATATTTTGGCGATACTTGACTGGACGAGTTTGATCGCGACCTACGTTATACATGGCCGGTTCACGATGTTTAAAACGTCACACGGAGTGGATCATCTTTACACGCTGATCGGTACAAAGTTTCGAGCCCATCGTTTTGTGCCAATCGCCGTGTAAAGATTATCCACTTCGTATGACGTTTTAAAAGTCATGAATCGGCCATGTATAATGTAACTCGCGGTTTGATTAATAAGTGAACAAGATTAGTGATCGGTGATTGCAGGACAACACTAGATACCGGGCTTGCTCATTCATTATCATGACATTACAAATGGTGGCTGGCCGTGACGAAAGACATACAGCGATTGAAAAAAAACGATAGGCGCGCCGCTTTGTACCAATCGCTGGTCGTGGCCAGCCACTATTTGTGACGTCATGAGAATGAATGAGCAAGCACGGTATCTAGTGTTGTCCTGGTGATTGTTGATAATTCAACAATAGAGAACAATGGCCATCATAGAAAAGAATAATCAAGACAGTCATCAATGAATTCCCAAATTTTTCAATCCTACAATCGATTGTCTCACCAAGAAGTTAAAAACCGCAATGAACCCCCATGTCACGTCATCTGCGGATATTTTAAAATAAACACCAATAGGCTTGAAGAATATTTCAATTCTGCTTTCCTGATGTCCAATAAACAAACTCTTTTCTGAAGGTATACCCGCAGAGTCGTGGCGGTTGCCATTCATAGATAATGTCTATTGATAAATTTAGCGATTATCCTGACAGGTAGTGGGCAAATAAAATTGCAGGGATGGAAATAAACCTGTGAAATTTTGGGAATAAACCCAGATTTTGGGGAATTTTGAGGGGATACACAAAACTATTCATTATTCAATTGAAGTTAGGGCTAATGCACTGAATGTATCAAAAGCATGCAAACAAGTTTTAATGCTTTTGTTTCCGAGTTTCTATTTATTGCTACCTTTTATACTCTTCAAAATATATTTGGAAAGGGGATAGCTTGGCACATTTGCAGTTATTTGGCCTTCTTTTTCTTCATTATTTACCTATTTTTTAGTGTTCGAGGCAATAGTTTAACGGCGGCATTGTCGATCTATCCCCATCACTACGACAGATGAATGATAGATTGAAAGATGAACGATAGGTATTGAGATCAATAAACAGAAGCTAAATTGGTAGGAAACTGGTCGTCAGGGAGATAGAGAGAAGGAGAACAATTATAATGTTTCTACTTATGGAACTAAAAGCGGTACCTAGTATGGTGGCGTTTCTGTTTTTTGGGGCCTTTGGGGAGTGTAGCGCCCTCTATTTCCGGTCTCGACTGACAACTCTTTCCCATGCTTCCTGCTTGAAACCAAAATGCAGGAAGAGCAAAGGACAATTTGTCATGTTTGACAGGTCACATGACCGGCCTTTGGGAGCACCAGCGCCACGAACCGGGTACTAATTTCTGGTCCATGTTCTGATCTTGAAAGCCTATCTTCACTGTTCTCCTTCTTATTTCTATCTCCATGCTGGTCGTAGTGACGGGAATATTACAGATTGATAATTCCACTATCATCAATCAAAATGATGATTTGAAGGAAAGTAAAAATGGACGATAGGTTTTAAAGTCGATAGACAGAAACTCAACAGTTGTGGAGCTGTTTCCATTGCCAACTTTCAATTCCGTCTTACTTAATATAATAATATTTTTTTCGCCATGGAGGTGCTTGCTAATTTAGCATGACTCTGGTTTGCAGACTTTAAGGAGTTTATCTCTCATTGCTCTTTCTGCTGTCCATCATATACCAGATTTTCATTTAAGTAGTATACTATGTTATAAAGTCACTATCTAGTATGCATTTTTGCCTTAAAATAGGGGTACACCTTCCTTTGTGGATCTTTCTGTCCCTTTAGGATTCTTTTGCCTCCCTTGGTCCCATTTTACGATCCCCTAGTTATCTCTCCTTTCCCCCTTCCCATTTGTAGCCTGTGTGGTATCTTTCTTTTGTTACTGCTATTTTCTACTCTAGACAGTATCTCAGTACCTATAGTATCTATAATATGCACACCAACTTGATGTCCACCGTTTGGTCTAAATCTGAACTACTGTGTCACGCCTTATTCTGAAATTGTTTCGGCTCTAGGCCCAAGAAAATGTATTAGCAGAATCCGTGTATGCTGCCTTTTTAAAAATTATTTTTTGAAAAAATAATTGTGACATTGCACATTTGTTTAACAACCTGTTTGGAAATTTAATTTGGATTTATCAATTAAACAGAAATCTATATTATAAAGTAAAAACATGCCGTTAGTAACGTTCAAGGTGGCAACACCTGACAAATAATAAACATGTGCAACAGATTGAAAAATACCCAAGCTGGGAATCGAACACGGACCCTTACACAGCTTGTTCATTGTAATTTAAAAGGACAATCAAATTCAATATTTAAATGTAAAATGGTGCGTTTCTTTAAAATTTAAGAGTAATAAGAATTCTAAAGTTCTAAATTTTTATTTATTTTACATTAATCCATTACAACTAATAGAAATATGATTGTTTTTCACCTGGGTATATATATACCCTTAAAGATAAATACTCAGGTATTTTACATCACTCCAATACATAAATAAGAATTACATAATTCGAATTTTTTCATTAAAAGTAATTTCATCAGAGTACCTGTTTATGTCTGGCAAGAAATCACATTCTCTTAAGACTGACTTATGCTAAGGCTCATTTAAAACAAAACAGAAGTACTGATGATGTTAGTTCAGAGCAGACCCCTATGCGGGCAAAATTGAGCAGATAGACAAAAGTTTTGTGAAATTTTTTTAATTCTTGTCTCACAAAGAAAAGGTTTCTCACTTGTTTGAATTAATAAATACTTTTGTAGTTCTTAATTGTGAGAAAAAATTTTCTTGCTTATGTGACAAACAAAATGTTTCTAACTAGTAGGAATGAACAGATGCTTGCTTAGATGAATCTTTTGGTAGAATTTTTTGTTGCACATCTGACACACAAAATTTTCTCACCCGTATTAAGTAAGAGATGCCTGTTTAACAGACTCTTGTGAGAGAATTTCTTGTTGCATATTTCACAGACAAAAAGGTTTAGCATTAATGTGAATTAACAGATGGCTGTTTAACCCACCCTTTTGAGAGAATTTCTTGTTGCATATCTCACATGCAAAAGGTTTCTCACCAGTGTGAATTAACAGATGGCTGTTTAAATAATTCTTTCTAGAGAACTTCTTGTTGCATATCTCACATACAAAAGGTTTCTCACCAGTATGACTTAATAGATGATTGTTGAAATGGCTTTTTTGTGAAAATTTATTGTTGCATATCTCACAAACAAAAGGTTTCTCACCAGTATGAAGTAACAGATGGCTAGTTAACACATTCTTTTGAGAGAATTTCTTGTTGCATATCTCACATGCAAAAGGTTTCTCACCAGTGTGAATTAACAGATGCTTGCTTAAATGATCCTTACGAGAGAATTTCTTGTTACATATCTCACACACAAAACGTTTCTCACCAGTATGGATTAACCGATGGCTATTTAACTCACATTTTCGAGAGAAATTGTTATTGCATATCTCACAAACAAAAGGTTTTTTATCAGTATGAATTAACAGATGGTTGTTTAACCCACTCTTTTGAGAGAATTTCTTGTTGCATATCTCACAAACAAAAGGTTTTTCACCAGTATGAATTAACATATGTCTTTTTAAATGTTCCTTTCGAGAGAACTTCTTGTGGCATATCTCACACAGAAAGGATTTTCCTTGGTCCATGTCAGAAGATACTTTTCCAAGACTCTTTTTGAAAGAAATATTTTGTTCCATATTTCACACTTTATATTCTTTTACTGAATCCACAGAAGTACTGACACTCACAAACAAAAGGTTTGAATTAGTAAATGCTTTTGGAAAGTCTGCTTTGACTGATATCATGGATATCTAAATGACCTTTTCTCTTAAAGAACGCTTCTGTCTTTATATAACTGCAATAAAAAAATTATGTTAATCTATCATATTGTACAATTAATCCATAACATATTTAAGGGCAAATGAGCTTCTCTCAGGAAATTAAAATCACAGTAGAAAACTAAATTAAATTAAATGTTGTAACATATTAAAAACTATACTGATTTCCAAAATTTATGGAGGAAGCAAAAAAATCATAAATGACAGGTTCATATTTAAAAACAAATCAATAAACTAGAAAAGCATAAAATTAATGGTTAGTAAAAGAGTAGAACTCACAGAGAATAATAAACATGGAATAGACAATTCCATGTAGTAACTTTGAGGCACTGCAGAAGAATTTGGATTGAAGACTTTTGGGACATTAGACAGATTGAAAGCAGAGAGAGGTGGCCAGGTATTTAAATATGAATCCTCATGCATTTCATAGATTCTGACAAGAACTTTAAATCACATATTTGTGATGCAGAAAGTTGATTCAATAATATCCAAGAGTAAAACTGACCAATATATTAAGTTGTGGACATGAAGGAATTTGATCCAAACACCTAAGGTATCCTTCCTCACTGCAACCACTGAAATAATTGTATTAACCTTCTCAACTCCGCGAACTGATATATTCGTTCACTATGCTGCAGGTTTCAGTGCAATATTAGTATTATTTAAATTAATATAATTCTACAAATATAATGTAGTTTTAAAACATTAAGTAATGATTACTAGTCTCATATACGTAATTAAGCTTTTTATATCATGGTTAAAATATCATGTTTTTCTTTCATTAAAAAGAGAATACAGAGGAAACAACATTACAATTTTGCCATGTTGCTTGGTGGTCAGAGGGTTAAAGTCGATGGCCCACAGAAGACACCATGTAGGTGATTTCTATTCAGACATAGGTGTGCCACTCATCCAATGTCACTTGAGGAAGTCTCTGGGGGGTTATACTACGTTGACATGCTCCCTGAACAGCAATTTAATAAAGACTGTTGTATTACAATTTTTTTAATGCAAACTGGCTGCTATTTGACACATTGCTGAATTCTTGTTTGTTAATGCATAGAATGGTAGATGCTTTTATTCATAAGCTATGAAATTTAATAGTTTTTCTATTCTTTAGAAAAAACAGAGGATCTTTTAGAAAACATTGTCAATATTGACATTTTGAACAAAATTTCCAGAAGTGGCATCCTGTCAAATGTTGTTAGATAATTATGTAATCGGTTATAATTCAAGATTTAATTCATTTATAGATTAAAAAATGTGTCTGACAACAGATCATTTTAAAAGTCATGCTTGCAAGTTCAGCACTGTCAATTTTTATGAGTAACTCAAGTTCATAAAATGTGTAATTTTAAAGTGTAGGAGTCACTAAAATTATGAACATGCTCAAAGTAAAAAAATCTAAAATATAATATTAAAATGAACTTTTATTTAAAATTTCAGTAATAAAAATTCAAAAGCATAAAAATATGAATACCCCCCATTATTATTATTATTTATTAATTTAAAATCATTTTGTAAACTAAACATTTTTATTTAACATCACAAGATAAAAATTTTGGCCACAATATCTATTGAATATATATTTTTAAATACTTCACACGGTGTACTCTCTCTGTAAATCTCCCTGCACAATACACATTTTAAATAATAATATAATTCATAATGGAAAATCTTTGCAAGTTGAAAAATGGAAAAGAAATCAGAACTACGAGGTAAGCGTGTCTTTCATTGAAAGAAAAAAAGTGTAGTTTCCAGTAAGCAATGTGAAGTGTGTTGCAGAAGTAGATCCAGTATATAGTTTCTACACCTAATGAGAGTAGTAGTTCGCAGCTCTGCAAGTGTCATATATTTACACTTAAAAACGAGTCTGTAACAGGGTTCATACTGTAAATCAATACCTACTGACTTAATGTTCATATATTAAATCAATAGGTATAGCAAATCCCCATGTATAGGCACTCTACTCAAAATTTATTCTAACTACTTAATTTCATGGACGACAGATAAAAACAAGATATTGATCACTAGCTTGACATTATGGAAGAATAGATTTAACATCGGAGAACCGAGTTGATGAGTATGAGAAACCACCTTTACAGCCAAAGGTAAGAATTTCACCTTCTGGAAACTTCCAGAAACTGGATTAGCTGATCCAAAGATAATTAATCAGTGAATAAAGAATGGAAAGAAGAAGATGATACTATTTCCCTTTTAGAGTGGTATAGGGTTAAAGTGTGAGAGAAGATGCAGGAAGGGATTTGAGTTTGAGAACTGAGAGAGTTCAGTAGCCTGCTTGGTAGCAGGAATGGATATAGATCTACTGGGATCTGATACTTTGAGTAAATTGCGGCCATTGCATCTCCTGTGAGACAAAATGATCATAATGATCATCAAGCAAAGCAGATACACTGGATCATCAGTAATAAGTTAGATTCCTGAAAGAAAAAGCTAAGATAAGAAGCGGGGAAACCCCCATTCCCTATTTATATATCGTAGAGCATTGCAGCAAAAACTAAGATTTCTAGAAAAACATTTTCATTTGTTATACATTTTTCAGCAGAAATAAATTTCCACATACTAAGCAAGTATCAATGTCTATAAATAATATACAGGGTAACACAAAATATTTCAAACATATTACTGACTGTGAAAGAATTGCTGTAAATGTGTTTTCAACTGCATGCATTAGTATTTCTGTTGAACTGCAGTTTATTATACTAAGTGGTGTAAGTATAATATAAATAAATTTAAACAGAGAGTGGTATGATAGGATTGCATTCTATGGACAGTAACTTCAAGAAAAGTGTTTTTAAGCTTAATTAATGTTTAATACATTATTTTATATGTTTGAAACTTTAGAGATTATATACAGGGATACACTAAACTATCTGAATACATTACTAACTATTGTCATATTCCTTACGCAAGATTTTATCGAACTTCTGAAATAGATGCAGATGTTTTGTGGTTGGCAGGTAAGTAAATATCTTTATTATTGTGAGATAAGCTCTCATAGAAGACGATGCTTACCTAATTAAACCACAGAGTAAAGCACATTTCTAGATATACTAGAATCGAAAAATCACAAAAATATTCAAAAATGGAAGAGTAAAATTTATGAGATAACGGCAGATTCCAGTGCGGCAACACACCCACTAAAGAAAAGTACTTTTTATTTAAAAAATTATAAGAAAGTAAGTTTTACAGTCAAGGAACTTCATTGTTTGATTACAGGTTTAACACAACAGTTTTTTAATTTAAATTTCATCAACCAGAAAATCTTAAGCACTACATAATGTAAAAAAATAGGGAATTGTGAACTTTTTGATTTAATATAAAGCAAGATCAAAATAAAATGTGTTTCGTGCAGTTGACATTGAGGATACTGATTGGCTGATTACTATCCAAAAGGCATTGTGACATCACTTTATGACCGTTGGTGTGACGTCACATGACGTGGATGTGAAGTCACTGTGACCTAAATGTGAAGTCTTTATATCCGTTTTGAAGCCTTTTTTGACGTCACTCTGTGACTGCTTTGTGAAGTCACAGTATGACCAATTTGTGAAAAGTGCGACTTTATGATGAGTCTTCATCAGGACGTGTGACTACATTTTACCCAAACTCGACCCAACCGCCTATGTCCACCTTTTTTTCTTAGACAGAATGGGCTTTATTGGCATGACGTCATAAACCACCATCACGTGACCTCCCTGCTGTGTTTATATTTGTTTGTCTATGTATCGCATGCATACATTGGTCGATATTGTAAGAAATCACGTGTTGGTGGTATTCTTACAATCTCGAACCCAGATTCCCAATAAAGCCCATTTGATCGCGCATTCGGTCTGGTGGCTAGATTTTACCACATTCCGGTCGTTTTTGTTTCAGTTGAGTCTTACATCTGGTGAGGTATCAAGATTTTACATGAACTATACCCAGGTCCGATTTTGATCAAATCTCGTTACTACACTCAATACAATATTCTAATCTAAATTTAACTTGTAGCAAGAAAAAAATAAAACTAAAAATAACAATCCCATTTAATAAGTTCAGGCCGTGTCCTGATAAAATATATTCACACGACCGATGTGTAATCGTCACATTTTTTCTGCATTTTCTAAAAACATCAATAAAACAAGCTTAAATATGCCAGCAATGGCCACAGTCCAAAGTTTTTGATTTGTAAAAAAATAACAAATAGAAATTCATCCTTTATTAATTTTTTCATTACTCTTCTTTGAATGTTTTATAATCTGGTTTATTGTTGAGAATTTTAATCAAACAAGGCTGGAAACAGAAAATAAAGTTTCACGGTTCCGTTGTTTTTCCGTGCAAATCTTACTGATCAAGCTGGTTTTACTTAATCAATTTATATTTTCTTTATAAAATTTCATGTTTTTGTTTTGATATCGCAATAGAAAACTTTGAATTTTATATATTAAGGGTCAGTTTCACAACTTAATTTATTTTTAAGATCTTAGGATAAGTGTCCGTTAACGGATGCTTATTAGTCATTTCCAGTAATGGAGACCGATGGCCCTTATTAAAAGCGTAATTACAGTAATGTTCATAGCGTATAAAATCTTTTGATTTAACTAAACAGCTAAGCAATCAAATTTAATTTTTTAACTGCACCTACCAAAATATAAGAATTTTTTTTTATAAATAGCTGCTTTAATTATTTTCATGTGGTTTTCATGTTTTTAATATTAAACTGGTTCATATTTTATATTTATATTACAAATCTGTCTTGCATATTTTAAAATCTTACAAGTCAATCAGGAAGCAGAGAATAACGTTCAAGAGCATAAGAAAAGAAAGATGTCATTTTCTTCAAAGTCCTCTTAATTCAAGTAAAAACATTTTTTTTTTAAAGTCACACGAGATTTTAAAAATCTATAACTTTCTATCTTCAAAGTTTGATTTTTCATTTCTGACAAACTAGCTATATGTAAAAAATACTATAATTAGCAAATCACATTTACAGTAGTTATGAAACTCTTAAAGCCACAGATCAGGGGTCTCAAACATCAGTTTTGCAGTTTTATTTTAAAATCATTTTACTTAGTAATAAAAAAAATTCAACACACAGTTTCATTTTGATTATTTTTGTATTGCTAATTACTACAAGTAATTTATGAAATAGTTTCAGGAGAATTTACTCTTAAGACTTGTACAATTCCATGTATTCTGATACTCCAAAAGATTTTTCTCATTTTTGTTTATTAATCCGCATACAAAATCATTGTCTTAGCATTTTTTCAACTGTAATTCTCTGAAATTCAGTATTTTAAACCTTCTATAAAGAATAATTAAAGTATGGATCTTGTGATAACGAAAATAATTAGTTTGAACAACTAATTTTTATCAAAAATATTTTGACTTACTTCTATTATTACAATTAAATCTTGATTCACATGGGAAAATGAGACTGGTTACATATTGTTGAGAGATTGATATAACATTAAAAAATACTGGAATATAATACTTATAACCAGTAATTAAAACATACTTAAAAAAATTTCTTAAAAGTATCCATTATTGGCACGTTTACTCTATTACTATATTATAAATAATATTTTTTTTTTGCATTAATCCCTCAGAAATAAATTTCTCTAAAGATATTTTTTTAAATATCTAAGAAATTCATTATGTAACAGCAATCTTACAATTTTCATAATATTGCAAAGTTCTATATTAGAAAATAATTTTAAATGGCTCATAATAAAACTCATGTTTTATGACAGACCTTTGATATATTATTATGAATAGTTTTGATCAAATATTTTAAAAATGAAATAGATTATGAATACGAAATACCTATAAACAAAGTTTACGGAATTTCACAAAATCTTAAATAGGATTTATGTGTATTCTAAAAAAACCTATTGAGTTCTAAAAAAATTTAAATATGAATTTATTATTTTACATTATGAATTTATTGTATTGTAAATAATTTATTTAATGCAATGTAATTCGAAAATCTTAAATACAGCCAAATTTAAATATTAACATATTTTGTACTTTGTAATATATAGTCCTATAAGAAATCTCTTGTATATTCCTTTATTTCTTTCCAGCAAATGGTTAATGTTATATTAGAGAAAATCTTTGTTGAATCTTTTCCAGCAAAAAATTTCAGATAGTTTATTCTTTTATTAACTACACAGCTACCACGAAATTTCCTGCTACCATTCCACAAAATATAAACTTAAATTTTTCAAATAATCTCGACCACAGATGATCATGATCAGATGATTCTGTATTATAAATATTGTGCAGCTGGCCATTTTCTGACACCTTTTAATTCAATCAAAAGAACAACCTCTCTTCCCCATATGTCGTTTTTTAATAATGTTGTAACAGACTTCAAAATAACATTTTGCAGAAATACGGTACACTGGAGGAATTCTGTTTTTTATATTATTTTATGTCACGCTTACTAAATGCAATTTTTAAATTCAATAATGTCTAGAAAATTGATTTTATTTTTTTCAAATACAGACTTGAATATTTAAATAACAATTATATTGGAAATGAATAAAATGAAAAATTTTTGTTTCTTCTTACATATCTTATGTGTTTATGTTATTCATGACTATTTCTCCATGAAAGCATGAAAACAATTTAAAGAAACCACTATCATATAAAGAGTTAATTTTGATTTTCTCAGTAAATCGGATTATCTGTATTCACATTTTGTCCACAATGCGACTTGTAATGTCACTTCACAGTGAACAACCCCCTCCTCTACTATATTGTTTTTCTGCCAGTTCTGATGGTAGCAGTAATTTATAAAATTGTTTGACATTATTTTAACGCATATTGTTAATTTTTCATAACAAATAAAAGTTTTTTAAATTAAAAAATGAATAAAAATTAAAACCAACTTCTTGTTTTCATATCTAATTAGGTTTGTATGATAATTTACAATTATGTAGTTACAAAAAATTATATATAGATGCAGATCATTTTCTTGTAGTTTAAAAAAGGAATAAGTGAATATTATAAGTAAATTTGCAAATGCCAACAAAAATTACAAAAGTCCAGGCTCTCAAATGCATAAAAATGGAACTATTTAACATGTTTCTTCTCAATATAATAAATTATAACACCTTGTAATAATATATTTCTTTTAAATGCTAAAAGGTGTAAATTAATAACATAATATACAGTAAAATAACTTTTATTAGGTTGTTGACATCTTTTGGCTCACTCCAAGCCATTTTCAAAAACAAATGAGAATATTCTATATTTGCACAGTCTTTGAAGTTGTTATTTAAATGCTATCATTTAATTTTCATGTACTTTTTTTAAATTACGCACATTACCTTTTATTTTTACCTGGTTGGTTATTTTCATATTTATTTTTCTATATGGCTTGAGTTACTCCATGGTTACAAATATGAAAATAACCAACCAAGTAAAAATAAAAGGTAATGTGCGTAATTTAAAAAAAGTACATGAAAATTAAATGATAGCATTTAAATAATAACTTCAAAGACCGTGCAAATATAGAATATTCTCATTTGTTTTTGAAAATGTCTTGGAGTGAGCTAAAACATGTCAGCAATCTAATAGAAGTTATTTTACTCTATATTATGTAGTTAATTTACACCTTTTAGCATTTAAAAGAAATATGTTTCTTCTCATTTTCACTGATTTTCAAAATTAACATTTTATTCACAATGTGACGTCACAATATGGTAGTCTTTTGGTCACAGTTTTATTGTGACATATGTGACTCGCAATGACGTCACAGTGACATTACAAGAATTTAAAAATTGACCAGAAAAGTATTTTTTACAATGAATACAATGTTTTAAAATAGTTTTGTATGTTTTTTAGTATTTATACAGAAGCTCACATTTTAGTCACAATGTGACCTCACTGAAAGATGGTATTTTGGTCACACATGAGTCATGACCAAAGTGACTTGCAATAGCGTCACTGCGACCATGTTTGCTCTACAGGTAGTTTAAATTATGCATAAATAAACCTTATAATAATATAGTACAAAATATATGACATTTGACTACATAAATAAGCCATGTAAGATTAGAAATATTTTAATATTTATTGCTGTTATATTTTGGTAATTGTTTGTAATATTTTGCAACAAATCTTACCTTCTTCAGACTAAAATATGCCACCTATTTGAAGAAAGTATAAAAATTAGTTAATGGCAAACAAGAAATTATCAGAGAGAGAATGAACAATTAGATAGAACAAACAGAAAATTCCTTGTTGTATAGTCTGAGAAAAAAGATTTCTCACCAATAAAAATTAAGATATACTTGATTAAATACCCTTTTGAAAAAATTCTTTGTTGCAGAATTCTCACACAAACATATCACAAGTATGAGAGTGAAGTTAAACATATTTAAATTACCTTTTTTAAATTTTTTCTTGAATATCTGAGACACAAAATGATTTTCCACTAGCATGAATTAATAAATGCTTTCTTAAATAACTCTTTTGAGAGAATTTCTTATTGCATACCTCACAGAGAAAAGGTTTCACATCAGTATGAATTAACAGATGCCTGCTTAAACAACTCTTAAAAGAGAATTTCATGTTGCAAATTTCACATACAAAAGGCTTTTCACCAGTATGAATTAATAGATGCTTTTTCAAAGTACTTTTCTCAGAAAATCTCTTGTTGCATACTACACACACACAAAAGGTTTCTCACCAGTATGAATTAACAGATGTTTGCTTAAAACATCCTTACGTGAGAATGTTGCTGAATATCTCACACAAAAGAGGTTTCTCACCAGTATGAATTAAAAGATGACTTTTCAGAGTGCACTTGTGAGAGAATTTTTTGTTACATGTCTTGCCCACAAAATCTTTCTCCCCAGTATGAACTAACACATGGGTAATTAATGCACTCTTACAAGAAAATTTCTTGTTGCATACCTCACAGATAAACGATTTTTCTTGGTGGAAGTCAAATGTTGCTTTTCCAAAAACCACTTTTAATGAAATGTCTTGCTGCATATTTCACTCTTTAAAGACTTCTTTGAATAATATTACATATACATACATAGCTTTAAGTATCTGCAATAAATAGGATTAAGTTAATATATCCCTTTCTACAATGAATGAAAAAGGTATTTAAGAAAAAATGAACTTCTTATAAGAAATTAAAATCACCAATAAAAATTGAATTCAAATAAATTATTTACTCATAGTAAAAAAAAATGTACACAGATAATTATCTGACACTCGCAGGACCAGAAGTGCATCAGAAAATCAAAATTTACAGATAAGAACATTATTGGATGCATTATTTAATTGTATAAAGATTAAATGATAACTGAAATAGTTATAAATAACATAATCCCTATTATATTAAATTAAAATAACTTATAATGAAAATATTATAATTAAAACATAAAAAAAATTAAAAGAGAAAATTCTATGTATCTGTAATTGTATGTCTGTTTTTTTTTGTCATAAAAAGTAAAAAGCCAATTTTCACAGAAGGAAAACAATGATACAATTCATAAACAATGCAGAAATGAAATGATTTTTGTGACAAGGTAGAATTTTAATATAAAGTTGTGTTTGGTTGAAATTCCATCACATCAAATATAAATGATTATTGTGATAAATTCTTCATTTGTTAATACAATTTACAATGTACTGAAAGACATAACCAGTATTGTAATAATTTAGTAATATTTTTGCCATGGTAATGCTTTGTATAATTGATTATAATTTAGAAATGGGCATTTTCTTCCAGAATTTTGGAAGAAGGCACAAACATCCTTCGACATGTCCCTGATAATTAGATGATGCAATGTGTGAGGAGTGACATAAACAGAAAGTATCTTATAATAGAGTGTAAGATAATCAAAAGTTTATTGAATATTCATTTCCAACAATTATGGAGGGGAAAATCACACAAACAGGAGTATTTTATATAAAAATATAATTTAACTAAACTTTGAGAATGTTAAATAAAAAGTATCAAAAAAGAAATATTGAAAAGAGTGGTGTTGCAGTTTTCATAAGTCATCTGTTGACTAGTTAAAAGTATGATTGTAGAAAACACTATGAAAATATGAAAATAAATCTGGAATACGCAATTCATTATAGTGACCTTGAAGAATTACAAAAGAGCATTGTCATCAACATCTTAAATTAAAATCCTGTGTTATTTACATATTTCAAGTTAAGTGTAAACATTTTCATGTAAGCATTAAAATAATGATTTTTTTAATTGACGATACCTTTTGCAACACTACAGTTATTAATTAATAAGGACTTTACGTTGCACACTTAACATATAAATACTCATCAAACACTTGCTTCCAACGTAAAATTATTTAATAAATATGAGTTACTTTTAAACTACATATATATAAAACAAACCTCGACGTTTCGGTTAATCTTTATAACAATCATCAGGAGAAAAAACCTTCATAAATATGAACAGCAAAAATTAAAATGTGTTACATGATTGAGTCACAATATTCAATCTGTCAAGACGCTCAAATAACGGAAAATTATAACAACATATTGTTGATGTTGTATATGGTGTTGATATGTTGTTATAATTTTCCGTTATTTGAGCGTCTTGACAGATTGAATATTGTGACTCAATCATGTAACACATTTTAATTTTTGCTGTTCATATTTATGAAGGTTTTTTCTCCTGATGATGGTTATAAAGATTAACCGAAACGTCGAGGTTTGTTTTATATATATGTAGTTTAAAAGTAACTCATATTTATTAAATAATTTTACGTTGGAAGCAAGTGTTTGATGAGTATTTATACTACAGTTATTATTATAAATATACATACAGTTATTATTAAAAAAAGTAAATATTGAAACAAAAATCCCACTACACTCTTTCTCCAATAAATCATTTTCTTTCTTTTTCAGTATCATTAAGATTTGAATGTATATCTTTGAACCGAGTTTCATTGAAATTTCAAAACTGTTCACACATATTCAACAGGTGACTTGATTTTATCACAGACAAAAATCTGAACAGTTAGGATATCGAAAAGAGTCTCTCTCTCTATGGATGTTTTCAGGACTATTTTCATGATAATACTTATAGTCTCACAGTTACCAAAATCATGAAATATATCCAAGGTGGTCACTTTAGGTCACCAAAGTGGTCAATACTTTACATCAAAATTCCCTGATAGTGATAAAATTTTTCTAATAATGAGTATTTTGTGTTAAATAACATCGCTCCCAACATACAGTCATAATTTTGTAAAATGGGTAGAATAAATAATGTCTGTGCAACATAATAAACGGCAAAATTAGCACCAATCTCCGGCGACAGGGCCACTAAATGAAAAAAAGTGGGAATTAAAAATCTGTCTGTCAGCGGCCACCCTCCTACAATGAAATAATAAAATGTATTTACATTTCATCTACTTTTACTGCTTGAAATATGTTTGTATTAACATATTTACTTGGGCTATTTAATTTTAGATTAATACTAATTAAAATTTTAACAAAAATTTACCGTTTAAAACTTTTAAATAAAAAAGTGGCCACTAGCTTAAAGAAAGTGGCCACGTAGAAAACTGCTACTACTGACCACTAATGAAATATCCCAATTTTGCCCTTTACAACATAAACAGAATCATATAAGTGTCATGTACAAATGATTTCATTTTTTATGCTTTACAATTAAAACTATATATTTTTTAAAGCAGCAGCTGCACAAAGGTAATTACATGTTTAATTTTATTCCTCAGTCTGTAAAAAGTGGAGAGAGATTGAAATTATGTTGACAATTTTCAAGAAAAAAAAATATATACTAAGGTCAATTAGAAAACGAAGCCATTCAAATTTTGGAGAAATCTGATTTTTTTTTTCAAATCAGACTAGGGATAAGTAACAGGTAATACTGCTGCATGCTGTTTTCTAGATATTCTAGCTATATGGAGTGTTCATTTTGTCAAAATAAGGAGAAGTAAACACATTTTCTAAGAGACTATCAAAATAATTAATCATTTAAGAAATTGTACTTTTTATTTGTTTTCTTTTTATTAATTTTAGCCATGTATTCTATTATTACATTCAATTGCTAGTTTTTTTAATTGGGAAGAGCTAGAAAAAGCTACAAAATTATTAACAATGCTGTTTTGTATGGCACATTGCTGAAGTTTATTTTAAAAAAATTACTAATGATATAAAATAATCACTATTAGAAAATTATCACTAATCTAATCACTACTCATTCTAATGTATCACTATTAGAAAATCTTCTGCATTAATATATTTTTTATAAAAAATGTAGTAACTATATAAATATAATAAAATATTTATTTCAGTTTTGGAGAGGATACAAAAAGATAATTTTATATTTTATTCACAAATTCAAGCTTTACACATACCTACCTCCATGCAAGAATCTCCTTCATTACTTCTTATATAATGTATTTAATAGACTGAATACAGCAACTACTATTAGTAATACACTACATTTACTATAATAATTTTAAAATATTGAAAAAATTTCTTGAAAATGAAGCTATAATTTTTGAAAAATGAATATAAGTTAATAATATTTCAAGGTGGGGAATGGACCCAATAAACCATTCCCCTGGCCATAGCTTTAGAAAATTTTAAACTATCTGGAGGGTGGGTGGCATTTTAGTGTATTGGATCACTTTGTTAATTCAATATCAGAACTAACAAGAGATTACATTCTTTATTTGAAGTCATTTTACATGGATTGGCAACATTCCAACTTTGAAAATGTACCTAGAATGCAATGATTCACTGAAAAAGATCGTAACGTTTAATCCTATTTTTGTATGAGATATTTTTTCAGATTACCAATATAAAAAAAAATGGAAATAAAATTACTTTTTCCAATGATTTTCCCCCAAATTTTCCTGATATTTCAATACTTTTCAGATCTGTGACCACATTAGGAAGAACTGCGATGAGACCTTTTATGACATTAGTGACAGGTCTGAAATGAGACAAATACTTAAATATGGATCCTCAAGTAGTTCATTGACTCTGGCAATAATTTTAAATAATCCATTTGACAGGCAGACGGTTGAGTCAATATTAGCCAAGAGTAACTCGGGTTCCAAGAGTAAAACTGACCAATATTTGAACATGAAAGAATTGGAATAGCTTAGCTCAGATCTTTCCTTGCTCCAGCCACTGGAAAAAGGGTATCCTAGTCCAACTGCACTAGGGCTGAACTTCAAATCGATTTTAAATAAACATTAATTTAAAGCTAACATTGATAGATTTATCTATTTAATTTTAATTATTTAATAAGGTCCTACCAATATTATAAATTTAATATTCTCAAATGGTATCTTAGAAGGAAATGAGTGAATATCAAATTTCTTACGGTTGTGGTGCAGGCTTCATATACAGTATATAAATATGGCATTACATATATTAAGCATACTTGCAAACCTCAAACTATTATTAGGTAGCTTTCAATACAAAAAAGTATAAAGCTACCTATTGCAGCCGTTCGGAGGAAAGCAATTCCGGAAAATTTTGATCTATTTTCACCAATCATGACCCCCAGACCTCAAAACCACCCTCCGTTCAAATGTTGATTTATATATATATATATATATATATATATATCTCCATATATATATATATATATATATATATATATATCTGACCTATGTCATACGATAACTCCCGTATTTATAAATCGATTTTGATGAAACTAATTGTGTGTATTAAGGTCACTAATGTCTCGACCGAGTTCGTTGGCCAGCTTGGTCCGCCATTTTGTTTCAAGATGGCGGCCATTTCAAAATTTAAAACTAAATTAAATACACAAAAAAGTTAAAAATTCCAATTTATTTTTTAATTACGTGTTAGGCCTTGATACAAGGATTCCAGAGCATTTTTTGGTTTACCTCTATCTTAAAAAATGACTGTGATAGAGCAGTTTGAAATTCTAGGGTGGCTGACATTTTGAAACAAAATAGCACATTAACGCGATTGATCGCAAATTATTTTCTTTGATTGTTGTAATAATTTTCCCAATCATACGCATAAAACTATATATTCATATCCGTTAGCGCCAAATTCTCGCCAAAATTGGCGACATTTGGCGAAATATCGCCAAATTTGGCGACCAAAATAAGTCTTCATAAATGAAGCCCATTTGGCTATTGCTCAATAATTTGGCGAATTTCTTATTCAAATTCAGTATTAACGAATGTTTTGTAAACGTTTCTTTGCATTTTAACTTGCTGTTTTCGTGTAACATTAGCTAAAATTTTAAAACGAAGATATAGGAAAGCTACCTTTTCCTCTCGGTACAGGCCGGAAGGACTTTTTCATTTAATGTGGTTTAATTTGACAGAGGTAAAACACCTTTCGAAACCAAAATTCATTTTATGTATATTTTCTTCGATTTCATGTTTTTATATGGAAAAAATGTAATTTTTTTAATAAAAAAAATCTGTTTTAAAACATATTTAATATGGGTAAAATTAACCCACATTTAATGAATAAAAGCTTGAAATTTTTCAAGTATGCACTATGACACATACATTTTTAACTTAAAAATTAGTTTATACATGGCAGTCCACTAGTAATAATGGGGAAGGAAAAGGACTCTAACAGAGAAGAGTATTATGGTAAGCGAGAAAGAAAAATGGCTGCTTAAAACTGTTTAAGTGAGAATCCAGAAATGCTTCTTGTGTGCTGCGTTATTCTTACAGAGTGTCCAAAATTTTCCCATCTATTCTTAATGAATTAATAAAATCAATTATAAAAAACACCAATACTTTCCAATTTAATGCAAATATGAGAGCTTCTTCAACAGACTTTGTGAAGATAAAAATGCCTACCATATACAGGATTTATACAGACTTGAGAAGAAAAAAATTCAAGTAGGCCAGAAAAGTTCTAAGGAGTCTAAGAATTTTAAAGGACTCGCAGCATTTTTTCATGCATGCCATGCCCTTGTGTAACATGCATACTCAGCTTAATCTTTAATGCCTCAATTGGAGAGAAAAACAAATAAAAATCTTATTCTATTAAATTCTAACAGTTAGTGCTAAAATTACAGAATATTCAAAATGTATTGCTTAATGGTTTCATAAATTTTAACAGAAATTGTCAGTCAACTATTTTATTCAGTGACCAATGGCCATATATACAGAGGAGAGTCAAATCTCAAATACTCATCATGTAACATATACACCTAGATTTTAAAAGTATTTTTTGAAGAGGAAAAACAATGTGGCATATACAAAAAGAATTCAATAACATTAACTTTTTTTTCTTTTTCGAATGGCAGTATTAAGTGATAACTACAAATCTTGTCATGTTTACAAAAGATAACAAGAGAAAATTTTTAGTTTATTTCCTTTAAATGTTAATCTGTTTCATGCCATACATACTTAAGAAAGATGATTTATACAAACAGTATCACATTCATCCCATAAGATACGTCACCATTTTCTACTTTTATGTACTTCAATTAAGACATTCATCAATGCTAAATTTTGCTTCATGATAATTTAAAGAGTTTTTCAGGATTATTTTATTTATTTAAGGTGTTCATCCTTCAAACATTATTATATTTCTAAGGAGTTTCGAAGGAGTACAAGTATTCTTAACACATCCACCATATAACGCTTGTTTCACACTGAGGCAAGTTGAAAAAGAACAACAAAAGCTGTTTTGATAACTATGCCCTTTTTGGGCTAAATATAACCCATTTTTAGCTCACAGGCTATCTAAGCCTGAGAGCTTATGTGCCCGCCCGTTCTGTATGTATGTATGTATGTACGTATGTAACGCGATAACTCTTGACAGAAATAACCGTTTTGCTTCCAATTTTGTTTATAGGTTCCTTGTGATAAGGCGCTTCCCTGATTAGTTTTGGGGATTGATTGTTTAACTATAAAGGGGGGAACGGGGGGCTAACCCCCCTTAATTTGGATAAATGGTTTTTTCATGCAGAATTATCCAATTTTCTTCAAATTTTGTATATAGGTTCATTGTGATAAGGTTCTTTCCTGATTAGTTTTGGAGGTTCATAGGTTAAGCATAAAGGGGGTAACGGGGGGGGGGGTTAATCCTCCCCCCTTATTTTAGATAAATTATTTTTTTCATGCAGAGTTATCCGATTTCCTTCAAATTTTGTATATAGGTTCATTGTGATAAGGTTCTTTCCTGATTAGTTTTGGGGGTTCATAGGTTAAGTATAAAGGGGGTAATGGGAGGGTTAATCCTCTCCCCTTATTTTAGATAAATGATTTTTTTCATGCAGAGTTATCCGATTTTCTTCAAACTTTCTATATGGGCTCATTGTGGTAAGGGGCTTCCCTGATTAATTTTGGGGGTTCATTGGTGAAGTGTAATGGAGGGAAACGGGGGCTACCCCCCCCCCTCAATTTTGATAAATGGGTTTTTCATGCAGAATTATCCAATTTACTCCAAATTTTGTATATAGGCTCATTGTGGTAAGGCACTTCCCTGATTAGTTTTGGGGGTTCACTGGTAAAGTATAAAGGGGGGAACGGGGGGGACTAACCCCCCTTAATATAGATAAATGGGTTTTTTAAGCAGAATTATCTAATTTTCTTTAAATTTTATATATAAGTTCATTGTGATAAGGCGCTTCTCTGATTAGTTTTGGGGGTTCTTTGGTTAAGTATAAAGGGGGGACGGGGGGCTAACCCCCCCCTTAATTTAGATAAATGGATTTTTCATGCAGAATTATCAGATTTTTTCAAATTTTGTATATAGGTTCATTGTGCTAAGGCGCTTCTCTGATTAGTTTTATGGGTTCATTGGTTAATTATAAGAAGGAGAAACGGGGGATGGTTCCCCCCTCTTAATATATTGTCGATTTCTTCATTTTTTGAGGGCTTATTTCAAATTCTTTGAAATAAGAATATAATTTACAGTTAGTGTGAATAGCCTGTGAGCTCAATGCCGTCAGTTTAACTGGGCAGTTTTCTTTTATTGTCTCATCTTTTCTAGAAAAAATGTTGTTTCAGCTTTTAGCTCCCAATTACTCTATTTTAACATTGCATTTTAGCACATTTTTAATGCAGTGCAAAACATTGGTTATAACTGAGGAAGAAAAGGCTAATAAAGTAATCAATGGACATGAAAGAGTTAAATTAACTACCTTTTAGTACTTTTGAGACATGTTTCGCACTAATTATTCTTTTATCAGTTGTCAACACTGAATAAAACTCTTCTAGATATTTATATAGTTAATTTTTAAAAAATTATCAAAATGTTATCAGTTTGTTAAAAGTCAGTTTGTTGTCATTATGTAAAAAATATGAAGTTAGCTTATAAAAGCAAATTCTTCATATATATATATATATATATATATATATATATATATACAGTGCCGTAACTAGGCAGGTGCAACAGGTGCAGCCGCACAGGGCCCATCTGAAAGGGGGGGCCCCAAAATGATGTGCATAAGAAATTATATTTTTTAATTGAAAAAGAAATTTCTGCCTTTCTACTGCGCGATTTGACGGTTAAGTTTTGTGTTATTTAGATCCTAGATGTCTCTACTTATCAACATGAACATTCGAATTAATATAGAACTGATATTTTCAACTTACCTACGTACCTGCCAAACTTATGCTAGGTTATAGTGTGAATACAGTAACGTATACTTGTGTTTTCGCTTATGTTTTTACCAAATGCCGTTTTTTTCCGTTTTATTTTAATTTCTTTTAACCAAACCATTTGAAATATGGAAGATACAGTCTTAAAATTAGTACCTTTACGTCTCAAATTCTGCAATTAGTGCGAAAAAATATCGCTGTTAGCCCTTTGAAAAATGTTTGCAAAAAAGAGTCGTTTTCGCAGTAAACATTTCCCATAATATGCCAACGTTCCACCCCCCCTCCTCCCAGGTCGCAATTTTAGGGGCACCGATAAGCAAAAAATATGCCTTAATGCCGATACTTTCTTCTAATCGTCAGTGCAATCGGTTTTCAGAAATAGGAAAATTTTAACTCTTTTAAAAAATTCACGACCGCAGGTCACTTTACCTCTCGGAAGCGATATTTTTTCTACATTAAAAGTAAATAAACGTCCTATTTCGACACAATCTTTTTACAGCATCTCGGCAGACTGGATTTACAGCTACTACAAAAATTTTGAAACATTCGGGCGAGCACAAATATTTTAAAAAAAAATTAATAAAATCTAAGAAAAAATCGACGAAAAAAGTGGGATATTTCGCTGGATTTGGCTTACACTTTCACTGTTAAATAAGCATATTGTTTCATAAAATGGTTAAGGGAACATCATATTTTTAATTTCTAAAAATTTCGAAAAAATTGAACAATAACCACTGAAGAAAAAAAAAATCTAAATTACAGGACAACCCCCCCCCCTTTCCCTTCTTTTATCGGCAGACTGCAGAATTAAGCATTGATTCCGAAAATCAAAATACGCAAAAAAAAAAAAAAAAAAAAAAAAAAAAAAATCCTAAGCAACATGTACGCTGAATTCGTTTTCCAACACTGTAAACCATTTCAATAAATATCATCATTAACCTTATGAAAGAAAATTCATTTCCGAAAGCCAGTTTTGTCAAATTTAGAGGACAAGTAATTCGTGGGAAAATAAATGTTCGGGAACAATAAATTTTTTCGAAAAAAAAAACGGGTATTTTCTTTTCCTTATTTCACGTAAAGTTTACTTTTAGTCATTTGGCAACATTGAACCTGTCTCGAATTCTATTCTGTTTTTGCTTCCACCGAGCTCTATGTTTTTATGCGGAAAGCGAAAATAAGTACGGAAATCGATTTTATTAAGTGGTCGTGCTTTATAATGGCATAGTTTACTCTTTTATCTAATTCTAATGTCTCTTGATATTTTTAATTTGTATTTCTTATTTATTTCTTATTCAAAGAAAAAGAAGTACCAAGAAATTTAAAGCCAGAATTTAAAGGTAAGTGAAATCATTGAAAATATTTATGTATATAATCTTGGAAAAACTTTTGTAGAAGAATTATTATTTTAATTATTATTATTATAATTATTATTATTATTTTAAATCTTATTAAAGGTAAACATATATCGAATTTGAAGGGTCTATGCAGGTTTTTTTTTCTTTCTTGTCTCTCAATTTATAAAACAAGAAAATGTTATTTTTATGTAATTTATTATATTATTAAATTTTGTGAAGGGGCTTGTTTTATTAAAAGAAATTATTAAATATTTTATTTTATTGAATATATTATATTTTATATATTATATATATTATTTTATTAAGTGTTAAAGGAATAATTAAAAGGGCCCATTTTTGTTAGAGTTTCGTGGAGGGATTCTAAAAAATGTTAAAAGGCCCTGTTTCTCTCTGGATCAACCAACTGATTTGATTTAAAAATTCTAAAATTACTCGCTTATTTTTAAATCTGTGAATGAAATTGTTGTCTGGAGACTTTTATCTGCTATTTCAACATCGTTAATTAAACGTTTCCTATATTTTGCTTGATAGACTCCCATCTTCTAATCAATCTGGATAGCAGACAAATGGTCGCGACTTTAGAATTGTCTACTGGCGATAGAAAAAATATATTTGCTTCTATTTTTTTTCATCGCTTTAAACGAGAGGGTTTATTGTTTAAATGTTTGAAACCTTTTACGATTCCTTTTACATTTGAGTTTTATGGCGACGTTTTAATAATTAATTTCATGTGTAACAAATTTTTAGATTTGTAATATTTTCTGAGAAATGTTTGATTGGAAAAAACATCGAAATATGGCAAATAAAAGGCATCCAAGCAAGTGATATTTCGTCACACGCTTGCATTCGTTCTACAAAAAGTAGTTTATGTACGTTATATCAGTTTTATACTTGTACAGGCAACATGCTAACAATAATATTTTGTTTTCTAGCTTAAAAATGTCTAAGCATTTGTCAGGTGCACAAAAGAGAAATATAAAGAAACGAAAATTGGAAGAATGCAAGTCAATGTCGCAACAGTTTGGTAAATGGCTAAAAACCGAAAACTCAGAGAATAGAAGAAGTGTGGAAGAGGTCAAATCCATCACTACTTCACAAGGTGATAAAAAACACTACATTTGGCATCTACTCCTTCAATTAACGACAATTCTCCGAGTAACAAAAACGATCCATTGCAAGAAAAGCAATCTGCTGCTTCTCAAGATATTCTATTACAATACCCTCATTATAATTCAAAAGAGGATGAGCCTGCACAAAGTACTGTCTCACAAACTGATAATACCGAACATTCTGCTGCTTCACTGGGTATTTTACTACAATTGCCCCATAATAGTTCAAAAGAGGATCAGCCTGTACAAAGTACTGTCTCACAAACTGATATTACCGAATATTCTGCTGTTTCACAAGGTATTTCACTACATTTGCCCCATAATAATTCAAAAGAGGACGAGCCTGCACAAAAAGTACTGTTTCACAAACTGATAATACCGAACAAAATATGTTCTGTACTGTTCCAGAAGAAATACTGTTTAATTACAACGATCCCCATTCCTGGCCTGCCGTTACTGGTAAATTAATACATTCTCTTGTCTCACATGGTGCAGATCTAGGCGACAACATTAAGTTTAATACGTTAAAAGTAGACGATTCAGGTCGAAAATTTACAAAGGACTGGTTTATGTTAAACAAATTAACGGAGAAACTGTTAAAAGAAAATGGATTTTATATTCCGTTAATCAAAATGCAGTGTTTTGCTTTCCTTGCATGCTTTTTGGGCAAAAATCGCATAATCTTTCAGACCCACAAAAAGGTTTTTATGATTGGAGGTATCTTCATCCGGTTATTCCCCGACACGAAAAGTCTCTGGAACATCGAATTTCATATGTGAAATGGAAAGTAATGGAAAATAATATAAAATCAGGAAATGCAATTGATGATTATGTAATTAATTCCATTAACAAGGAAAAAGTGATATGGCGTGAAATATTGAAAATAATATTGGATGCTATTCTATTCTGTGCCAAATATAATCTTGCTCTTAGAGGTTCAAATGAAATTATTGGAGATCAAAATTGTGGCATTTTTTAAAATTTGATTGAATTTGCTAGCCATTATAATACTACTTTAAAGGAACATATTGAAAAACATAAAAAGTGTTCAGTGTCTTATATCTCACCCACTATTCAAAATGAAATAATAAAATTAGTTGGGGACAAAACTAGAAATGAAATCATCTGCAGAATTAAGAAGGCAATGTACTACACAATTTTATTCGACTGCACTCCTGATGTTTCAAGAAAAGAGCAAATGAGTCAGATTATAAGATATGTCCATATTGACTGTAAAGCGAAGGTAATAATTGAAGAAATCTTCATAAACTTTATTCAATCTCATGAAAAAACGGGAGAAGGTTTATTATCTGAAATTTTGAATAAACTAAATGTTGGTAAATTAGACATTCAGGATTGCAGAGGGCAAGGATTTGACAACGGTGCCAATATGGCTGGCAAGTATAAGGGAGTAAGTGCACGTATTTTGGAAATTAATTTTTTAGCAATATTTGTACCTTGTGCAGCTCATAATCTAAATTTAGCCGGTGTCCACGGCGCATCTACAACTCCAGAAATGATTGCTTTTTTTGGTACTGTGCAGAGGTTGTTTAATTTTTTCTCGTCCTCAACAATTCGTTGGGAAACTTTAATGAAGTGCTTAAAAATATCACTTAAAAGTTTTTCTGATACAAGATGGTCATTAAAGGCCAGAACAATAAAAGCGCTGTATTTACAATTACCTGCAGTAATGGAAGGACTTCAAATGATTACAAACGATTTTTTGAATCCGGAAGCTGTATCGAATGCACAAAGTTTGATTCTGCAAATTAATTATAGGTTTATCTGTACACTTTCTATATGGAATAAAATTCTACAATGCATCGATCGAACAAACAAAGCATTACAACAGAAAGATTTGTCAATAGATATTGGAACAAAACTAATTGCTGGTTTACGTAATACATTACAAGGGCTTCGAGATACAGGTTTTGAACAAAATATCCAAGAAGCACAAAGTTTGGCTGAAAAAATGGATATAGAGAAGGGATTTCTTAGTAAAAGGAAAAGAAGAGTGAAGAAAATGGAAATAGATGAAACATCAGATGAAGGAAGTAAATTTACTCCTGAAGAGTTATTTAAAATACAAATGTACAGTGTTCTTGACACTCTGTTGTCTCAGATAGATTTGCGTTAGGAAAAAATGAGAACCATCTGTGATTATTTCTGCTTTCTGTATGGCTCGTCTTTAGAACATATGAGTGCCGCTGACTTAAAAAAATCGACTGCAGATCTTGCTATTAAGTACAGCAAAGATTTTAAAAAGTACGACTTCACATGTGAAATTGAAAGTTTTAAGTTTGAAGTAACGGCGCTTATACAAAACATACAAACTGCATCTCCGCTTGATATTCTACAAACTCTTCATGATTTTGGTTTAATTGAATCTTACCCAAATATCAGTGTCGCCCTTCGAATATTTTTAACTCTTCCCATTTCTATTGCTTCGTGCGAGCGAAATTTTAGCAAGCTGAAATTAATAAAAAAATTATTTACGATCAACTATCGGACAAGAACGTTTATCCAATCTGTCTATTATTTCAATAGAATACAATATAGTTAAAATTATTAATTATGATGATGTTATTAACGAATTTGCCGAAATGAAAGCCAGAAAAGTGCAATTAAAATAAAACTTAATAAAAAATTTTATTGTGACGTATTTTTTTTTCATTTTTCCAAACCTAATTAATTAAGGGGCCCAAATGCGAATTCTTGCACAGGGCCCAGGAATGGCTAGTTACGGCTGGCTCTGTATATATATTAGAGGTCTGCACGGGCCGAAATTTCCAGGCCCGGGCCTGGCCCGACCCATACAAAAAATAATTTGGCCCGGCCCGATACAAAAATTAAAAGTTCGGCCCGAGCCCGGCCCGGCCCGAACAAAAAAAATATTGGCCCGGCCCGATTTAAAAGTTAAAAGTTCGGCCCGAGCCCGGCCCGGCCCGAGTGAATTTCTACAAAACATAATTTTTACGTCGATTTGGTTAAAAATTTGTCCCATAGGAGGAGATCTAACCAAAAATTCCTATCTCAGCCTTTTTTTTTTCATGTTTATAATCTTCCTTTTTATAGAGGTGCCACAAGCTGGAATATTTATTTTTTTAATAAATCTCTATTTCTTGTATGTATGTGTTTAAGTTATCATCGATATTGTTAATCCATATTCCATTTATTGAAGTGTTAAAAATCAGAAAAATGCTATACAGTAAAATCTAAGATGGAATTGCATAGGGAAGAAAAAAAAATGAGTTATAGACAATTTGCCTTCTTAGCAGGTATAAATGTATTATATATTCTTTTCTTACATATTAGTATATTCATTTTTAATGGATCAACACATTTTTCAATTTAAGACAGGATTCCATCATAAGCAGGTTCTTTTTCACACGTTTTACTATATTTTAATTTAGCTATATTTTAATAAGTGTATAAATCTACTATTCTTTTAAAAGAATAAATTTTAATGTTTAATTATAAAATAATGGCGATTTAAAAATGTATGCATGTTTTGAAAAGATTTTTATGCCAGATCTTATTTTACTGACCTTCGAACGGACCAGGTATGCCGAGACAATGATTTTCATACGAGTCAAAACCAGGACTACAAAATTTAAGGCATGAAGACTAGGAAGAATGAAACCAGTCCCGGCTCTGTACGGAAAAAATAATTTAAGGCACGGCCTTATACTTCAGGAAAAAGGTAGGGCCCAGCCCGGCCCGTAAAGAGTAATCACTAGGCCCGGCCCGGCCCGGCCCGAGCCTTCAGAAAAAAAATATGGCCCGGCCCGGCCCGAGTGCCGTGAAGAAAAATAGGCCCGAGCCCGGCCCGCGGGCTGGGCCGAGTACGGGCTTCGGGCCTTGGCCCGGCCCGTTCAGATCTCTAATATATATATATAGATATACTTTTTTTGTTAGGGGAGTGGAGTTTTATAAAGAGGCTTCATTTGATTAAATGGATTTTTGTGAAAACGTTTCCTAGGATACAATTTTGGCCTTGGTCACAGCACGATTTAAAAAATATTGTTCAACTTACATTGTAAGAAATACAAACTTAATGCAATATTTCATTAGATAACAAATTTCTGGTTAACAGATGCTTACGCATTGTAAAATTTCCTAAAAAACAGAATGAAATCAACTCTAAATTCAGCAGAGAAATGTTTTAATTGACATGTGGTTATTTCGATTTCTATTTCTCTTCTTCTGTAAAAGACAAGAACAAAAATTGTCATTAATATTAGCATTTATATTAGAGCATATGATAACACATATAACAAAAAGCATACTTTATATCCATACATAAAAAGATGATAAATTTTTCAAAAACTGGAGGACGCTGATATTTTATATTCTGTAGAAAAGACTCCACTCACTTATATCATACAGGGATGCAAAATTATATAAAGATATTTGCCATTGGAAAGTGGATTTTCTCATGGGACAGTTGATTTTTATGCAGCCTTAAAAGCTGCTGACTATAGAAAATACAATTTTTTTTTTTTTTTTTTGTTCGGTCACATTTTTTATTTTTGCTCAAAGTTGCTATGTAAACAAGTCACCAAGTTCTGTTAAATTAAATTTTCCTCTCTTGTATACATTTCTTAATTTTATACAAAAAAAAAAAAAAGGATAAAAATATTATTAAGGAAATGTGTTGTAGTGCTTTAAGAATCAACATAAATGTGGCTGATAAATGATTAAGGATGTTCAGCATTTAGTTACACTATAAATAGCTTACATATAATCATATATATTGCGTCTGATGTCAACCTGATTTTTTATGACAATTCTATGCACATACAAAGCACACAACTATCAATGAGATATCATATGAAAGGTTTCTGAAAAGGATTTTGACAAACTACACTCACATTTCTTTAAAATACATTGTTTGATTAAAAACAGGACAGTTGATTAAAAATTAACGAAAAAATGTATGAGTAAACAATCTCAATGATTGCAGTACAAAAGAATTGCACAGATACAGATCATATTTTGATTAAGTTAATTACAGTAATGACATGATTAAAAACAACAAATTAATTGGAATTAACGCTATTACATTACTTAGCCCTAAGAACTTTTTTTACCTTTTTTATTTATTTTCCCTAAAAACACTATATCAGCTTTTCAAATAGTTCCGCAAAATATGGCATTAATCAGCAAAGGCTAAAATTCCACAGTTGAAATCCACACTGGATTGACACTAAACAGAAGTAAAAAAATACGAGCAAATTGCAAATGTTTTTAAATAGGATGTCACTGTGGAATTTTATCATATTTCATGTGCAAAAGCAGCAATACTATTTTTATATTCTTGTTCAAGAGCATATAAATATGAATAAAGAATATTATATTTATATTAAAAGAATAAAACTGTAAATAAAACAAACAAAAACAGATCGTAACGTTTTTAATGTATTTAAATTTTCCATAAATAGTTTTAATTTTAGAAGTAAACGAAAAATTTAAATACCGAGAAAATGTGGCAAAACAACAATTAGCGGCCGTCGGTTAAATTATCCTTATTAGTAACAAATTTTTACAGTGGTTTCCGGTTTACTGCCTGGTTGCCAGATTACAAAATGGAAAAATACAGATAGAAATCTATTTCTATCTTCATGGGAAAAAATATCACACTAGAAATTTGACTTTGGCGCCATCTAACTTATTTAATTAGTATTACAAATATCAGTCCATGGCCCAACTCGATCAGCTTCGTTTCTTCTGAACGCGCTGTTAGGGTACGTTCAGCGACGGCGCCCTACAACCCCAGAGAGTGACTCTGTCACGTGAGGTGCTACAGCCCCTAACACTCCTACAAAGCGAGGGTGAAGAAGGGTGATACCGGTTCTGAACGGGATGGGGTAATAGCGAGGGTAATAGGCAGCAAAACAATAAACAAATATGGCAGACGTTTTCGCTGATTTTCTGAAATGAAACATAACGTATTATTTATACACCAAATTTAATGTTTTGTGGCAAAATTTTTGACTAAGATTCTCACGATGGAGATAGTGCTATTATTTTTTAAAGTAAATAATTAAAGAACAGTGGATTACCAAATTCATCTGGATAAAATTGCAAGTTATATCAAATTATTAACGATGTTGTTTCCTTGATGAGTTTTGTGATTAATTATTTTTATTTTACATGTTTAAGCATGGCGTTATTATAGAATTTTGAAAATGAAAACTTTGTTGATATCGCACTTGTGATTTTCATCTAGTACAGCGAAGATTTTTCTTATACCTCAGATAAAGATAAACTTCGTCTCCTGCCTTATAATTTTATTGATAGTTTCGTTTTAATTTGAAATTAAGACTACATCTGAGGTGCTGTCTTAGACACCATATAACATGACATTTGAAAGAAGAATTTATTTTGTCAACTGGAATTCAACATATTTTCTTTGTAAATATATAATGTATTTGTATTGATGCAATAAATAATTTTTGTTTAATTTTTTTTATTTCATTTACTTTTATTCATTCTGTATATTAAAGGATTGATCTGTAATGTTATATTTAAATAAAGAAATAAACATGTTTATTATAAATAGTAACATTTATAATATATTAAAACTTCATACTTGACAGCTCAAATAATAAAAAAAAAAAATGCATGCTTGTTTCAATTTTAGTATATAATATCTTGAATGATATCAGGTTCAGGATAAAAAATAATATTGATTAATTTAAAGTAAATCATGTTAGATTTAATAGAGAAGCAAATTATCTTGAATATAATACTTAATATCTTGATTCCTATTTTTATGATGTCTATGCATATCAATTATGTATATTCATATATATTCAAAGTACAGCTGTATATATGAAATCTTTCATTATTTTAAGATAAATTGAACGTATTACACTTTATTTAAGGTACAAATACTATATTATTTGTTAAAAGTAAATTTTGATACAAGCTTCGAGAAACTAAAAAGAAAATTGAATAGAGTTCTTTGATAAATTAGAGAGTGTTCTTATAAGAAATAGAATTTCTTGTAAAGGTATCTCTTTTTTTGTTATTAATGTCACAGTTAAAAGCATTCTTGATAAATATTTACACAATAATAATGGTTTTTGCAATATTATCTTGTAGTAAAAATGTTTTAAAATCTGCTTAATTTTTTGAAATTTATTAAAATTTTGTGCTTTTATTTAAATATTGAATAGCAGAAAGAATTTCATTTTTCATTTTTTTTTTTTTTATCGGACATTTATAAGTAAGATAATTATTTATTTAATGTTATTTAAAAATATTTTCTCTTTTAAAGAAATTCTGTTGCAGAAACAGTCTACTCAAATTGAATTAATAACAGACGTCCAGAAGATTTAACCCATTTATGCCTAGTGTCCTAATTCTGGGACGTTTCAGTAAAAAAAATCATGTTTTCCAAAAAATAAACTTATTGACATCAAACTTGCTTAGAATTAATCTCAAGATTTTACTTTTCAAAAATGAACATAGGTGGCAACATATTTTAAAGAAATTTTTCATCTTTTGATGTGTTAAGGCACATATGTCATATACGCAACATATAGGGGAGACCGGTACACAGTGGACCACCCCCTAATATTTTATTTATTTAAATTTTTTTAAGCTTCTCTTCTATCCTAATAGACAACAGCACTGCAATGATTATTTATAGCCTTCAGAAAAAATGTTTAGCTCAGATTGAACTATTTTATCCTGCTTTGTTGTTTTGAGCTTCTAAAAGTAAAATTTTTCATCATCATATTTTTATTTTTTTAGTAATTAAAGGTTGTAGATAAATAAAATAAAAAAGCTTTTTTGCAAAGCTAAGATACTTGTTTTTATTTTACTTTAAAGTTAATATGTTTAAAAGAAAGCTATAAACAATATTAATATGATTATTTATTGAACTTAAACATGGGGTACAGTGGACCACCCACTCCTGGGGCACAGTGGTCCACAATCCACTCTGCTCCTCTAATGCAGAATGTTCAAAATATTTAATAATTGCTTATTTTCTATAAAGAAAGATTGTTTTAAAGTAGATTTAACTGTAAAATAAAGTAAACAAATAAAAATAACAATTTATTTAACATAGTAAGAAATATTTTGTTTTGTATTTACTGCCTTTGATAAATATAACTGTAGTCTAATTGTTGATGATTCTATTCAAGTAAGATTCATGAGACTCAAATTGAATGGAAATCAGTTTGTTTCTCCCGAAACTGTAGATGAATCTGCTGTTGATGTCAATGATTTCATAATGTCGCTCTCAGACCCAAAATTATTTCTTGAAAATTCCAGGCTCAATCTTACTCATAAGTACTTTGGAATTTCATTTGCAAATTTTAATGTGAGCTGATTTTTTTGTACTTAAGTAATAACTTCAACTAAATTGCAATTGTTCCTGTATTAATCTGTTATTATTTTCAAAATATAATTTTTTTTGTTTTTTTTCAAAATTTATATTACTATGTTATTTTGCAGGTGAAGGGACAACAAAAAAGAATTAGATTAATGAAAAATAGATTTATATTGTATTTTAGATAATACCTAATAGTGGTCCACTGTACCCCGGTGGGTGGACCAGTGTACCCCGCTTCCAGGGTACACTGGTCCACTTTACAAGTGTATATATATATATTTTTTTTTTAATGTATTAAAAACTATGTTGTGAGAAAATTATGATGGATGTAAGAAGGTTTAAGGAATATTCAAAAATATTTTAATACAGATCGGTCAGTCTGTTAAAGAGAAAAAAAATGTTAACTGAAAAAGTGGTCCACTGTGTACCGGTCTCCCCTATACATGTTGGCGCGATTGCAACAAAATAACAATTTTATGCCTTACATGGTAACCCGGTTATTTTTTATTTTAATTCTATAAATTATTTTTATTACGTATATCAATATTTATTTATATCAAACTATCATTTATTTATCTTTATTTCCTTTTTAAAAATATTTCATTTATAACTTCATTTTATTTTTATACTGAAATAAAAAATCACGTGCTATTATTGCATGCTATTTGTAACTAATATTAAAAAACAAAGTTTTCGACAAATTGGCGGTGGAAAAAAATCGTGCCAACGTGGTGCATATGATATATGACACCTGTGCCTGTGTTAATTCCACAATTGATACTGATTTTAACTAATTGAAATATAGCAAGGCAAAAAAGGTGAGCTATTTTTTAAATTAAAGCTCCACATGTATATATTTCATGTATGCGTTTGAAAATACATTAATATAAAACATGTATTCTTGAAAATTCAGATTTTTTTAATTTAAATCAAGCTAATGACGTTTTACATAGTGAATGGCATCATGTTTTCTCCCATTCTTCTGTGATATTAAATATTTAGATTTTTTTTTTTTTCAAATATGAACCATTTATTTAGCTATAAAACCTTTTTAAATACATGTGTAAGATTAATATGCCTTTTTCTTTGTGAATGTGGGTTTGTTTTTTCCTTATAATGAAAAATTGTGCAGCTAGGATCTTTGTCAGGGAGGAGTTTTAAATTATTATTACTCAGAAAAAGTTCAAAAATACTAAAATGTTTTTAAGAATAAATTGTTAATGAAAACTTGACATATACAAAACCAACGTAAAGAAAACCACAAAAAGTTGGTTTTCAGTGTAAAATGAAAAGTAACTAAGTGATAAACAAATGTTCTGAATGAAAAATTCAAGAACAACTTGCATGTTTATGATGTGTGTTCTGTTTTTATTGATATTTTCACTGAGAAAGGGGCTCCTCTTATGAATTCTTCATAAATGTGTGCACTAAACTTATTTTGGCAATTGATAGGTACTTTGGGTAGGTGATTCCTGATTACTTCAGACTTTGCGTTGCTTTTTACACTTATGTATTTATCTTATCAGTTCTTTTTAGTGTTCTTGAAGTGTTTTCTACTTCTTTATTGCCCCCTGTGTGCCACTGAAATTAAAATGCATTTCGCTGCGGCATTGAAATTAAAATATTTACTCCTAACATTCGTTTTAAGAATTCCTAACCATTTCATAATTTATTGAGTTGTAGCAGGCAGACCCTTTGGGAAGCCTAACAAATGCAGAATATTAGAAACAATCAGGTATGATGGCCTTCATCCTTACATAGTTGTTAATGAAACGAAGGTACGATGTGCTAACTGTGGAAAGAAATTCGCATGAAAATGTATAGTTGAATTACATGAAAAATATTTCCAAGAATTTCACAGCAAATGAAATTTTCTAAATATATCAATGTTTTCTTCCTTTACATTTTTTTTTCTAGCAAATTTAATATCACATTTTGTATCGTTTGAAAAAAAAGGCCCTTGTTATTACCCATAAAGGAACAATTTCATTGTTTTACATGTTTATATTTTATAATAGCCCCATGACATCTAAAAACCAACTCAATAAAAAGTGCATGTAGCCCAAATAAATTTAGCATTCAGCTGTTTCATGGCTTCATAAAAGGATGTCAATCTTCAATCCTCAGGACAAAATAAAAGATGTGAGAAACAGCAGTAGTAATATCACATATACTTCGCTGCTATTGTTCCTTCACGGAAGAAAGGTCTCCTGTTAGGAAGCCTTGAAACAGCTGAATGCTAATTTTTTTCCCTCTCTATGTTACTTTTTCACGTTATGTATTCATCTTAACAGAATATTTTGTGCATCTTATAAAATTTGTAAATGATCTGAGAGGAGTTATTCCCCCTCCCCCCCCCCCCCCACACACACACCGTACTTAAAAGGAAGTCTCTAAGTGCAAACTCACAAAAAAAATGTAATTACAGAATATTCTTCTCACAAGGATATATATGTTTATATATAAGGTGAAAAGCCTCTCTCACATGATGCAGTAGAGAAAGGAAATGACAAGTAAATGGAAATAATTTTTGGTACTTTTATGTTAGCCAGGTGCAGGTGATAAATTGCCAAATATTGTTCCCATCACCATTATTCGTATTGCATTCATTTCATTTAAAATAAAAACTTTTTACCCATTTAATTTAAAACATATAACTTTCATTTAAAAACAAACATTTAAAATACATGCCTTTCACTAACTTTATTATTATTTTTTAAGTACCACAAACAAAAATATAACATGAAAGCATTGCTTCCAATTTATTCACATGCAAAATAAAAGCTGCTAATTGGTGAGAAGAAAAAAGTGCTACTGGTGAGATTTGCATCCTGCTAAGATAAAAGTACCAATTTTTTTAATACAGAGCTACAGAAAGGGTAATGTAAGCACCCTCAATTGGTGATATCAGATATCATTACTAATGCTTTGAAGATGATCAAAAAGAAAAAAAAAATTGCAGAAGGTGACAAATAGTGTTGTTTTTATATACTAGAAATGTAAATGATGTACTATTCTCAATGTAACTACTTTCACATATAAATTTGCAAGTAGGTATTATTCACAAAAAGACACTTTTCTGTTATATTGGCTTTGGCATTTCTGTTTTAAATGTTTGCCACAGTTCAGGCTTCAGAAAGTGAATTATTGCAAAATGTTATAATCAGTTATATAAGCAAATCTGATGAACTTTTATGCTTTTTTTATATATGTATTTATAAATACATAAACATTATATATGTATATATTATATACAGATTACTTCTGTTTGTATATAAAAATATGTAAATGGCTTCCTTAAATTAAATAAATTGTATAAATATTGAAAAAATTGCTTGTGTATATGAAACAGTCATTAGGTTACCAGAAAATATGCATGACAAATTTAAACATTTGTACAGACTAAAATATTAAATTTAATAAGCAGTTCCTTACTTTTTTTATTCATGAAAATATTTTATGGAATAGTCTGGTTCTAGCAGAATATGAGGGGAAATATTTTCATGATGATATAATGAGGGGAAATATTTTGAAACTTTCCAAAAATATTGATGAGTAATTTCACTCTTTGATATTTTCTCACAGTGTGAAAATGATTCTAAATGGGTAAAATATTTGTTGACATGAGTAATGGCAAACACTACTTCAAAATAAATTGTTAAAAATTGAGAAATTCATTTTTATTCTATCTGATATTCAAGGGAGAAAAAAAAATGTTAGAATTCTGTTATTTGAAATGTAATTAAAAAACATATTCCACAATAAGTTTAAATGATAACAAAGAAACAATTATTATTGAAAAATCAAGAGTTTATTTAAACATTTACAGACATATATCAACAACTATTACAAGTGATGAATGCGGACCTATCTTTCTGGGTATTTGTTGAGGAGAGAAGGTGGGGTTGGAATAGATTTTATCTTTTGGGTGGCTGAATGTAAGCTGCATACTGAAACAACCCTTTACCTCCCCCCCCCCCTCCTTATACATAAATTACACCCAGAGTATTTTTACTCCATGCATAGACTGTGTTCTTTGGAATGTTGGCCATAAAATTTTTCATCAAATACAACTTTATACTTTGTTATAAAAAAAGTTTGTGACTTTAATCAATATAGGAGCTAGAAAAATATTTTGGAGGGATGGAGATTCAAACTTCAAACATAGTGTTACTATATTCAATATGGTTTAATAAGTATAATGTAGTGTATTTAATACAGTGAAACTTACTTTAAAAAAAAATTCAAAGTTTAAACATAGGTTTGTAAAATTTCAAAAATTAACTTTGCACTTGCATGCAGGTAATATGTTTCATGATACTAGTAATATATTAGGAAATTTAAGATTTTTAATCTATGATTTATTTTGAATTCAATTGGAAGATAATTACAGTTACTAAAAACTGCAGGTTCCTAAATTCATTGAAAATTTACTTACTAATTTTAGATTATGGTGAAAAACTAATAACTCAAAGCGCAATTAAAATATACATATATATTCATTATTTAAAAAAAAGAAAGAAAAAATTAATGTGAGCGTATTTAAAATTTAAAAAACTTCATTGCATGACTAGAAGTAAACATTTTTTTTAATAAACTTTGCTGTATACTTAGGGGTTGATGCAGGTTTTTTTTTCTTGGGGCTCATTTTGTGAAAATTAAAGGTTATTTTTGTAAAATTTATTATATTTTTGTGAAAAATAACATTTTGCAATGAAAGTTGAAATCGAGTTAATCAAATTCGAACCAAGCATTTATAAACAAAAACCTTTTTAAATCCTTTTGCTGAAGTTTTCCTCTCTTGTGAACTTGTTTGTTTACAAATTACACATTTTAAAACATCACAAAATAATAAATAAATAATAAATAGTAAGTTTTTATAGAATGGAATTTTGTGAAGGGGCCCATTTTATCAAATTGATTTTTGTAAAGGGGCCCTAAATAGGCCCCAAATTTTTCCTAGATCGACCCCTGATACTTCATTAGAAACTAAGCAAATGGACTTAAATACAAACTTGTCTTATTTATTTAGCAACTATTTCTCTACTGGTATTATTTTATGTAGATGAAGGAAAAACGAGCGACACAATTCGTAGCTCCGGGTGAACTACCATTCTAGACAGGGCTTAAATTTTTAGAAAAAAAGTACTGCCCTAATATTCTGCATTACTAACACCTGTAGCGTACCCCCGCTCCCATCTGCATATCTATATTTCATACATTATTTTCAAAATTTAAAGCATTATTTTTTTATTTAGCAAAATAAATATTTTAAATACAATCTGCATATACCTAGCTATCAACTATTCCACTTTTTAGTTATTACTACTTCCAAATAGAAACCTTTGCCTAATCTTAATGTTGATTAATTGCAGAATTCTGCAATTAAATAAGCTCAGGATTAGTGAATATCGGAATATAGGATTTGTGAATTCGGAAATAGTGTTAACACAAAAATGAATAATTCGCAGCTATGCAGAATAGAAAAAGACTATTTCTGTTTACTCTTTATTCTGATCAAAATTATTTGAAATTGAAATAAATAAAATTTTGAATTTAAGACAGATTGCGCTCGTGCCTGCCCAAACCTGAAGACTGATATAAAAATAGAGCCTGTTTTACCTTTATCTCTTATGTGAGCAACACATTATGTCACTAATAAGTATTTTGATACAAAAGATTGGAGATGGGAGGGAAAGGAAAGGGTAATTTAGGATTCATTTTTCGGAAGCATTATTGCACTGGGCTCTAGAGCACAGTGTTTATGAGCTCCGGGGAATTCTGGCCAATATTTAAATATTTGCTAAAAACAGAGAATAACAGTACCAGAGCTGAGCTCCAGTGCAAATTAAGCCCTGGTTCTAGACAAGAGGAAAGGAAAATAAATTATTTTAGAAGAGGAGAGGGAGTTTCTTTTTGGTGATCTGAGAAGAAATTTCACACAGTTCCATCCAATGAAATCATAACTATTTTTTTTTCATGCTGACACATATTTGAACTCTAGGGATGCATAATTTAATAGGGAGAATAGTGATTTGGCCAAATACAAAACATTTGGCTGTCACATAAAGAATTTATTTTTTGTCTGAAAGCATGATGTAAAAGCATATAAAACAATACTTGTATCAAAAGAAAAAAGTGCTAATTGACATTTAACAAAAATATTCTGCAATTATTCATCTATAAAATAAAAAGTATATATCTGTAATATTTCTTTACAATTAGATTATCATATCAGCTTTTAAGATTTTTTTATTTATAGTACTAAGATTAATTTATTATTTCACAAAACTACCCTTACAGTTTAGGAGTTAAAACGATAGTAATATTTACATTGAAATCAGATCCAAAAGCTTTAACTGTGGTGGAATTGATCATCCACTATTACATAATATCTATATGGAAGAAATTTCTACCCCATACAAATGATAAAGTAGAAATTGGCTTATTTTTTCCAGAAAACCACTAATAGCGACAAGGCTGTGTTCAAATAGTAGTAAAAAACACTATATTTTTCAAATGCATAAACATAAACGATAAAATAAAAAAATTCAAAATTTTAATCAAACACGATAAATGTGAATTTTTATACAAATAATTTTTTGTGTAAATGTGAATACAATTTTAACAGAACTATTCAATCTTGTCTGAATTCTAAATTTGACATTCGGCTAAATATTAAATTCCACCAAGTATTCGCAGCATCTTGAACTACTTTTAATACTTTTTACAATTACTTTTCACAATATTAATCTTATTTAAAAAAAATAACAGAATGCATAATTTATTTTGAATATCAAGATGTCTCAATAAAGATAATACATGAACATAGATATCTCCTTACGTTTATGAGATAATATAATCAATGTACACATCTTGAAAACTCAAAAGTTTCAATCAACTTGTTCAAGAGAAAAAAAAAAAAAAAAAAAAATCTTATTATTTTTAAAACGCAAGATTATATGCAAGATTATATGCAATTTATATTTTATTCTGGTGCCCCGAAAGTGAATGCAAGTCAGGATAGTGCTAAATAGTATGAGATTTGAAGCAATACTGAAAAAAAAAAAAAAAAAAAAAAAAGTTTCAATCAACTTGTTCAAGAGGAAAAAAAAAAAAAAAAAAAAAACCTTATTATTTTTAAAAAGCAAGATTATATGCAATTTATATTTTATTCTGGTGCCCCGAAAGTGAATGCAAGTCAGGATAGTGCTAAATAGCATGAGATTTGAAGCAATACTGAAAAAAAAAAAAAGTTTCAATCAACTTGTTCAAGAGGAAAAAAAAAAATCTTATTATTTTTAAAAAGCAAGATTATATGCAATTTATATTTTATTATGGTGCCCCGAAAGTGAATGCAAGTCAGGATAGTGCTAAATAGCATGAGATTTGAAGCAATACTTAGGAAAACAGATAATTAACGCTCATAATATATACAAGACAAGTGTAAACAAACCAAAAAACCCCCCACGTGATCAAATCACCCTTTCAAAATCTGAGGGTGATACGAGCCACTCGGTGTAGCACTGGCTGTCGTTGCTGAACGCTATCCCGGAGTGGCACTTATCACGTGATATCGGTCCTGAACGCAAACCCTACTTTCGGGGTTGTAGGAGTCACTCGGGGTGCCGTCGCTGAACGTGCCCTTAGATCGAGTGAAGCCTTGATCAGTCAAAAGCTAGACCAACATACGATCCTAAAGACCTGCCCATTCGCCGACTTTCCATTCATAAAAACGTGCCCGTTTCTCCGTCGTCTGCTAGCAGATAGCGTAGAGTAATAGAACAACATTCCGCGTTTTCCCCTTTAAATACGTTAGTAATGTTTTCTGTTTATTCATATTTTTAGCATATATTTCTATTCAGGATGGATGAAACTGGTGAAAAGAACATATTTAAAGTCGAGAATTAAAGTCTCATTGCAAAAAAGTGTTTATTTATTAATAAAATTTTCATATTGTGAAGAAGTAACAAGAATATCTGATGTAATAAGATGTAAAAAGAATATCTGATTAGTAATCTACTAGGTATGATGTAAGAGCTCGATTAAGATAAGTTTTTAAATATTTCAACAATATCTAAGATTTTCATTTTTGAGACAAATACAATATATCAATAATTTAAAGATCCATCTCAGAAATTGCGTTTTGGCGTGGTTCTATTATATATCCTTTTATAATTTCCTCCTTTATTTTAGGATAAAAGTAATTTCACGACTATTCTATTATTGCTTCGATTTTACATATTTAAATTATTGCCTACATATATAATACACAATGATTTGAGAGTTAATTTTGTTGGGGACAAAGACTAAAAAATATGAGCACCGGCAAAATAAAATCTAGGGAGGGGCAAAATTTTTTAACAGGTGTGCCTATGGCCCAGTTGCAATTTATAAAATTCATTTTTAACATAGCTAACATTGATATGTTATTTTATCAAATATTTCCCTTATTTAAAGATCGATTATATCAGTTTTACCAACCCCTCCAATCTATAAGATGTTTCCATATATTCCCCTTATTTAAGTCTTTTTTAAAATGATATGCAATTGTTTATTCTATCCAAAAACTAATGGCACTGGATATGAGTCAATTATTAGAATTCTTTGCAGATGTGCTATTTTAATAAACATGTTTATTATTTTTTAGTGCATATGAAATGTAAATATGCTGTTACTGATGCTCAGCAATTTGTAAAAATATTATGATAGTTTACAAAAAAAGCTGAAAAGGAAAGAAAACACAATGAATTGAGAGTTAATTTTGTTGGGGACAAATACTAAAAAATATGAGCACCGGCAAAATAAAATCTAGGGAGGGGCAAATTTTTTTAACAGGTGTGCCTATGGCCCAGTTGCACTTTATAAAATTCATTTTTAACATAACTAACATTGATATGTTATTTTATCAAAAATTTCCTTATTTAAAGATCCATTATATCAGTTTTACCAACCCCCCCCCCCCCAATCTATTAAGATGTTTCAATATATTCCCCTTATTTAAGTCTTTTTTTTAAATAATATGCAATTGCTTATGCTATCCAAAAACTAATGGCACTGGATATAAGTCAATTATTAGAATTCTTTGCAGATGTGCTATTTTAATAAACATGTTTATTATTTTTTAGCGCATATGAAATGTAAATGTACTGTTAGTGATGCTCAGCAATTTATAAAAATATTATAATTTACAAAAAAAGCTGAAAAGGAAACAAAACACAACGAATTGAGAGTTAACTTTGTTAGGGACATCTCTGGTGATCTTGTTTGTTTACAAATTATACATTTTAAAAGTCAAAGAATAATAAATAAATAATAAATAGTAAGCTTTTATGAAATGGAATTTTGTGAAAGTGCCGATTTTGTTAAAAGGAATTTTGTGAAGGGACCCATTTTATCAAATTGATTTTTGTGAAGGAGCCCATTTTATTAAATTTATTTTTGTGAAGGGGTCCTAAATAAACCCCAAATTTTGTCTGGATCGACCCTTGAAAACATTTATTGTAAACAGTGCAAAATCAAAATGGATTTAAAGCATCAGTTTTATGAAAATTGTGCACTAAAATTGGAAGTGCCCTAGAGCCTCAGCCCATGTTTCCTTCAGGAGCTGATTGAAAAAACAATAAGCTAACATTCATTGAAGGCCAATAGTATTTACCCCTTTCATCATATTTTGACCAGTAAATATCCTTGAAACGTTTTTTTTTTTTTTTTTTTTTTTTTTTTAATATGAACTTTACAGGAAAAGGTAATCACTTTTAATCACCTTAAAAACTATTTTCAACTTTTAAGGGAAAGTTTGGGTCCTCGCTTTGATGCCCCTGACAAAATTTCATCCCATGAAAGTAAACGCTTCATAAATATTTCATCTCCATAAGATTTTAAATATATAACTTGTAATTTAAAAAGTTCATTATATAAAAGAAAACTTTCACAAAAATAACTTCATTAAAACAAAACACTGCAACAAGAAAACAATCTTTCACTAAAAAATCGATTAACAGCATTACAACTTACACATCAAGGGTCGATCCAGACAAAATTTGGGGCCTTTTTAGGGCTCCTTCACAAAAATCAATATAATAAAATGGGCCTCCTTCATAAAAATCAATATGATAAAATGGTGCCCTTCACAAAAATCAATTTTATAAAATGGGACCCTTCACAAAATTCCATATAGGGCCCTTCACAAAATTCCATTTCATAAAAACTTACTATTTATTATTTATTTATTATTCTTTGACTTTTAAAATGTGTAATTTGTAAACAAACAAGTTCACCAGAGAGGAAAACTTAAGCAAAAGTATTTTAAAAAGTTTTTGTTAATAAACGCTTGGTTCGAATTTGAGTAGTTGGATTTTGACTTTCATTACAAAATGTTATTTTTCACAAAAATATAATAAAATTTCACAAAAATAACCTTTACTTTTCACAAAATGGGCCCCAAGAAAAAAAACCTGCATCGACCCCTGCACACACACACACACAAAAATAAAGAAAGAAAGAAAGAAAGACAAAAAATGGACATTTCCTTAAAGAATTAAAGTGATAGGAATCAGGCAAATAATGCTTCTTTGGGAATACGTTATCAGATGCTGACAATCCTAAATACTGAATATATGCTTGCATTATTAATAGATATATAAAAGGAAATTAACGCAGTATTATGCAATATTGTGATATTAAAGCTATTCTAAATTTTTTTGTTTTCTATCATTGGTTTTCAAAAGTTTCCATTGTACAAAAATAAATTAAAAATTCTGAGAAAATTCAAAATTTACTCATTAAAATATAAAATACTGATTATCTTTGAATGATTCAAGTTGCAAAAAGATTAATTTAAAACGTCATCGCAATAAAAGTTTTTAATTCAAAAGATTATGTTACACATGGGGGAATTATTATAAACGTCACTTAAAATTAATAAAAAAATTCCTGAAATACAAAAGCCGAAAAATACAGAATTCAGGATAATTTCCTATGCACATCACTTGGCTACAGTGATAGATAAAAGAAAAGTTTGATTGTATAAATTCTTAATATTAGAATGTTTTAAAGATTTATGATTTTACAAATGTATAGCGCTAGCCGCACATGTGGGTCTAGGTATGGCGTGCTTGTGATGAAAAAAAAAAAAAAAAGCAGTTTTATTTTAATAGCCATAGTGTTTAGAACAGATATTTTATTATTCTATAAGTTTCTGTTCCTTTTATAGTAAAATTATGAGCCATCTTATTAGATTAAATGCATAATTAACATTTAATAAACTTAAATAAAATAGTTAAAGGTAAATAAGCATACCTTATCTGCCGATTGCTTTAATCCATGCTTGTTTAATTTTTTCCTCTTTTGGAAAATAATGCATCGAAATTTTATTATCATCAGGGTCAAAAGAGTCTGCCCGACTGTCAATACTACAGAAAGGTACACAACACCTCATATTTATAAGGATATAGCAACCAGAATAATAAAAAAAAAATCACATAACTATAATGTTCACGTGTTCTATAAACTGCAGTTTGTTGTTCTAGTGCTGACCACGAGACGCCAAACGCCGCATTCCGAAACTAGCACGCAGAAAATCGGCGAATGGTCGGGTCTTTTAGGATCATATGTTGGTCTAGGTCAAAAGGTAATATAATTAATTGCATGGCAATGGCTTGGCAATTCTTATTACTGGTTTATTTAAAATATATAAATGAGGTGTGTATAGTTAATTGAGTTTAATTAGCGTTTATTAATAATTATATTTGAAACCATAGGATATCTATAACTTTTGATGTTCTCTGAAGATTTGTTTTCTTTAATTCCTTCATATACGAATAAACAAATATGGTAAGCAGAATACTCAACAAACAATGACATAAGGCATTGCATTTTCAGTACTTTCGTGTTGGTCGAGCTCAAAATTATATTATTTTTTCTTTTATTTTGTGTTATTTTATAGGAAATGAGTCAAATGTATGAATTTTAAATGAAATGAATATAATTCGAATGATGGCGAAGAGAAGAATATTTTGCGATATATCAACTGAGGCTCACTAACAAAAAAGTACCGCCTGCTCCTTTTCTTCTGAAATTATGTAATTTTTAATACTTTATTTAAATCCAAATAAATTGTAGCATAAGAACTTGGCAATGAAATCGGGTGTGATAAGGAAGCAAATAGTGGCGTATCCAGGATTTAATTTCGGGGGGGGGGGGGGGCTGACTTAAATTTTGATAATGTTCTGAGTCTTACGAAACATGTTGAATTGCATGTTTGACAATAAGGCCGTAGGCAGAGAAAAACGGGGGGGGGGGGCTGACTTAAATTTTGATAATGTTCCGAGTCTTACGAAACATGTTGAATTGCATATTTGACAATAAGGCCGTAGGCAGAGAAAAACGGGGGGGGGGGGGGGGGGTACGGGGCCGAACCCGAGCATCCCCCCCCCCCCCGCCGAAATAAGTTGAAAAGTGATAATGGATTGTTTCATATACTTTCATTTAAAAGAAAGTCATTGTAGCTTATAATCTATAAAGTTGTCTCCTTCTTCCCTAAATTCTGGCTACGATTCTTGCTAAATTAATTCTGCTTGGGACAATATCAAACAATTTTTTTTTCATAATTTGTTTTCTATTTTAGGATCAATTCCTTATTACTGCCAAGGCACGTGGGGCACTTTCCCAGAAGCCAGAACCCACATATTTAAGAGGCCCAAAAATTTATGGTGTTTCAAATCAATTTTATTGTAAACAATATTAATAGAAATTAAAATTTCTAGATTCATTACACAACTTATGTAAGATAAAATTGTCAGTGATATCATAAGTATATTTATAATTTTTCTTCTCATTTGAAGATTTAAATTTCTCATAGTGCGCCCAGTTTATTTCAGCTTCTTCATATGTGTTTTAAACTTGTTTAAAAATGTTTTAATTTTATGACTATCTTATTTATAAAATATCATTTTCTTTGGGTTGCGTATGTTTTTAAAATTCGTGCAACATTAGTTCATGTTTATTTAACATGATATTTGAGTCTGCCAAGTTAATTTTTATGAAGAAATTTCAATAATAATAATAATCCAACTTCAGTTCACGTTTATTCTCAGTCTTTCATTTAAATGGGTGCATTACATAGTTATATTCATACACTTCTCATTCACAGTATTTGTAAAAATGTGATAATCTACGATTAGGGCCAAAAATATTTTCTGTTGCCATGGCCCAAAATTTTGATGGTTAGGGTCTGTTCAGGACAAACAAACTTTCTTTGCAAAATCTCTTTTTTAATACCAATGAAAATTTAATTCAAAATCTTAGGGATAGCAAGCATTCCTTCTTGATCTCCTCCTTCCCTTCATATACATGCTCCTGGGATTTTGATCAGACGTATGGCTATTAACCTTCAACTACATGTTAAAAAAACTCATCAAATTTGTGAAGGAAGGGACAAGTTAAGAATTAATTGGAAACTAAACATCAGATTTCCCTTTTTTAAAAAAGAGTTAAAGTTATTGAATTATGGCTAACAATATTACTGGACTTTTAAAAAAAAAGGTAAGTAAAATTGTAAGAAAATTTATTTTTAACCTGTGAATTTATTTAATGCTTCTTTTGTTAAATATTCCAAATGGTAAAAATGCCGATACTAAAGTGAGTCATGTCAAAATAAGAGCGATTAGAAAAGAACACTATTCGTAATATTGTACTTTCATAGAAGAGTAATTAAGAATTTTTATCTTTTGCTGGATCACTCGTACACTGAAATATTGAAAAAGGCAACTTCCTGCCTGCTCATCAACAGGAAACTTTCTAACACATTTGTAAACGTAAAGGCATTAGACTGGCAGGCCTGACTATGGAAGCGATTTGGAATAGAGATGAGTAATTTTCGATAAATAGATTACTTATCGAGTTATAGCTGATTTTTGTAACGTATTAACAACTCATTTTTCCAGCTTCTCAGGCTGCCGCGTCGGGAATACGATTGAAAATGCCAACTTGGACAGTGCTTTCTGAAAGATTTTCTACCTTTACAAAAAAAAAGGGAAAACGTGTTTTGATTTCAAAGTTTCTGAATAAAAAGACTTGTGAATTTCATGCGTTTCCGAGCAAAAATAAATTAAAACTATGTCATAAAGTAGCCAGTTTGTATTTGAGAACAGCCTTAAATCTAGAAAAGCACGTAACGTAAATAAAACTAGTTCTCTAGTAAAAAGACCAGAAACAAACAAATCAACAGGAGATTATTTTTTTAGTATTACTACTGGGCATCTTTAAAAGACTCTTCCAAAACTGAAAATCAATAAACTTGCTTGACATTGCCATTCACAAAAAAAATTTCAGTTCATACATTTGCTGATTTGGCGATAATGTTTAATGTCACTGCGCATTAATATACCTCCTTAGTCTTGGCATCATCTGTAGAAGAGAGTTAAATATTCTTTAAATTAATTAAACTACTTCTAGATCTTGCCAATTGAGCATATTATACGTATTCAATTATCCACTAAAACATGTATGGAACTGTTTTTCAGTCATTTGAAAATAGATTTTGTGGTCTCAAGTAATTTTGATCGCAGAACTGAGATGCATATGGGGCTAACGAGAAAACAAATTCGTTGCGTGCCAGAAAATAACACAAATTTATCTTAAAAAGAAAGAAACAAAGTCAGTTTTTTTTATTTCACTGCGACCACTTCGGAAGGGGAATGAAGCTGTTATTCCATAACCCCCACCCCTTGTGTACTAATACGGGACTAAAGAAAATGGAGTGGGTTGTCCATTGCATGACAGAAAAAATAATTCTAATTTTATCTCAAACATAAAGAGAAAAATCGGCACTTTTTTCATTTCATTTTTGACCATTTTGGGAGGTAGGGGGTCTGTGCCCTATCAGCCCCCTCCTCCTCTTTGGATATGCTGGGGTGTTACTCTGTACTAATATGGGAGTAAAGAGAAGAAAATGGGTAGTCTGTTGTATAACAACAACAAAAAATACAAATTTATCTTAAAGAAGAAAAAAACAGCATTATTTTCATGAGATGTTCGACTATTTCGGGAAGAGGGAGCCCTCTGTAACCCCATCAGCCCCTCCTCCTTTTTAGATACGCTATAATGTCAATGTGAACTAATATGGGGCTAAAAAGAAGAAAGTGGGTAGTCTGTTGTATAACGAAAAAAAAAAAAAATACAAATTAATCTCAAAGAAGAAAACAGCATTTTTTACATGAGATTTTCGAATATTTCGAGAGGGGGGAGGGCTGTAACCCCATCAGCCACCTTTTCCTTTTTAGATATGCTCTGATGTCAATGTGGACATATATGGGACTAAAAAGAAGAGAGTGGATAGTCTGTTCTATGACAAAATAAATACAAATTTATCTCAAAGAAGAAAAAAACAGCACTATTTTCATGAAATGTTCGACTATTTCGGGAAGGGGGGCTGTAACCCATCAGCCCCCTTCTCCTTTTTAGGTATACTGTGATAAGAGAGTGGGTAGTCTATTGTATGACAAAAAAATAACACAAATTTATCTCAAAGAAGAAAAAAACAGCACTATTTTCATGAGATGTTCGATTATTTCAGAAAGGGGGGCAGTAACACAAACAGCCCCCTTCCCCTTTTTATGTATACTCTGATGTCAATGTGAACTAATATGGGGCTAAAAAGAAGAGAGTGGATAGTCCATTGTATGACAAAATATATTTATATATTCAAATTTATCTCAAAGAAGGAAAAAAAAAACACTTTTTTCATGGGATATTCGACTATTTCGGGAAGGGGGGGAGGCTGTAAACCCATCAGCCCCCTTCCTCTTTTTAGATATGCTCTGATGTCAATGTGAACTAATATGGGGCTAAAAAGAAAAGAGTGGATAGTCTGTTGTATAACAAAAAAAATTAAAAATTTATCTGAAAAAGGAAGAAAACTGCACTTTTTTCATGAGATTTTCGACTATTTCGGGCACGAAGGGGGGGGGGGGCTTTAACCTCATCAGCCCCCTTACCCTGTTTATGCTGTGATGTCAATACGGACTAATATGGACTAACGAGAATGGCTAATCCACTGTATAACAGAAAACAAAATTAGAAATTTATCTAAAAAAGAGAGAAAAAGCCCTTTTTTCATTTTACTCTTGACAATTTCGGGGGGGGGGGGGGCTGTAGCCCCATCAGCCCACCCCCTGGATACGCCACTGGAAGCAAATGTACGAGTCATGTTTTACAAAAAAGGGTTGACATGAGCAGTAATATTATATGACTAGCCGCCACTGGCGACCAGTTTGGTCTCCCTTAAATGTATGTTAGGCACTGTAACACGTTACTTTTATTCATAATTTATTTTTTTTCCGTAATCCTTCGCCAAACCAGAAGATTCTAATAGACAAATCAAAAACTTTTTCGATCATGGTAGCATTTCGCATATTTTTTGTTGTTATGTATTTCATCTTTCTTGACAAAAACCGCTTAACCAACTTAAGCATTTATGCTTCATATCCGTTTGCTTATCAGTTGCAATATGCTTGCTAATGAGGAGATTCTTAAACATATTTAAGTAGTTGTCCGTAATTGGATCCATTGCCAAATGGCGTATTTTAGTTAATACGATTTGGTGCAATGAAGTCTACTTTGTGAAAGTCTTTAATGATATCCACCATTTACACTGAACCATATTGTTGCCAATATTTTTTTTGTTTGTTTGTTTCTCGCTAACTTTGGCTGTAGACTTGATTACGGGAGAATCAAGAAGAAAATCTATCATTATTCTCATTTAAAACGTCTTGAATAATGTGACATAATCAGAGTGCATATTATAACACGTAATTTTCGAGTATGGTTTGGTGAAACATTGAACTTTTGGAAGCCAGTTTTGATAATCACGTAAATATGTCACACCAACATTACCGCCTATAATTATAATTACAGCAACCCGTTTTTTCTCTCTATATTGCAACTCTATAGTTAATATAGTGCCCCGGAGCGTCTACGACAGCTGTTCCATCAGAACATTTAATTTCAAAAGAAAAGTATTGTTTCTAATTTACACACACGAAAAATAAATGCTGGTATTGGCGATTTTAAAAATTCTATTGGCGAGATTTGCGCCCAAATAACACAAAAGTACTTAATGAGGTTATGTATTTTGTAAATGTATATTAAATTACTGTTTTGAAAGCGATTGGTCATTAATAATGGTAAATATGATTGGTGATTAACAATCATTTTCAGTGGTCTCTCTTCCTTTCACGTATAATACATAAATACCAAATTAACTGACAATTTGTTTCGAAATTTGATTCATTAAATATCATTACATGAGTTGTATTTGTTTACATTCAGCTTACATCAAGAAAAGATAAAGAATGAAGTTGAGTTGTATAGCACATAATTATAGTAAACTTTGATTGTGTCACTGGTACGAATTATTTGTTTGACACCAGGCAGCGCTCCAAAAAATCTTTCATGGAAAACTAACTTTACGAACGATTATCTCCATGGTTTAATGGTTTAATATTTTAAACCTTCACGACGAATGAATCTTTTTTTTTTGTTTACTTTCATGGATAGAGAATTTGAACTGCGAAGCTAATTTCAACTGAAGTTATTGGAGAATATATACATAATTGAACGTAAGTCATCTCTCAAATATTAATTTATTTTGAACGATCTTTCTAAAAATGTCACATTTATGAAGTTTTATTCGAAAAAATAATTTTTAATAAAAATGGCCGCCTGGCATATGAAAAAGTGAAACGGACATTCCGGAACTGTTGATGACAGTCACATGACTTACGGTTTTATTATAGAGATTATAGGTAGAATTTTTATTGTATAACTAAATGCTGAACACCCTTAATCATTTATTAGTGGCATTAATTAAAAGCAACACTTACTTAACAGGAAACATTTAACCACGTTTTCGACATTTTTGAATGGGATTCAACATAGTTACACTCGTCTTTTATTTCATATACTTTTTTCAATTTGTATAAACAAAATCTATTGAATTATGAAGAACTATACATCTTTAATAAATTATTATTATTTTTTTTGTTAAATCAAGCCCTTCAAATGCAGTTGTATTTTTGAAGCATTTCTAATAATACGCATGTGTACGATTGAAAGCAATGTATTACATTTAATACAGCATTGTGTTTTTGAATTACTCACAATTTAGATATCTCAGAAAATGTGAAATGGCTAAAACTGGCATTTACCCGCGTAGTGTGCATGAAAAGGAAAACAAAAAGAATTGCTGAATTAAACTATCTTGCATATTAAAAAATTGTTAAAATATGAAATTCATTAAACCTGTGATCACTAATGCATATATGAAAGCTTCACACTCATGAAATCCAGAAAAACCACACTGGATGTAGCAATCTAAAAAATGCATGACATTTGTCAAAGTTGCGATCATTAAGAGAGTGCACCCCCCCCCCCCTCCAAATAATCAGTAAATATAATTCATTATATTGTTGAAAAATAATCCAAAAATGATTTTTAAAAATAAGATTTCTCTGGCTTTTTGTTAAGTAATTTAAACCAAAACTGACTTTTATCATTTTTGTTCATCTTTCTTATAATGTCCGAGGTTTATACTATATGTGCCATAGTTTTCTATTTTCATTTTTTTAACTCACTGATTCGACAAACAGATAAATTTAAAAACTCTTCAGTTATTTTTTTACTCCCAAGCTCCAAACAATTGTGTATTAAGTCAACAAAGAGTAGAAGTACTTTCACAAAGAAAAAAATACATCTGCACACTGGATTTCTGAAAAATTCTAACAATCGAAATAACACAGCTCCATCAAACAATGAAGCTATTGTAATTTTTGCCAAAGGTGTGGGGATTGTATTCATACAAAAAGTCTTTTGCAAACAAGAGGTATTTATCATCCATCTGATTTAGCCAAAGCTGCTTTGACCATATACTGACATTGAGGTGAAATATGCTTATAGTCCCTCACCCCTTACATACTAAATACAAGCATATGCTATACTATCATATCATTTGAAGGGGCCTTTTCTATTCAATAGTTCACGTTTAAACTATTCTTTTTTCACTCCTCCTGTCGAAGGCTTTCAAATAACCAAAATCAAGAATGGAGAATTTTCAGAAAGTCTTACCTGCTAGCAAGATACAACATACAGTTGAAAATTGCTATGACAAAGTTTACATGGCTGAAATAAAAAATCACTACATAGTGCATTTTTGTTCTTCTTTTTCTTATATACAAAATTAAAAAAATATATACAAAATAGGAAAGTTCACTGTAGAATAGAACTATGTTAAAGGTTGCAAAATATGGCTAGAAAGTAAAAATATAAAACTATTTTGTGTATTTTTTCATATAATCTTTTTAAAAAACTGCCTAAAAATTCACTTGCCCTGCCTCAAACTTCACTTTCTGATGAGCAGAATTAATTATTTTTCTACCCCCTGCCAAAACAATAAACACAAGGGCTGATCTTTAGCTGGCATACTTCTATTTCCAAACTTCTGAAATCATTTTTTCAGTCAAAGTATATTGAGGGCAAAAGTAGCATATGTGGAAGATATAAGACTACAGCAGTCTCTGGATTCAGTAAAATCAATGTGCTGCTTTTGTTGTGTTTCTATTATTATTAACTTTAGGCTGAAGAAAGGCATTTTCAAAGTTTTTGAAATATGTATCTGCATATCTGTTTTCATTATATTTATTGGTGTATTTTTGCATTGGTATTAAACACATTAATTAGTTTAGTATTATTTGACATTGTCAAGGTTCGACTCCATCTATGTGATATTTATTTTCAAAATATCAAGAATTTTGATAGTTTCAATATTTTTTTTTATTATTATTATTTCTTTCAAAATATCCTTGTGCATGATACATTTGATATTTTCAGTCAAAATAAGTGTAAATGAATTTTTCAATTGTTATTGACTGAGTTGTTCTGCAAACAAAGAAACTTTTCCTCTGGCAGTGATTTTTTTAGCCACAAAAGAAAATATTAATAATCTTTTCCAAGCTTTATATGTGAAGGTGAATTTTTAAGTGTAGAAACAATAATTATTTGGGACAATATTAACTTGAAACAGTCATTAAAAGATAAACTGTACAATTTAGATGACCAATTATTTACAGCTTCATTAAAAAGTATCTATTCTTGTGTTTGGTTTAGTTCAGTTTATACTGTACACAATGTTAAGGAATGAAAATGCAGACAAGCTTACATTTATGCTCAAATATTTTGACTAAAAAAATATTTTGCATTTAAAACTTTGTCACATAGAACATAAATTTTTTTTGTTACTTGATACTGAATCCTATAGATTGTGTTTTGATGAGTCTAAAAGGCCACTTATTTAACTTTTTAGAAAATTGTTTCCGTTTTCAGTGCAAAAGAAAAATATATTTAGATTATTGTTTTAAGTTTTCAAGTTAAGTACCAATATGTTTCAGTTTCTAATTTTTATTGAGGCTGAAAATATTTATAATCAGAAATCAAAAATAAATTGGATGTTTTAGAAATATTGGATATAGATTTTTTTTTAAAGTACAGATGTCGCAGATGCTCTGAGGTTTCTTTTTGGCACCAAAATGCTGATTTTTGTGCCTGGCGTAAAAACTTGACGATTTTGAACGGTAGACCAGATAGTGCATATTTAACCAAAGCCCTCTGGTATTTGTAGCTGATTCAGTTGTATTCATGACAATGTGTGTTTTTACAATAAATTAAACATTGTGTGTGTGTGTGTTTGATAATAAAATAAATGTGTGTGTTTTATATTAAAAAAAGTGTGATTTTATAAAAAAAAATTGTATGTATTTTATAAAAAAAAAAAAAAAAAATGTGTGTGTTTCATAATTAAATAAAACTAGCATGTCATTTTTGCAAGTTAGGTCTAACAAAGACCCTGTTATACTAACAATATGATCTTGGGTCTAACAAGTACTATTTAAAGGCATTTTCTTGTCAAAATGACACAAAAACAAAAATTGTGCCAACCTGATGCATCTGCAACATTTGTTCTATAAAGTATGTATCAGATATTTTTGAAAATAGGATATATATCAATCCTAGATATTGATAAACACATACACTCAAAAATAAAAAACCTAGCACATAGTATAGATACTATTAGTGATCTCCAGCAATAATAGTGATTTTTCCCCCTGCTTTCCTACGTTTACAGTTACTGTTGAGTACCTACATTATGTTAGGTCATCACAAACTTTTCTTTAACTTTATATTTAAAAAAAATTGGTATTTGAGATTCTTGTGCTATTTATTTTTATTTTATTTATTTATTTATTTTGCTGTTATATTTTTTTGGTATGCATGAAGCACACATAGCTAAATTTTCTGAATAAATGATTTTCTTTACTTCCATATCTTTCTGTAAAGTTGGATTTCTGCAAATTTAATGAAATTAACAAATATTCAAATTTAAGACTGCATTTCTTCTGAAAAAAATGTATTTATTTTGTGTTAACCTTCTCAAGACCGTGAACTGATATATCCTTTCACTATGCTGTAGTTTTCACTGCAATATTATCATTACTTATATTAATATAACTCTACAAATACAATGAATTTTTATAACATCGAATAATGATTTATACTCTCAAGGATTATACTCATATATGAAATTAAATTTTTTATATTATGTTTGAAATATTGTGTGTTTTTTTTAGTAATTAAATAAATTACAGAGAAAACAACATTACAATTTTGCCCTTTAGCTCAGCGGTCAGGATGTTAATGATTGTGCAATTTCTTTTTCACACCTTTTCCTATATTATTTAAAAATTTATTTCATTGTTTCACGTTTATTATATTTATTAACTATTATACCTAAATTTGTCTTTCATCACACTTTCCTATATTATTTAAAAAAATATTTCATTGTTTTTCCTGTTTATTATATTTATTAACTATTATACCTAAATTTGTGTTTCATTTCAGTTTCAATTTTAATCTTGAGAGGTGTGTGGGTGGGTGGAGGTGGAGGATGTTTTTAAATCTGATTTATCTGAAGATCCTCTCAGCTTCAAAATGACAAAATATAAATGACACAATTCTTAGACACAATATAAATTGCTTCATGTGATTCTGCAAAACATACAAACTAAAAAACATTGTGTAATTAAGGTTATGTAACTGCATGTGCAAATCGAGCATTGTGCAGTGTCAACAAATTTTGGGCAATAAAAGTACTCTTTTTTTCATTAATAAAATTTTGTAAGGAAACTCATGTCCAGTTTCGTCTTTTAATACTTTCATTTTTTTCCGGGGTGAGGGGAGATCTAAGAATGCCTCATTTATTTAAATCAATCCTGTTAAATCTCAATCTTGGCAGACATTCTTGAAACAGTGAAAATCCGTTTCTTTTAATACTTAAGTACCATAATTTGTTTTATTGCTGAAATATAACAATTTATGTATTACTTTTTTGTGTGTTTGAAAAGTATATTTTCAACATAAAATTTTATAGAGAGTGTGCTTTTATGGAATGTAAGTTTGTTCAGCACTTGTAAAATAAGCCTAATTCCCTCCTTAATCAGCCACTGGTATCAACTCTGTTCCATTAGTTTTGTGTTAAGATTCTCAACGAAATATTCATAGTATTGTTTTTTTTAACATTTTTAAATTTGTTTATAGTTAGCTAAAAGATCAGATACATAGGCACTTGTGGATTTTGGCAATTTCATGTAAAGATTGGAGTGCATCACAACATAATTTACTGTGTTCTGCTTATCTCCCAGAGGATATGCTTGGCCAGGTGTCTGTCTCATGCGTTAGGCTGAGTGATATGCTGTGCCTACAATCTATGTAAACAGTAAGTACCTTGCTAATTTGCATCATTGAATATTATTTGCCAGCTTTTGCAATATAAAATACATTAGAAAAATATTCATTTATGTAGCACACAATTGAGTTTGATGGATTTCTGGTGGACATTACATATTAATTAAAATAGTGAAATATGAAATGAAATGTATAATTAATTATTAATGTAGTTGACTTGTAAAAATTAAGGTGTTCTTCATAGTTTTGTGTGCAATTAGAAGAATATGTTTGTGAATATATAAATAAACATGATAAATTTTGATATATTAGGATGTTACAATTCCAATACAATTGCCCGGGTGCTAGTGATATTATCGTAATTTCAGCGAATAATGCCGCAGTAATTTTTAAAAAAACCCTAGAAAACTAGTTTAACATTGCACTGGTATATTGCTGTGCCGGGTTTATTGCCACACTGCATATAATGTCACACTCATTATAAATAAAATACAATACTACCAAGTTTAGAGCAATTAATTAAAATTATTAACTGGTGGACATAAAATTAAACATTTTGAACTAAAATAAATCTTATATCTTTTTTATATATATTTTATAATGTATATAATTTAATATATCTTGTAATATATATCTTAATAATATATAATATATCTTAATAATATATAATATATATCTTATATATCTTTTAATTAATTGCACAATTAATGCCACTATCAACATTATTTATTTTATCAAACTGAAATGAAATAATAATACAGCTCTAAAATAATTAATTTTATACATCAGAAAATCAGTCAAAATCTTCATCTTATGTGTCACTGCGGAATAATTTTAAATTTTCAGGTGACAAACTTTGATCAGTGTCCATGAAATTATCTGCATCATTCATGTCATTATCAGAAAAGCAATCTGGATCAGATGTTGACCTCCAATATGCAACATCATAATCATCATCACCTTGAATTATTTCTGCTTTTATAAATGATTTTTTCACCTTTTTATTAGGAATTTTATCCGAAGAGTCAACAATCCATTCACAAACTTGTGTGTATGTGGCTCTGAGCATTCAGCCTCCTTTTGTAAAAGTGTGATTCTTTCCAGACATCCATTCTTCTAAAAAATGACTCATTTGTACGTTAAATGATTGAATTAATTTTGTAAGTCTGCCTGGGATGATAGCTATTTCCATTTTCTCTGAATCTAGATATTTTTGTGTGTCATTTGTAAATGAGTTTTCCTCAGATCCATAATAAGAAGACTTAAAAAAAAAAGAAAAGAATTGGGCCTTTTTTGCTAGCATTTTTTGGCCCATTCGGTCATAACTTCTTGGTTCAACTAACCTTTTTCTTTGCAGAGCACCATTTTCTTCTTCAAAAAGTTTCTTTTGGCACATTCTTTTGCTTAAATATTACCATGGGGCTAATTTATCACCAGATGCCATGCAGGAAAGTACAACTTTGAAACTATTTTTTTCACTCCCAGTCGTTACCACTGGAACAGATTGTACTCTTATAAAATTGGCAGAATCAGAAGCCAGCATATCACAGGGTATGGGTACTTCATCTATATTTCCAACCTGTGATAGATTTAATGCTGACTTTTCAATTTTTTCTTTCATGAAATTCAAGAACAATACTTTCTTTTCCATCCAATCATCCAGTAGTTTCTGACCCATTGTTGTCCATGTTCTCACCTTCAATCTGTTTCTTTTAAAAAAGTGACTACACCACAATGGACCACCTATAAAGTCATCAAATCCTTTTTCATTTGTCATCTGTTTCTCCTTTATCTGTATCAAATCAGAAGATAAAGAACATCCGTTCTTACATTGATTCTCTATCCAGACGCAGAGTTCATTTTCTAAACCCGGCCAATGCGCCTCAGGCCCCAACGTTGTGCGTGTTTCTCTATTGGCATTTCCTTCAGCACAGACTCTTGCTTCTGCCCTCTAGATTCAACCAGGATAGCTCAGTTGGTAGAGCATGGCAGCTTCAGCCAAAAGATCCCAGATTTGAATCCTGGCCTGGACATTTTTCGTCCACTTGGAAAATTACAACTCATGATTTCTTTACCAATTACAATAATTGTATTAAAATTAATCCAGGCAGAAACTACTACCCCTTACATGTAAAATAAACGATAGAGTAATGACAAAATTAAATAGAATATTTATTCATTACAGACCCTGACCAATTTCTCTGCACAAAATAAAAAGAAACAATTTGATGTATATGCATGTAGTGCGCAATATGAATGAAGGTTGACACATACAAAATGGTACATGCATGATGTGCATGAGGAATCACAAAAACTGCTTGAAAGAGGGCCCACCAGCAACGATGCAGGCCTCACACCGCCAGCAGAGGGAGTTACGAACATTAGTGAATACCCCGGGCATCTTCCGGATATCGCCTGCTACAACGGCAATCCTCGCAACCAGGTCCTCGTTGGAGTCGACGGTAAAAAATAGTTGTTCATTGCTCTAAAGTCTAAAGCGCCCTCTATCGGCATTTTTGAACTTTACCTTTAAAATTTATTTTTAAAATATATTTTTTATTTAATTTTGTCATCCCTCTATCGTTTATTTTACGTGTAGGTAGTAGTTGTTTCTTATTCGTTACTCCAAAGTCTAAAGCGCCCTCTATCGGCATTTTTTGAACTTTATCTTTCAAATTTATTTTTAAGAAAATACTGATATAAAGAATAGTTTTAGCAAAAATCGCAAATGAATTGACAATTTTTTCTGTTTTTTATAATTATTTGAAATGTTGGACCCTAAACTTTAATGGCACCTATCTCCTTTGGAAGACGTTTGGGACCCTTAGTTTCCAATTTAATATTGTTTATCTTGATGTGTACTATCACCCCTTAAAGTTTTCCCCAAGAGTTTAGATTCACCCTGTATAGATATACATACATATATGTGAGATTAAATTGTCAGAAGTGGGATTATGGTAAATAATGTAATCATTCACCACAATTGATATTCTTTAAGTACAAATATGAACAACGAATTTTAATAACTGACAAAAGATGCATATATTCAACATACAATTATATTATTAAACATTATCGACTTCCAATTGTTCACTTAAGATGTAAGTTTACGAGCTTCTTTGATCCCTGCATAAAATAACTTACCACAACTGTGGCTAAAACACAAAAAACACTTGTTCTCCTACATTCATTGTTTATTGATGTGTCGCATGATCTCATATATCATTCATCTATGAAAACTCGAGCAACATTTCACTCCATTGAGTTGTTATATAACAGTTAGATACTTGCTCACTTCCCACATATATATATATATATATATACAGGGTGTATCTGAAATGCTTCAACAAACTCATCAAGACAAACAAAAAATGCAAAGGAACATGGGGTCGCAAATGACGTTTAATGGGTGAAAATCACAAAACCAATAAAACTATCGCAAATATCGCATGCTGCTTCTCTGCAGAACTGGCTAGTAGCACGAAGCTGGTTTTTCTTTTACTTTGTGCATATCCGGTCAGAAAGAGATAACAAAAACGTGGAAGAAAGCCAAACAAATCTGTGAGCCGGAATCCATATATGCAAATTCTCCATCTTCTTAGAAACAGACCAATAAACACAACTTTGCAGCAAGCATGCGTTGTAAGTACATGAACCGCCAACGACGATAGGCAGTATCATTGTGAAACCATTTTGTTTGTGCTTTTAGTTGTAATGTCTATCTATTCCAATAACAAAATAGCTGATATGCATATGGTGATGGCAAGATGGATTGGACGTGATGGCCCTGTTGCTTGGCCTCCATGCTCGCCGGACCTTAACTTTTTGGATTTCTTCTCCTGGGGACAGATGAAATCCCTCATTTATGAGGCACCAGTAGAAACGCCAGAAGAAGTAGTAGCGCGTATTGTGACCGCTGCAGGAGAAATCCAGGAAACTCCCAGAATCTTTGAGTGCGCCCGGCAGTCGTTCCTCTGTAGATGTACTCTGTGTAATAATGTGCGCGGTCGACACTTTGAAGAATTGTTGTAAAATATTTGTTTTCTCTGGATATCACGAGCTGTGTTGTACCTTTTCTGCGCAATAAATAATTTTCTGGAGTGCTTCTTTCTTGTCTCAGTTTGTCCATTTCGAGACGCATTTTCTCGATTTTCATCCTTTAAACGTCATTTGCGATCCCATGTTCCATTGCAATTTTTGTTCGTCTTCATGGGTATTATCATCCCTCAAAGTTTGTTGAAGCATTTCAGATACACCCTGTATATATATATAAATATATTATATATTATCACTGGCACCTGGCTAACATAAAAGTAACAAAATAAGTTTAAAAGTAAAGATAGTTTTTCTAAAAACACTCTTTTATACACATTCAATGTTTATATTGGTGAATAGTTTTTCAAAAAACACTCTTTTATACACATTCAATGTTTATATTGGTGAAGAAAATTTGTGAACACCATATATTACGTAATGAAATAAGTACAAAAGTAAAAAAAAAATCAATAATTTTCATTAAGTCAAGCAAAACACGACTGAATGCAACATGAAATGATGAACTAAAATGTGGAGTTGAATCAAAGAACAGTTCTGTAGAGAATGCTGTATTCTGTTCTAAATGCTAGAATTACATGAAAGAAAAATTATAAATCAAATAAAAGTTCAAATTGTTAAACTGAGATAAAAGTCATGTTTATATCGCAGGGTCATGTTATTTGGAGTGTCAAAATGTTGTTGTTTTTATGTAATTCTAGAATTCAGACCAAAATACTGCAGTATGCACAGAACTGTACTTTGATTCAGCTCTCCACTGCAGTGCACCATTTCATGTTGCATACATAAGGATGATTGTTTTCTGTGACTTATACACAGGGATCTTACTCTTCTACTGCTAATTGCTCTCATTCACATTTTTATGTCTTTATCAGTCTTGTTTTGTGTGACTTAGACATCCCTTTGTTAATTGACTTCCAATTTCATCATAACCATAGCTTTCTACATTTAAAAATATTGTTATATATTTATTTCTAGATAACTAATCAACTTTTTATGATGTTTGCTTAATTTTATTATGCTTTAATAGCTCAAAAATTTAAAGATGGCATAGAACTTTAGCAACTTTATATCAATCATAAAAAATAGTGATAAAAATTCGCCTATAAGTACCAAAATATGACTTTTTTTTAAAAATCCTACCCTAACTTTGATTTACACATTACCAAATAAAATGGAATCTGTCTGTCATTCCAAACATTCATATGCATTGGCTACATTCAAGAAAAGGAAAAATAATTACCATCAACCTAACCAGGTTTTACTGCCTTTTTCTAATTATTGGGCTATAAAGATTGATAAAATAATTATAATTTAACAAACTATATTGCATGATATTCTTGATTAAATTATCTTTTCAGTGGTATATAGCTTTTATGGTATTACTAAGAAATATATTTGCTGTTATGTGATCCATCAAACTTCAAAAAACCATTTTTCCCAAAAGGTGTCCACAATTTTGCCCACCACTGTATGTACAGTACATACAGCGTGTCCACGTATAACCTGACCGACCTTTATTTTCGCAACCGTTGGTCCTAGATGGATACTTCCAATTACAAAAATGGTTTAAATAAGGTAAAGAATTACTTGTAACGTGATTTGGGTCAAGAAAAACATTTATTAAAAAATTACGAAAGTTAAATTTTTATACGGTCCCCAGGTCCTATAAGTGATATTTAGTAAAAATTTACTGTGACACTAACAAGTACGACAAAAAAAGTCCCATTCATCTAACATTAAAATTGACCGAATAATAGCTGTTTAAAGTTGGAGTATATTTTTTGCTGCGAAATAGGGGTCATTCACAAATGTAGTAGAAATATAAATAATCTTCAGATATATCAAAAAAATAGTTGAGAGAAAAATTAACATTGCATTCTAATATAATTGTGAATTCTATAATCATTCTGACATATTAATGCAAAATATACAATTTGTACTGTACCTATAAGAGGATAAAAATAACAGATTTTTTGTGGGAAAAGGATGAAAAACAGCCTCAATTCTTTACAAAATGATACAGATTTTAAAATGCTGTTAGATTACACTGTCTTTCAAAATTTGGGTTGTGCCATGTTTTTTATCTTTTGAAAATTGATTCTTATGGATTTTTTAGTGCTGAATCCGAAAATGACCTTCATTTTAAACCATCACGTTAGGATTTTTCTCAAATCGCAAATTTCAAAGTTAAAAAGCTCAAAGTTAAAATTGATCCCCCCTCCCCTCCCAACCTCATCGGACCACTGAGCTGTTTAGCTGCAAGAAACCCAGCATAAGCCAAAAATTTGAATACACTATTGAATTAAATAAATATTAAACTGAATAAAAAAGTCTTACATCTATTTTATAATATCAGATTTTTCGCTGTTTTTTAACCTTGAAATTTACGATTTGCGAAAAATCCTGATATAATGATTAAAAGTGAAGGTAATTTTTTTTTATTCAGCGTTAAAAAATACATAAAACGTAATTTTAAAATTTAAAAAACACAACCATCGCAGGTTTATGTTATCTAATCTAAAACTCTTTCTTAAACTTGTTGACGATAATCTATCCGAATTTTTTTTTTTTGTGTTATCCTCTAATATAAGTATGTATAAGATAGTAAGCGTCGAAAATCATAATAATATTACATTGCCATCGGATTTAAGTCAGTATGTAAAATTTAACTTCGATCGGACATTTGAAAGTGAGTTAAACTTCGAATACAAATTTTAAACTGGAAAGACGATCGTTGCAAGTTAAATAAAACCTTATGAAAATAACATAATTTTTGTTAAAAGAAATCATAGCCTCAAATCCTTTCAAAATAAAACATATGTTAAAATACAATTATTTTAATTAATCTAAAACTTAACTAATAAAAATTAACTCAATCGTAATAGTTGTACGATTTATTTCAAAGCGCAGATACCTTGAAATAAGTTTAAGTACTTTATATACGACCCCTGAAAGCATGGCCGAAATCATCTCTTTTTAGATGCAAAAAAATGGTATAAGTCATGCATTTCAAAGTTTCAGAACTCGGTCAATTTTAATGTTAGATGAATGGGACTTTCTTTGTCGTACTTGTTAGTGTCACAGTAAATTTTTACTAAATATCACTTATAGGACCGGGGGACCGTATAAAAATTTAACTTTCGTATTTTTTTAATAAATGTTTTTCTTGACCCAAATCACGTTAAAAGTAATTCTTTACCTTATTTAAACCATTTTTGTAATTGGAAGTATGCATCTAGGACCAACGGTTGCGAAAATAAAGGTCGGTCAGGTTATACGTGGACACGCTGTATATATATACAGGGTCATTCATAATTCCCTCCGGGGTTTCGAAACGTTATAGTAAAAAAACGAAGACGAATATGAAAAAAAGGAACATATGAAATTATTCTGAAACTATTCAAGTTTTACTTACATACATTACAGGTGTTCTATGTGTGAACCCTTGGTCACACGGCATACATCCATGCGGTAGTCCAGTTCCTGCCATACTCCGTTTCTTTAAATTTCCGGTACCACACATGAATTGTTTTGTCAGTTGGTCCCTGTTTTCGATATTTATTACGAAAGGCCCGTTGAACTGACACCACTGATTCAGATTTAAAGAAACGGAGTATGGCAGGAACTGGACTATCGCATGGATGTATGCCGTGTGACCAATGGTTCACACATACAACACCTGTAATGTATGTAAGTAAAACTTGAATAGTTTCGGAATAATTTCATATGTTTCTTTTTTTCATATTCGTCTTCGTTTTTTTACTATAACGTTTCGAAACCCCGGAGGGAATTATGAATGACCCTGTATATATATATACACACACTATATAATATATTATTTAATATCACTGATACCCGGCTAACATAAAAGTACAAAAATAAGTTTAAAAGTAAAGATAGTTTTTCAAAAAACACTCTTTTATATGCATTCAATGTTTATCTGGGTGAAGAAAATTTGTGAAGACCATATATTACACAAGTACCATAAGAAAATAAGTACAAAAGTAAAAGTAAGTTTTTTTTAAACCACTCTTTTATATAAGCATTCAACGTTTATCTTTAAACTCGAGCCTCATTCCATGGTTGGTAACCACACTTCATTCATGTTTCTGTCAAAAAATTCTGTTAGAATACATTAATTTGACATACACACTGAACTCTATTATGAAATTTCACTGTGTTATTTAACATGCATATATGTATAGTATATGTATATATTGTGTATATATATATCTATCTATATCTATCTATATATATATATATATATACATATGTATGCTATATATTGTATTATATAATATCACTTGCAGCCGGCTGATATAAAAGCATCAAAATAAGTAAAAGTAAAATAATTTTTCCAAAACACTCTTTTATATGCATTTATTGTTTGAAGCTTGGTAGAATGGGCAAGGAAATGAATTTATTAAAAATTTATAATTTTTTTTATATGTTTCTTTTACACTCTTTCTTTCTTATATATATATTATTTTTTAATATTTAAATATTTCATTGTTGCAGTTTCACAACTAGTTTGCTTATTTTGGCATACATGGTTTAGTACATTATTAAATTCATTGTTGTTTTAACTCATATACAATTGTAATTGTGTATAAAGAATATTTTGGGTATTTATCACCTCTAACAGAAAAATTCTTTAAAATTCTTTAATTTATAATAAAGTTCTAAAACTATGTATTGCCATTGAAATCACATCTGTGAATATAATTTTTATAAATCTTGCCTGTCAGGAAATGAGTGAAAAGTTGATTATAAAAATACATTTTCACTCCTGTCATTTCCAGTATTGGACGCTTGCAGTACATAACTGGTCTTACCCTACATGCAAAACCCAAGTTCAGTTAAATGAAAGAGTGTAAAAAGCCACTTGAGAAAACTGCAAATGTCACACATTCCAAGTTATTTCTATATTTGATTTCAAATTACTGAGTTTTCAGAGTCTACGGTGTCTAGATGAGTGTAAGCAAGAGTAACTTGTTGGAGGCAGAGCTCTCTAGTAATAGAAAATAAATCAAAAATATTCAGTTACTATCTAAATGTGTTAAAAATTATTTTTTTATCAAAAGAATGCATTAGCTTATAAATTAAGTTTTGGTGAATTTTGATTTTAAGTATTAAACTTTACATTTTCTTTTCAACTTAAAAAAAAAAAAAAATTCATTTACAAAAAGAACAAATTCAAAAATTTACTTAGCAATCTTTACTTAAATCTGTTTTTTCTTAAATCGGATTCTAATGTTTATAGTGTTTGTGTTAAATCAAATCCCACTTAATTGTGTTCACTACATCGATTCAACCACGGTTTGCCACATTTGTGATAAATACATTGATCTAGCTTGGATTTGCAGAATGAATAGATCACAGTACACTAAAATCAGTTTGAGGCATTTACACTAATTCGGACTAAATCTGATTTAGTACATCAATATAACTTTGGTTTGTTACACATGCCATAGATATATTGATGTAAATCTGATCTCCGGAATTTTTCAGACAATTAAATAGATGAATCGTCGGTGTTAGTTTCAAATCAATATGTTGTTTTAAAGCCAATAGATAAATTGGATAGCCAATGTAAAGTTTAAAATGACATCTTTTAAAACACAAAAATGCCTAGATTTACCAATAGCAGTTGTTTTACTAGAGTCATTGAGAATGATTTGGCCAAATCGAGGGATTCAAACAGTCAAAAGAATTGATTAAAACATCTCTTTATCACCCAATACTAATTTTTATACAATTTTTCTCTACTTCTTCCAGATGACCCTCTAAGTAATGTTAAAATATGGGAATTATTAGTAGATATAATTGCAAATTAATTGGTTTTAGTCACATTTTTATACAATTGTTTGTTTTACAGTTAGTATGGGATGATCGCTTTTTCCCCCCAAGACTGTACAAATAGAAAAGTAATGTTTTGGACAAAGAAAAATCTTTTTTGTTTTGTATGTAAGCAAAAATGTTTTTTTCAATCAAGTTTCATCTACAAAGATTTAAGTGGTGTAGAAAGTAATTCTTTCAACCTTTTGGAAATTTTATAAAATCTAACGTCAGTACAATTTTTTTTAATTTACAGTTACTAATGAAAAATGTTTAATTAGTTGTATAAAATGTCTTTTCAGGTCTTAAAGACAAACAGAGCAAACCCATCTTCCAGAAAAAGAATCCTTCTTGATATCCTGAACAAGGGAAATTTTCCTTAGCAAAATTTTTTGGATTTGACTTCAACAGCTTTGAAATGAAAAAGAAAATGTGGAATCTTTTCTAAAATATTCTCCTACAAAGCATTACCGCTAAAGTATATGTTAAAAAAGTGTTCCAGCAATACAAAATTTAAATTTTCTGTGATATTGCAAAATAATTCTTTATGAGTTTTCTATAAAACACTGTCATAAATGCTTTTTTTGGAGCATTTCAACATACAAACGATAACATTCAATATATTCTACAAACTATTTCCTATGAACTATTTTGTGTAAATTACTCTAGTACTGCATATATAAGACTTGTTTTATATGATTAGTGTTTCCACATACTTTTTATATGTTTTTACTGTCCAAAGAAACCTCTCCACACTTCCAGAAAGAAAAAATGTTCACTTGTGAAATATGTTTGAAAATGTTTACTCGAAGACATTATCTAAAAAGACATCTTAGAACTCATGTAAATGAAAAACCATTTGCTTGTGAAATATGTTTGAAATCATTTTCTGTACGTAGTTATCTAAAATCACATCTTAGAACTCATACGAATGAAAAACTGTTCACTTGTGAAATATGTTTGAAATCATTTTCTGTAAGTCATCATCTAAAGTCACATCTTGGAACTCATACGAATGAAAAACCATTCGCTTGTGAAATATGTTTGAAATCATTTTCTCGACAAGGTAATCTAAAAGAACATCTTAGGAGTCATACAAAAGAAAAACCATTTATTTATGAAATATGTTTAAGAGCATTTTCAACAAGTCACAATCATAAAACACATCTTAGAACACATACAAATGAAAACCATTTACTTGTGAAATATGCTCTAAAGGTTTTTCTGAGAATAGTACTCTTATAAAGCATGTCCGTATTCATACAAAAGAAAAACCATTCTCTTGTGAAATATGTTTAAAAACATTTACTCAAGGAGGTTATCTAAAAGCACATCGTAGAACTCATACGAAAGAAAAACCATTCTCTTGTGAAATATGCTGGAAAGGATTTTCTGATAGAAGCAATCTCATAAAACATGTCCATATTCATACAAAGGAATAGTACCCAATTTTGAATTATGTCTTTTGAATTATGCTCAAAATCATAATTTTAGAGCAGTGATCTGAAAAATATGTTCGTAATCATACAAAGGAAATCCATTCAGTTATGAAATATTTTAAAAGTATTAACTCAAGAAAGCATTCAGAAAAGATATTTTAAAACTCATGCTAAAGAGAACTGTTCCCTTGTGAAATATCCTTAAATATTTTTATTTTAAGAAGTAGTCTAAAGTCGCATCTTAAAACTCAAAGAAAGGAAAAACTGTTCACTTGTGAAGTATGCTCAAAAGTATTTTTGAAAGTGATCCCCTTAAAACCTTGTTTGTATTCATCAAAATAAAAACCATTTAATTGTAAAATATGTTTAAAAACATTTTCTCAAAGGGGTAATTTTGAAATCACACCTTTAAAATTATGCAAAATAAAGTCAGTTATTTGTGAGCTATGTTTAAAACATTAACTCAACAAACTAGTCTAAGAAACTGTTCACTTGTAAAATGTGCTCAGAAAGATTTTCCGAAAGGAATTCTTTAAAAATGTATCCATATTCATATAAAATCATTCTAATCGTAAATATATTTGAAAAGATTTACTGAGCAATGCAGTCTAAATTAATATCTTAGAACTCATGCAAAAGAAAACCGTTTACTTGTGAAATAGTAAAAAGATTTCTTATGACAGTATTCACAAAAACATGTCTGTATTCATACAAAAGAAAAACCATTCATTTATGAAATATGATTAATAATATTTATCGAAGGAAGTGATCTAAGAAGATATTTAAGAACGCATACACAAGAAAATTCTTTTTTTGTGAAATATGCTCAAAAGGATTTTCTGAGACCAGTGTTGTCAAAAAACATTTCCGTATTCATAAAAAAATATAAAGCATTCATTTGTGAAATATGTTATGAAAGATTTTCTAGCAACAATTTTCAAACACCTTTCTCCATACTCCCTTAATAGAAAAACTCATATTTGTGAAATACATTCACAAAGATTTTTTCTGTGTGGTCATTTGAGAAGACATGATTGAACCCATACTAAACAAAACCTCTCAATTGTATAATATGCTACGAAATTTTCTCTACAAATGTTAATTCAAGAAACACCATGTTTGCTCTATAGATGAATGGAATTTTAATTGTGAAATATGCTCCAATTTTTTTCTGAAAGGGGTTATCTAAAAACTCATTTTAAATCTTATGAAATGAATTCCTTTCATTTGTGAAATGTGCTCTTAAAGACATTCGCTCCCAAACTTGATCCTCAAGATATTCATAAACAACTCTAGCTCAATGAGATTAGGCATTATCATCCATTAAGATTAATTCACCACCAAATGGTGTGACAAATGGATCAAGGATCTCATCTAATATTTCACAGCAGTCAGAGTTCAACCCTGACACACATGGAGTTGTTATTATAACCACCAGAAAATTCTAGCCCAAACTACGATTCCACCTCCTCTATAATTGTGTTTTTCAACAATGTTAAATAGGTAAAATCTGATGCATTATTCTCTCCAGAACAGCACACAAACTGAATCACTCTACAAAGCAAACCAGGACTCATCTGGGAACAGTATGGAAGCCTATTGTTGACTGTTCCAGGTAACGTGCTCTCTTGGCCATCATAAACGGCACTTCTGTGTTGTTGATTAAAAGGGACACATACAACGGGTCGTCTGCAATAGAGTTCTTAATTGTAAAGATGTCTGTGTTCTGTAATAGCAAATATTGCTATCCCTGTTGTATTACGATGATATGAAATGAGCTGAACCACAGTAGATTCGTCCTTCTTCGGGCCAAAAGAGCAGTAAAGCATTCTTATGCAAGGATTATAACCCATAAATAGTATGGAACAAGTCTTCTTGATACTGAATTTTTGGATTCAAATTGATGCCAGAGTTTCTGGACCACACTATGAGACCCATTAAGATGTTTAGTAGCATCAGCTTGTAATAATCCTATTTTCATCTATCCAATTGTCCATAATCTTAACAAATCATGTAAACGACATCTCCTAGATATGGACAACAATATTTTATGACAAAAAAGCATAAAAAAATTCAACACATTTTAAAAAGTGGAATATTTCAAGTTTCTACCGATGGCCATATAAGTGTCCAATTCTTTTAAAAAATAAAGATGGGCCTAATTGTTTCATAAAGCTTCATTGCTAAGTTACTTATGATGATTCATGTAAATCACATTTTTTACCTTTATTTTTATTCTTTTGATAGTGAGGGTCAAAAATCTAGTAGTACCTTAACTTTTGGAGGCCAGTGTAGTTTCTGACAGTGTTACTCTAAAAAAAAATCTACACAGAAATACAAAATAATAGTTTTTTACTTGAGGTGTATGCTGTATAAATGGATAAATGAGACTTGCAATAATTTTGTCAGTAAAGAAGATAATCAGAATGTTATTTCAGATATGTAATTACAAAATGTTTAAATGTTTCAATTACCTTCGATAAAGGGATTACACAGATAATTTTCGAATTAGTACTTCACAAATCTAAAAGATTGTGAACCTTTAACCTAAACAATTTTCAGCAAGTAGTAATAATTAAATGCAGTAAATATTTGTATAAATTAAATAAAATAACTATATGTGTTTCAATTATGATACACAACAATAGAAATTATTTTCATTCTGCCCACAAAAGAATGTATGGCACTGGTGTTTTAACTATTGAAAATAGTTGTCTTTCTATTTTGTAGTTATCTAAAATGCTATCTTTGTGCTGTTTAAATAAATAGATTGTCGTGTATAAAATTGATTTTATGCTTATGCAAAGGGAGGAGATAATGTTCTTTTAGTTTGATTGCGATTTCTTTTCAACAGTTCATTGAAAAGATTTCTTTAACAAAATAAAACCATTATAATAATTGTAAATTATGTTCTACGTTTCTTTTCTTAAAAGAATTATCTGAATTCAAACATTTTTCAAACACAATGAGCTGCCTTTAGTGAAGAGCATGTTTGCGTATATACAATTGGGATTAAAAAGTATAGAGACTGTTGTGATTTCTGCATATCGGGTTGGAGAAGAATTAATTACATGTTTTGTACAAGAATTCAAAGTACTTTATTATCTCTGCAACTATTCATTTCTGCCAGCAAAAGTATAGTTGCTGAAAACAATCCTGCATTTCTTTGGACGAGATGGTCTTCATTGTGGCATCACATCTTTTTGAACCTTCTGTACAAGATTCACGTTTTTTTCAATAATTACATTGAGGAATTTACATAGATTGGGATGGATGGTTTATGCGACTTCCCATGAGTTGTCCTCCATAACTAATGTTGATGGCTGTCCTGTCCATGAATAGCATTTATGGATTACCACCTATTCTTATATCGGAATTGACATGAAAATCTCTTTGCACAACAAGTTGCTGTCTCTCCATACATCTGCTACAACGTGTGCAATGTTTCTATCAGCCATTTCTTCATATGCTGGCAGAATTTCATATTCACATATTGTCCTATAAATAGCATTTCTGTTTCCAAGAAACATAAATCTCTACTGTTCACTGACAGGCATTTTCTTGAAACACCATACAGTACAATGTACTTCTTTCCCCACAACATATTGTGTTACATGTACTTGTATGACACAATAAAAAAGTTCCCCATTCCACAAATCTGGATTGGCGATATATGCACAATCTTCAAGCTTTTTCCATTCTAATCGATTTGGAAATAAATATTTTTAATTATATATATATCTAATTAAATGTCGTTTTTTGCATAGTTTTTATATTTCTTGCTATCTTTTTAGTATATTCAAAGGAATTTTCAAACGATGTATTTGGTTCCTTGGGATAGATTTTGGGAGGGTGGGATGCATAAAGGACTTTTTCTCAAAATTACTTATTTTTAAATTTAAAAGAATTCTATTACTTAACACAGGGTATGAAATAATTTTTCTCTTATTTGATATCTCTTTAGTGTATACTAAGCATTATACTATAAAAGAATAAATGAAAAAAAAATTACAAATGAAACATAAATGTCCTAATGTGTCCCATGCATGCGGCCAGGGGTAATACTGTTCCGAATTTTCAGAAAAATTAAGGCAGTCATTTCCGAAAATTTAAAAAAATCGGTCTTAAATCCAAAAATTCGGACATAAAAAATATCATATTTTTCGGCAAATGGTCACCGAAAGAAATCTATTTTGTCAATCGTTCGAAGAGAAATCGCCAATTTCGCCAAAGGACGCGGAAAAAAACGCAAATTTAGTCAGAAGTTCGCGAAAAAGCGGTAAATTTCGTCAAAATATCGCGAAAAAACGGCAAATTTCGTCAAAGGATCGCGAAAAAACCGCATATTTCGTCAAATGATCGTGAAAAAATGACAAATTTCGTCAAAAAATCGCTGAAAATATGAAAAATTCGTGAAAAGATCGAGGAAAAACTGCAAATTTCGTCAAAAGATCGTGAAAAAACACAAATATCATCAAAGGGGGGCGGAAAAAACACACAGTTAGTGCCGGGTAGTGGATTCCCCTTCCACCCCCCCCCTCCCTTGTTGTAACCTTTCAGAAAATTTGTTGTGAATTTCAGAAATTGTTTTTTACTCAGAATCACCCCTGCATGTGGCACAATGAGACAACTTTGTCTTAAATATGAGGTACATATGGACAACTATGTTTTTACTTACAGTCACAAATAATAGTTTTAATATCAGAAATTACAATAACAAAAATCAATAGTGCAATTTATTATTACAAAAGTAATCAAATAGTCTTTAATCAATGAATTAAAATGCATAACTTATAAAATAAATAATTCAGATGGATAGTGACTGGTCTTTAGAAATAGATAAATCTGAATGTACTTGAAATTGTATTTAACATGCATCATTATCCTGCAATTCTTTACTAAGTTACAAAGTTGTATGGCTATGAAACATGTGGCCAGCAGTAAAAAATTGGTACACCATTAACTTCCCTGTGGTCCGTCAAAAACCTTTGTCATTTCACCTGTATCCATGAAAGTCCAGTAATCTGAGAACATTAAAAAAGTAAAACTTTTTTTTTCAAGATGACGGCAGGGAAAATTCTTAAACTTTAGCATGGCCATATCAGGGGTTCTCACCTTACTTACATCTGATTTTCTAGAACAACTAAATGTATGATTTATAGTAGCAAACAAAGCTTAAATTTTTATAAATAAATGTTTCTGGACTCTAATTAAAATATTTATGTTTTTATTTATAAATATGAGCATTTGCGAGTTCAGAATAATTGTGTTTTATAATATAAAACCTACATAACTAAATATTTCGAAGAATTAGTTGAAGTTACAGGTACCATATGCATCTCATACTGTAATTTTTCGCAAATTTTATTTTGCGATATTCAAGTAAATATAGCCTTTGTCCTAATGTACCACATTCTGCCCTACTTTATTTTGAAAAAGATACATGTTTTTTAAACTATTTGTAATTTAATGCATCATGACATTTATGATTTTGATATATGTTTTATTATTTTTTATTGATTTGTTTGTTTTAAATTATAACTCATTCTAAAGTGCTATTTTCATTGAAATTAGAATATTGTGTTTTAATTCAAATTTACTATTATTAATCCTTTTAATACATTGCATAACTATGTATGTAACTATGTGTGTTATGAATAAAATACTTAAGTACTGAGTATTTTTCTCTTGTGAACATCATAAACTTTAAAGCAGTTGACTGTTTTTTAAAAGTGTCTTATTTAGTTTCTGTTAGAAATAAATAAATTGGATGCAGTGTTGCTAGTATGCTTCGGATTTCTTGATTGCCACTTTTTTTTCTGTAGAAATATTTGCCTTATTAAATATGAGATTAAATAATGTGAGAATAAAGCCAATTACACTATTTTAAAAAAAGTGGTGGAAATCAAACAAAAGTGGAAAAATCACCTTTCATGTATCTTCAAATAACGATCTTATTAAGTTACGTTACAACCAAAACCCAGTTTTAAAGATTTGAAAATAATATTTGTATTTCCCATACATACAGTGTTTTACATTTTTTGATAGATATATTTAAAGTGCTTTTAGGGAATAAACTTAGAATTGGATACTTTCTATTTTTCACTGAATAATCAAACTGTGACTGTACATTCTTACACAAAAATTGTTTCTCTTAACATTTTGAATCCCACAATCTCTGAAATCATCCCAAAGCTTTGAAACCCACAATAGCCCTGGATAGCTGAAAGGATTTCCCTTCCCCTTAAATGGGTCAGGGTGCTCTCAAGGGGATGGGGTAATATGTTGGCATTTCTGGACAGTACAGAAAGAAAAACATTTTTTTTTTCAGTAACTGGAGCAATGATAAACAGAGGGGTGTAAAACCTGTCGAAATTTGAATAAAGAGTGTAGACAGTAGGGTCATTTCCACTACTTACCTCGTGAAAAAGGGAGGAACGAAAAAAGTGAGTATTTTTGGCTATTTTGTTGGGATTCTAAGGTCATTCAGTTTTTTAAAGCCTGGGATTTAAAGAGTTAATGTGTTATTATCACCTATAAGTCCTCTGAGTAGATCATCACACATATGTGCCATAAAGAGTGCATTCTGTTCTTATTTTTGAGTACTACTTTTTCCAAATAGTAATCGTCTTAACTAATTGCAGGATTTCCATGATTGAGTAAGTTGAAGATTAAGAATTGGAAATAATGGTGACTTGAAAAAAATCATGCACGGGTTAATTGTCGCGAAAGGCTTAAACGTTTGTACTAATAATTTTGAGACATTTTATATAGTAAACTTAAATAATATGTCACATTGACCTTATCAAATCCTTTTTGTGCCACAAACAGTTGTGCATTTTGTTATCAATATTTTGATCAACATAAGCCATTTATTGTTTGTACAAGAAATATCTATTTCAGCGGTTCACAATCTACTATCGTTGTGTATCCTAATTTTCAGTTTGAATTTTTTCTTGATTCATCTACCTTGTAAGCTTTTGTATAATCTATACTTAGAAAAAATTTTAACACAAATCCTAATACATGATAACAGAAATAAGTAATAATATATAGGCCAAAATCTCATAACTGTGATTTCTCAGTCCCCAGTATATCTCTCAACATTTCCTTGCAATATAAATTTTCATTCATGTTAACATGTTTCGCTGTGATTTTTGTACAATATTATGCTACTTCTAGTATAAAAATCTGTTTTTTAATCTTTAAAATTGGAGTCAAAATATCTCAAAAGTAACTACTATCCCCTGTCCTCAACCTGTAACTTGATTATTAAAAGTATCCACAAAAAATAATTATTAAATACTTTGAAAAATAATGCATTTATAATATGTATGAAATTCATGGGGCATAATAATATAATTTTTATATGAGTGAAATGTGTAATATTGTTTTTTTTGTTAGATTTAAAGTTGTGTCCCTAACTGTTTTGGTCACTACTGTCCCTGTGTATGAGTTTCTTCATATTTCCACTAGATGGCAGTATGAAGTCATTTTAAGTAATTATTCTCGCAGGAGAGCACATGTTGTTCTTAATTAGTCGCCATTGCTTGCTGTTTGTTCATAAAGAAGTTTTTCTGGATTGAAAAGAATGGGGAAAAGGTAATTTATTAACCATTTCTACTGACCCCATTGTTAATTTAAATAATAATAACACTGTGCAACATGAAAAATTTCCTTTAGATGAAAATGTTTGATACTAGATCAGTTTCGTGTGCTGATTCCGAATATACTTTCAATTTTTCTCTAGGTCGTCCAGTTTTTGAGAAATTTGCATATTTATGTGTAGGCAAAATTAAGCTTTTTGTGCCATTTTATGGAAATTTTAGGTAAAATAAATGTCGGATATAATTACGTTTTCTAGATTGTGACTACTGGATCATTTGCTTCAGATAAATGTTGCAGTCTGTATAGTTTTAACATTTACCTGTCAATTATTAAGCCTTATTTGCATATTTTTCACAGAATTTTTCTTAATGCTTTCCTAGACTAGATTTTTATGTTGATTTGAAATCTGTAATCCGTTCCCTTCTATCACGTCTAGTTTTTGAGTAAAATTAAAATCTACGTCTGTATTGTATTGGCACACGTTTGATATAAAATGTTTTTTAGGGGAATGTACCTCCTTGTCAAAAGGGTTAACAATATGAGATTCCTATCAGGGACATAATCACCAATGGGTATAATCGAAAAACAATTCAAAAAATGAATAGAATCTATCCTAATTAGCTAAAGTCCATCACAAAGTAGCATAAAAAGCATTTTCTGGCTTTTTTATCCTAAAAAATAATTTAACTTTTCATAAAAACTGGACATGATAGAAGAAAACGGACACCAGATTTGAAATCAGCATAAAAAACTGGTTTAAAAACATTTTAACGTACTCATGTAGCAGAAAAATTTGGACATCAAGAAACGTTATTAGAAAAAAATGTAAATTAGGCACACAATATTTCACGGTCACATGTATATCTTGGACACAGTCCAAGTCTTGGACATGTCCAAGTATAATCTTGGACACAACATTTTGTAAAATAACCTGGTCAGTAATCACAACATAAAACAAAAAATCTTGTCTGATAATGATCTTTCTGCCTTAAATTTGCATATAATTGTACAAAAATTGCATAAATCAGAATATGCAAATATCTCAAAAACTAGATGTGCTGGATAAAATCGAAAACTATATTCGGATTCAGCACAAAAAAACTGAATAATAAACAACTAATTTTGGTTTTGAGGCAGAGCAAACATTGAAATTTGTTGTCCAGTGATACTCAAATCATTTCATCTGATTCTTATATTCTGTAACTACTTTAAAGATAGAACTTTTTCTATTAAAGTGAACAATTCTTTTCTTCTTCCCACAATATCGAAGCTTACATATCTCAGGAAAATCTGGTCAGGTTCTGGCTCTTTAATATATAATGATATACAGTCAAAGCCCCTTATAACGAAATCAAAAGTGCTCCGAAGATTTGCTCGTTATAAGGTGCTTTCGTTAAAATGTTATGACGAATGTTTTCGTTAAAACGTTATAACGAATTATTTCGCTAAAACGTTATAGCGAATTATTTCGTTATACATTAAGAACTCGAAATATTGTTAAGAACACCAGCTCTAATGTGGACTGAACTTTATCTGACTATGTAGAAGTCCGGATAAGGGAGATAATCATATAAAAGGCGGTTTATTACATACAAATATCTCCAAAAATCGCTTTTGTTTAATAAAAAAAAAGCTAGGCCTTTTGTATTACTAAATAAGTTATCCATCCTATGAAGGCTTAATATGAATATATAACTTTAACTACAAACAGTAAAAAGAACAAAAGCGTTGATTTAAAAAGGAACTTCAAGATAATTATATTTTTACTAATATATTCTTACAATTCATATTACAAAATTTTTAATTTGTGATTATAGACCTAGATGACTGTATTTCAGATAATTAGAGTTTTAATCTATGATTTTAACGGTATCTATATAATATATATTACTATGCTACATATGAAACAAGTTGGAAATCGTATATTAAACTTGACAAATGTGGTGCGTTCGTTTATAACTAGTTTTACACTGTAAAAAAATCAGTTATTAATTCAGTGAAATGAATTATATCATCTGTTATGAGCAAAATGAACGAGCCTTTTTTTTCTTATTACGTATGCCACGTTTACAGATGCGAATTTTTTTCTCAACACCAGACAGCACTGCAAAATTCACCATAGAGATCTTGTTTTACGAGTGATTACCTCCATGTTTAAAACATTTTAATTACCTCCATGGTTTAATATTTTTATGACTCACGATGAACGAATATCTTGTGTTTATTTACATTAATGGATTGAGATATCCGACTGTTAACATAATTTTCACTGAAGTTATTTCAGAATCTATGCATTTTTTTAATGTAACTCATCTCTCAAACAAACATATTTTTTTTTTGAACGATCTTTCTAAAATTGTAACTTTTATGCAATTTTAATGGAAAAAATAATTTTTAATAAAAATGGCCTCTTGGCATATGAAAAAAGAAGTGGTTAGCCCGTATTTGATTTCCTCAGTCACATGTCTTGCGTTTTTATTATAGAGTTTACGTATGATCGGATTTAATGGAATGAAGAAAACTTTTATTAGTGTCTTTTTAAGTTTTGTTTCGATTTTCATAAAAATTGAAATGAGTCTACAAAATTCTGCAACGATTATATGTATTAAATTTCAAGCCATTCCGTTGGGTAGCTTTTGCGCTGTTATATGCGGGCGGACGGACCAGATGACGACTATAAGTGCTACACATTTATATAATTACGAACGCGCCTAAAAACCGGACAAATTTAAATGTAACAAAAAATATTCCTTATTAAGTATAAAAAAAGTGAAAAATTCGTTATATCGTTATTTTCTCACTTTTCATGCTCGAATTCTTTTCGTTATATCGTTTTTTTTTCTAACTTTTCATGTTCGAATTCTTTTCGTTATATCGTTTCGAATTCTGTATTCTTTAACATACAGACCAACTAAGTGATTATGATGATTTTGTTATATAGTGCTTTTCGTTATATCGTAATTCGTTATAAAGTGCTTCAACTGTACCTCGTATTCCTGACATCCTCTTTTATATGCAGATGACATGGCCATCATGTTCTGTAGCAGATCATTACACATTGTGATTAGAAAACACCAGTACTATATTCAGGTCTTTTATATCTGGCTTTGAATGTGGCACATCAAAGTCAATGCAGTAGAAAGTTCCACCATGATTTTCTGAAGAAAGCCTGTCTCCCCCGTCATAGATTTTTCTCTAATTCATGATTATATATCTTGGGATGATATGACCAACTACAAATACCTAGATCCTAGGAGTTTACCTAGATTCGAAATAAAACAGGACTAGGCAGATGTGTGATGTTTTATGAAAAGCTGCCAAAGTTTAGGGTTTCCTCAAATCTTTATTAGCTGATCACAGCTGTCTGACAATTTCGATTTAGTGTTTACAACAATGCAGCAAGGAGTGGGGAGAACCAAAACAGGGCCATACAGTTTTTTTCTGAATTAATTACAGCGCAATGCAAACAAGTAAAAATATCAAAACTAAATTTAGCCAGTAAATAAAATGAGTGGGATAATAAATAAATAGAACATTTCTTTTTTATGTACCTGTAAAAAACTTCTGAATAAAATACAAATTTGGAAAGTGAGTCTTTACCTTTACCATGTCCTTCATCAGATCAACCATGAAGTACAGGTCTGTTGTTTGAGAATCTGCCTGTGAAACTCAGACGCAAAAAATTCAAACATCCCAAAACTCAATAATACGTAAAGATTTCTAAAACAACAACTTTTGTCTGGAATGACATCATGCATACCAATCTATTATTTCTATCTTGCAAGTAATCAGAAAAGCTTGAATAAAATTTTCATAGAGATTGAATACAGATACCCAACGATACACAGCGGTCTGTAAAATCTCACAGAATCCGGAACTCTGTTGGAAAGATCAGTCATCATCTTGATTAAAAACAAACTCTCCAGAAGATTTTGCTCCACCTTTTAAAAGAAGGCAAAGAGAACCACCTTAAATGTAAGATAAAGGTCTTCAAAGTTCTAAATTAAATGGGCTTTATTGGCATGACGTCATAAACCACCATCATGTGACCTCCCTGCTGTGTTTATATTTGTTTGTCTATGTATTGCATGCATACATTGGTCGATATTGTAAGAAATCACGTGTTGGTGGTATTCTTACAATCTCGAACCCAGATTCCCAATAAAGCCCATTGTTTTCTTTTTCTATTTTTTCTGATATATTTTTTCATAACTATCTTTATATGACGTCTTCCCATCTAAGCATTTGAGTATAATAAATACACATTTTTCTAATTTGTATTTTGTTCTTTATGATTTATTAATACATTTTTCTTTAAGAAAATGTTCTATTTATTATAAATAAATAAATTATAGCTTTCATTTTATTTTCTGTCCAAATTTAATCTTGATATATTTTCATGTTGATATTGTTCAGTACTTAATTTAGAAAAAATAGAAAGAAAAATGTCTGAGCCTGATTTGGTTCCCATGTCTTGCTGTACTGCTGTGACATCTCATTCATGCATCACTGTCAAAACACCTGAACGATATTACCTGAATAGCTACACCTCTGTCTTGGCTTGCCAGCAGTGTGATGATCTTTATACTTCTATTTTTATATATTCTTTATAATCTACTAAAGAAGATTTTACAATTTCAGCATAGACCTTTCTGGAAAAATTCGAGGTATACGTGGGCAGTACGAGACACATCGGAAACTCGAGAATTCACCAGCTTTGAAAGTGGAATTTCTCATCAAATATTACAAACAGTCACCAGACTGAAACAATTTCTATTCTCGTTTGGCTTATATATGTAGCCATTGGTCATATATTTGTATTATATTATTTTATGGCTTATTTTTGTATAATTTAAACTAGTATATCTGCAGATCAGGTGTCTCAATGTTAGCTGCTGAAAACACATTCTTACCTTGAACTTACCTTATATAATATAAAAAATCCTATAATCATTAATTTATTTTTTTACATTATATAGATTTACTGTAAGCGTATATAGTTTTCCAATGATTGAGGGGATTTAAATTAAGGAATCATTACATAAAACATGATTTCCACAATGAAGATCTTTAAGTATAAAACAAACTATCTTATAAACTTATAAGATTAAAAATACCTCATTTCACGGGATCTTGCCCATTTGAACCATCTGTAGTCTCATTAATTTTAAATTTGGAACATTTTTGCTATTTCTGAATTCTAGTACATGGATGTTCTTTACTTCTGTTAGATTAGATTAGCGTTCTACAAGACCTTTTCTTATCCTGGCAACGATATTTACTTATCTGCCACCACAAAACGCATATTGCAGAAGTTAGATTAAAATCTTGTCTGAGAAAGATGTCCATAGATGATAACATATTCAAATTCCTGTATAATATCTATCACTTTCCATATAGATAAAATTGTATATTAAAGATTAATTCAGCTCGAAATTTTTTTCTGGTAATTTCTATAAGTAAAATGAAACCCATCTATATCTTTTGTGCCGCCCTGCATATAAATTTATAATATATACTTTACTTACACTTAAGTTTTTAGTGATTTTAGGATACAACTAGTTTTTATGTTATTTTCTAAAGTGAACTGTTGTTACGCTAATAAGGAATATTAGAAAGACATGAACAGCACATAGTAAAAATTTTCTTGGTGTTGTTCACTTAGGAGGGAAATATGATTCACAAATGCAAAATAAATAAATACACAATCCTTGTTTTAAAAAAAAGAATCCAAACAGAACTTATTAATATAATAAATAAAAGTGCTCTACTATAAAGCATTTTGCAAATCAGGGATGTTAAATATTTTGCACTAATTATCGATTGTATCCCCAACATTAGGTACAATGAGAAAATGTCGAAGGCAATTAGACATACTATACTTGATGGTGCATAAACAAATGCTTCATCAAGTATGTGAATATTTGTCAAGTTTTTTTCAGGTAGGAAGTTGCACAGATAAAAATTTGTAGAACATGAACTTGACACATTAAGACTAGATATTGAAAATATCTGTAGACAAGAATATAATAACGTTGCCAACATAAAAGGATATACCTCAAGAATGGAACAACTTCTACAAATCATTTCGAGATATTTATTTACATCACATGGGATGTCAAAATTGTACAGTAACTTTGAGAAACACGGTTAAGACAATGTTCTTCTGTAATGACTTACTTTGGAACTCTACAGTGTATTTACCACTAATTTTATATCACTAAATATCATCTAAGTATTGTACTAAAAGATAAACCTATAATGGAACATGTTGTAGATCTCTCTAAAAAACACCCTCTGAAACACTATGAGGATGTTGAATAGAAAGTGTGAAAGCTGTACAGTATCAAACGACTGAACTTCATAATACACTAGCAGAGTTGCAGAACACACTAATGATTCTCAAGCAAAAATTAATGCCATATCGTTAATCAGTCATATGATAAATAATGAATTTCTGATCTCACTTGTTTTCTGGTATTTCTTATTTTATCAAATAAATTATGTGATTAACGAACTTTAGAGATACTATGGATGTTTCTACAGGGCTTACTTTATCCCAAGAGCTTTGAAAGTAGTAAAGGTTTTGATGAAAGCTTGATTGATGCTAGTGAACTTGCCAAAGACCTAGACCTGTATTAAAGATTTGAAGTAAGTTTTTATGAAAAAAGAAAATTATTTCATTATGTATCTACAGATGAACCTTTGACCAATTCGAAAACATACTTTTGAGAGTAAATTTGTAAACAAACTTCGTCAATTGGTAGATAAGTTGTATTAAAATATATTTCATTTTTTTTTAATTTCAGGATGTGTTGTAGGATGCTATAATAAAATATAGAGTAGATCTGAAAGTGGGTTTGACATAGTAAAGCTGACCCAAAATGAAGAACGCAAAACTGTCTAATATAGATGGATTATTGTTTTGTCAAAAAATAAAAGCACTAAAGTCAAATCTATCACCAAAGATTCAAAATATCATGCAAATTCTTGAATTCCTTGATTGTAACAATAGATCTACTAAAAATCGAAACTTATTTATTTCTATTTGGACTTTCTTTTTAATTTAACTGTTTGTAGTATTTGAAGAAAGCAGAGTTTTTTTTAAAGATTAAAATTTATTTGAGATCACCAATTTAGGAAGAACATTTGAATCTTAATATTATTAGCAAGAACATTTGAATCTTAAATTAGCAGTAATTTAAGCTTTGACCAATTTTTAAAAGAATTTTCAGAGAAAAAGTAAAGAACAAAACAAACTTTTTCATAATAAAAGGTAATAATAATAATAATGTTTCATTTATATTTGTGGAATGTTAAGGGATTTTTAGATTTCCACTGAAGATAAATTATTCAACTAAGTAATTAAATTATAAATTTCTTAATTAATATTTTTAATAAGTCACTTCACAGTCACTATAATAAGTGGTATTAAAATGACATTACTTTTCATAGATAGTATAAAAATTTAGTCTTATATTTACATTCTTACATGTAGGCAACTTCATATTAAGTTTATGTGTCTGGTCTCTCAGCTTGCATGTATTTTTCCTTTCCATTCTACTAAAGAGATGCACACTATAATGGATTTTTTTATTATACGGACATTGGTATATTGACCAGTAAAACTGAATGCACATAAGTGCTCAATTTGGAATGTCACTTCTTTCTGACTAATAATCTGCACATAATTATAAAAATAAATAAGACAAAGATTATTCTTCGAAAAGATTATCATTCAAAAATAGTTTTTTTAAAGGCAGCTCTATGTACCCTGCACCTGGGTTTGCTTAAAATTTTTTCCAATCCGACCCTACTTCTCTTAAGGCCAGCCCTGGATAAAACTATATTAATTGCTTCTCAGATGTGTAGAAAAATATTAAATAATACCTCCCACTAAAACAATTTCTGAAGTGCCCCCCCCCCCCAGGAACAAACGCGATCCTGGGAGGGAGCTTCTACAAATATATAATGGCACATATTAATTAGAATATCAAACATATAATATATAATAGGAAATACAAAAATGTATATGAACAAATAAAATAAAAAGATACAGTAGATCATGATTATTTGGAACAGTCACTTAATTTGGATAAAATGTAAAAAAAAAAAAAAAAAAAAAAAAATATCGTTAATTTTACTTCTGATAATTGGGACAATTCGTGCTAGAACTGATGTGTCTTAATTAAAAGAATTCACTATACCATATTTTATAAAGAGAGAAGAGCATACAATTACATTTAAATGCTGAGAAACAAAGGTATTCAAAAGATGACTTACAATTTTAACAGCTACAAACGTAAGTTAACCAAAGAGTTGACTAAAGAATTAAAAGAAGTAACAATAAACACATACATAGAAATGTTTCATTTATGAAGACAAAAAAGTCTCTTTATTAAATATTAATTAAAATACAAAGTTTATAAAATTACATCAAATGCGTGAAATACAGTCTTTTGTTAATAAATTTTAAAACTTTTAGATTCACATTGGGTACAATGTTGCTTACCAACTTTGAGCATGTTGTTCATTTTTTATCTTTCCTTCTTAACTGTCCATCCAAGGCCAATGGATGGAATGTTAAGATGGATACATATCTTATTTTACTAATTAAATACACTTCTGCAGAATTGCTATTATTGCATTGCATATATTTTTTGGGATATTTAAGCATGATTATAAATATTGTCAAAACCTGCAAATAAGAAGCTTAAAACATAACCACATGCACAAGTTGGGCATTATAATAAAATTATCGTAATTCTTGTTTATAAAAGCCTGACGAGAAACTAAATTTTTTAAAATATATTCTAGCAACTTTCATTTACATTTTAAAACTTCATCTGACTATATTTATCATCCTTATGGAATAACAATGAATATTTCAAACACACAAGCCATTTATTCAGTATTTACACACTTAATTAATGCATACATTGAAACTCAATTTATTTAACACATCCATAAAAAAACATAAAATAATATTATACAAAATATATGACAGACATAAGATAAATAAGACATAAAAGATAAAACTTTTTTACGTAGACCAATATTTCATTTTGACAACTGTTTTTAATATTTGGCAAGAAATCATTCTTTCACGAGGCTAACATATGCCAAAGTTCCTATGAAGAATGCAGTACCAAAGTTACTTGATAGCAAATCTTAAATTATGATAGCAGGGACGAACATTTAGATTACCTTTTTGTGAAAATTTCTTATCGCAATGTCTCACAAACACGATTTCTCAGCTGTGTGAATTAGTCAATTATGATTACAATTGAATTATAATGATTTTATTAGTGAAAACTGTTTTTAATCATTAATTAAAAATATGTAAATACGGGGGTGACAATGTTTCTAATTTTGGCAGATTTTTGCTTAAAAAAAATCATCTAAGCCACTCCATAATATTGGTCCCTTCCCTAAGCACACAAAATTATTTATTTTATAAATCTTCTGCTCTATTTGTCATTTTGTTATAACAGAAAACAATCAGTCGTGTAAATAACCCCCTCCCAGAAATGACTAATTTCCCTTTTGCCCTCCCCCTATGGTATAAAAGAAAAGACAGTTTAACATTTAGGATCTTTTAGTTTAAAAAATTCTGACTTTTTTGTTATTCTACAATAACAATAAGTAAATATCACACAAATTATCATCTACCTCAAAAATTTCTGCTTCTTCCCCCATCCCACATGTCATGAAGCTTAACATTCTCCGTTTTGTAAATTCAGCTATATCTCTGGTGTTATTGTGACAATAATAAAATTATCATTTAAATTAACCCCCACCTACCCACCAAAAAAGTTCTCTTCCATAGTGCACAATGTTTAAAATCCTTTTTAAAAAATTCTATTAGTTTTTCTATGTTTATAACTGTTTTCTAACCCTAATTAAATAATTATTTTAATTATTTCTTCTTGCAACAAAAACAAATTCTACTTTTCTTCTTTCCTCCTCCACTCAGTATAGAATACTTAATATCTTCAAAAATTTTTTTTTTTTTTAGTTATTGTTACTTTGTAGCAATAATAAATAAATAATAAATGATCTAACTCTCTCCTTAAATATCCATTCTGTCACACCCAGATAATACGATAAATTTCTAGGTATGGGAGAAGAGAGAATATGTTCTCCTTTTTTGCAGTTTGGTTCTTCTCACTCCTGATTTTTTTTATAAATGGAGGTGAAAAATATATTTTAGAGGAAATATTTATATTAAAACATTAATAGAAGGGAGGAAGGAGAAGTGTAAATTTAGGAGGGCGGTAAACTTACAATTTTAATGATTGACTATTTAATTATTTTTACAAAACGGAAACAAACAGCAAAAAAGTATTTTTGAAAGATTCATAATATTAGGGGGCACACTCACTCGGAAAGCTTTGTTACAGTTTTTGGAACAGGGAAAAAGGAATTTTCCAGCAGTAAAAATCACTTTTCTAGGAGGTAAAAACAATTTATGTAGCAGGTAAAAATTACTTTTGTATCAGAAGTAATTATACAATATACAAGGAATATATATCTGAGCATTAAAAATTGAGGTTTCGACACGAAATTGTCCAATTCTGAACCAGCAAAAACTTATTTTGATACATGTTGAAACATAACTATTAATTTTTTTCAAAGCAGGAAAACAGGCACAGTAATGGTACTTTTTGTTTCCCACATCCATGGTATACAACCAACATCCATCAAAATTTTCATCCTCTTAATATAAATAGGAATGAGAAAAAGTAATGGGGATCTAAATATTTAAAAACATTTCCATATACATATGCATTTTTAAAAAATGAAGATTACAAGTGAAAACTTCATGAGTACTGCCTTCATGAGTCTAGTCTTCAAGATAATTATGTCAAGATAAATTATCAGAAGTTTTGACAAATGTAGCAAGGGGTGTCCTGTAACCCTTCTCATCTTACATGAAAGGGTTGAAAAGGGGAATAATTTTTTTAATTTCTTTTATAGTATATGTATATGCTGAAAATCAGAGGTAAGGATAATTAAATTGTAAAGAAAAATTCCTTTTTTAATTGTCCTCTCCCCATATATAAAAATCCCCTGTTAGCTGGGGAGAAGGAGATAAAGGAGGAGAATTTAGATGGTTATTTAGTCAATAGACGATAAAGACTCAAGATGTTTTTCAGCATGAAGTACTAAACTTCTTGATTGTAGCACTAACTAGATGCTTTTTTTTGTTAAGTTCAGTTAGTAAAATTGGGTCCCTAAACGTCTGCCAGTCCTTCCTTATACCATTTTTCTATCTTAACAAATCCTTGGTGTACTCATGTAGTCAAAGAGTACCAACCACACTCTGCAATGCTTTTGGAAAATCTTTAATGCAATTTGCAGGAACTTTGCACATGCTTGAATACAAGTTATAATTGGAAGATTAAGTCTCCATGGACAGATTGTCTCTGCCTTTAAAGACACGTCCAAAATCCTACTAGTGGACTGAAAAGACTTGCAGGATATAAAGCTTTAAGTTTCCCATATCGAATCTAAACACAACAAGGGCATGGTCAAAAGCTGAGGGAAAGGGATGTTGTGAGTGATTGCAAAATGAATAATGGAATGAGAATTATGATAAGTAGACTCGAGTCTGTGTGTGTTTGGCAAAGGAGGGGGAGCACTCAAATTTGAACAAGAGTTTGATCTGTGCATCTATACACTTTGAAACCATATTGAAAGAAGTGGTGACTACCTCAGAAGTTATGCATATTAATCCTTTGTGACTTAACAACTTCGATTTGAAAAATATTTACTCAGATGTTAGATTACAGTAATCCCTTAACATACATGAGTTTTGATTATTCACAAACATGAAAGTCTTGAAAAATTTAATATTTGCAAAAAACTGATTTGATCAATCGTGATTTTTTTATTCTTTCTTTTTCAGAATTTATAGTGGTTAAAAGATTATTTCCTCTGTGTTTTCTCAGTATGTATTTACATATCAATTTTCAGCTGTCAACTGAAAAAGGAGCAAATATTGTAGGAAAGTAAAATAATAACAGCAGCAAAATATTCATTTCAATGGTGATATTATAAGTGGTACAGAAACTGCATTTTTAATCTATTAATTTAGCATGTTCCGGTTCTCATAGAGATAGAGCTAAAACTGCTCTTAGCTGGAAAATCAATGAACGAATTTCTGACGCAGTTAGCCATACTTAAATATTGTATTTTAATATTGTATCGCATACTGACCCACTAATATATTATCATCTCTTTGCGAATAGAGAAAGTCAAAATTACTTTATACAAAAAACTATGCTTTTATAGCTGTAATTATTTCTCTAGTCAGTTAATTAAAATTATCCTTTCATAAATAAATTTCAGGTTTATGAATATGTGCGTACATTTAACTACTACATAACGTAATTTTTTAGGATAATAGACTCAATACTTGTGAGGTTTTCCTGGAATGTAACCCTTGCGAATGTTAATGGATTGTTGTATATAATTTTCAAGATATATATTAAAAAAATTAGAACATTAAAATAAACAATTATTGACTAAAAGGTACTATTTCACATCTGCAATACACATAAAATTACATACTTCGAATAAATATTGTCATTTGTGGGTTAATATTACCTGCAATGATAAAATTTGAAAAGTCTTCTTCTAGTAGACAATTATCCTTAAAAAGAGGGTTATAAATAGATGCAATCATAAGCAGGGAGATGGCGTTTACTAGAACAATGAAAGTACCCTCGATACAATGCAACTAGGAGGTTTTAGCAAGCAAAGCTTGAGACTTGAAGGACTTAAGTCCATCTTTATAAAATAGCCACCTGAAAGGCTGCCAATCAGTGGTCCCTGTTTCATAAGACTAAATTATATCATGCCCTTAGAAAAAGAAGTATCAGAATTAGTTGAAAGGAGACAACAAATAACAAGAGCAAGGATGAGCCCTTAGATCACATTTTTATGAAATTTTCGTGCCATACATCTTACACACAAAAGATTTTTCACCTGTATGAATTAACAGATGTTTGTTTAAACGATCCTTTCGTGCAAATTTCATGTTGCAAACATCACACACAAAAGGTTTCTCACCAGTATGAGTTAATAGATGCTTCTTTAAATTATCCGTTTTACAGAAGGTCTTGCTGCATATCTCACACACAAACGGTTTTTCACCAGTATGAGTTAATAGATGCCCTTTTAATGCACGTTTCTGAGAAAATTTCTTGTTGCATATCTCACATACAAAACGTTTCTCATCAGTATGAATTAACAAATGCTCACTTAAATGATGCTTGTGAGAGAATTTCTTGTTGCATACCTCACACACAAAAGATTTATCACCAGAATGAATTAACAAATGTTTGTTTAAATGGCTCTTTTGTGAGAATTTCTTGTAACATATCTCGCATACAAATGGTTTTTCACCAGTATGGATTAACAAATGCTTGTTTAAATGGATCTTTTGGGTGAAATTCTTGCTGCATATCTCACATGCAAATGGTTTCTCACCAGTATGACTTAACAGGTGATTGTTTAAGTGACCCTTTTGAGAGAATTTCTTGTTACATACCTCACACAGAAAAGGTTTCTCACCAGTATGAATTAACAAATGACTTCTCAAAGTCTTCCCATAAGAAAATTTCTTGTTGCATAGCTCACACACAAAAGGTTTCTCACCAGTATGAGTTAATAAATGTTTGCTTAAATAATAATTTCGTGAGAATTTCTTGTTACATACCTTACACACAAAAGGTTTCTCACCAATATGAACTAACACATGCTTCATTAAATATTTCTTCTGAGAAAATTTCTTCTTGCATACCTCACAGTCAAACAGTTTTTCTTGGTGCATGACAGAAGATGCTTTTCCAAAATCCATCTGTAAAGAAATGTCTTGCTGCATATTTTTCACGTTAAAGACTGCTTTGGGTGATATGATGTGTGTCAATATTAAAGGCTTTATGTATCTGCAATAGATTTAAAATGATATATCACTTTTTAAGATTGCTTAAACACTAACTTCAGAGAAAATGAAGTTAACATAAATATTTAAAATCACTGTACTAAACTGAATTCAAATAAAATTTCTATCTTATTGTTAAAAATTAATGTAGATTACCTTCCAACTCATACTCACATGACCAGGAGATGTAAGAAGATCAAAATCTTATTTTATCTGATGCACTTCCTCACTGTACAAACAAAATTTCCCAACTGAGTAACCTATGGTAAAAATTACTATAAAAATAAATAGCTAGTATTTTAAATGAAAATAAATAATGTATCATAAAGAAAATATTATAAATAAAAAATAAAGCAATTTTTAAGAGGAAATTCCATAATTACATATCTTCTCTTTTTTTTGTCATAAAATAGATAATAAAACGATTTTAAGGTTTAAAAAATAACTATTTTACAAGCAATGAGGAGAAAAGAAATGAGTTTTGTAGAAAGGTAGATTTTCAATATAAAGGGGTATTTGGTCAAAATTCCTCAATTTTTCTAAAAATTTGTGATCTAATGTAAATGATTATTGTGACAAAATTTTGCATTTTGTAATACAATGTAGAATGGACTGAAAATTTTAGAAGTATTTTAATAATTTGTTAAATTTTTAACCATGTTTAAAGCTTTGTAAGATTGTTTATAAATAAATTAAATATTTTCCCAAAATTTTGGGATACAGTCACAAACATCCTTAGATATGTCCATGGAAATTGGATGATGAAAGGATTCAGGAGTGTCACTTAACAGAGTGTGTCTTATAGTAAAGCATGGAACGTTCAGGAGTCTACTGTATATTTATTTCCAAAAATTATGGAAAGAAAAACAACACAATTAGCAATACTTTATTAAAGAAAAGTCAATAAATTATTCATTGAGTATGTAAAATGAAATGTATCGAAACAGCAATATTTAAACGAGTAGCATTTCAGTTGTAATGTGTCATCTACAAGCAGCATAAAAATGCCTGTCAGATTGTAGAAACTGTGAAAGTGTAAAAATAAATCTGAAATAGCTAACTAATTATAGTGACTTGAAGCATTACAAAAGAAAGGGTGGTCACAAATATAGTACACATTTGATTAATTTAGGATAATGTTTTTTTAGTATTGAAGATTAAGAAATGTATGCAGCCCTGTAGCGCAAATAAGACTATGTGTAAAAAAAAACTTTTGACTATAAAAATGGAACTGATGTTTTAACGCATTTTTAAATTAATTATAAATAACAGACAAATTTTGTCTTCTTAATGGAAATATATAAAACAATGATGTAGGTCTTAATTTTTTATGCACATCTGAAATAATTTTATAAATGTAAATTAATGATTGTGTCTCGGGCCGCACATAAAAGGTCGCTGGGCCACATGTGGCCCGAGGGCCGCAGGTTGAGTATGGCTGGTTTAGAGTAACATTATTCAGGATTTTCATTAGTTAAGTTGTATCTCAAGTTTTTCTCCCCCACCACCCCCAAATAACAACTTTCTTAATTATGGTCTGATGTGAATGGGATATTTCTTGAAATTCTTCACAAGTCATTTGGTTACCAACTAAACATTGGTATTATTTCTGCAACTCTTGGTGACCACTATTTATAAACAATAACAAGCAATGCTAACAATAATTTTGCCTTATATATCGAGAAGCTTGCAAAATGTATGTAATTTGAGAGAACATGCAAAGATTGGCAAAAAGTGAAGCCATATGTTGAAAAGAAGAATTAAAGACACAGGTGAAATGAAAAAAAACGATTCAGGTAAAAGATGACTTGAAATATAATGAAGATGCTCATATGTGTCAGCAAATGCATTCTATTTTTAAGATGTTTTAAACTGGTATTTGAATACATTTTATGTTGTATGATTTATTACTAATTTTCATATTGCCTAGATTTCAAAAATGGGTAGGTAGAAATTGATTCTTCTTCTAGATATTTTACTGTGATAAGGTGTAAACAAGGTTTTCCCCGTTCTTCTATCAGTTTGTAAAAATGACGTTTTAGAAAACAAAAGGCTCTATCTTTCAAAGATAAAATAGGAATTTTAAGGGAAGTTCACAAAAATAATGTATTGAATAGAGTTGCATCAGTAAAAATAAAAAAGAATATTCCTGTTTCAACACTAAATACAATTGTATATAATTAAACAACAACAAAAAAGTAGAAGAAAGTTCTTTTGCTGAAGGCATGTTTGCATGTATGGCAGGCTACACACTTAGGTGACAAACAACACAACACGCAACTTAGGAGACCAATTCTGAGAAGTCTAAATCTCTTTCTTATATGTTTCCAACCTGTTTCTTCTCCTAAGTCATGCATTATGTTCCTTGTTGTCTCAGTTTTCAGCCTATCTAACGCTCGTATTCACGAATAACTTCGACCGAGAGTTGAACCGACGGTCCAGTAACCCCAGGTTGAGGTTTTCAACCGACAGTTGAAAACTGGTATTCACCATCTACTTCGGACGAAAAGCTACCCAACTCAGAGTTCCTCGACCCCGGTTGAATAAAGCGTGCTAATTGGTTTAAAAAATCAGATGACCTTTTTGGTTTCACATTGAAGCACTGTTTGTTTATATTATGGAAGAAAAGTGCCGGAAAAAAAAGGAAATTAAATGTAGTACTTAAAGTAAATTTTATAAGTTTATTTTTGAAATAAAATTTAGCTTAGTTAGCTAAACGAAAACTTGATTTGATCAAAACTAAAATTTTATTTCAACAGCAATTATGTTGATTTCTATTATTAATAGCTATAATTATAAATTAATTAAACAATTTCTAATTAAGAAAATACTAAAATGGAGAAAAGGAAAAAATTCCAGAAAGTAAATTCTAATATTATTTTTATTTTGTCGAATCAATTTATATATTAAATGATATCCAGATGTATTGATTTGATTGTTTTTATTTTCAGCAATCTAATTAAAATGATTAATTCTAATTACATTGGATAGTAATTGATATGCACATTGACAAACACAACAACAACAAATGAGTGGAAATAATATCAACAGAGCTGCTTAAAAGGTGGTGTTTGTGGTTCTATCAGTGCCCTGGCACCAGGCAATAAGTTTTTCAGGAGCTCCAATGGTGCATTCAATTATCGCTTCTGATCGGTTAACAAACATTTTATTTTAACTAGTCGCTAAATAATAAACTCCAAACTTGTTTTTAGTTTGAACTGGCTACCATGGATATATTGCTGTTTTATTAGATATTATTCTAATGAACATTAATATTTTAAACCTTTTAAGGCTACTTTTATAAATTTTCATTCAACACAGAATCCAGCAAAGTCTTTTCTAAATAATGGTAAATGAATTCTGTATACTATCTGGACATAAAACTGTAAAATTTTACAAGGTGTTTTTTTTTTTTAGTAGTTTTTAGAAGCCCCCCTCCCTCCAGCCCTTCTGTATAAGAATTTTATAATTATCAGATTTACAAGATCAAAGATATTCACTTAACTGTCTTTGAATATTTTTTAATAAATTAGCCTAGTAATTACAAAATATTTTTACATGCATACAGACATCTTTTTTTAGATCCAGTGCATCATTGAAAAGAATGTGTTTATATAGAAAATTATACTTCATTTTCTATATTCTTTCTAGTTTTTTAATTTTATTTTTTTCACTCATTTAGATGTCACTTCATAGATTCAATTACAATTTTATTTATAAGAGAGAGAGAGAGAGAAAAGAGATTTTTAAATATTTTTTTTATGAATGAATGGCGATAGATTTCTAGACTAGATAGGGAGAATAATAATAGTTGTCAGGGTTGGAAAAAAAAAGTTTTTTTTAGGAAAAAAAAACCCCCAAAAAACAGTTTTTTTTTTTGTTTAAACCGGGTTTTTTAAAATTATTATATAAACAACATTTTTAAGAAAAACAGTATAGATTTTAGTAAGTCATGATGATTTTTTATAATTAATAGTTAATAAATGTTAAACATTCAGATTAGTACTTTTTTTTTATAATTAATTAATAAATACAAAAATTTATAATTAAATTACTTCATAAGTATAGATTTCTATAGGGAAAGTTTTATTGTTTGAAAAACTTAGCTATTATTTTATTACTATTCTTATATAAAACTTTTGGAAAATAATTAAAGAAATTATTATGAGTATTGATACAAAACATAATGAGGGGCAAAGAAAAATAAAACATATTTTACTAAACCAACAAAAAATAAGCTAAAATAGAAAGTATTTTCATAAGCGTAATTTGTGTTCATAACCAAAAAATTATTTACAGTATCAATAATATCAACATCAACAAATGATAACAAGTCTCTTAATATATATATTTACTTTAAAAATCAAAAAATCATTTTTTTCTCATTAAAAAGAAAAATACATATGTATTGACTTACCTGATTTATCTGTGAGTAACACTTATAGAAATTGAGATATAGACTTAAAAAAATCATTTATAATTTTAAAAATACTAACTTTATTTTTCTTGGTTAAACATATTTAGGAAAACAATTTCTTTATAAAAGCAACTCCATGCATTTAATTTTAATTAAAAGCTTTAAATAAAAAGACAAGTTTTGAAGCCTTTTCCAATCCTATTTCGTATTTTTGATTGAACTAATCCAAATGTTGAAAATATTATTTCAACACTTGCTGAGGATGCTTTTGCTGTTATAAGTTGTTCAATTTCAGTAAAGACTTTGCTGTTAAATTTATTTACTTGAATTTGCTGACTCTTCCACCATTCATATGGGGTGACTTCTCTTACTATATTCTGCTAAAAAAATGTTCTTCAAAAAGTGAAGATTTGGCGTTAAATTTTACAATCAGTGCAAGCATAGAGTTAGATGGAGATTGTTGTTTTGCTTAGTGTCATGTTTACATTCCAGCAAACTGAGAAAAATGTGAAATATGGCAGTATTTGGCAGTATGGCAATATTTGAAAATTAGGAATTTTTATGGCAAATATTTATACAATGCAATTTTTTAATACGCTGTTTGAAAACTTACTCGCCCAATTAGATAATTTACAAGCCACTGACAGGTAAGGTCATGTAATTCCCCACCCCTCGTTGGAATGATTAAAAATGTTTGTCGCTTTACAAATTTTATCATTTTTTTTATTTGCTTTTGTAGCTTGTGCATAACTTGGATTTCGCATTTTTCAATAATGTGTAAAATAAATGAAAACATTAGGGAAAATGAAAAAAAAAACAGGTTGAAAAAAAACCAGCATGGTCTTTTTAAAAACCCCTTGGTTTAAACCAAACAACCCTGAGGTATACAAAAATAAGGCATAAATGCAATATAATAAACAAAATCAAAAATTGGTTTGAGAAAATAGAAGATTCAAATGTTTTAAACAATGCACAATCCATCTATAACATTGATTAAATATAATTATTTTGTATCCATATATATATATATTGTCAACACCAGCATATGTCCTATAGACACTCTTTTCTCTTTTGCAAACCAAATTAAATATATTTTTGGTTTTTAATATAAATTTTCAACTAAATTCAACTTACGTATATTTTATTTGATGTCTCTATCACTTCATAAAGAAATTTGCAAAATCCTTTTAGTGTAGCAAACAAATATATGTGTGATAAAATAGATATTGACATAAAAGTGTTTTATTTTGCTTAATACAGTTGAAGCACTTTATAACGAATTACGATATAACGAAAAGCACGATATAACAAAATGCTGGAAACCATTTAGTTGGTCTGTATGTTAAAGAATACAGAATTCAAAACGATTTAACGAAATATTTATAACGAAAAGCACGCTATAACGAAAAGAATTCGAGTATGAAAAGTGAAATTAAAACACTATAGCAAATTATTTTATTATTATTATTATTATTATTTTACTTAACGCGGGAATTAGAATTTTATTTCTTAAATACCAGCTTTTTTTTCATCATATAACCGTCAATCTTTTTCTCTACGGCCAATCACATACTTTCAATACTTGCAAGAGAGATTTGTTGGGGGGCAGTGTTTTAAGACAGACAGACAGGCGACAGCTTAGCTAAACTGGATTATGTTATTTTTTATTTGATGACTGATTTCATTGACATTTGCTTTTCCTGTAAATTTATGGCGTGTTCATTTTTAAAACTCTTTGTACGCTGGCTGTGTCTGAAAAAAAAAATGTTTCAGTTTAGAAGAGAAAGTCTGAATTATAAAATGCGTCGACAATAATGTTAAACTAGTCGGATGTGCCAATCCCAAAACTTTCTTCTATCTCAGTCATGTTAATACTTCAAAACTCGCTATCACATCGCCAAGAAAATCAATATTTTTCGTCATTCTGTTGTACGTCAGCTGCTTGCGAATGGTCGAATTACAGGGATGCGAACAACCGATGTATACTAAACTATGAAAAGTCCTTCTGGCCTGAAACAACAGGAATAGATAGCCTCCCTATTCCTTGGTTTTATGATTTTAGCTAATTTTACTGGAAAACACGAAGCTAAAATGCGTGGAACCTAAATAAAGAAGATTCAATCCCAGTTCTCGTCAACATTGAATTTGAATGAGACTATCGTCAAATTAGTCCTTTACAGCCAAGTTAGCTTCATTTATGGCAACTTATTTTGGTCGCCAAATTTGGCGATATTCCGCCAACTGTCGCCAAGTTTGGCGAGAATTTGACGTTGGCGAATATAAATATATAGTGATAAGCATATAATAGGATTAATGGTTACAACAATGAAAGAAAATTTGAACGAAACCATGTTAACTAAAACTCATAAATTAAACCCGTTTATGGATGAATTCTGCTGTCTTGTTTGAAAATGTCAGCCACCCTAAAATTTCAAACCGCTATATCTCAGCCATTTTTTAAGATAGAGGCAAAACAAAAATTGTTCCGGATTTTCCGGATCAAGGCCGAACATTTAACGAAAAAAAGTTTTAGGATTTCTAATTTTTTTGAATTTGCACATCTTTTAGAATTTGAAATCTTTAAATGGCTATCGCAGCGCCCCCTTTCGTCGAAATATCCCCAAATTCTACTAGAACCTGCTTGCCATAGCCAAAAACATAGAAAAAAAATGTGGTTCAATTTGAAGCATAACTTCATACACTTTTAGATGGTACAATAGTGAAAATGGAACAAAAATATCGATCACAGCGCCCCTTTTCGTCGAAATATCCCCAATTTCTAATAGAACCTGCTTGCCATAGGCAAAAACATAGAAAAAAAATGTGGTTCAATTTGAAGCATACATTTTCCGATGATACAATGAAGATGGACAGACAGACATTTTGTAAAAACATGTTTTTCTGAATATCTGACCCCTAAAACGTGTAAATCCGTCGAAAACCGGAAGTCAAAAAAAATTTCGATTACAATACTTTCTTCTATTATAGATAGAAGAAAGTAAAAAGCGATGTAGCGAAAAAAAAATTGGCATTCCAATTAGTTCTCTCAGCACAATATTGAAAAATCGAGAAAATATTTTTAAATTTTTGAAAAGGGCGCAGTTTCCTTATCGCTTAAACGTACACGTACAGTGAAATATGCAAATGAGAAAAGAAAAGTATCCACGGTGTATCCCAAAAAACGTAATGAAAACTTTTCCTGTAATGTACAGACAAAGCTGCAAAGCTTTGATGGCGAAATGTCAATTTGAAGAATGGATTTTAGATTTTGACAAAGAGATACAACAAAACTCTAATTATCTGAATTTCAGTAATCCAGATCAATAATCGAAAAAAAAAAATTATTATGTGAATTGTATATATTCGTAAAAATATAATTACCTTGAAAATCTTTTTAAATTAACGCTTTTCTTCTTTTCACTGTTTGTAGTAAAAGTAATACTTCCTGAATGCTTAATTTAATATGAATACATAACAAGGTTCGTACGTTTTTACCACAATTTTTATTAGCATTTTTCGCCTTATTTAAATGCATAAAAGAGCAAATCCTGCAATTAAACGAGGCATCTACAATTTCTGCTATTTAAATATTAAATAGAAAACATCTATTTAAAAATTGTGGTAAAAGCGTACGAACCCTCCATAAGGCCTTTTTTTTGTATTAAACAAAAGCTATTTAATAGATATATGTAATAAACCACCCTTTTTTTATGATTGTCTCCATCATTCAGACTCCTGAATACCCAGAATACGTTCAGAGCACATTATTTAGATAATTGGAGTTCTTACTCTATAACGAAATAATTCGTTATAACGTTTTAACGAAATCACGTTATAACGAGCAAATGTTTGGAGCACTTTCGATTTCATTATAAGGTGCTTTGACTGTACTACCTTTACTACCCTCCATAAGGCCTTTTTCTTTTGTATTAAACAAAAGCTATTTAATAGATATATGTAATAAACCACCCTTTTCTCATGATTGTCTCCATTATCCAGACTCCTGAATACCCAGAATACGTTCAGACCACATTATTTAGATAATTGGAGTTCTTACTCTATAACGAAATAATTCGTTATAACGTTTTAACGAAATCACGTTATAACGAGCAAATGTTTGGAGCACTTTCGATTTCATTATAAGGTGCTTTGACTGTACTACCTTTACTACCCTCCATAAGGCCTTTTTCTTTTGTATTAAACAAAAGCTATTTAATAGATATATGTAATAAACCACCCTTTTCTCATGATTGTCTCCATTATCCAGACTCCTGAATACCCAGAATACGTTCAGACCACATTATTTAGATAATTGGAGTTCTTACTCTATAACAAAATAATTCGTTATAACAAGCAAATGTTTGGAGCACTTTCGATTTCGTTATAAGGTGCTTTGACTGTATCCATTAAAACATTTGTTAAATAATAGTGATAAAATGATTGATAATGGAGTGGCCCAAAGTGGTGCATACATGTGGCCAAAACTGGTGCAAATTGGAATAAATTAATGAGTTATAACTCACAATCTAAAATGTTCCAAAGAATGTTATTTTAATTAAATTAAAGACAGTTAAATTTACAACAGAATGGTGTTATTATGATTTAATATGCTTCAATCAGTCAATAATTATAAAATTTCAATTTCAATTTTTCTCTAAATGTGGCCAAAACTGGTTAAATGTTTTTTTAAATTTATTTTCCATATTTTTCCATTTTTTTAAATTTTAAGTTAGCATATATTTTTTTAATTATTATGTTCTAGCTTTAGCATAATTCCTAAATTTGAAAACTATATTCTTGTTTTAGAAAAAGAAAAAAAAAACTTTTATTCTTAACTTTACATTGTGTCAGTTAAAAACATGATTTTAAAAAAATAATAATAATTCTGAGCAAGTCGAGTTTTCTCACACATTACAAAATAGAATTTTCTTTTTTTTCGGTAAGAAAGGACATCATTTTAAAGGTTGGTTAATTTATTTTTTTTAAATGCAATTTGCAGGCATATAGAGACACTCAGTGTAGATAAACTATTTTTATTCAAGAAGCAATATGTTTTCATTTCCGACTTAGATTTTTTTCCATAACGTATGCTATAGCCCTGAAACTTTTGGACGAAATTTAGGTGAAAGACTTTCCTCATAAGTTTTATATATTTTTTCATTCATAAGTGCGAGGACTCATGCATGCATTAAAGGAAAAGAACAAAGTCGCAAACTGAAATACAGTCGACTCTGTGAAATCCGCCGATGTGTATTCCGCAAATCTCTATAATCCGCCATCCATTATCAAATATAAACAATGGAAATCATACTTTCATAGTTAAGCTCATTAAAGAAATTAGATATTAGTTGTTTTTATGAATTATCAATTTTTAAATTCTTTAAATTGTGATTTAACAAGTTTTATGTGATTTGCATGATGTATATTAAAATAATAACTTTAGGTAAGCAAAAGGAACAACTAAATGCTAATATCAATGGAGTAATTTACATTTTAAAACTAATACATTCATGTAACAGCTGACTAAAGAAATATCTGCAGAAATCAGTAACTGATTTGGTCTTATTTGAAAGGCACTTTTGCTAAATACACCTTTAAACAACTTGGATATAAATATATATATATATTCATATTTAAGCCAAAACTTAAATTCCCATTCAGTAAACGTTCAAAAAAATAAATAACAGCTAATGAAATTTAATTTTTATAATAATTCCAACATACTTAAAATTAAGAGCTAAAAGATCTTCTTAAGAAGATTGTTTAGCTCTTATTGTTTCACACCAGTTTCAACTTATTTTCTATACTTAGAATTATTAAATTACTTTTGAGTTATAGTGTTCCTTTTTATATTGTTATTTTTGTACAAATATTAGTAATTTATAGTTCAGTTTAAAAAGAAAACAAGGGAATGATCTGTAATCTGAAAAATTTTATAATCTGAAAAACTCTTGGTCCCAAACTGTGCAGATTTAACAGAGTTGACTGTATTTAAAAATTGAATAATATAAATAAAATTTGCATTGTATAATTAATTTTTCTTTACATTAACTTAGTTATTAAATAATTTAAACCAGTTATGCATTATATTTTCCTTTTCTATTGTAATTTATGTTTAAATATTTCTAATTAATAGTCCGACTGTAAAAAAATAAAATGTAAACAAAGAAATTATTTATAATCCACCAAAATCTATAATCCGCCAAACCCTTGGTCCCTAAGTGTGTGTATTTCACAGAGTTGACTGTATATCGTTTTTTCCACAAACACTAGAAAGCGTCAGAGCTCTCACAAACCTTCGTTTTTGCCAAGATTGGCGAAACAAATATCCAAAATGGCGAGGGTCACAATGAACAAAAGTACTCCACACAGAACACATTTCTAAAAGCAAAATTAAGTTGCCTTTATTTATTAAATATATAAAAAAAATAAATGAGCAAATTGCAATTGTTATAAGATATGGTATCACTGTGGAATTTTATCGTACTCCATGTGCACACAACACTATACCATTTTTATATTTTTCGTCATAAGCTTAGAAATACAAATAAATAATATTGTATGAAAACATCAAAAACAAAAAATAATAACTAAATATGCATCAACGCAAGGTGAATTTATATATTGTGTAAACAAGACAAACAAAAACAGATGGTAATATCCTTCAATGTACATAATTTTTTTATAAATGAAAACTTTTAATTTTATATATAAACAAAAAGTTTAAATACTGAGAAAAAGGTGGGAAAACCACAATTAACAGTCGTCAGTTAAATAATCATCAGTCAAAAATGTAATAAAATTTTACCATAACTAATGATGATGTGACAGAAGACAGATCTCTCAAAACGAATATAAAAATATACAAGGAACAATAAAACAATGATTGTAAAACAGAAAATTGTTAAAACACATAACATTATAATACAGAGCAGGTTAAAATTAGAGCTGTAAGTCACATTTTATTAATGTTAAAAAATAAAGTATTTAATTGAAGCATAACAATGGATTCCTATGTGGTGGTATACGTTCATATATGTTTATAGGAAGGTTTTTTTTAATTTTTTTATTTTTACTGAACTATGGCTAATATTGTAATCCCTGAAAAAAATACTACTACATGCAATTAACTCCAATTTTAAAAATTCGTTATTAACACTATGAATTTAATAGGCTCAGTTATATATGTAATGTAAATAGATTAATAGCAATACTATAACACCTTTTGGTAAATATATTAAAAAGATACAAGTATTTTCCAGTAAAAACACAATCTTAATATTTGCTAGTAAAAACGTTAATTACTCAGTACGATGAATTATTCTCATTACTTCACCTTTAGAATCCACTGGAATATATGAAGATAGTAGGCACAGTATTATCTCTCACATGAGATAGATGTCCAGTCACTCATATCCTCTGTGAAATAAGTAGACTACACTGAACTTTGTTGTTATAAGACTCCAATCTCTATGACAAACTGCTAATATCCACAAGTGTCTTGGTATAGGATCTTTTGAAAAACTATAAACAAATTAAGAAATGTAAATAAAAATATAGCTACTAATACTTTCTTTTGTTTGTTTGAGAATCTTAACATAGAACTAAAAAAAACAGATTTGATATCAAGATTCAATTGCGGGAAGTTTGGGTTAATTTTAAAGGTTAATTTAGTTTTATTTTTGTTTGGGTTAATTCAAAAGGACATTCCATACAAATGGTCTCCATATAGAAAATTTTATATGATGTTGAAAATACTCTTTTCAAACATACACAAAAGGATAAGAAATGTAATTTTTCAGCATTTTAAGAAATTACAGTACTTAAATATTAACAGCTCAGGACTTTTTCAAGGGTATCTGCCAACTTTGGGATTTATCCAGATTGATTTAAATGAAACATTCTTAAATTTACTAAGAAACAAAAAATCGAGAAAAGATTATTAAAAATAAAACGCAAAGGCAATTATTGTATTAAAAGTAAATTACTTTTTACACAGTTTCGCCATAGATTTTTTTATAAAGTGTGTGGTTGATAGGAAAAAGTTTGTTTATATTATTATGACAATTTTGTAAAGCATTTTTAATATTTAAAAGTCAAGGCATTCTTTTTACGATAACAGTAATAATAACACATTTTTATTATTACTATGCAAGCAATTTTTTAACAGAAAAAGCACTAAATCTGCCATTTTTTGCAGTCAAGAGGATATTAATGTTTGGATGAGGGACAAAATGGGTGTTTGTTTTTTTTACAAAAAGGCATACAGAGTAAAGAACTCTCTTGAAACTGTCTGGTTGAAATTTCAAGCAAGAAACAAGTTGCTTTTTCAGAAAGTTAAACTGACCGATTTTACAATTAGAACTTTATACCTTGCTTCATTAGCATGAAAAGAAAATAATTGTTTATAAACAATTTTTTTTATACTCATAAATATAAGAAAATTTTTGTGTTGATAGGAGATGAAGTATTTTGGATAGTCTTTTATTTAACTTGACTTGGACCAGGCATTTTAAAGATGGCATTTTGTAAATGACTTTTCACTCGCTTTCTGATATGCTAGACTTATAAAAAAAAATATACAGGTGTCTTTCTGGAGACAATACAAAATTTTAATATTTTTAGAACTGAATTATAAATTAATAAAATAATTTTGAGGTGATTTTCCATTAGCTGGGCACTGGTATCAAAAAATATTTTTTACAGTTCCAACTCTATATGAGATAAAAAATAGAAATAAAATAAAATTTAAAAAAACAGTTTACATACATTGTTTAGGTTTTATGAAAGCATAATCTTTTTTAATAAATTTGATTCTTTCTTTCTCCATAAAATCATGTAATTAGTGATACGACTTCAAAATCACATTAAACTTTCCAGGCACCAATATAATTTGTCCTCAATATAATTGTTCGTTTGCATTTATGAAAATAATTGCATACCGATGAAACATTTTTTTCAGATTGTCAGTACAACCATAAGCCATATTAACACATTAAGAAAACTTAGCAACTTCCTATGTTAATAAAGTAAAAAAAGCTGGCCTGAACTACAAGGAAAGCATTTTTTCTGCCATGACAAACATGTTCATGTGGGCAATATAAACAAAATCAAAGAATGAAAAATAACACAACTAATTTAGCAAAAACTTATTCAGATTTACATTTTTTGAATTGACATGCTTAAAACTGTTTCCAAATCAAAACTTGCACCTTTCGAAGTTAACTTCAAAATCATTTTCATCCTTGAATCCATAAAATTTGCTAATAACTTAATATTCCTAAGAACTTTTTTTTTATTTTGGAAGTTAAAGATACAGTAAATCTGATGCAAATTGAAACATATATAATGCAGAAAGTTGTCTAAAAATGGACTAATTTAATGGTCCAAAATGAGATAATAGGAAATTGTGTTGTTAACTTTTTTGTATAAAGCGGAATTCGTCTAACGTGAAAATGGAAAGCAATAATTACAGAATTCACCAAAACATCTGTAAAATGCAGAAATGTGATGTAATATTAATACAGAAATAATAAATTCACTATTCAAATGTTCTACTTTTTTGTCTGATAACTCAATTAAAAAAGAATAAAATCACATTGTACAAGAAAACAACAGCTGCTAGTAGTAAGCAAAGAGATAATACATCAGTTAATTTAAAATGAAGTATGACGAGACAATCAAAACCCACATGTATTTCTTTTGCAGCCAAACCTTACAATATGTGTGTCTCCTCTAAAATCGATAGGATCTGTGTCTGTATCCAATATATTAAAATACAATCCATTTTTTCAGCTAATTTTTACATTGTTTATTACACATCTAAAAATATGCAGCTGCAGTTTCTAATTCCAAATCAATGCTGACACAAACAACAAAACTGAACACTTGTCTTCTGTGAAGATCTTTGTACAAAAAGTAATGCATAAACACAAAAATTGGAAATAAATTTCTTTATCAAATCTTTGGATAAAGGCTTAATAACTCAGCCTTTTAAATTTTCTACCTTGTCTTGTAAACGTATAGGCCTACTAGTAAACATTTATTGCTAAAATAAATTGCGAAAAATTGGTAACAATAATAAAGCGAAGATAGGTAAACATAGAAAATTTTACTACAACGTGCAACATTGCAATAATGTGATCGATGCTTCAATTTTGGGAGAAAGTAATACAATTACCAGAGCTTTCTACTAGTATAGTCAGGGCTTAATTTCTAAGAAAAGAAGTACCAGAGCCCTAACATTCTGTAGTTACTAACACACGTAGCACCCTTGCCATCACTCCAATCTGCATATTTACATTTCTTACATTATTCTCAAAATTTAAAGCATTATTTTTTATTTAGTAAAATAAAAAAAATTAAATATATCTATCTGTGTATACTTAGCTATAAACTATTCCAGATTTAAGTTATTACTACTTCCAAATAGAAACCTTTGTCTAATCTTAATGTTAATTAATCGAAGAATTCTGAATTTAAGTAAGCTCAGGATTATGATTCGGAAATTGTGTTAACTCAAAAAATGAATAGTTTGCAACTATGCAGAATAGAAAAAGACTATTTCTGTTCACTCTTTATTCTCATCAAAATAGCATTAAAATAATTTGAAATGGCAATAAATAAAATTTTGAATTTAAGACAGATTGAGCTCGAGCCTGCCCAAACCCAAAAACTATATAAAATCAAGCCTGTTTCATCTCCATTTCTTACGTGAGCGACATATTACGTCACTTATAAGTTTTGATACAAAAGAATGGAGATGGGAGGGAATTGATAGGATAATTCAGGATTCGTTTTTCGGAAGCGTTACTGCACGGGACTCTGGTGAATTCTGGCCAATATTTAAATATTTACTAAAAACAGAGAAGTACTGGAGCTGTGCTCTGGTTGCTCCGGCATAAATTAATCCCTGAGTATAGTATGATATTATGTAGATCTACAATTAAAATTATTAAAGTACATTATATCATACAATAGTATAATGCATTATGTAATATCATATAACGTACAATAATAAGAAACTGTATTGAGTTGACAGCAGCATTTGGCGAAGGAAATGGGCGATAAGTCCTTCTTTTCAGCAGCAGGCTTTAATTAGAAATACTGTGACCATGCCTGCCGCAAAGATTACGCTAGGTTGATTGGTTAAATTAGTCGGTTTATTCGGATTGCTGTATTTTTTTAGATATATCCCTTTAAAGACTTTTTTGCAACAAGTGAAATATATGACATAAATTGAAAAAAATAAAATAATAGTTTCCTCATCTACAAAGAATTATCAACATGATCTGATATGACGATCCTTTTAATCAATCAACTGTCTACTTACGTACTTTGCTTTTTCGTTTTGGCAACACCAGGTTTTATTGATGAGAAAGTAAAAGCTATTCTTATAAAACAGGTATTTTTTATTGTTTTAATATAGATAGTTTTCAGTTTTTTTATATATCATGTTTCGCTTATGATGACTAACATTCTAAAACATGTTTCACAGACATGCTTTTATGTAATCAGAGCATGATTACCAACGGGGCACACTTCCACCAGTAAAAAAGAATAGAAAATTTGTCCTTATGCCTGGCTGTATTTTCGCGGGATTACGACAATTTCACGTATATTATCAATCAGTGGTGTGAAAGGGTGAGTCAACAACCTCTTTAACAAGAAGGTTGCCAGAGACTCTAAGCGGACTGAACTATTTACATTTACGCAAATTTCTTGGTTTGAGATAGTCCCTTCAGAGCCGCAGATCGATGATAATAAATACCACATGTTCTCCATCTTTGGAAACTAAAAATGATTATTTTAACTTCCGTAAAAAGGCACCTGCACACCTGCACTCTTTCTCTGCTTTGTTAAAATATTTGCTTTTTAGAGAAAGCTTCGAAAACGTTATCTTTTAAACATGAGTACTGATATAGGAACAAATTCTATTTGAGACGAAATTGTTAAATTTTAAACTATTATATTAAGATTATTTTTTAAACATTATTATTAAAAGTGAATGAACTTTGGATTTATCATTAAGCTTGAATGTTGGATATTGCTTCTTGAAAACACTTACACCCGAAATAGCTGATAAAATTTCAACTAAAGCGTAAATGCCTTTAAGATTTAACACGGTTTTCACACATCTAATTATTTATATCATCTTTATCTTTTACTAGAGTTATTGTACCTATAATTTGACAACTTTTAATGTGTTGAGTAAAATAATTGGATTTCGCAATAGTGTGTATATTTTGCAATGATAATTCAGTGGGGGGGGACAACACGAATATATCAATTTAGAAATTATTCCATAATTTATGCCCAGTTTTTTTATTCTTTTTTTTTTTTAACTTTCATTTTATTTGCCCTTATATTTTGTTTTTAAATAATGTAGAATGTATTTCTCACGCCATCATTGAAGATTTATTAGGATAATAATAAAAACATTTTTCTTTTATTATTAATTAACGAACATGTTTTATGCTAATACTAACCTAGAATGGATTTATGAAGACTGAATATCACTGCATCAATGAATCATTACGGATTGCATCAAAGCTCTTTTTGTAAAACTTTTTGTCAACTTTTTTTTAGTCTGGTGTTCAAGTAATTCCACATGTTTTAACATTCAGAGAATTTATCAAGAAAATAAGAAAAATAGACTTAAAGCGTTGATTTACATTATTTAGACTTTTATTTCAAACATGTATTTCATTTTATAAACAGGCACTTTTACCCCAAAACATTTGTTTGAGGGAGAAGAGTCAAGGGATAATACACTACATATGAATCTGGAAAGGTGTGATATCAATTTAAACCTAATATGCTAATAAATGAAACATTGACATAGGAATATTGTACAAAGTCACTTCTAATATACTCGTATGATTTCATTACATATATTTTGGAAAAATACTTTGAATGATTTAAAGAAACAACAGCAACAAAAATACAGACTTCGGTTATATTTCAGACATGCAAGATATTTGATAAAAAATAAAAATCTAATAATAATTAAAAACTAAAACTTAGCAAGCATTAAACTGTATAAACATGCGTAGTTACTTTATCAAATTGTGAAATTTTAAGTTGAATAAAAAAGGGTAAAGATAAAATAATTTATGACACTATGAAAATTGATTGATGAAACTGAAATATAATCAGTTGACTGCATGGATATTCTTCAAAAATTCTCTCAACGAAGTCATCGTTAAAATTTTTCTCAGACTTTCTGTAAATTAGAGTAATATAATTATTGTAAATTATAGCAATGTCTTTATGAAAAGCAATTTCATCTCGAAGTACCAGAAAAATAGCACTATTTACACTTCGAATGAAAATGAAAAATTGTTTAACTTTTGTTTGTCAGATTTATGTTTGTTCGCACTCTGAATGTCTCAATTTCAGTAAAAATACTTGTGTAAGAATGAAATTTGATTGTGTTGTAATGCTCAGGTGAGCCGACATATATATGAATCCATTTTTGATCGCAAACGCATGAGATTGGCAAGTACTGCTATTCAGAAACCGAATAGCTTTTCCATTATTCGTTAAAAATAGAAGGTCTTTCAGAAAAACCTGTGAAAAATGACGTTTTAACAGAATTTCTGGATGCGACAGCCCGATAAAGGTCGTTGTGAGACAACAATTGCTTATAACTCAAGATATTACTTTCTCGAAAAATGAAAAAAATATATATTCGATTTCAAATCACTGAAATGTGCTAGAGTTTTGCATTATTGAGTCGGGAATTTTTTTTTTTTCCCTCCAGAAGCGCCTTAAAAGCAAGGTTCATGATTTTTTATTTCATTTCTTCATTTTTATTTACCCCCAATAAAGTTCATACATACCAAATCCACTTTGACACGTAAATTAGATTAGTACTTAATTTGTCGACAAACTTTTGAAATAAATATTAGGTCGATTTCGTAAGAAATGCTACTATTACATTCTCCCCTAAGTTGGAATTCCTGAAACATTTTTTAAGATCTACGCTGATCATGACTCCCACAACCCAACCAACCTAGTTCAAAACTTTATATATATATATGTCTATATCACTTTTTTATGGACGCAATAACTTCCATAATTCTGCACAAATCTCTTCCAAAGTGATACATAAAATCAACCGGCTTAAAATCTTGGTCAAGTTCGTCATGTTCGTTAATCATTATTTTTTTGTGAAAACAGAAAAACCATCATAATTTCTTAATTTTTCATACATATCGAATTCGTTTAAAATTATTATTACTTCTAGGGAAAGGGCCAAAAATTTATTTATATGACAGATGTTTCATATCATTAAAAAAGGCCTCAAGGTGTGCGTGGAAGGGGGGGGGGAGGGCGGGGGTATAGGGGTTTAAGAAGAAAAAAATTCATAACTTCGTCCATTCGCAAGATATCAAATACGCTTAAATTTATTATAAATCTTCTTAATATTATCTACAAGTTTTATATTAATAAGTTTTTTATAGGACCAACTCTTACAGCAAAATAAATAAATAAATAAATAAATCCTTGCTGGCTCCACTTTACCAGCGCAGGTATATTTCGAAGTATTAAAAGTATTAAAAAATAAATAAATAAAAAAATCGTTTTTTTTTTTTTTTTTAATCAGATTTAATTTTTTTAATTATACTTTTTAAAGTAAAATAACCTTTTTACAAAATCATTAAAATTAACAACTAAAAAAGCTCATTTAAATTTATTTGAAATAAAAAAAATACTCAGTCACTTGGTTAATTTGAAATATTTTAATCATATGAATAATTAAATATTACAGTTACAAAAAATGGAGCAATAGAAACAGATTTAATTTGAAAAGGTGAATTATCTTTTACTTTTGAAAACATGAAATAAATAAAACGAATTATTTTGTGTTATATGATCACTTGCTTAAACTGCAATTTAACAAATATATACTATTCTATATAAAAAATATATACCACTTTAAATTATCCATTTAATAAATTAAAAAGCATATGCACCCTTCATTACTAAAATCTAAAAATTTTTAATACCAATTTTTTTTTTAATTAAAAATCTTAAAATACAAAAGATAATTATATTTATAATAACAAGAAAACTGTTATGAATGAAATTTTAAACATTCTATTCCAGATTGGTACAGAATTCTTTTAAAAACATCTATTCCGGATTATATACAATATTCTGGAGTACATACAATATTCATTTAATGAATTTTGAGAATGTATTATACATACATAAAGATGATCATGATTATATGTTACAAATTGCAATGGATCTAAAAAAAAAAGTTATTTTTTGTTATTAAAATATTTGAAAATAAACCAATTTTCCAGCTGAGTTCCTAAGCAATTACGGAGTTTAGACCAAATGAAAGTTGGATTTATTTAATTTAAATAATAAAAAAAAAAAATCTTTTTTTTTTCTAAGACTTTAAAAAGTTTAGTTGTTAATTAGCTTACATTTATAAGTAATTAAAATTGAAATTATATTTAACAAGAACGAAAAATCATGCGTTAAGCATAGATTATGAAACACATACCAGCACAATCAGAATACTGTAACAAAACTTCTTAGATTCATAAGGTGAAATGTGATATCTAAGTAAACAATTCTCGAAAACGTATATCATATTTGAAATCCCAGTTTCAGTAATTAAAATGAATAATTAAAAAAATATCTGAATTTTTTATTTATTTATTTATTTATTTTTGTGTATCCCTTGTACATGATCAATGGATTTGTATACATGTCACATAATATGCTAAAATTTAATTCAGTTAGGAAACGCACAGTAAAGTTCAGAAATTCCATTCTTCAATTTCGGTCAATGAAAGATAATGTACTCGACATCTTTTGCGCAACCCTGTATATGATCTATAGAATTTATATACACTAAGCAATATGTAGAAAATTAGTTACATTTAAAAACGTGTGGCACAACGGAAAACAAGCTTCCAGAAATTAATGTTCACAGACAATACTGTACCAAATTATTTTGTATATCTCTGTAAATGAACGATAAATGCTATGCTCTCTATAATCTATGATAAGCATTTTGTAATGCAACTCAGTGATATATATCAATTTCAATATGTTTGAGATATATTAACATCATTAAAATACACCGCAAACGATTTTGCCCCATAGACCGTAATGTAAAAGAATTCTTTTGAGTGTGCTTGTAAATGAACTGTAAGTGCTTACATACTTCATTCTCAATACCGAACATGCCATAGTTGACCTCAATGACATATGAATTGCATGGAAATCCGAGTACATTTACGAAAGTTAGAGCTCAGACGGACAGACAAACAGAATTAATAAACATTTTTCAACTTTGTTGAAAATATATTATAAAATATTGTATAAAAATATATATAAAAACATATCAGACTATTACAAGCCATGAAATCATTTTATTTTCCAAATATTTCCATAAATAAACTTACATCAGAATATTGAACCACTTGTTATTTACATGTGGAAGTAATGAGATGTCTATATAAATTCAATTAAAAAAACTTTTGAATGACCTATATTTATTTATTTTAACGTTTTCCATATCCTCGCAGAAAGTCCCCATGATTTTGTATTAAAAAATTTACATAAGATTTAGATGTTTTTAATAGATAAATATTCATTAATCTTTTAACGTTTTTCAGCTGATTCTCTATTTTTTAAATTGGGATTTTTATTTTAAAATGTGATATTTGATTTAAATAAAATTAAAAATCATGCATTTTGAGTTCTCAGTCTCTCCGACTCCTTAAATTTACAAAGTTCATTATTATTATTATTATTATTATTATTATTTTCAAAACATAATATTTATTACAAAATTTCTTGACCTGAATTTGAAATAAAATTTTTACGAAAGTTGTTTTAAATCAGAGATTTAAAAAAAAAATCAGTTTAATCTTAATCATGATTAAAATCAAGCTGATTTAAATCAACGAACTCTGCTTAAAAGTGGTATGAATTTGTTTCCCAGATTCAGTTTAAAAAAATCGCACACATTATTTTTTATGAAATGTTATATTTTACGTGCATTTTGAAGAGGTTATGTATATCACAATTAAATTAAGTAAGCTAGATTAAATACTAAAACCAGTGAAATAGAACGTATGTAAAGCGGAAAACATTTGTCAACGGAAAATTTCATGGTCTCGGTGAAAATAATATAAACTATAAGGAATAGTATACCTGCTAAGATGAAAACCTGTCTATATAGTCAAATGAAATTTCTCGAAATTCCTGCTGTGAATTCAACATTACAGTAACACAATTACTTGTACCTGAAAGGGTTAACAGTTCTTGTTGTGACAATTTACGTAGCGAATCCTTGTTTCAATTTTAGCAATAATTTCCTAATTTCACATTTTTTTTTAAATGTTAATTTTGTATTTCTATATTTCCGATTACGATAAAAGTATATTAACAGCACATGCATCTTTTTTACTGATTTGTTTTAATTATTATTTTTTTTAATGATTTATATGAAAGATTATAGTTGTTTTTGCTTATGATATATATATATATATATATATATATATATATATATAGTACATTATAATTAATTTTATTATCTAAAATCTCCACCCCACTTTCCAACCTAGTTGAAAAGTGTTTATGACTTCGGTTTGTCTGTCTGTTTGTCCGTGCTCTAACTCCCGTAAATATGCTCGGAATGCTCTGAAATTTTTGTATGTTATTGTCGTTATCTATAGCATGTTCCCTATTTCTACTGAAGCTTGTAGCACTTATAGTGTTTTTTTACAGGGACACTCAAAAGAATTCGGTTACATTACGGTCTATGGGGGAAAATCATTTGCGGTTTATTTTAATAATGTTACACAATTTCAAACAAATTGTAATTGATATATATATCACTAAGGTACATTACAAGAAGCTTACTATGGAATAGGGTGTGCATAGCACTTATAGTTACTTTACAGAGACAGGCAAAAGAATTCCGTTACATTACGTCTATGGTGAAAAATCGTTTGCAGTTTATTTAAATAATGTTTCACTATTTTAAACGCATTGAAATTTATATATATCACTAAGGTGCATTACAAAAGGCTTACTGCAGAATATTGCGTGTGTAGCAGTCATCGTTCATTTACAGGGACTAACAAAATAATTATAATCTTTCTGTTAACAATAATTCCCGGAAGTGCGTTTTAAGTTGCTGACCGCGATTTTAAATTTAACTCACTTTTTGTCTATTACTTGGTGTGTGTAAATTCTGTAGATCATATACAGGGCAGCACAAAAATTTGCTAACACATTTCCGTTTATTGACAGAAACTCCAGAAGGAGAATTTTAAACTGCGCTACGCGTTTTCTAACTGTACTAAAATTTAGCAACCTATGTAGTATATATACAAATCTATAGATCCTATACAGGGTTGAATAAAAGTATTCGGATATTTTTCCGAATATTGTTGGTATTTCCTGAAATTACGTTTTTAAATATGTTATGCGTTTTCCAAATTGTTTACTTAGATGTTATCTTTCAGCTTATTAAAAGGTAATGGTTTGTAAAATTATTTGGAAAATTTGAACAAAATAAAATAAAGAGAGTAAAACAAAACATTGGACAATTTTGCAAACATAAACTTTCGAAATTTTGTTTATAGTTTTTGCACTAAATTGACCATGTTCCAAAAAAATGTATATCCTCAACAAATTATACACTAAACTTAATAATCCTTAACGACAGCTATTTAATTAACACATTAAAAATAATCAAACTGTAAACACACAAATAGTATTAAAATAGCGATAAATATCAGACCGCAAGATTTCACCAAAGATATAGTGAATACAGACCCTTTTAAACGTTGGTTGAAATGAAATTCATAGTTGCTAATGTTTTTATCAGAATTTATCTTGAAGTGTTAAAATATTACTCACAGCTCGTCAGCTTTTAACACATAAAATATTAAATTAAGCAGATATTTCAGAAATATTTTAACAACTAAGGCGGAAAAAAACATATTTTAAGAAGAGTACGAAGAAAAAAGAAAAAAAAATGTAATTTTCTAAGGAGATATTTTAAATGTACGGTGCATTCTTCTACGCCCATATCTTTAATATTAGCGAGGGAAATTAGAGAGCTGATTGAGCAACCCCCTTAAAGCTATTCTCAAATCCAAACTAGCTACTTTACGACATATTTTTAAATTTACTTTTGTTCAGAAACTTGGGAAGTTCGGAAATTGGCAAGTGTTCTTAATTCAGAAACTTTGTAATCGAAAGGCGCTTTTGTGAAGGCTCCATTTTTTGGTAAAGGCAGAAGATCTTTCAGAAAATTCAGTCAAAGTCAGCGTTTTGAATCGAATTTCCGACGCCGCAGCACAAGAAAGGGGAAAAACGTGTTGTCACGTGACAAGAGTAGCTCATAACTCAATAAGTAATTTATTTATCAAAAAATGGAAAACTTATTTGGATTCCAAATTGTTTCAATAGTCAGGCCTTACTAATTTTATGCCTTCACGTTTAAAAATGAGTCACAAAATGCGTCCGAAAGTTTCGTGCTGTTGAGCATATCATTTGAGAACCACCTTAACGGAATCTTGAGATATCTTTGATGAGGAAATAAATAAACAAATATTCTAAAAATGTTTGTACAATTATATTTTTTTACATAATACATTTCTTGTTAATTTTTAGGCCAGGCGAAATTTGTTATGGTTTTTCCTAATGATACAAAAAGGTGAATTATATAGTTATAATTTAGAAAATACAGTCAAAGTCAGCGTTTTGAATCGAATTTCCAACACCACAGCACAAAAAAGGGGAAAAACGTGTTGTCATGAGACAATAATCGCTCATAACTCGATAAGTAATTTATTGATCAAAAAATGGAAAACTTATTTGCATTCCAAATTGTTTCAATAGTCAGGCCTACTAATTTTATGCCTTTACGTTTAAAAATGAGTCACAAAATGCGTCAGAAAGTTTCGTGCTGTTGAGCATATCATTTGAGAACCACCTTAACGGAATCTTGGGATATCTTTGATGAGGAAATAAATAAATAAATATTCTAAAAATGTTTGTACAATTATATTTTTTACATAATACATTTCTTGTTATTTTTTAGGCCACACGAAATTTGTTATGGTTTTTGTTAATGATACAAAAAGGTGAATTATATAGTTATAATTTTTATGAAACTTTTATATGCAGAATAATTTTTTTTTCTGTAATTTTTACTTTGAAAACAGTACAACAGTACAGTGTAGAATTTATCTACAAGACGAACTGACATTGAAGAATGAATAATAATGGATGGGAGGGGGGATGTCTTACAGATGTCTTTTAATGAGCAAAAATGTTTCTTCGTTTTATCTCCATTCGGGGCCCGTATATCAATGATTGTTTAGCGAGTAAGGGTTGAATATGGCTACTTTTCTTATTTACAAGTCGCCAGGCTGTTAATTGCTTTTTCTTCTCCCTCATTCTCCCCTCTCCCGTGATAAAGACATGGACCCATTTTCGCATGAATAGAGCGTTTTAATACGACAAAAAAGTCTATTAAATTTTACTGGTGGAAGTGTGCCCTGTCAGTAATCAGGCCCTGTATGTAATGTGTGATTTTAATTATATTCATCAACCAAGCCACGCACGCAAACTAAAATACGGCCTGCTAAAATCAGATTTCATTAATTAGACACTTCCCATGCGAATATCTTTTGTCAAAGTAAACATTGAATGAATTCGATTTGCCAGCAACTTGGAAATAAAATTATTCTATCATCTCCCTGTTTTAAAATGCATCACTGTCACACTACATACGATAATTTTCTAATTTTATCCATGTAAATTTATACAGTAAAATCCCGTTACAACGAACTTCACGGGACCGCAAATTTTATTCGTTGTAACGGGAATTTCGTTGTAACGGAATTCAATAGAAAATTAAACATTTCAATTCAGATCCTCATATCATAGTTAATTATAAAAATATAGTAGTATAATACAAATTAGTAGATAATTAATTATTAAAAATAGTAATAAAAATTAGTAGTACCTTCTAATAACGTAAAGTTAGTATAATACAATGTATAATATTTTTTATAGAACTGAAAAATTGACTTACCACCATTTCAATGATCTTCAAATTGTACAAGAAAAAATTTAATGCAGAAAATCAGTGATTTTTTTTTGTACAAGGGAGTTTGAAGCTGCGGACAATACAAAATTATGTACATGATTAATATTAGAAAAAAATGTTATCTGGTACACTGCTCTGTAAAGAAATAAAATTGCGCACTCTTTCTAAGCTTTCTAAGGCTTCAGCAGATGTAACTTTTGAAACCTCATTTTCTTCATCATTTTCTAAAATGCGATCATCAACAATAGACTGCACAATATCTGTCTCTGTTAATGAATAACAAGTTGCAGCATTGTCATCTGCAGTTAAAAAATCTTTAAAGCTTATGCTTTGAGACACACCAGATTTTTCTTTTACTAAGTTCCAAGTGGATTCGATCTCATATTCGACTGTCTGCTCCTCATCATGTACTACATCGCTAGATCCTTGAGCCGTCGATTCTTTATTTAAATCCTGGTCAATCTGCGCGTGTTTCCAACAGTGGGCTATTGTTTTCTGGCTTATATCATCCCACGATCCACAGATCATATCAATTGCCTCTTTCATGTTGCACTTTCTGTTTACGTTATTTTGCAGATCACAGAGAATGCGTTTTAATAACATAGTTTTGTATCGTGATTTTACGGCTCTGATAATGCCTTGGTCAAGAGGCTGAAGTATTGCAGTACAGTTAGGCGGGAAATACTCTACACGAATGTGATTCAATATAGGAGGATCATTGTGTGCTGTGCAGTTGTCTATGAGTAGAAGAATTTTACGTTTTTGTTTTTGAATATCTTTATCAAAATTTATCAGCCATTCATTAAAGAATCCTTGCGTCATCCATGATTTTTTGTTGGCTTTGTAGATGCATGGTAAGGACTTAAAATGTTTGAAACAACGGGGTTTTTCAGATTTGCCGATTATGAGTACTTTTCGTTTTTCTGTTCCTGATTTGTTGCAGCAAAATAGGGCTGTAATCCTTTGTTTGGAAAGCTTTCCTCCAATACACTTGTCTCCTTTTAACGCTAAAGTCTTCCTTGGTTCTAACTGAAAAAATATTCCGGCTTCATCGGCATTAAAAACATCGTTAGGACTATACGTCTTGATTATTTTTTGTATTTCACCTTTACGCCATTCGTTTACAAATTCAACTGGGACGTCTTTTGCTTCTCCTGAAATGCATTTTGCCACTATACCGTATCTTTCTCGGAATCGATTCAACCATCCGACACTGGCTTGAAAATTTTCAATGTTTAGCATTCTTGCAAATTCCAAACCTTTTTCTCTAATTAAAGGGCCACTTAGAGGGATGTTTCTAGAACGAACATCCATAAACCATTTGTAAACAGCACTATCCACATCTTGAAACTGGGCATTTCGAATTCGTTTTCTGCTTGGATCAAAGACTTTAACTTGAATTTTTTTCAAAATGCTTTCTTTATCTTTTAGAAAAGTGGATAAAGTAGACGGCGAAATTCCATATTTGCTAGCAACATCAGATTTTTTCATTCCTTTCTCAACTTCAGAAATTATGGCTTTTTTTCTTCCAAACTAAACTGTTTTCGCTTAACAGCCGCCATTTTATGACCTACTGGTAAGATGAAAATTTTCAAACTGATTTCGAGCTTTGGAAATTCCTTTGCGAAAGTTATTCAGGTAGGGAGGAGAGGGAAGGGGGAATGTGCAATACTCATTTCACGTTTTGTTAAGTTTGCCTGAACATTGAATGAATTCGATTTGCCAGCAACTTGGAAATAAAATTATTCTATCATCTCCCTGTTTTAAAATGCATCACTGTCACACTACATACGATAATTTTCTAATTTTATCCATGTAAATTTATACAGTAAAATCCCGTTACAACGAACTTCACGGGACCGCAAATTTTATTCGTTGTAACGGGAATTTCGTTGTAACGGAATTCAATAGAAAATTAAACATTTCAATTCAGATCCTCATATCATAGTTAATTATAAAAATATAGTAGTATAATACAAATTAGTAGATAATTAATTATTAAAAATAGTAATAAAAATTAGTAGTACCTTCTAATAACGTAAAGTTAGTATAATACAATGTATAATATTTTTTATAGAACTGAAAAATTGACTTACCACCATTTCAATGATCTTCAAATTGTACAAGAAAAAATTTAATGCAGAAAATCAGTGATTTTTTTTTGTACAAGGGAGTTTGAAGCTGCGGACAATACAAAATTATGTACATGATTAATATTAGAAAAAATGTTATCTGGTACACTGCTCTGTAAAGAAATAAAATTGCGCACTCTTTCTAAGCTTTCTAAGGCTTCAGCAGATGTAACTTTTGAAACCTCATTTTCTTCATCTTCAGAACTTTCTTCATCATTTTCTAAAATGCGATCATCAACAATAGACTGCACAATATCTGTCTCTGTTAATGAATAACAAGTTGCAGCATTGTCATCTGCAGTTAAAAAATCTTTAAAGCTTATGCTTTGAGACACACCAGATTTTTCTTTTACTAAGTTCCAAGTGGATTCGATCTCATATTCGACTGTCTGCTCCTCATCATGTACTACATCGCTAGATCCTTGAGCCGTCGATTCTTTATTTAAATCCTGGTCAATCTGCGCGTGTTTCCAACAGTGGGCTATTGTTTTCTGGCTTATATCATCCCACGATCCACAGATCATATCAATTGCCTCTTTCATGTTGCACTTTCTGTTTACGTTATTTTGCAGATCACAGAGAATGCGTTTTAATAACATAGTTTTGTATCGTGATTTTACGGCTCTGATAATGCCTTGGTCAAGAGGCTGAAGTATTGCAGTACAGTTAGGCGGGAAATACTCTACACGAATGTGATTCAATATAGGAGGATCATTGTGTGCTGTGCAGTTGTCTATGAGTAGAAGAATTTTACGTTTTTGTTTTTACATATCTTTATCAAAATTTATCAGCCATTCATTAAAGAATCCTTGCGTCATCCATGATTTTTTGTTGGCTTTGTAGATGCATGGTAAGGACTTAAAATGTTTGAAACAACGGGGTTTTTCAGATTTGCCGATTATGAGTACTTTTCGTTTTTCTGTTCCTGATTTGTTGCAGCAAAATAGGGCTGTAATCCTTTGTTTGGAAAGCTTTCCTCCAATACACTTGTCTCCTTTTAACGCTAAAGTCTTCCTTGGTTCTAACTGAAAAAATATTCCGGCTTCATCGGCATTAAAAACATCGTTAGGACTATACGTCTTGATTATTTTTTGTATTTCACCTTTACGCCATTCGTTTACAAATTCAACTGGGACGTCTTTTGCTTCTCCTGAAATGCATTTTGCCACTATACCGTATCTTTCTCGGAATCGATTCAACCATCCGACACTGGCTTGAAAATTTTCAATGTTTAGCATTCTTGCAAATTCCAAACCTTTTTCTCTAATTAAAGGGCCACTTAGAGGGATGTTTCTAGAACGAACATCCATAAACCATTTGTAAACAGCACTATCCACATCTTGAAACTGGGCATTTCGAATTCGTTTTCTGCTTGGATCAAAGACTTTAACTTGAATTTTTTTCAAAATGCTTTCTTTATCTTTTAGAAAAGTGGATAAAGTAGACGGCGAAATTCCATATTTGCTAGCAACATCAGATTTTTTCATTCCTTTCTCAACTTCAGAAATTATGGCTTTTTTTTTCTTCCAAACTAAACTGTTTTCGCTTAACAGCCGCCATTTTATGACCTACTGGTAAGATGAAAATTTTCAAACTGATTTCGAGCTTTGGAAATTCCTTTGCGAAAGTTATTCAGGTAGGGAGGAGAGGGAAGGGGGAATGTGCAATACTCATTTCACGTTTTGTTAAGTTTGCCTACATTGGTTACAGCTTACTTGGACTTCCAAGAAAAAGGGGTGGAGAAAAGGGGAGAGCGAACAAAGGAAACATTCCTTCTGCAGTGAAATGCCTATGCACACCGATTTTACAACAAAGCTCGGAGAAAAGCGATTGCTTTAGAGATAAGCTTGATTGTCCCTAAGACTAGGCATCGAAAACAAAAATTGTTAAGCGATAAAAATGTACAACTGAAAGTATTTGCCGTGTCATATTATTTCGTTCTAACGAGATTATAAAAAATTGAATATTTCGTTATACTGAGATTATGTTAACATTATTTGAATACATTTCAAAACGGGACTCGCTTGCATTTCGTTATAACGGGATTTTTCGTTGTAACGGGATTTTACTGTACATTATAAACAGTAAAACTACTAATTTTTTTAAAAAGTGACCTGTATGTTTGACAAATTTATAGGGAGTACTTCAGTGTATCTTGGTTACGTTTTTCGCCAATTTTAGCGAGCACGAGGGTTTTCGAGAGTTGGCGCCATCTAGAGTTTTTATTAGAAAACCGATATGTTTCAGCTTGCGACTTCGTATTTTCGACTTAACCCTAGAATGCTACCCATTCGTCTCCTGGACGAAGCCCATAACAAGTAACTTTAACCTGCCTCTCCCAAAAAAGGAAATGGATCGTGCCACTCAGTACCTTAATTTGACCTTGGATAGTACATTTAAGGATAATCCTTTTTCCCGAAATATTTGTGCAGAAGGTGTTTTCAGAACAATATTCGTCTCGCAGACGAATGGTTAGCTTGGCGTTTGCATTTGAGAATCTGACTTAGTTTGTTTTCCTGTGCTGCCATGATATATCAAAACGTTTTCTCGGAGAAAATGTTTGGAGTAGACATGAGGCTATCTGGAAACTATTAAATGAACTAAGTGATCAAGAAAATTCTAGTTCTGGGAATAAATTAGAAAATGAAGAATTAATTGAAGTTGACTGTGACGAAATCACAGATAGCAACAAAGATGATAATTATGAATTATCCTTTGACAATAAAAATGAAGAAAAGCAATTCTTGAAAAACAAACCTAGGAGGATGGAAATATGAAGTCAAATTACGAAGCTAAAATTGAAAACAGCAGTGTATCAAATAAAATTGAATGGGTTGAAAAAATTTCGAATATGTTTGAGTCATATGACGACGATCTATATATATGATGACGTCTATAATTTATCCAGACAAAATTCAGCTCAGTGATAAAGAAAAGTCAAACTGGTCATATGTTCCTCAATTATGTAAGACAAGATCAGCAGCTCAAAATATAATCATAGAATTTTTTAACTCCACAAAAGGAACTGTAGACACATTGGAACAGATATGTAATAACATGTCATGTAGTAGGAAAACACGCTGATGGCCTCTTTGTGTGTTTTATGGTATGATAAATATCAGTTTATTTAATGCACATGTTATATATGTGCATAACATGACTCCAAAATTTGAAAAAGCATTATCCAGAAAAAAGTTTGCGATAATGCTAAGTGAAGATCTTCTTGCTGCATAGATGAAGAAGCATCTCAATGTATCAACTTTGCCCCTATCAACAAGGGCAATTATAAGTGAACTTTTGAAATTGGATATCAACATTCAAAAACTCGAACAATCTGAATGTAAAAAAAAGGAAAAATTCTGCATTTTGCCTGTACAATTTGTGCAGAATGAAGCGCAACTTTTGTCTAACGTGTTCCAGAGCAATGTGCGGTGAAGATCACGTAATATGTGTAAAAATTTCTTTGAAAATAAACAAATTGTGATTTCTTGCTTAATTGTAGATCGAGAGTGATAAAGTCACCTGCAGTTAGTATACATTTATTTTAATTAGCTTTTAAAATTGATTTTAAGCATGCGTACCCACATTTCGTCCGGGAGACGAATGGTTATCATTCCCGTAAGTTTTTCAAAGGGTAGCATTCTAGGGTTAATGCAAGCATGAGCCCTGGCAATTATGAATGAAAGTAGATAAATAAGACCTAAGGACTTGAATCTATTTTCCTCATACATGCATTATAGAAAAAAAACTTAAGTTGGATACAAAAACTTATCGTTTCTTAAATAACAATAGTTTATCTAAGGCGAGCTTCTCTACTTCCCTGCAAATTACTTTTTAATAAAAATTTAACCAACCTTTTAAATGATGTCCCTTCTTCTTAGATAAACAAAAAGGGAAAGAAAGAAAATTCTCTTTTGTATGGTCTGACAAAACTCGATTTGCTGACAAATAATATTACAGAAGATAAAACGAAAATATTCAAATATTACCTAAACAAGCAAAAAATGTATTTTTCTTCAAAAACTAAAAATTGTGGAGTTATGATTTTAAATATCAAACTTTATTTTTTCTTTTAAACTTTTAACCATAGCTGCTTAATCAATGTTAGAAAAATATTCCCAATTGCAAAGATGACAACAAAAAAAATCCATGCATCTTATGTCAAAATCGGAATACCTGACCCAATGCATGTTCTTGCCTAATATTGACTCAACCTTCTAGCTATAATAGTTGACTTAAAATTGTTCCTGGAGTCTATATACCCTGTGAGGATTCATTTTTAAGTATCTTGTCTGATTTCAGACCTGTCTCTAATCTCATAATAGGCGTTCATCACTGCTCTTTCCAAGTTGGTCACAGACCTGAAACGTATTGAGTATCAGGGAAAATCATGGAAAAAAAATAATTTCACTTCCATTTTTTTCCAATCACAGTAATCTAAAAAAGAAAAAAATCTTATACAAAAATAGGATTGATTTGAAAGTTATTCGATATTTTTCAGTAAATCATTTCATTTTAGGCACTTTTTCAAAATTGGAAGGTTGCCATTCCATCTAAAATGACTTTTCACCAATAATGCCTTTTGTTAGTCATAATGTTGAATAAACAAGATGGCCCAGTACACCAAAATGTCCCTCTCATTCCAGATAATAAAAAATTTTAAAGCTAGGGAAAAGTTTATAACCAGGGAAAAGTTTATTGGGTAGATTCCCTCAGCTAGAAATGTTACTAACATAAATTCATTATCAATCAAAATTATTGCTGCAATTTTAAGAATTTGTTTCACTATTTTAAAATTATTATAGTACAGTTAATTTAGTGTATTACAGTTGAACCTCAAAAATCTGGAATCGGCCTCACTGCGGCGATTCTGGATTTTGGAGATCTGTTAACCCCTTGGGGACGAGCAACACGTATACGTGACGCATAAGATGCTCAGAATCCTCGATTATTCCCACCAGTTATTTTTTATTGTAATATTTGCCTATTAAATCTTTGCATTCCTGAGATTCAATTGGGAGAAAATTTCTGTTTTGAAAAACCGGTGGCAAAAGATTAAAAATTCTGTAAAGGACGCTCGTCGCGAAGGGGTTAAAGATATTGTTTATGGTAGTATAATAACATACAAAATGCAATTTTTTCCCCACGGCAAATAAACTATGATCAAATTGGCGAATTAAATAATAAAATAGGAATAATACAGTAAAATATAACACCTATGCAGAAATTAAATATACATATTAAAACACAATAAATTAAAATATAGTACACAATAGATAATACAGTATAAGATCTAATATCCAGCGTCCTGATTTCCAGAACGCTCTAAAAACCGAAACACTGAATGATCTGAAACCGAAACTCTCAATTGAAAAAATTGGTAGATTTTTTATTTTCTTTTTCAAATCTTATTGAAGAGTTAACATGATTTATTATTCAATATTTTTAATATTTTTAACTTTTTCTCATACATATCACAATACCGTGAAATCTCGTTACCCCCTCCCTACCTCACAAAACGTGGTAAAAACACATAAAATAATCAGAAGTGGCCTAGTTACAATGCTCCGCGAAATACAAGCGTTGAATGAATGCAACCGTCGGACATATGTTCTTTTTTGGATCATTTTTATAACTTTGCATCGGGAAAATTGTTAAAAATACAAGAGAACTAACTACATATTCTTGAATTTCATACTTTTCTTTCTTAAATGACAAAATCCATGAAAAATTGTTTGAATTTTAACCCTTTGAAATAAAATATTTTTTAAACATCGTCATGCTTTTTTATTTTCTGCTTCTTCTCCTTCTTCCTTGGAATACGTTTTTGAAGATAGAAAATATATAGGATAAAAAAAGTTCATGATAACAGGAAGCCTATGTCGTCTAAAGGCACACCCACAATTCAGCCAATCAGAGAGACCAAATCAGGTGAATAAACAAAGAGAGAAGTATTTATTTCCTCATGATTCAGCTGGGAGAGAAAACGATTGAGAGAGGGTGGGGGTAAAGAGTGAATTAGAGAGAAAAGTGATAAGATTCTGTTACTGTTTAAAGCCATTCTGTTTAAAGAATATTGTACTTATCATGCTTTATTTATTTATTTATTGAAAGGCTGCTTTTTTGGGATTGTTTGAAAATTTTTAATTTCTTTACAAAATTGCGGGAAAGGGGCGAAAAAACAGGATATTTCGGTAATTATGTATTCCTTTATCTTCATTTTATGTATCTAATATTATTTATTCTGTAAAAAATCCTCAAAAAAAAAAATAAGGAACCTGACAAAATATTTTTTATGATGATTTTTTTTTTAATTACTCCAACGTTCTCAAGAATTAAAAAGTGCAAAATTCTCTCACTTTATTGAGAATCCTGTTCCTGTATTTTTATGCCTTTTTTTAACTTGTCCGTTTTTTTAATAATTAGGCTGGGATTACGGTGCCTCGCTTAAGATCGATCTTGAGCGTAAACTTACGAAATCGTAATCTTACGATATAAACAAGCATAAACCGTATTGCGGTGCCTCGTTTGCACTTTGCGCAAGCGTAACTTTGAGAAAATCTTACGATAGCTTCAGAGGTGTCTTACGATCAATTTGAGAGTAAAAACATGGCGAAAATTTTGTTATCGAGGGAGAGACGTCGAAGGAGGAAAATAATTGAACGACATAGAGCATGGATCTTAAAAGACAGGTCGAATCCATTTTCATTAGCTAATCACGATTTTATGAGTCGGTTTCGACTCTCCAAAACGGCAACAGAATTTTTGTGCGAAACTATTAAACCGTACATGACAGAAGCTGCTAATGGATTTTCTGTTGAAGTTCAGGTTTGTTCTTTATTTTCAAATAAAATTTATGCGTAATTCTTTTACATTTCTAATGTATATGACACAGATTATAATTGCATAATCAAATGATTATTAGGGTGCAAATTTTTACTTAAGAACATATTAATAATTTGTGTTTCGTATTACGTTACATACTAAAAAAATATAACTATGATTGGGTTTTTAAATTCCTTTTCTATTTTAAATTTCTTCGATATTCTTACCATACATCCATAAAATTCAATTTTATTTAACTTTCATTAAGTACATTTATCATTTTGCTGTTGCGGTTTATTTTTTTCACATTTTTTATAAGAAAACAAATTATAAGATATTCCCCCTGTAAATAATAAAGAGCAAAATATTGTAGCTTGACTTTATTTTCACCGGCCCTACTTCAATACTTATAGCAATTTTTAATGTGCAAAGGTTTTTAACTTTAGCTATTATTCTTCCTTTAGTTCACATTGAAAAGTAACATAATTTGATTAATTTTACAACAATTATTGCAGAGTTTCCCCCAGGTTTAAAAAAGGGCAGGGTGCTACTGGTGAGAAAAGGGCACTTTTGGATTCTTGAGGGCACTTTTTTTAATTGTTAAAGGTATTATTTTGTTTTTTAAAGCCACTTTTGGTACTTAAAAGTCAGGACACTCGTTTCAGGACAAGATTGAGCCAATTTTTACTATGAAAGCAAATTTTGTAATACGAAAAGGAGAAAGGGCATTTTTTTTACTGAGGGGCAAGAAGGGTGCTAATTATTTTACTGAGGGGTCATGAAGGGTGCTAATTCTTTTTATGAGGGGCAAGAAGGGTGCAATTTTGTAGACCAAAGGGCAGGTAGGGGTATCACCCTACTGAAATTGTCTGGGGGAAACTCTGATTATTGTAACTGGTAAAGAAATCCAATGAGATGTAATCTTCTCAACTGGGCGTTAACAATTAGGATATCTATAGCTAATGAAATATTCATGACAATAATTATTTGTTCAAATTACTTCTTGTCATTACCACATGATCAATACTTTAATTATTTTAGATAAAATATTTGAAATGCTGAATTGCAGTTATCAAATTATGACAGTTAAAGAAGGTTAGTAAAAAAAAATAATAAGGGGGGGTGGATGCATTTCTTCTTTAGCAAATTTTATATAGATGTTAAATCTAAATTGGCTATTTTCTGACATATATCTGAATTCATTTCCATTCACAAATGCATGAAAATTTCTGATATAGTTTTAGTAACTGTATAAAATTTGCAGGTTCTTTTCAGTTTTCCATTCATAATTTTTCTCAAAGTTCACATTTTAATCATACTTTCGGGATCAACAGTCATGAAAATATAATCTCAAGAGCACATTTATAAGAAAAGGAAAAATGTTTGATTCAGACTGTCAACATTACCTGAGGTTTAATTAAGGGAAAGTTATGAAAAAAGTGATAAAAACTGAATTGTTATATAAACAAAAACTTTGTGGAGTGTGTCCGTTACTGGCCCACTTACCTTACACATTAATATTAGTGAATATCTTCCTACTGTCATTAAAGCACCTTCAAATATTATTAGATTTGTTTTGGTACTTTCGTATTAACGGCACCGCAACTACAGAATCGGCAAAGTGCCGCCAATCATATAATAATATAATATATTAAATATGTAATATATTATATTATATGATTGGCGGCACTTAACAACCGCCAAATCTGTATCTGTGGTGGTGTTAATACGTAGGTACCTTTGTTTTGTTATTTTCCCTATTTGATGTTACATAATCTTACAATCTACAAATCTTCTGATAATTTGTTTTAACTGAGCTCATGTAGAAATGAGTTATTTTGAATCTAAATATAAATTATATCTTTTGCTTTTACTGAAGAACTTCATGTTGTGAATTGTGACACTTCATGAGTTCGTGTCATAAAATTAAGTGTTAACAATCATGTTTAATTCTATTTTTATTTTTAGGTACTGTCCATGTTGCGATTATTTGCAACAGGCAGTTTTCAGAAAATAATTTCAGAAAATGAGTACTTCAAGGTGTCTCAAGCCTTTATTTCAACAACATTGGATAAATTCTTAAATGCAATGATGGATATTGCAAAAAGGTTCATTAAATATCCAAGGACAGAAGAGGAACTAACCATGGTATGCAGAGGATTTTATGCCAAATTTAGATTCCCAAATGTGGTCGGTGCTATTGATTGCACCCACATCAGACTTAAAAGGCCTATCCAGGATGATTTTTTTGTCTTCATGGATAGAACATCCCATTTCTCAATGAATATCCAGATGGTAATTATTCAGCCTTTAATTCTATAAAAAATAATTGCAGCTAATTTTTAGAACATTTAAACATTAATTTTTCTTTTTTCTAACTTTCAATACTCTCATGTATTTTTTAATATTCTCATAGTACTTACAAATTATTTTCGATATAGTACTTACAAATTATTTTCGATGTCCAAGCAGCTTTTTTAATATTATTGTGTATTATGTACAGTAACTGAATTCTTATTAACTGTTCATAACATTGGATTATGGGCTTTTTGAAGTCATGATTAAATGATGCGTGTAATACAGAAAGATTTTTTTTCCCTACAAAGGCAACTAGAAATGCCTGCTGGCTACCAGGTCTTTTTTCTATTTGTACAGCCCTGTGCTATACTGATTATAATTAATATTTTATGCCTTTACAATAGGGAAACACCAAACATAAATTTAACCACATATTTATACATTTATATATGTACTGGCTGACCCCCGCCCGGCATTGCTTGGGCCAGTGATAATTTTTTTTTAAATCAAGTTTTTGTTATTTTATATCTTTAACCCGATTTTGTATGAAATTATATTTTAAAATGAAAAATTCGCAGAAAAATATTGATATTTAGCGATGAAAGTGCTCATTTTCTTGTTTTTTATCTAGGGTCGTTTCATACTTTTAAAATAAAAAGTTCTTTTTGTCCGAACTCTTTGAAATGTTTATTGGTGATAAATAATATGGTTTTATAGCCGGTATAAAAATTTCATGAAAAAAAGGTTATCTAGTTGTAAAAGAAATGTTTTCTTCTTCCTTTTTTGTTTGTTTTCGCTTCGGCTCGTTTAACATAGCAATAAAAAAATAGTTTTCATCTTCTGAACTCTGACATTCCAATCAGTGATAAATATAACTGCATCGAAAACTATCTTTAAAGTTTTGCAAAAAAATATGCATATTTAGTAGTGAAAACATGAGTTCTTTAAAAAAAAAGCTTTAGCTTTCATCCTCAGACTAAAAATATAGTAGAAGATCTATGATTTCAATGCAATAGTATGGCTTCATCCATTTTCAACTAACACTTTTCAATCCCCCTAGGCTAAACAGGTGAGGGTTGGGTTAATCAATCGGGTTTCCCGTTTCTGAGGGTAAAAGCCTTAAAAAAAATTTTTGACGCATGCGCAAAGAGATGATATTAATGTGGATTTGACAGAATATGTTTTTCATTTTAAATATATAGATTCTAAGGTTTTGAAAATGTTATTTCTTGTTAGCTTAGAAAAGGGGGGGTTCCCAAATGATTACCAGGCCCTGTGCCTTTCTTTGGATTGATCAGCCTCTGCTTGTTGTGTTTGTGTTTTGGAAGTTACAGCATCTATATGTTCTGAATACTTAAAAATTTTAGCATAAAAGGATACAATATTTAAGTAAATTGTATCAACAATTATTAAGATATTTTACTAATAAAGTGTAAAAAGGTTTCAATATTGGATACTTTTCAGTTAGCTGGGTGCCAGTGATATATGTACATATATAAATACATATCTCTCTCTCTATATATATATATATGTGTATGTATATATATATATGTATGAAGATATGTGTATATGTATGTGTGTGTGTCTATATATACATGTATATATATCACTGGCACCCGGCTAACCGAAAAGTACCCAATATTGTAACAAATGGTATTTCCTTGTTATAGTGGTTCCCAGAGATCAATTGACAAATATTGTATGACATATGTGACTTTACAGTCCCGTATGACTCAGTTATATGTGATGCATATATGAAGTATACATATGCAGTACTGCCACTGGCAATTATTTTTATATTTCATTTGCACCACTATTCTTAAAAAGGAAATTTTATAGTATATTTTTCTTGCACATGTTATCAAATTGTATGTGAAAGATTTTTGGGTACTTACGTATTATCCATGCCAGTTTTAAGCCAACTGCGCCAAGCATGGAGCCAGTATTACTAATTATAGTAACCCTTATATTTTTTTTTTCTTGCTACATGATACATGCCTGGGAATAATCTATAATGTTATTCTTTCTTATTTACTATGCTATTTACCATTTCTTAATTTTACTAAAATAATATTATTTGCTATTTTAACACTGTTATACATTTAATAAACATATATTACATTTATTTATTTTATATTAATTACCATTAACAATGTTATTTGATAATGTTAAATTACTGCGTTTGAAAACACGATTGGCAACGATAAACAAGATTGGTACTTGGCAACCATTTTTGGCGATCAATCTCCTGGCATGGATAATATGCAAGTACCGATTTTATTTTTGAGAAAGTGGTGAGAGATAGAATTAAAAAATGGTTGCCAAGTGGCAGCTCTGTATAGGACATGGATATAACACATATGTATAATATATAAGAAGTAAATATTGGATATATATGGTACATAGGGCATTTGCACATGGCATATAATAAATTAAATATAACCTTGTCATAATTGTAATTGCAAAGGTGCACTATTACAAGGAAGTATCTAATAAAATAATTTTATTGTTTTAACCTTACTAACCTAAATATAAAATTTAATTTCAGGTGTGTGATTCAGATTTGAGAATTTTAGATGTTGTTGCACAATGGCCTGGGAGTGCCCACGACGCATTCATATGGCAACTGAGCACCCTGAAAACTGTCATCAGCTCCTTTACGCATGAAAAATTTTTTCTTCTCGGGGACAGTGGATATCCTCTGGAGCCATGGCTCATGACACCGTATCTGGATCCCTGTTGCCCAAAAGAAAACACCTATAATGCCAAACATCGAACTGCACGTAACGTTATAGAAAGATGTTTCGGTGTTTTAAAAGGACGTTTTCGCATCATACATGAATCTGGCGGGACACTTCAATATGACCCCAAAAAAGTTTGTAAAATAACTATTGCAGCTGCTGTACTGCATAATATATGCTGAATGTACAATCTCGGGCATGAAGAACTTTTAATTGAAGATGACAGTAACGATGACAACAATAACGACAACAATAACAACAGCAATAACAACGTGAACAGTGCTGCTGGCTTATATTTACGTAATAGGCTTGCCTCTTACTTTCATGCACGAATGTAATTTTTTTAAAATGTAATAAATTTTTTGATACTTTTATATTAGTCGAGTGCCAGTGATATATGTGTATGTGTATATGTATGTATATATATATATATGTACCAATTTTTTAAACAGTTTACTTATTCTTTTGTTTTTCACTTTCTGTAGTTTTTTTTTAAAATAATTTTTAATTTAATTAATCCTAAATCTTTAATTCTAATCCTTTACAATTACCTTTCTTCTGCACATTATAGTGCATAAATTTTAATATATAATTTTTATTTTTGTGAATAAGGATATGCAGGCATGCAACTGTAGTAATGCTATCAAAAAAGTGAATAAAGCACAACATATGGATTTTTTTTATTAGGGTTTCGTTTATCTCACAAAACCCTATTACTCCCGCTCCGTTGTCTGTCTGTCACAGAGCTATTCTCAAAAACTATGTAACTTACAGAGTTGAAACTTTGTGTATATAGCTGAATATCAGCTATAAAGAGCTCAAAATATTAAAATTTGAAAAATTTGTGTTATTTTAATAAATATAGAGAAAAAAACCAAAATTCTAACAGCCTTTTCCTATTAAATTTAAACATTTTTCGTTATAGCAGATGCCAAAATTTAAAAATCCACGATGAAAATCTTTCTATAATAATTTGACGATATCAGACGATTTCCACGTGAAAAATGAAATAAAATTTTTCACCAATTGAAAAAAAGATTAATATGAAATAAAATTGATTGACGTCATAGTGGTAATAAAACGGAAAGATTTCTCAATAATACAATGAGTATGGGTATGTACACAAAGCAGATTAATATTACGTCATTAGAGAATGAAAAAGAAAATCGGAAGTTTAACAGATTTTTTCAAATGTTTCAGAATAAAACAAAGTGAGTATCAATATGAGTAATAGAGAATAGTAAATATATGAGTTTGAGGAACGTATTGAATCATAAAAACCCGATTATGGAAATATTTGCATATTTTAACATTTTAAAGGTGTACAACATGTTTAATTTTGAAATTAATTTTTTTTAAATATCGTATTTAGTCCACATGACAGATATTATTATGACAGAATATAATAGCGGGCTGGTTTAGGTATTCGAAAAAACGAGAAAAATAGACTGTAAATTTTTACTTTATGAAAAACATGATTTTTTTTTTTTTTTGGTTGCTAATGAAATTTATTTGGTTTTATTAAAGAAAGGATAAAGTGTTTTGAAAGGAATATTAAATTGAACTCTTTTTAAAAATACTTTTCTTAAAAATAATTTCTATATATGTAATTTCAATAAAGGATGCATGCTCAATAACTATCATAAAATAAAATTTTCACTTTGAGTCTGAAGACTGGTATAAAAATCGAACACAGATGGGATCGGTCGGGCTGAGTCCATCTCATCATTATTTCCTACCAGAAATGTTAACGTAGGTAGCACAGTCAGCAAAAGAGATAGGATGCTACTGTTTTCAGCTATTTTGATCACATGATAGTTCAACAATTGGTGAAAATATGTTATCTTGATCCTGTGACAGACAATAGGAATAAATTTATCATGGTTTGTCTCTTTTGTTGGCTGTGGTAATTAGGTACTGACATCCAGTGCCTGGTTTATGACAGGGGCCACAAAATGCTTCTGAATATTTTTCAATTATTGGTCAAAATCTAATGATGGTATAACTATTACAAAAATAATATGGAAAAATCTGTTTTTCATTTAAAACTAACTTTTTAAGGGACTCAAGTGAAAACACCTGCTTGCTAATGTTAATCCTATGGGAGACATTTTTTAAAATATCTCATTTGCACTTGAATATTTTTTTTATTTTTTCTTTGGATAATCGAGGTCAATCTCTGCAAAAGCAGTTTTTTTTCCCTGTTTCAATTTTGTTTACAGATTTTTTTTTTTGATTTTTTTATACTCAAGGCAGCTGTGTCCAGGTAAAATTGGAAATCAGTACCTGCCGACATCAGTCAAGTGGTGATAGAGCTCAAGATTACTTTATATAAATGTAGAAGCAGCTTTTGTGGTATGAATATCCACAAATCCTAAACAAATACCTTTACCAAAAAAGGGAAAACGTATTTATATTAAAAAGTTTTTGAATAAGAAAACCTGCCAATTTCATGCATTTCCAAACAAAAATGAATTTAAAAAGGTCATGAAGTAACCAGTTTAGTTTTTAGAAAAGCCTTAATTATATAATTGGCATCTCTTCCTTCCCTTCATACAGCATATAAGGCTGTTCTCAAATCCAAAGGAGCTTCTTTTTGACACAATTTTTAATTCATTTTTGTTCGAAAACTCATAAAATTGGCATGTGATCTTATTCAGAAACTGTGTCATCGAAACCCTGCCCTTTTGAAAAAGTCACCCTTTCTTTTCTTTTTTTTTTAATAACGAATACATTTTTACTTCCAGTTGTCAGTTTGCATGATTTTTTTTTTTTTTTTTTGATCAAATCAAATGTTATTTTTACATTACACATGGGGCATATATCCAATGCATACAAAGTTCATTGTGTTAAGGAATGTTAAAAAAAAAGTGCAAAATGAACGAGAAGTAGGAAACAACGCAATAACAGCAAAATATCATGGAACTAAATATGTTATTGCTTCTACTCTTTCTCATTCTCCAATTTTATTTCGATGTGAAATCTGAATTAGGGGCTCCTTTTATGAAGCCTTGAAACTTGAGTGTCTACAAATTTTATTAGATGACAGGGCTGCCATCAAAATTAGTTGCTTTAGTAGCCTACAGTGAAAAAAATAGTTGCATGCTGACTTAGAAAAAGGGAGAGGGGGGGGCAAGAATCCTTATTTGCAATAAAAATATGAAAATCCACATCTTTCTCTACAGTTTATGCTACCACCCAAATTTTCCACTTTTTGTATTTTTGTTATAAAATCACACACACACACAAGAAAAAAAAATAGGAAAGAAAGAAAGGAGAAACTTTTAAATTATCATCTGAAATATAGGATCAAAATGCAGTTTGGTTTTCCCAACAAAACAATTCCCAAAATTGTATATATGCTTCCCTTACACTTGTGCATTACTGTGAGGAAAGAAAACTAAAGAACAAGAAAACTTAAGTTATTAGCTACAACTTTAAGAATGTGTGTACATAACTAATCTATTCTTTATAAGAAATTTAAGTAAAATAGCAAAATCGGCATAAATGAAATGTGACTTTATAGACACCAATGGGCCGAATAAAGCCATCTAAATAAGTAAGAAAGGCAATATTCTAAATGCTTTTCTCAACATTTTAAATCTGTTATTAAGTTGAAAAATTGCGGCATTTCATCAAAATTCAAGAAATTTTCACTAGTTATCTTTTAAAATAAATTTCAAATTTCAGAAAGTTAACAGTTAAAGAATGCCATTAAAAAGTGTTTTTAAAAGGATAAATTGCAGAAATAACTACAAATAGCTAAACATTGCACAAAACATTTATTGATTTACAACTTCGATACCACCAATGGCTTGTAACATTAAATTATTAGTATTTTGTCCTTGTACAAGTTCATTCAATTTGCCAAGCACCTGTACTTGATTATTTTCTATTGAATGTAATACATTTAAAAAATTTTCTTGAGTCTCTAAATTTTTCTCCCCAATACTTTTTAGAGACAGAAGGCAATTCTTAATTTCGTCTTGGGTCTCTATAACCTTTGCTTCTGTGTCACTTTCTTCAAATATTTTTCTCTTTTTGGCCCGGGAGTTGCGTTTTCTTTGTGTTCCAGACGACTCTAGAAAAATAAATATATATATATATATAAAATGAATTTTATATGCAAACACACATTCATAAAAAATACATATATTATAGGGATGAAAACTGCAACTATTTAAGAAGGAAAATATTACAAATTATGAAGTGGTTGTGAATTTTGTGTTTAAAAAAATCTTCAATTCTGTTTCGCTGGTGAAAGTTTCTGAATTGTGGATCAGTAGAAGATTTCAACCCTGATATTATTTTTAAAAAAATAGGTATGTTAAATGAAATTGCAGTTCACAACTCTTGCCACATGAGTGTTTGATAAGACTAAATATTTGGAAGTGATTTAGAGACCCAAGAAGTAGTTACATAAAAAATATATAAATGAACTAAAAATGCTGTATATTCCTTGTCAGTATTATGCAAAAATTTAAACATTTGTTGCTTTCAAGATTACTTCATTCATTAAAACGTAAAGTTGAATTAAACATGGTTTATATAAAATATGTTTGAAATATGGATTTCTCTGAAAATATTTTAAGAAATTACTCGATTTTTAAAGTGGTGCACATTATGGAATTAAGCAATCAGCAATGCTATATTTGCACAACCCTGGTAGGGAATCTTCTGTATAGAGGCAAAGAAGAAAATTGGCAGCCTTTTATTAACCATGACTCTTCAATCTTGAAATAAAAGTAAATAATACTTATGTTATATATTCAACTGTTAAAAATCTTACCAGATTGATTTTTCTGTCCAAACATCCAGGATGGCTCATTTTTCTTATTGTTTCTACTATCACTTATTATTGATGTGCTGAAATCATCCTCATCTTCCTGTAAACAGTAAATAAATTAGCCTAAAGAAATTCATGCTATGAATATTAATATTATATGAATATAATATTATGAATATTAAAATACCGGCAGAATTTGTGGGAGGGGGGGGGTGGCGATATTATTTAAGAAATAAGATTTATTAAAAATAATCTATCAAATATATTTATGTAAATTATGTAGCTGTAAAGAAAAAAAATGTAGAGCTTGTACATAGAATATTAGTTACCCATTTTATTTTTTTATTTATTCATTGTTATTGAATAATGCAGGAATTTTTGTTTATATAATTTAAAAACATTCAAAACATAAGTCTGATTCATATTCTACATGGGATTGTTTTAATTTAGTTATTTTTATGTTTTTGAAAATTTTTGGGGGTGGGGAGTTCCAAATTTCAAAAGGACCCGAAATCCAGAAAATTTCAAAATCCGAAAAGCCCTCGGTCCCGAGGATTCTGGATAATATCCTCTGCTGTATATATATATATATATATGTGTTTAATTATATTGAAACCAAGCTCAGCTCCTGCATAATAACCATTCTGTCTTTAATAATTGAAAAGTTTACAAAATTTCTTTTAAATTATAATGCTTTTATAACTTAAACTGTACAATAAATAAAATAACTTACTGGCATTGGGTTATCGTCATTGATGAGATCATCTAAATAAATAAATAAATAACACTGATAAATGTCATGTAAAAGCAAAACAAAAATTACTTCACAATGTACGCACAATCAAAAAAGGTACAAAAATGTTAATTATTTTTATTGTTTGTTCTTAACAATTATAGTATTTAATAAAATATTTACACTTTTCTTTAACTTATATCTATGTCTAGGGGTCGGAAAAACTACTTTTTTATGTGGCAAAAATATAACTACTTTATCGAAAATGTAGTGATCTACAACTACTTGTTATAAAAAGTAGCAACTACAAACTACTTTTCAAAAGTAGTCGCTACTTCACTACTTTCAGATTTTGTCAAAAGATTCAATTTATACTCAAAACTGGAGACACAGATTACATGATACAATGATCACTTGTTATATTGTGTCTACCACTATACGAATAAATAAATGTGATATAACCAAGACCTACAAGAAAATGTTTTATGTTTGTCTCCAAAATGTTACTTTATACCCATATTTCAAATTTCCTAGTGAAATTAAGGCAGATACATAATAAAATCAATATTTAAATACAGTTAACTTAAAATCGTGAGTGAATCCACTCAACTTACTGAACAATTTACAGAATACTGTAGGTTCAAATAAACAGTAATTTAACAATAAATAAAAACTCAGATCCTAATTTTACAAAGGTGAGCTCTAGAGACCTGAGAACGAGAGGAAATTTTAATATACATGCATACATCCACACATACATATGGAATTGTTGTAAAAATAGCTAAAACAAATTTAAAGAACCTCTAAATGTAAAATTACACCAACATTTTCATAATTTAGGTTTTTATCATGATTACATTACTTTTCTTACAAAATGTAAAAATCGGATTCAACTACAGTTTATTTTTTTAGGATTTATAGAAAGGCATATTTTATCCCCTGAAGTAGGGTTAAAAGCAGCATCAGTTCTTATTACAAACTACTGATTTTTTGTATCATGCTACACTTACAAACTACTATAAAAAGTAGCGACTACTGTAGTTTCACTTCCGAACCATGTCTGTGTCAATAGGATTATCTACCATTTCTATCTCCATGTAAAATTAAATTTCTTGAGGAACTAAACTGAATATAAAAAATTATTTTATATTAATTTACAAAATCAAATGTAAGACTATTTTTAAATGTGAAATTATGGTTTTGTTCTTTTTTATTGTATACATAGTTGCTTAAATAATGGCATTAATAATATCCATAAAATTCTCACCATGAAATTATACAAAAAAATCAATAAATAGAAAAGTATTAAATACAAATATATCTAAGGCTGCCTCTTGTTGCCGTGATCAACCTTGAGTCAGAAAATTCAAAAAGCATAAAAATATTACTTATATCTAATGTTAAAATAACAGAAGAAATGTTTACAACATCGAAAATACAGATTTATTTTTAAAATTCTATGCAAATGAAACATAATTTTTTTAACTAGACTATTACTCACTATATTCTGAAGAAACTGATGCATTCAGAAATGAGGGTGTTGTGAGTGGCTGCTGTATGTTGGATGTGTTAATTGGTGTTGATGACTGTGTGGGTAAATGAAGACGTTGATTGATGCGGAACATGAGAAGGTGTTGAAAACTGGTGTGCTGGTGATACTTGGGAAAGTGCTGAAAACTGGTGTGCTGGTGGTACTTGGGAAGGTGTTGAAAACTGGTATGTTGGTGGTACTTGGGAAGATGTTGGTACCTGTGAATGAAATATATTTATTAAATAAAACAATAAAAATATATAAAGAATGCATCAATATTTCAATATATTAAGAATACATAAAATTTAGCATGAATGCCGTAAATTCTATTTCATTTATTCATTCTCTTCTCAATTCACTGAATGTATATTTTAACAAGGATTTATATTCACAAATAGTAAGATTAATATTTTAAAAAATGTTATGCAATAACTTTAATTTCGAAAAGTAAAGTTTGGGGAATATCTAATGGTAGTAGTGTGACACAATCTTATTTCATGGAAAACAACCACACAGCTGTCTTTTTTTTTTCTTTCTATTTTTTTACACGCTTTTACAGATTTCTAAGAATTTTTAGTCTATTAGAGTGCACTGTTTAATAATTTTTTAAAGCCCATTTTTGCTGACAATGCTCATATTTCTAGCAAAGTGGTGGTATGGACTCCAATTATGGAAGATTATGTTACCTTTATTTCAAAACTAAAATTTTGATAACTTAAAATTTACGTATTTCGCTATTGTGAACATTATAATGCATAAGTAATGCAGCACATTCAGGTCCATTTGAAGAAACAAATTCTGAGGAAAGTACTTGATTGTGATTAATTTTGAGCTGAACATGTCTCTTTTTCTATATATGTGCATGATAAATTAATGATTCAACATTTTCATTTGATGTTAATATACACAAAAGAAATTGTTCTTGCTTTTGGATATTTTCTTGGTACAATGTGTTCATCACAAAGTATGTTTTAAAGATTGTTTTTTTTAAAATTAGAAATAAAAGTAACTAATCCAATATTATAAGGGTTTTTCACTTTTACTACTGAATTTATTTCCTTAAAGAAGTAAATAAATGTGTACTTTATTCCTTTAAAAAAAAATATTTCAAAGCTTCTGTAACAAGTCACATAAATGGTTAACATAAATATTTGACACCAAGGTAAAAATATTAATAAATTAACAAGATTGTGTCAAATATGAAATAACCAACTTAATTTCTGAAAGAAAGTCATTTAAGATCTAATTTTATAGAAAATTAGTAAAACATAATTAAACAACTCTATAATATACATAAATAAAATAAATCCAAACAATTCACACTTAAAATCAACTGATTTGTTCAAGTGCAATTTCAATAAAATTTTCTGAATTTTTTTTTTCACGTAATTAGCATATCAATTTGTTGATCGTTGTAAAAAGCACAAAATTCGTTTAATTACACATTGTGGAAACCAATTGAACTATGTAAAAGAAATAAAGTACTTATTTTATTAGCTTTGTGTTTCAATACTTACTGGATTTTTTGAAGCAGCTAGATCATACTCTAATCCAGTTGATCCTTCATAACAACTTTTCCCAATAAGCTGCAAAATCCGTAGCTGTATCTGAGTTAAATACAGCTCATAGTTGGGCTCACCACCTCCAGTTTTTAAGATACTATTTTTTAATTTAGCTGCTTCTGCTTTGGTTTTGGACTTTAGCTCAGCCCATTTTTTTCTAATTTGCTTCCCTGATCTTTCCCTACCCAGACCTACAGCATTTACTAAATCTGCTACAGCTTCCCATCTCTCTTCTTGTTCTCTAGAATTTCAAATTGATTTCCCGAGTACGTTTGTTACTAAATCTCTATCTCTTTCTAATGCCGAAATCATTATATTCAGTTCTTCTAGACGAAAATTAGCTGAACGGCCAGTCATGATTTTGATGCTCGATGGACACACAGTAATAATGAAAAATCAATTTATCACCACGTTGTTTCGCATATTCCAAATACGACACACACCACGTTGTTTTGTTGACACTCTGAAATCTACGCGATCTGATTGGCTAGCTTCTATCTTGCGTCGAAGAGACAGAAATTCAGCACTACGATATGTTTAGAGACTTACGCTTGACGCAAAACGAGGCACCGCGATACCAACTTAAGATAGATCGTAGACACGCCCATTAAGAGATCTAGCGTAAGTTTAAGATGAAGCGTAAGATCCGAGGCACCGTAATCCCAACCTTAAAGTATTTTATTTAATGGTCAGGCTGTATAAAAATATACCAGAACATGTCCATATTTATTTATATAGTTTTCAGTTAAAAGTGTTTAACTGCATTCCACGATAAATATGGAAATTACAGCTGAGTCTTATTTAAAGAATTCATAAAACTGAAATCGAGGAAAATGTCTTGATTTTAGAGTTTTCTGGAATTTGGAGGGTCGGATTTTCGAGGTTCAACTGTGTATATATATATATATATATATATATATATATATATATATATATATATATTTCACTGACGCCCGGCTAACCAAACAGTACCAATTATTTTAATGGCTACATTCTGGTGTTTTATTCAATTTTTTTTATTAGTTGCACTTTTTGTCCATTTTTCTATTTTTGAACTAATGCAGCTGGCTTAAAACATTGAAAAGTTTGAATTATGTATAAAAGTTATTTAAAATAATTTGCATGATTTACTAAATCCCCATAACTGTAAACATATATGAAAATACCACTGTTTTTTGTTTGTTTCTTTACTAATGGAGGATTTGCATGATTTACTCCATCTCCATAATGCTAAAAATTTGAAAAGGTGTTGCCACTGTTTTTTTCCTTATTGATAGGCAATATTGAATTTTGCTTAAATCTTGTTCTGTAAGTGCATACATATCTCCCTTTATATGTCTACAGATGAAAATGCTCTGTTATTTTTTTGGGTTGGGGGGAGGGTTAATCCCAAAAAGGTTGAAAATTTCATTTTTTAAATGTTTTATTTAAATTTTATAAAAGCTACATTCTAGTGTTTTAATCAATTTATTTTTTAATTAGTTATACTTTTTCTGAATTATAGAGTTCATACTTTTAGGGAATATGAATTACAGATGTACCAAGCACTCATGCATTGGGCAAAATTTTGACTCAGTATTCGCCCAATACCGAGTACTAAAAGTTTATTTTCTTTTTGCTTTAAGCATCATTAAAAAGATAAATAATTAACTAAAAGTACTATGCTTGACGACAAATTTTGTTTGTATAACATAAAAGTACTATAATGCCTCGCCCACAGATAGGAATGTTTAAATTAATATTTTGGGGCTTTTTTTCTTTGCAGAAGTTTATCTTCACTTGTAAAAGTTGAAATTTAATTTTGTCAATATTTATAAAAGCTACATTCTGGTGTTTTGATCAATTTACAACTTAATCAAAGGAAACTTTCTATATAAATCTATATAACAAATAGAGTTGCTAAATAAACCAGACAACAGAGATATTTCCAAAAAAAAAAAAGAGAACTGATCATAATATAAACAACTTCCACCCAGTACAGTTTAGTGAACATTATACGGTAAATCTGCAGAATTCAACAAAACTTAATAAATAAAAATAAAATGAAAAAATATCTAATATTTATTGTAATCCAAACTTTCAAAACATCATCAACATGCAGCACAGAATCGACAGTATATATGAATCCTGAGAATCATTTCTTTGTATCTGGACAGGAAAACACCCTAAAAATGCTTCTGCATTTGTAATGCAATTCAAGTTTGTGTGTGTAAATTTTTATATTATCTCCATTCTGGTAATTAAACATTTCTTTTTGTTTCCATTAGACGCAAGGATTTAAATTGCAATTAATTTTACTCAATTAAATTTTAGTAAACTTTAATTTTTGCCATATGTATTTTGCTAATTTAAATTTCTTAGTCCTAAAAGTAATTCTCTACCTGTGTACATAAAAATGGTAATGTTCAAGTTAATGTTTTTTTTTTTCTGCAGAGGTTTATTTTTACTTAGAAAAGTTGAAATTTTATTTTTTAAATATCATCATCATGATCGGTAGATTGAAAGTGTGTGGTGTGTATGAATGCATATTGCATGCTTACGGCTTGATGCTTACAAGTGGTGATTGATCGATGTCATGATAGTAAATAAAGTTCATGTGTACTAATCATTTTGGTATACTTTTCTGTTAGATAAGTAGAACGGCAAATGTTGCCAAGTCTACCAAAAGAAAAAATAGAAAAAGTAACTGATTTCTTTACTTTTTTTTCTGCAAATCGCACATTTATAAGATACAGTGATCACAGTAAGTTCCTGTTCACCAATGAGTCTCATTCCATTATTTTTTTCATTTTTTTTTTTTTAATTCTTTATTGCAGAGTGCATAAACAGAGGTATCAGTTGGCGAGCATATGTATAATGATCATTTTAGAGTGTTTTACTGTCGCAATGCAAAGCAGAGCAGCTAATATTGTTACCAAATCAACAAGAGAACAAAAGTAAAAAAGTGACAGACATTTTTCTTTTATTTTTATGGATGCAAAGCACACATTTATGTAGTACAGTGATTGTAGAGTTTACAAAATTCATGTATTTTCAGATTCTGCTTGCCGAGGAGTCTGCTTTCACATTTTTTTTCTTTTCTCTGTGTTTATTATTATTAATTTTATCTTTAGTACAGAATTATATACAGGTATCCCTCGCTTAGTTCAGCAAATGCATTTTGGCAGGTACCGATGTTGGATAACGATAATCATGTGTGATTTCTTGGTATTCTGTTAGTAAATGGTATATCTCTTTCATGAGCTTACCGAGCACATGGACAATAATCATTTTAGAGTGTATTCTGCTGCAATGCAAAGCAGAGCTGCTGATTTTTAAGATTTATTCATATTACTGCTTTAGGAAGTTAAACTAGATGGAACCCATCAAAACTTGATGGCAAACAACACGATGGAACCACAGAAAAAACTTCATAACCACTTCAAAATGTTAAAAACTTAGCAATAATTAAGTTAAATATTTTTTTCCGGAATTATTATTTCAAATTAACAGAGTTAAGGATAACAGTACTTAAATTTTGAAAGATTTTTTATCTTTTATAAATTGGGTTTGGCAGAAAAAAAAAAAAAAAATGAACTTTAGTGGGAAAAGTGGGTTTTTATGTTGTTTTTTATAATGGATGCAAAACATGAATTTATGATGTATAATCATCACATTTTACAAAATTCATGAATTATCAGTTTCTCATTTGCCAATGGTTCTGTTTCCATTGTTTATTTTAGGTAGTTTTCAATACAAAAAATTATAAAGCTACCTATTGCAGTCGTTTGGATGAAAGCAATTAAATTTTTTTATATATTTTTTCACCGATCATGACCCCTAGACTCCAAAATCACACTCCATTCAAATGTTGATTTATATATATATATATATGATCTATGTCATACGATAACACTCGTATTTATAAATCAATTTGGATGAAACTAATTGTGTGTATTAAGCTCACCACTGCCTCGACCGAGTTCGTTGGCCAGCTTGGTCCGCCATCTTGTTTCAAAATGGCAGCCACTGAAAGATTTAAAATTAAAATAAATACACAAAAAGTTAAAAATTCAAATTTATTTTTTGATTAAGTGTTAGGCCTTGATACAAGGATTCCAGAGTATTTTTTGTTTTACCTCTATCTTAAATAACAGCTGAAGTAGAGCAGTTTGGCAGTTTGAAATTCTAGGGTGGCTGACAGTTTGAAACAAGACAGAACATTACAAAAAATCAACGATTAATTTATGAGTTTTAGTGAACTCGATTTCTCGTAAATTATTATCTTTCATTGTTGTAATCATTTTCCCAATCATACGCATAAAACTGTATATTCATATCCATTAGCGCCAAATTATCGCCAAACTTGGCGACATTTGGCGACCCAATTAAGTTTTTATAAATGAAGCCAACTTGGCTATAGCTCAATAATTTGGCGATTCTTTTATTCAAATTTAGTATTATAGAATCTTCTGTAATCCGTTTCCTAGCATTTTAGCTTGCTGTTTTCGAGTAACATTAGCTAAAATTTTAAAATGAAGATATAGGAAAGCTACCTTTTCCACCCGGTACAGGCCGAAATAACATTTTTCTTTTCTTTTCTTTTCTTTCTTTTTTCTCATTTACAGAATATGTAATACAGGTAACTTTCAGTTAGTGCTGTAAGAATTTTTAGATGCCCCCTCAATTAGTGTGCAAAACACAAAATAGATTAAACATTTTTTTCCAGAAAGGTGGTGTCGAATCTCAGCAGTTTGTAAGTTTTCTCTTAGATAAATTTATTCAAGTTTAGCAGTATAAGTTTAAAGTAATCAAGCTATAATACAATAAATTTCAAGTCATGTATATATTCTAAAAAATTATCTTAGTTGTAAATAAGTAAATAATCCTAAACAGTTGTAGTAGTGCAGAATAAAAATTGAAATTGACTCTTAAGTATTTTTGTATTGTTAAATTATTAAATTAGCTCAACATGTTTATGTAAATGGCAATTCATGAAAATTGGATAAACTTTTCTTAAAGCTTCCAAACAAGCTGTAATATTCATTTTCTTAACAATGTTATTGTACATTATTACAGTTTTTTTAAATGTATACAGTAGGACCTGTATGTAACGAGGAGCTCGCTCACTAAATCCAAATTTAAATTAATAACTAGTATGTACATAAAAAACAACTTACATGAATTGTTGCTTGATAATCTTTATTGAGAAGTGGAAAAATATTCATCCAAAGTTGATTGTTTGACTTTACAAAATTTTGTTTCATTTAATTTTCGTTGTAAAACACTTAAGGCAGTATTTAACATTGCTTCAAAAACTTTACAAGAGTTTGTAATGACTCTGCAGTACAACCACATGTCAGCATTTTAAGTACAGTTTCTTCTTCCAAGTCACTTTCACTTGTCACTGGTAGGCTTTTTATCCTTTAGCATATTGGATTTGCAGATTTATTGATGATAAAAAGTGTATTCTTGCCTTTACCTGAAATGTTGCAAAACATTTTCACAGTTAAGTGATTTTTCAGTAACTTACCTCCCACATATTTTTTGCCTTTAAACTTCATTTGATAAGGGGTTAGCTTGTAAAAGACGCCGGCCTCATCGGCATTGTAGATGTTAGCTTCAGCATACTTTTCACGTAAATCTTTCCATGTGCAATCCAACCAGTCTTTCACATCGTTGTCATTCACACTGGCGGCCTCGGCGGTAATTTTTCCTTCACAAATGTTGTGACATTGCAGGAAACGTTGTAGCCATCCATTAGAGCATGAAAAATCTGTGCAAACTAGCTGAGCTTCAAATTTTTCAGCTTAGATTTTAATGATGTGCCCAGTTATCACCAAAAAAGAATTCCGTTACTGAACAAACCATTTTAACTGAGCTTCATCCCAGTCCTATTTTTCACACTTCTTCAACCGTTTCTAATCAGTCATATTCACTTTCTATGCTTTCATCAAGGACTTCTTGTTTTTCAAAATAGTTGATGCAGTTGAAGAAGAAAGTCCATACTGCTTACATATTGCAACATTTTTTTCACCTTTATCTAAGAGTTTTATAATTTCCACTTTCTTTCTTATGCATAAAACTTTTCTTTTTGACATTTTAACAGCTGACTAAAAAACACGCTCTCAAAAAAAGGCACAAATCGAAAATAAGTTTTTCTTACACGTAGCTCTGACACCGGTAATTACACCTGGTTTTGATTGCATCAAGCCATTGAAGTCAGGGGTCGTCATAAGTGATATCACATGATGCCGTCCTTACCCCCCATGCATCCGGCATCTTTAACCGTGGTAAAGCACCATGTGGGTTGGAATTCCATTCCTTATTAGTTTGGATACTTTCATTCTCTCTCATACCTTTTCTGGAAAAGAACAATAGGACTGGCATCCAGTTTACACCACCCCTCTCCCCTTCCAAGAATCGATACCTGCTTCTGATGGTCTGATGGTTGCACCTGTTGTTGGATAACTTTAAATAATGGTTATTTTTTCTACACAAGTGGAATGAAAGGATTCTATGAAAACTGTGTGTTTTTTCTTTTTTTTAAATCCTTATTTCTCTAACTATTTCATGCTTCCATAATTATTTCCCTCATTAAATCGAAAGAACGTACACAAATTTGCTCACTAAAAGAGTATACAACACTAAGTGTAATGTTCAATACACTTATAAACATTATTCTGAGCAAAAGACTCCATTTTTCTTGCTAAATCCAGAATCTCATTAAATGTGGGCTCGCTATAAATGGGCTCGACTGAGAAGCTTTTGAGAAAGTAATCTGGGGAATTATAGCAAAATTTTCAATGTGGTATACAAGAAAAAAAAATGTATATATATATATATATATGCATGTAGTGTGTTTTGCCTGATACATATGCCACAGTTACTTGATATGTATCCATTTTTTTAATTTTAAAACATCATACTGTTTGATATTTTCATATATTTGATATTTATTTGCAAAATATTGTATATGATATTGTCAGTCCAAACAGGTATAAATGAATTGATTGTTTTGTGTTCTATAGATTAAAAACTTTTGCCTCTTACAGGGACATTTATATCCCCCACCCACTGGAAAAAATCGTTTTCCAAGTTTTATGTTTGAACCTGTAATTTTTAACTGCAGAAATAATAATCATATGCAACTAAATATTAGAACAGCCGTTCAAAGATAAAATGTCTATTTTAGATATTTAGCTTCATTAGAAAGAATCTTTTCAGATCTGGTTGTTGTTCAGTTTAAACTGCAAGGTTTGATAATTTTTCTTTTTCTTTTGGCACATTTGTTAAAAGTAAAAGTTATTTTTGTGGAATTTATTATATTTTTGTGAAAAATAACATTTTGTAACGAAAGTTGAAATCCAGCTATTTAAATTCGAACGAAAAATTTTTTCACAAAAAATTCTTTAAATTCTTTTGCTAAACCTTTCATCTCTGGTGAATTGGTTTTATTTACAAAATAAAAATAATAAATAGTAAGTTTTTTTAGGAAAAGAATTTTGGGAAGGGCCCTCTTTTATTAAATATATTTTTGTGAAGGCGTCCATAAATAGGGTCCCAAATTTTTCCTGAATGGACCCCTGAACTGTAACACAAGTTAGAGTATGAAAAAGCAGGCAAATTTATATATATCTTCAAATTTTTAAATAAAAAAAATTGTTGTGTGAAATATAAAATTTTCTTAATACTTGATACTGAATTGTTTGTGTTCTGATGAATGTAAAAAGCAAATTATTTGTTTTCAATTAATTGTTCTTGAATTTTGTTTTGTAAGTATGAGAAGAAAGAAAGAGACATTTAGAATAATGTTTTATTAAGTTTTTATGTTAGATACAGTCAGTAGTGGCTCTTAACTGACTTTATTTGGGGCACTAAATACATGGCTGGTAAATTTATTCTTTACGTACCACTATTATTAAAAAGGAATACTTTATTTTATTTACTGTTAGAATGTTCTATCACCAAACATGGAAAACATTTCTTGTAAAAAATAATGGCATAAAATGGAAATAATATGTGTTTCAGGCATGCATTTAGTGCCCCCAAAAAAGACAGTCATGATCCGCCACTGGATACAATATGTTTTAGTTTCTACTTCATGGAAAGCCTGAAAAATTTATAATCAGCAATAATTAGACTTTTGAAAATATCGGATATTTTTTATATACTCTGAAACATAATTACGAATCCTGTGCATTAGGGTGGAACGAAAAAAATTTTTCTTAACATTTCAATGTGTTATAGTTTTCACAAGTTGCCTTTGATCAATATAAAGATGGAAATTAAATATCAGAGTAATTGGATTATGTTTAGAGGTACTACAAGAAGGGTAAACTTTAGATTTTATTAAAATTTTGACAAATTTCGCAATTATGTTTTAAAAAAATTTATTTGTATTTCAATATGCTATAGTTTTTTAAAGTTACCTTTGATCTAAATAAAAATGGAAATTAAAAACCAGCATAATTGGATCATGTTTGGAGGTGCTGCAAGAAGGGCAAACTCTGGGTTTTTATTAAAAGTTTGACACTTTCACAATTGTGTTGAAATCGACAACTGAGAACTGAATACCATTCTTATGGCACCTTCAAACATGATCCAATTTTGCTGATATTGAATTTCCATCTTTATTTTGATCAAAGGCAATATTTGAAAACTATAGCATATTGAAATACAAAAATTATTTTTTGAACATAATTACAAAATTTTAATAAAACCTAAAGTTTGCCCTTCTTGCGGTATCTCTAAACATAATCCAGTTACGCTGATATTTAATTTTCTTCTTTATTTTGATCAAAGGCAATTTGTGAAAACTATAGCATATTGAAATACCAAAAGAAGTTTTTTTTGTTCCACCCTACTGTGCATATCTACAGGGTGTTCTAGAAAGGACTCCCCAACTTTGAATTGTCATAACTTCGAAACAGTGAGAGATAGAAATGTGAAACAAGTTGAATGTTAAACAGATAGGTCTGGAGTTTGTTATACACGAATGTGAAAAAATAGTTCCAATATTGGATAATAGGTGGCAGCACAAGCACATGAAACTTTAAATGGTACTCAGAAGGACAGAAATTTCATTCATGCGTCTGTTTCATTGCTGACACGTGTAAAAAAGTTGTATAGAATTAGAGAATAATTCGGAATTCAAGAATATCATGCCGTATTCACCATATTTCCCGGATCTGAATCCATGCGACTTCTTTTTGTGGGGTTACTTGAAGGACGCTGTTTATTCTAAGAATCCCCAAACGTTGGAACAGCTCTAACAATTCATCTGTGAGGCATGTGCATCCATTTCAATAGAAATATCGCAACAAGTGATTTCGAACGTTACCTTTAGGTTGCATCATGTTGTTGCTGAAAAAGGTAACCATATCGAAACCATTGTAATGTGATTTTTATCTCAGTTCAAACAGCTCACTTTCAGGAACTAGTTCAAAGACACAGCTTTGTGATTGCAGCGCCCTCTCGTGTCCAATATTGGAACTATTTTTTTAAATTGATATATAAAAAATTCCAGACCTATCTGTCTAACATTCAACTTGTTTCACATTTCTATCTCTCACTGTTTCGAAGTTATGTCATTTCAAAGTTGGGGAGTCCTTTCTAGAACACCCTGTATATGCACATGAATGCACAAAACTTAAAGACTGTTTACCAACATAACTCTAATGAGTCTACATGATTGTGATTGTCTCACATTTATTGAAAAATGCATTTATGTATACTGTAATGACAAAACAGTCATTCAATCAGTAGGTGGGAAAGTGCATAGTGTATATGAATGAATTTTGTGCCAGTAAATAGAAGGACACCAGATGAGGGAAGTTCTGTAAGTGTGTGTGCTGGTGTGAGTCTGCTAAGTGTGGGTCCCAAGCCTGTATTTGGAAAGATATGGGGTTTTTATTTATTAATTATTGCTAAGAATTATTCTGTAAAATTTTTAACATTTTCAAGGAGTTGTGAACTTTTTTCTATAGTACCATCATCTTGATTATCATCAAGTTTTGAACAGATTCCATCTAGTTCCAGACTTCTTTTCATACTTTCATAGTGAATTTATTAATCCTACACTTAAACAGGTATTTTTATGTTGCTTGTAGATGACACATTATAACTGAAACACTACCCCACACAGCACACTTGGTCCCAGTGATGTCTCTGGTGTATCGCAAAGTCTCATTATCATCACGTCTCTGCGTGATGTACATGGAACATCTCTGAGATAACAAAACAGGCTGCCACCGAGATGTATCTTTGCGACAGCCTGGAGACGCAAGCTGCCGTTTTCGCCCATGCGCAAATACGCGATGGTCATTCGCGCATGTGCGAGCTAAATGGCGTCTAATGCAAAGTGAGGGATGTGTGTGCATGCCATGTTGTTTGCTGTGTGTTGGATTTCTGTCTTTTATTTTTTCGATTTGAGTGACGTTTGTTCAGTTTTTAGGAAAAAATCAAATAACTATGGTTATTCTTGAAGAGTAAGCGTACATATAAATGATTATGTTAATATAATCATTCTTGATAACTGCACTTCCTTTCGTAATTTTAAAGTAGATTGCTGTCTGCATTATTTTTCATATCCAGAGGAACTATCAAAAATATTAATCTTCAAATATAATAATAAAAACTTGTCATAATAGAAAAGTTTGTCATAGCAAAACATATTAAAAACGCTTTGCGATGTTATAGTTATTTTGTTTACATGTGATATTTTTAGCTTTTAGGTATCTAAATAAAATTTCTTTTTGATGTTTACCTTTTGTACTTTATTTAGATTTTTTTATGTTAAAAAATATAATTGAACAATTGTTCATTGCACTTAATCATAAAATATTTATATTAATATATATATAAATCAACAATATCGAGTAATGGTATGTTCTAATAAAAAATAATAGTTTTATTTGCAAAAGTTGAGAGATCATGAAAGGTAAGTGATAATTTATTAAACTTTATTATCGTGTTATGTATTTATACATTTTACATTTTCTTAAATATATTTAAATGTCTTATAAAGCTTATTCTGCAGTTTTATTTAATGTATATTAAAGAAAAATGTGTTGCGAGTTTCAGTAAAAAATGTAATAAAACTGTAGAAAATTAACATTTTACATTATCCACCATCCATGCAATACTAAACATCATTTTTTTTTATGGTAATTGTATAAACAATGCAATGAGTCAGTATTCAAGTTGCATGCACTTTTAAACTTTTTTTCGGTGTAAAAAATAATACTTTTAGTCTCTTATTTAATGTAAAAATGAACCATTCATTCAAAAATAGTTATATAAAGTTTAGAATTTGTTTTGTTGCTTTTTAAAAGGACTATTTAATTTTATTTTCTTAAAAGAGTATTGCTTTTTACAAATATGTACAGTTCAGATCTGTGAGGATTAAGATGTATTACATCAGTGAAATTACTATGTATTCTTAAAAACTGAGAGTGCATCATAAGTTGAAATTTATTTCATCTATTTGTGCTGGGAGGGGGGGGGGTCCTGTTTTTACAATGAAACTCATTCAGTATTTTCTTAAAATTAAACACAGAATATATTTGTTAAATTGTGAAGATTTAGGTAGTAATATCTTTAAGGTCAGATAAAAAAATAATAGTAATAATAGTAACTTTAGTTTCTCGATGGATTTTACATTATATGCTCATATGCTGCAGAATTATTTTAGAGGCTGCATTAATTGTGTTTGTTTAAATTATTATTCTAAAGTTATGTACTGCCAAAATTCAAGATAATTTTAAATATGCATTAAAAATAGGACATTTCAATGTGAAAAAAAAAAAAAAGAGCACATTTGTATCAATATATATTTGTGCTATACAATAGGGACATCAAAGTTTTCTCATTTCTGTAAATGCTCGCTAAATATGATTTGATAGAAAAACATAGCAATATTTTAATTTAAACCTGGTTAGTATAATAAGGATGGTTTATTTATATTTTAATATTATTCATGAATTTATTTTTGAGCAATGAAAAAATAAATTTAAACATTTCATTATGCATTTTAAAACTATTTAAAGTTTAAAAAATATTTAACACTGGCATGAGGAATTATTTTTAGAAACATGTTGTTTTATCGAGATGATAAAGTTCTTTAATTCTAATACAGCATATGTTGATTTCTAGTCAATGAAGAAAATTGTTAAAATTTGCATATTTGGTATACATCAGAAAATTTTCTCAGCATTTAGCACAGATTGCTTTTAAATAATTGAAATTAAAACAAATATAATAATCAAATTCTATCTGTATTAAAGGATGTAAAATTTATGAAAAAATGATTGATTCATCAATAGCATTTTATCGATTCAAAGAAGCAATTTTTTAATATTAAACTGAATTATTTTAATCTGTAGGTATGTGGAATTTTATGATTAATAAAGTAATTATTAATTTCTGAAACCATAGTTAGTACAACAAACTGCAAAGTTTAACCCTTTTCACTCCAAGTACTCTGCTGGAAAAGGGGGGGGGGGGGTCAATATTCAATAGATTGCTTTTAGTAAGAGATTAATATATAATTTTCTATTACTGTTAATCATGATTAACAGTTGATCTTCATGAAATGCAAAATGTTTGCATTAAAAAATATGATTTTTTAAACAGTTGAGTTTGAACCAGTAAAATTTATAAATTGAAATAGTGACACATATGACATATGATGTAATGTAAGCAGCCACAGGAGTGTTAAAAATAAAAAGTTGTCTTAGTTTCGGTTTAAAATGGATGAGAAAAATTGGAAATAAACATTGAATAAATGTATTGTATAAGTTTTGATTTTTAAGAAAATTTCAGGAAAAATTCACCATTTATGAACTAGAATGGAGTTTAGTCTCATCAAGTAAATTTCAATACATACACACATTAAAAGAAGTATTATTGATTATAAATTTTACTATGCAAACACAATTCCAATAATTTAGGTACCCAGAATACAAATGATACAAGTCTACGAAAGCTAATTTTTTAGAAATGTAAACAAAAATTTAGAGTAGAATGGTAATGTCCTGGAATGAATTGGGATAATAAAGCAGCACTGTTCATACTTAGAAAGAACATAGTCATTAAGCACTTTTTCAGCAAATTTTCATCTTTGAATCAGATGTATTCTGGATGCCTCAATAATCATAATGAATGTTGTCGAGTTGTCACACAAACTTACAGAAAAATATAAACTAAAAATCCTGCTTCATATATAGATTATGAAACACTTTCCAACATTTCCAGAATACTTTACCAATTAATACAGTGGAAGTTGAAGTGTAAATAAACAATTTTGGAAACACATAACAATTTTGAAAACCCAATTTCAGCAGTTATTATCAATTGTGGAAAAAATATTTGCATTATTTTGTGCAGTCTTGTATATGATCTGTAGATTTGTACATATACTACTTAGTATGTTAAAATTTAGTTCAGTTAGGAAACGCATAGCACAGTTGAAAATTCCCCTTCAGCAATTTCCATCACCCGAATTCTTTGCCCCCCCCCCCCCCCCCAATCACTGAAATTTTTGAAAGTTGGCTCTCTGACACAAAAGCAAATGAATATAAACAGATCTTATCAGGGAGTTTGATCTCTTTCTACAGAACTTCTTTGAATATGTAAACTACTATTATAAATATAAAGATAATAAAACTGTATTAGTCATTGATATTTTTGCACAATAAGTACTCATGAAAGTATTGTGATTATACATGTGACAGACGTCATTTATCATTTAAACATTCTCATTACAAAATCAGCAGGAATATTTTAATTTAAACCTGATTAGTTTAATGATGTTTGAGTTTTTTTATTGATATTATTCATAATTTTTTTTTTCATCAATGAAAAATAAATAAATTTAAACTTTTCATTAGGCATTAAAACTATTGAAAGTTACAAAATGTTTAACATCTACATGAGAAATAATTAATGAATTATTATTTACTAGAAACATATTGTTTTATCCACATGATAATTGTGAAATTTTACAAATTTGAAAATTATCAAAAGATTTCCTCAGTAATTACCACAAATTACTATTGAATAATTTAAATAAAAATAATTATTGTAAATAATGAAATTACATCTGTATTAGAGGATGCAAAATTCTTGTACATCCAAAAAGATTAATAACATTTTTATAATATTCAGAGAAGCATATTTTGAAACTTGTTTAGCTGAATTATTTTAATCAGCAGATATGTGGAATTTTATGATTAATCAAGTAATTATTGATTTACATTATTATATTATAGTACAGAGTACTACAAAATTAACCTTTTCACCCCAAAGACTCTGCTGGAAGGGAGGGGGGAATTAATATATTCCTTAATAAGTTTTCTTAATAATACTACAGAAATTAATACGTAACTTTTGATTTAAAAAAATAAATTAAGCATGCAAATATTGTAACGTGTAAGAGTTAACATTTTATGACAATCTTTTCTTAATCATAATTAACAAATGATTTTCATCAGAAGTAAAATGATTGCATTCAGTAATATGAGTTTATTTTTTTTAAATAATTAAGTTTGAACCAGTAAAATTCATCGATTGAAATAGTGAAACATATATGATGTAAAACAAGGAATATTTAATAAAAGGGGTTGAATATAATTTCTGTTTAAAATAGCTGAGAAAAATTTAAAAAAAAACATCGAATAAACACTAATACAATTCTTTGTCTTATACTATTATATAATATTATTACTCATCATAAATCCTGTATTGCATGAGTTTTCATTAAAAAAGTGTGTAATGAGAAATTCTTGAATTATGTATTAACATGGTTTTATCTCTACAGTAAATTCTAATATCACACATGCATTTTTAAAAAAGTGATTACCAATTATAAATTTTACAATGCAAATACAATTCCAATAATTTAGGTACCCAGAATACAAATGATACAAGTCCAAAAAACTTATTTTGAGAAATTTAAACAAAGATTTAGTTTAAAATGGTAATGTCTTGGAATGAATTAGGATAATAAAGCAACTTAGACTGTTTATACTTAGAAAGAATACACACTCTTTCACCAAATTTTTAACTCTGTATCAAATTTGCTGAAAGTGTGTTTTCAAAAAGTATTCATTAAAAGTGTATTCTGGATGCCTCACTTCTCAGATATAGACATATCCTAAGAAAGTTGTCACACAATACAATAACCATGAACCTAGAAGAGGGGTTCATGACAATAACAAAGTTGTATTTCTATGTCATTAAAGGATGGAAGATTTTATTAAATGCAAGATGATTTAGGAACAAAGAAGAACTTTTTGACATTTACTTGGGCTTGCTTAAGTTAATTGGGACCCTGCAGTATGAATTATTTACTAACAAAGTATTTTACTTATGCAATGTCTTTTTAGGTAGATTTCGTAAGAAATACTACCTATTACATTCTCCCCTAAGTTGGAATTCCTGAAACATTTTTGCAGATCTACGCCGATCATGACTCACAGAACCCAAAAACATCCCTAGTTCAAAACTTTATCTATCTATATACCAATGTCACTTTTTTATGGACACAATAACTGCAATAATTCTGCACAAATCGTTTCCAAACTGATACATAAAATCAAGGGGCATAAAATCTTGGTCAAGTTCGTTCATGGGCAAAATCGAACCAGGGGGAGGGGATGATGGGGGGGCTTTTTGTGAAAACAAAAAAAACACTATTATTTCTTAATTATGATACGTATCGAATCCGTTTAAAATTATTAGTACTTCTAGGAGAAGGGCCGAAAATGTATGTAGGACAGATTTTTGATATAATTATAAATGCCCCCAAGGGGGTGGGGGAAGGGGTGTTTTAGAAGAAAAAAATTCATAACTTTGTCAATTTACAAGATATCAAATCCGCTTAAATTTATTATAAATCCTCTTAATATTATCTAAAACTTTTATATTGACAAGTTTTATATAGGACGAACCCTTATAGCAAAAAAAAAAAATTAAAAAAAAAAAATCCCTGCTGGCTCCCCTGCAAACAAGTTATTTTTCGAAGTAGGCGGTTCCAACTTCCGCCTTTCTTCGAAACTAATACATAAAATCAAGGGGCATAAAATCTCGGTCCAGTTCGTTAATGGGCAAAATCGAACCAAGGGGGGGAGGGGGGGCTTTTTGTGAAAACAGAAAAAAAACATAATTTCTTAATTATGATACTTATCGAATCATTTTGAAGTTATTATTACTTCTAGGAGAACGGCCGAAAATTTATGTATGACAGATTTTTGATATAATTAAAAATGGCCCAAAGGGGGAGGGGGGGAAGAGGGGTTTTAGAAATAAAAAATTCATAACTTCGTCAATTCACAAGATTTCAAATCCGCTTAAATTTATTATAAATCCTCTTAATATTATCTAAAACTTTTATATTGACAAGTTTTTTATAGAACCAAAAAAAAAAAATCCCTGCTGGCTCCACCTGCAAACAAGTTAGGTTTTGAAGTAGGTGGTTCCAACTGCCGCATCATGGCAAAAAGGTCATTTCTTCCGCAATTCCCAACAAATAGGCGCCCCACGGTCTGCGTCTTCGAAATCTACCTGTGCCTGTAGGCCGAGCCGTCAGGGATTTTTTAAAAGTGTATTGATTACAAATTTAGTATGTAAACACAAGTAGAATAATTTATATACCCAGAATAAAGTCATACAAGTCCATCAAAACTAATTTTTTGACATTTAGAGTAGGGTAGTACAGTCATTCAAACTGTTAAATATACTTAGGAAAATAGATTATTGAGAAAGAAGAAGAGTACTGTTTTCAGATTACTTGTATTCAATGTGTTTTCTCATATTATAGATAATTCTTAGGAAAGTTCTTAAAACATGAATTTCCAATTCATTACTAGAATGCATTTCAGTTTTATTAGAGGATGCAAGAAGTTGCAGGATTCAAAGAAGGGAATTTTTGATATTACTATGACTATCTTGAATTGAAAAATAACAGCAATATGAAATTGAGTTATTTTGCAATACCTTTGAATAACCAGTCACACCTTGGGTAATTAATTTGATTTACAAGTAAGTGAGGTCCTTAAAAGTAATTTTTTTAAATTAGAGAAAAATACAGCAACAAAAAAGTCAGGGTAAATTTACATATCAGCAGGCCAGTTGTCATCACTATTTCCGACTAGTAATTTTAATTTTATTTAGGATATAAATTTGTTATTAAATAAGATTAAGATTGGTAATCAGAAGTAGTGATAACAATTTGAGACCTGTAGACTGTAGATGTTACAATGTGACGTCGCATAGGTGTTGCACTGCGATATTGCTGAAAAAGGACATTCGCACATTTCCAGAACATTTCTGAGACCATCTGTGCGATGTACTGTAGATAATAAAATGCAATATCGCACAGATATCGCAATGCGATGGCTCATAGATGTTGCAATGCGACGTCGCTGAAAAAGGACATTTGCGCATTGTCAGAACATCTCTGAGATGTTCCGCGAGACATCACAACGTCGCAGTGCGATGTATATGCGACGTTCTAGAGATGAAAATGTGCTGTATGGGACTATTTTTAATATTGCTGTTTTAATTTTTTTATTTAACAAACTCAAAGTTTTACTGATTGATGTGTTTTTCAATAAAATATTACTATTTTTGTGATTTTTTTCATCAATAATTTTTAGAATTAAATATACAGTACACTGATTTTCTGACACTCTGTTATGAGACGATCTCAACTAAATGACACTCCTCACACATTTCATCATCTAATTTGCATGGACAATTTGCTAAAGAGGTTATTGTATTCCAAAATTCTGGTAAAAATGCATTTGGATTTACTTATAAATAATTCCAATGCTTAAAGCATGGTAAAAATATTAATAAAGGATCAACATTCTATTAAATTTATTTTAGTACAAAGTAGAATTTTGTTTCAAATAACATTGATATTTAATTACTGTAACTTCTGGTGTATAAGCCGTGGCTAAAAATATCTTTTATGAACTAGAAATTTTATTTCTTAAAAAAGATCAAATAAGTTCTATGTACAAATAGGTTATATTTTATAAATTAAACTTTTTGGTCAGAAACAGGTTTATTTGAGTCGTGGCTTATACATGGGAAATTACGATAAAAAATTTCAGAAATAAAAAAAAAATCCAGATAAAACAAATCTGTATATTAGAATTTCTCTTGCCACAAAAATAATTTATTTTTGCCTTGTTACTTGTAAAAGGTGTCATTCTTTTTGTAGAAGAAAGATAATTGTAAAATTTTCTCCTTAAATGTGCATTTTTTAAAAATTTATAGTATATTCTTTATGATAAATTATTCATTTAAATTTCTGATAATACCTATTTATTCTATTTGTTCTATTATTTATAGTTTAATCTTTGTACAGTTATAAAATGTGTCTGATAATTTTCTGACACACTCCTAGTTCCGAGAATGTCAGATTATTAAGAGTCTATTGTAGTTTTTATTATTATGGTAGAAATGTTATTTAAATTATCTTCACTACATTGATTTTAATTTTTTATCGGAAATTTGTTTTCTCTCAAATAAGTGTTTCATTAATCATAAAAATTGATAGATTAATTTATCTCTATTTATTACAGGTGGATGAAGTCATAAATATAAATACACATCACATTACTCAAAGCAATCTTTAAATTGTGCAACATGCAGCAAAATATTTCTTTACAGGATTTGTTTTCAAAAACTTCTGACTCACACCAAGAAAAATTGTTTGTTTGTCAGGTGTGCAAGAAGAATTTTTCTCAGAAGAAATATTTAATGAAGCATGTGTTAGTTCATACTGGTGAGAAACCTTTTGTGTGTGAGTTATGTAACAAGAAATTCTCTCACAAGTATCATTTAAGTAGGCATCTGTTAATTCATACTGATGATAAACCTTTTGTGTGTGAGATATGCAACAAAAAATGCTCTCGTAAAAGTGATTTAACCAAGCATCTGTTAATTCATACTGGTGAGAAAGCTTTTGTTTGTGAGATGTGCAACAAGAAATTTTCTCAAAACAAACACCTGAAAAGTCATCAATTATTTCATACTGGTGACAGACCTTCTGTATGTGAGATATGCAACAAGAAATTCTCTCAAAAGAGTGATTTAAAGAGGCATCAGTTAATTCATACTGGTGAGAAACCTTTTGTTTGTGAGATGTGCAAAGACATTTTCTGAAAACAGTAGCCTAAGAAAGCATCGATTAATTCATACTGGTGAGAAACCTTTTGTATGTGAGATATGCAGCAAAAAATGCTCTTGCAAAAGTTCTTTGAGCGAGCATCTGTTAATTCATACTGGTGAAAAACCTTTTGTATGTGAGATATATAACAAGAAATTTGCTCAAAACAGTTGTTTAAGGAGGCATCGGTTAATTCATACTGGTGAGAAACCTTTTGTTTGTGAGAAGTGCAACAAGACATTTTCTGTAAACAGTAGCCTAAGAAAGCATCGATTAATTCATACTGGTGAGAAACCTTTTGTATGTGAGATATGCAACAAAAAATTCTCTCAAAAAAGTTCTTTGAGCGAGCATCTGTTAATTCATACTGGTGAAAAACCTTTTGTATGTGACATATGCAACAAGAAATTCTCCCAAAAGAGGAATTTAAACAGTCATCGGTTAATTCATACTAGTGAGAAACCTTTTGTGTGTAAGGTATGCAACAAGAAATTCTCTCGTAGGACCCATTTAAGAGGGCATTTATTAATTCACGATAGTGAGAAATCTTTTGTTGTGTGAGATGCTCAATAAAAAAAAAATTCAAATGAATAATTTAAATGTTCAACTTTTCTCTCATACTTTTGAGAAACCTTTTTGTGAGAATTTTGCAACAAACAATTTTTTCAAATGCAGTATTTAATCAAGTATCTGCTAATTTATATTTGTAAGATACCTTTTTTCTCAGATATACAACAAGAAATTTTCTTATTAATTTATCTAAGTGTTCGATCTCCCTCTCATAATTTCTTGTTTGCAATTACCTAATTTTGACACTCTTTTTATTTTGGAACATAGGCATATTTTAGTCTTTAGAAGATAAGATTGCTTGCAAAATATTACGAACAATCACTAATATCAATTAGCAACAATTGAAATAATTTCTAATCTTATATGTCTTATATATGTAGTCAAATGTCATATATTTTATACTCTATTATTATAAGGTTTACTTATGTGTAATTTAAACTAGTTAATGAGCTAGTTAATTTCTCAAATCAACTGCAATAAATACATTTTTGTTTTGATCTCACTTTTTATTATATCAAAAATTCACAATTCTCTATGTTTTTTGCATTATGTAGATTTATTAGTGTGCAATATTTTCTGGTGATTGGCAAAATTTAAATTAAAAGCTGCTGTGTTGTGCGTGATGTCAAACTGTGAAGTTACTTGACTTTAAAATTGACTCACCTATAACGTTTAAAAGTAAAATACACTTTTTTTTAGGGGATGTGCTGCTGCACAGATCCTGCTGATCTCATTAATTTTACTGTTCCATTTTAGAATATTTTTTTTAATTTCTCTATTCGAATGTATCAAGAAAAGTGCTTTACTTAGTGGTTTAATTAGATAAGTATCACCTTTTACGAGAGCTTATCCCATAATAATAATAATGATATTTACTTAACTGCCAACCACAAAACATCTGCATCTATTTCAGAAGTTGGATAGAATCTTGTGTAAGAAAGATGACAGTAGACAGACAGTAATGTATTCAGATACTTTAGTGTAGCCCTATATATAATCTACAAATTTTCACGCACATCAAATACTGTAATAAAGGTTAATTAAGCTTGGAAACACTTTTCTGGAACTTACTGTCCATAGAATGCAATTTATCCAAATCCTTTTGTACCATCCATGTATATAAATATGTTTATGTTATGCTTACACCATTTAATATAGTAAACTTTCCTTCAACAGAAAAACTCATGCATGCAGTTGAAAACATTTTTTCAGCAATTCTTTTCCATTGACAGTAATGTGTTCTTTTGTGTTCTGTATATTATCTATATATAGTTAAAATCTAAGCTATGCTGCCCTCCATCTTCTCAACTGCCGTACCGATGTCTTGAGGGACATATAACACACATGACCAGATGTATGCATTGCAGCCGTCGGTGCACTGCTACCTGCGCATCACACTGATTTTACCCAAGTGGTGACGACATAAGTCGCTACAACTTGCAGAGGATCCCATAATCAGAAGAGACCTTCATAAAGACACCTGATCAATGACCGAAGATACCTGATGGTTTCGTTGCCAGAACCCCATAAGAGGAACCTGTCCCTAGGCCATAAATCGGGCTTCCATGATGACTCTTGCTTCCCCACAGCATGTGAATATCGAATCCTAGGATGCGACGACTAGTTTATATGCCGTAGTTACTGCTTGTGTGGTAGGAGGAGCTTCTTGCCATTCCGGGACCATGAAGAAATTCGGTCCCTGATGCATAGACACACCTTGGCTAGGGTTGTTCCCCTCCCAAGTGGCTTTGCTTTCAGTGAGCTTCCGCACCTATAGATGGTTATACTCACTTAGTATATTAATATTTAATTCTGCTGAAAAATGATAATGCATTTCTGCAATTTACTGTAAAATGAAAGTTCTTTATCCATATCCTTTTGTACTCTGCTGTATAGGAAGTTATTCATATTATATTCACGACACTAAGTGTAAAATTTAGCTCTGTATAAAAAATTTAAAACACGTTTTGAGAAATTGTAACCATAGATTTGAAATTCTTTGGGAGCCCTTTATGTGAAATATGGGTTTGATACCTATTGATCTGTAGAACACACAAGTCATTATATATTCCAATTTTGTTAAGATTGAAAAGTCATAACACAATTCAAAATACATTTCCTATAATTGTCATTCGTAGATGATAATGTATCTAAATTATTTTGTGTACCACTGTAGGAAAAGTAAAAATGTTACATGCATAGTTTTCTATAGGAAATAGATTAAGCACCAAATAAAGCGTATTATTTTCAAGTTAAATTTAACTCAGCATCATTAACGTTTACTTCAAACTATTACTCTTACAGACAGTAATCAAATATTCTGTGTGTCTATTAAAATAAACGATAAATGCCATACACACCATTTATATACAAAGTATGTTGTAGTACATATAAATTTTCTTTATTTTTGAAATAGTGTAGCATCACTAAAATATATTTCAGACAATTAACCATCATGGATCATAATATATTTGAATTCTTTTGAGTGTCCCTATAAAAAATTAATAATTCTAATTAAACCAAAGACTTTACTGCTAATTCAGTATACCTCACAAACAATTTCTGTAAATTGACACCTTAAAAAGAATCTTTTTGTGGCAGTTATCACCAGTAGATAGACATACAAACAGACACCAAAATCATTTTCTGTGTCCACAGTAAAATCTCAATTGCATTTAACCAATAAACTTCTCCTTGTTCTATGTATTAAGTGGTATAAATATTGAAAAAATTGTTTGTGTGTTTCATACACTGATTGTTATTTCATAAAGAAAGTAAAATGTAATGAAAATGTCAATAAAGGTCTGTAGATAGTGTTTGAAAGTTTTGCTTTTCTCATTAAATTCTATCTCTCTTTTTAACTCTTTTCACCATACCTAAAGAGTTTTATAACATTGATTCGTCTATCTCTCATCTGCCCAGGTTCTTAACTCTCATAAGTTACTTGGATTACCATGTAAATAATATATGTTACTGGTGTTTACTATGACACATTTGCTATTGTAAATTAAATGTGTAGCATTTATACCAGATTGATTTTAAATGTTACAATTTTCCAACATGGCGAAAAATATCCAGACCAGGATTCGAACCAGGGATCTCTTGGCTGAAGCTGCCAAAATGTTCTTCCAACTCAGCCATCCCATAAAAATATGGAGGACCTAATTCACAAAGTTAAATGTATTGATCATAGCATCTGGTCTAATATCTGAATCAGCTCAACAGAATAAACCAGGTCAACAGAGCTTACTGAGGTTTACTATGACACGTTTGCTATTGAAAATGAAATGTGTAACATTTATATTTCATTTAGAATGACACTAAAAGAATTCTATTATATTATGGTTGAGTAATTTTTTTTCAAAATCCTTTCTACCAATAAGTATATCTATTACTACATATTTCAAATCATCATGTGTTTGAAATATGTACTGTATTTATCATTTTCATTTTTACTTTTTGACTGTGGATTTTTTAAAACATAATTGCTTCAAAAATTGTGCATATAATATTTGCTAGAAATGTCTTTCCCATGGAAATTGCGGTATAAGCAGTCGGAGGGTTAAATTACGGAGAAAGTTTTTCTAAATATTATGGATAGAACAAGGGGACCCTATAAAAATTTAAACTTCATAACTTTTAAAAAATAACAATTTTGATATGAATTGCTTTTAAGAGAATGAAGAACAACTTTGAAATTTTTTTACTATTGGAACTATATTTCTGAAGCCAATGATTTAGGAAATTAGTCAATGGACAGAGGTAAGAGTTGACAGTTGATACCATTCTGTATCATTCAAGATTACAGTTTTTACATTCCATAGACATACAGTGTATGAAAGGTAAATATTGTAATCACAATAAAAACTAAATTATATAAATAATGATATATTTTTATATTGTGAAATTCCTTTAATCCATTCTCAAAATATTTATAATGACTGAATTTGTATATGTGTATGTATGAATTTATGTATTCTGTGTATGTGTGATCACAACCATTTTTCAACCATTCTGTGAGGATAACTGATAAACATTTTCTCTTATATCTCAAATAAATTATTTTTATTGCTCACCTATATCTTATATTGGTACAGTAACTGTGTTTCAACAGGCAGGGTCATACTTGGTCACTGTCAATGGCGCAGACCTTGGATTTTTATGGGGCCTAACTTTTTTAACGAAACTCGTTATTTTAGCATCTTGCTAGTGGAATCCAATAATATCCTGTACCGTTCCAGTTTTTCTTTCTGGGAGACCTCTCAATTTCTGAGCCAGATCTGAAGTTAAAATATACTTTGAAAAAAAAATAGAAATTCTAAGATAACCAGTTATATATCGATCTCATAATTTTAGCATTTTCAAAAAAGCCATTTAAAAATATTGAAATCAGGGCCCGACTTACGAGGAGAGGGCCTGTTTTGGTAATCACAGATTTTCATTTTTTTATATATATGTTGTAGGGTAGAAGCTCCTTAGTGTCAGGTTCAACGGATTTTATACAATGTTCCTTAGTTCTTGAGAAATAGGGTGTCTAATATTATAACACAACTTAAATACTTACTTTGTAATGAAATTACTACATTGGTCGTAGCTCACTTGTTATAATGTCTGCTCATTGATTTGTGGGCTTGGGTTCGAGACTGGAACAAGCTACATTTGTTTTTCTCATTTTTTTGTTTTATAAATATACTTGCAATTATAATTTAATAAGCACAGTTAAAAATTATAATATTGTGCATTAATTATAATGTTAACCAATTTTTTTTTATTTGTAACTAAATCGTTGTATAAAACATCATTAAACGGTTATTATTACTTTTTTTAATCAGTTTTAAAATATATTTTATATATTCTTTATCTATGCAATGGTATTGAACAATTGTGTCAATTCGTGATTTTAAAGAAATATCATATATATATTGCCTTAACAAATGAAGTCAATCTGATGATAATACTTCTCTGTTTTTAAAGTAAGAAACATAATTATATTAAAAATTAGCATAAGAATTAAATTACAACATATATTTTTGCATATTAAAGATTTTTAAATTTGTAATACATGCTAAGCTTGTGCTTTGAGTTATTTTGCTTTCTTATTTATCTTCTTTCTGCATTTATTTTTATTTTATTTGAAAATGGTTTTATTTTAATATAACTAGAGGGGATATAAAATTATACTTTGTAACTACTGTTACAAAGTAACTATTTAATTTGTGTTAAAATATTAGATCCCCTATTTCTTGAGAACTAGGGAACGTTGTACAAAATCCTTTGAACCTGAAACTAAGGAGTTTCTGCCCTACAACATATGTAAAAATAATCAAAATCTTAAATTACCAAGCTTGGCCCTGACCTTGTTAGGCTAACTAGGGCCCCGTGGCAAACATCATTCTGGGGGACCCTCTTCTGTCTATCCATAGAAATTATTCATGAATTATGCTGAAGTGACTAGTACTAAACTTCATACCCATTGTATGTATACGTAAATTTCATGTCAGGTACTATTCACATCTGTATACAGGGTATCCCCAGAAAGATGGTCAAAAGTTTAAGAAGAAATACTTGTAGGAAGATACTAGAAAAAAGGATGGATTATTTCACGGGAGTATTTGTTTCAAAACTTACCCCTTGCTTATTTATGTGTTATGTCATAAGATGTCTAAAAGATAATGCAGCCCCAAATTGATCATCATTAATGGTTTTAACTTGCCTCATTAAGAGAACAACATCAGTAATGAATATTTTCTTAAAAACAATGGAATAATAAGTTGTTATAATAAAATCTTAATTATTAGTTTTCTAATGACAGTTCATTCTTTTATGAAGGGAGAAAAAGCGAATACAGAAAGCAGAGAGGGGACAGGAGAACCACACTCCCTTCCTAAGCTTTTAAAAGTGTTAGAATTTTGGTCATTATTGGCCAATTTTAACCGTTTTCCACCCTTTTAACACAAGTCTTTTGTATTAAGAGGGTGCCCTACTTTTATAGGAGCCACCTCAAATGGGAGGGCCGGGACAGCTGCCACACATACCTCTGCATTAGTCAGGTCCTGATAGAAGTGTGAACGAGAAATTTTTTAAAGAAAGCTGCCATTAGCTTAAGAGTAAAGCCAACTGATGCAGTTTTTAATAGTTTCCTTTCATTAGACTTAGGCTTGAAATATATTAGGTTCAAACTTTTGCCTGGCCCGCGTTTAGAGAAAAAAATCTATAAAGCCTAGCCCTGGCTGAGTCTAATGAAAGAAATTGGCAATATCCCACATACAGACTTCTAACTCAGACTTATACAGCGAAATCACTCAATATTACAACCTAACTATTGAAGTTCTTACTTGTTTGTTATTTTTTAACTCCTTACAAGTTCGTGAGTTATTTCATTAGTTAAAAAAATATAATATTTATAGATAAAAGCTTGTTTACTAATATTAATCAGAACGTTGGTGTAAATTGACCGTTATGGACATTTTAAAAATATTTTTAGGAATATTGTTTGAAAAAAGTTATGGAAATATTAAGTATTCAGCCAAATTCACTAGTGAGAATTTCTTATTTTTTACTATTTGTTGTAAAGTGGGGAAAGGAAAAAAGTAGAAATCCATAAGTAATATAATAACACATTTCAGAGTAAAATCAGGATTTTTTTAGAAATTGGATTCCTGTATGCAAATCAGAAAGTATGTACAATTTTGTCTCTCTGATGACAATATAATGTTTTCAGAGCTTATCATCAATTGATACATTCAATTTTATTAAACTTCTATAATATGTTGGGAAAAGAATTTAGAAATCCCAGATACTTTTTAGGTATGAATTTTGTGGTAACAGTCCTCTATTTTTTATTCTTCTGCAGTGCCTTTACCAACACTGCTAACTCCGTGGTGCAGCTAAAAGAAAGATTAACTGTTGTTAACTTTAACGGCAACCGCAACTATGTTGCTTGCACTGATGTGAACCGATTTGGAAATCATTCATTCTACGAACTCGTACGATGTAGTACGCATTCGTTTTCATCTCAATTTTTCTATGTGTTTGTGATGTTAATTTAATTTAGTTATTAAATTATAGAATTGTATTGCTGACCATTTACTTTCTACTGTGACACATGGCTACTGAATACAAATTAAAGTTAGCAGTCTATTGAATGGATTTGCAACCGGCACGTGGTCCAACATCAATAGCTGTAGTGGTGACCTGAACACGAGGGTGTTATAGCGCAATTTCTTCTCATCTTTGCCAAGCATAAGGAATAACATAAATGCTCCATCCGATTTTATTAACGTCGCTGTGTGTAAGAATTTCCCGTATATATTTCTGGTGAAAGGTGCGACATGTGACTAATTTTACCCACGTGAGATTTCAAATGATGAGCGCAGCAATCGACGAGGGATCGACGCTGTTAAAACTAGGTAAGACCTCATATTACTCCATCTTTTGGTTAGTTATTTGAGCTTTTTCATTTACATTTTATTCCTTGTAAATTTGCAATAGAGCTTGTAATTTTAGAATCCTTATAAATTTAAATTTGCCATGATTACTCCAACTGATCTTAACATTAGTAAAGTAGGCCTAAAACTGCCTCCTTTTTGGGACAAACACCCCATATTATTGTTTGCCAATATAGAAGCACAATTCGCTGTTTCTGGAATCACTCAGGACACAACAAAATATTATTGTGTTGTTTCAGCTCTTACTTCGGATATTTTAAGTTATGTCAGTGATATAGTCTTAACACTGCCTGTAGACGATAAATATGAAAAGCTTAAATCACGGCTTGTTTCTGATTTTTCCGATTCGGAGCAGAGACGAATCAAAGCCGTTCTTTCAGAATTAGTCTTAGGTGACAACAAACCTTCCCATTTATTACGCAAGATGAAGCAACAAGCTGGGACAACCCTGGGCGAAGATTTTCTCAAAACGCTCTGGTTACAACGTTTACCAGCTCAGGCTCAAGCTATCTTTTCGGTCTCGGAAGACAGTCTGGATAAACTGGCCTTAATGGCAGATAAAATTCATGAAACTGCAGGCGCGGGGGTTGAGGAAGTACAATGCTCAAAAACTTCCCTTTCGGAATTCAGTAAGTTACGGGCGCAAATAGCGGAGCTTAGTAAACAGGTTGAGCACTTTTCTAGAAGTCGCGAGCGTCAAAACAGAGATTTCAATAATAGATCTTTTTCCGGGCGACGACGTTCTCAAACACCCAAACACAAAGAATCGCGTAATCAGTGTTGGTATCATTGGAAATTCGGTGAATCTGGCAAGCGATGCAAACCTCCGTGTTCCTTCAATTCTAAAAAAACTAGATGAGAAATCACATAATCTGGCACAATGTGATTTCAAACCAAACAATAAAAGCCGCCTTTTTGTATCCGATCCTGTTTCTAAATTGACATACTTAGTTGATAGTGGTTGTGATGTTTGCGTATTACCGTATCATAAAAATATTTCAAAATCAAATAGTGATGTCCTTAATTTATATTCGGCAAATGGTTCTGCGATTAAAACATATGGTGTTAAAGTCGTAACTGTAAGCTTAAATTTACGTCGTAAATTTCAATGGCCGTTTGTTCTTGCTAACATTAGTAAACCGATTATTGGCGGCGATTTTTTACGCCACTATGGTTTGTTAATCGATCTCAAACAGGGATGTTTTCGGAATCCCCTTACTAAGCTAACAAGCAGTGGCACAAAATTGGCAGATAATACGCCACAGGTTACATTAATTGAAAACAATTTGGCCTATCGGAATATTTTAGGAAAATATAATGATGTGGTACGCCCTTATCCTAAATTGCAAGAAGTTAAACATAATACCGTATACAGAATTTTGACGAAAGGGCAACCAGTTTTCGCACGCCCACGTAGGCTTCATCCAGTAAATTTAGCTGCAGCTAAACGTGAATTCGAGTACATGCTGGAGCAAGGCATTTGCAGACCTAGCACATCTAATTGGTCTAGTCCTTTACACCTTGTATCTAAGGATTCTGGAATAGATTTTCGTCCTACTGGCAATTATAGAGCCCTAAATAGGATTACAATACCGGACAGATACCCGATACCTCATCTTTAAGACTTTTCGAGCCAATTGCATGCAAAAGTTATTTTTCAAAAGTGGATTTAGTTAGAGCATATCATCAAATTCCTGTCCATCCAGATGACATTCCAAAGACTGCAATTACTACCCCATGTGGTTTATTCGAATTTCTATATATGCCTTTCGGTTTATCTAATGCCGCCCAAACATTTCAAAGGTTCATAAATGAAGTATTGCAGGGGTTGGATATTGTTTTTGTATATTTACACGACATCCTTATTGCTAGCCGTTCGGATGATGAACATCAAATGCACCTCGAATGTGTTTTCAGGGTTCCTGAATTATCTTTTTTAGGTTATTTGGTAAATGAAAACGGAATTAGGCCGCAACCTGAACTTGTCGAACCAATTTTAAAATATGAGCTACCCAAAACCATGAAAGAACTCCAGCGTTTTATCGGTTTATTAAATTATTATCGTAGGAATGTAAAGCACGCTGCTCATATTCAAGCCCCACTCAATGAGATGCTGAAAGGTACTAAGAAGGGGAAGAAAAATTTTGCTATTGACTGGACTGAAGCACAAACAGCAGAATTCAAAGTTTGCAAGAAACAGCTTGTCGATGCTGCACTCTTGGCTCACCCAGATCCGGAAGCACATTTAACGCTTTTCACCGATGCTAGCGATACAGCGGTGGGTACTTCACTAAATCAGTATAAATAACTTAACAATGAGATCAGTGTCGAACCTTTAGCATTTTTCTCAGCGAAGTTGTCTCCGTCTCAGCGAAAGTGGGATACATATGATCGCGAATTGTATGCGATTTATGCCGCCATTCGACATTTTAAGCACATGCTTGAAGGCCGAAAATTTACGATTTTCACCGATCATCAACCCCTCCAGTACGCTTTCTTACAGAAAGCAGATAAGTGTTCTCCGAGACGATTGTGTCATTTGGAATTTATTGGTCAATTTAGTACCGGTATTCAATTTGTAAAAGGCTCTGATAACATACCAGCAGATATGCTATCGAGAATTGAGGCCTTAGAACTCCCAAATGCCTTGGATTATTCCACAATTGCACAAGCTCAAAGTTCAGATACTGAGCTGCAGGATATAATCAAATCAAAGACGGGTTTAAAATTCCAGCCTATGATTTTACCAGAAACTGAAATTCGACTTTGGTGTGATACTTCCACAGAAAACTTTCGCCCTTATCTTCATCTGGCATTTCGGAAAACCGCATTTAATATACTTCATAACTTAGCTCATCCAGGTGTTAAAGCTACCGTGAAACTCCTAAGATTTCGTTTCGTGTGGCCGAATATAAAGAAAGATGTTGCTATTTGGACGCGGACATGTATTCCATGTCAGAGATAAAAAAATATATCGCCATACCAACAGTCCGGTTCAAAACATTAAAATTCCGGATAAGAGAGCACGTTCACATAGATATCGCAGGCCCTCACCCCCTTCTCAGGGATATACATATTGCTTGACAATGATCGACAGTTTCACGCGTTGGGTAGAAGCTTTCCCAATTCCCGACATATACGCTGATACCGTAGCTAGAGTGTTTTATGAAAATTGGATAGTTCGTTTCGGTGTTCCCAGACTGGTTACATCAGACCAGGGTAGGCAGTTCGAATCGCTTTTAATGGCAAGTTTAATGAAACTATTAGGAATTAAAGGCATACATGCCACGTCATACCACCCAATGTCTAATGGTTTAATTTAAATTTGGCATCGTGCAATGAAATCGGCCTTAAAAGCTCATTTAACTAACCGTTGGACAGAGGTCTTACCCACAGTGTTGCTCGGGATGTCAACTGCATTCAGAGATACCATCAAAGCAACCACATCTGAACTGGTGTATGGTACTGCCTTAAGATTACCTGCATAATTTTTCGCACCAACTCCTACTGACTTTAAACGCAGCCCAGTTTGTGACACGCCTAAAAGAGGTCATGCAGCAAGTGTCTCCATCTCCAACCAGCAACCACAACACTAAGAGTCGGACATTCGTCTCAAAAGACCTTAAAATTTGCAGCCAAGTTTTTGTGCGACATGATGCTGTCCAGCCGCCTCTAAAACCTCCGTACGATGGACCGTTTATTGTTCTGCAACGATCGGACAAAGTCTACAAACTACAGGTTGGTGATAAAACCGATATTTGTATCTATCGATCGTCTAAAACCTGCATTTATTCTAAACTGTCCAGAATCAACGACTGTTCCTTCCACCAAAGGATTAGTGCCAACATCTGCACGTTCGAGCAAAGTACCAGAGGCAACTCCTGAAGTCTGCAAGCCAGAATTGGTGAAAACACTAGAGGTTAAAAGTACCCGTTCAGGACGGCAAGTCCATTTTCCCGCACGCTTCAGATAAGGTAACGCTTCACTAGGAAGGGGGTACTGCATTCCCCTTACCCAGGTAGCACAGCAATATCGGTCCGATATTGACCAATATCGGGCAATCTTGGCATGCATCGGCGAAGACCGGTCACGTTTTACCGATATTGGCCGATATTGATCAATGTTGGCCGATGTTGAATCTGTAATATTACAATTTCTCTAATGTTCGATATTTAAATTTTTAACTTATATATAGTTTTTTTTTATAGCAAGGTAGCAGACAGAAAACAATTTAAACGACACTTTAAGTTCTGTAAACCTATGGCAAAAAACTCATATTGGCAAACATCGGGCGACATCGATCAAGATCGACAGGCTGGGATGTGCATGATTACAACTGCAATTCAACCAATCAGAGACAAGCATCCTTTTCCTTCAGATTAAAATAAAACATGGCCGCCCTCACGCACGCTAGTTGTGTCGTGAAAATTGTAAACATCTTTAAAGAAGACTCTTTTTACTCTCTAATCGGTATGTATTGCTATTACTTATAATCTGTACTGCTTTTTGAACATTTGAAGATATAATTTTATGCATTTGATGAAATAATTTTAATTTAAACGTATTTTTTATCTGTTTAAGCCTAACGCTAATTGTTATATATGGTTTAATGTTTTTGTTATTATTTTTTTGATTGCTTGTCTTGATTCTAATGAACGATTTTTTAAATTTTGTCATAGAACTAGAATGCGTATAGGTATGCTATTGAAATTGGTATTTTCTATCTCAAATATTTTGTGCCTTTGTGTAGGATGTAGCTTATATATTTACTTTTAAATTTCTTCCTAAAACCATTTTTCAAGGCAATCGCAGTGGAATGTATTTTCAAAAATATTTTTAATTTCTCAGTTTAATAAGATTTACATATTTTGTTTGATTTACGATTTTCTGTGTCTGACCTTTCATATTGTCATTTATGTTTTAAAGTTTAAGATAAATAAATTACTGTTCTTCAGATGTCTTTTTTAACAACAAAACATACGTTCTACATTTAAGAAAATTATTGGAACAGATGTGGAATCCCTGGTCACGGAATTTTGGATTTCTTAAATATACATGCGCATTAATTTTCTTTTTATTTTAAAAATCAACATGCAATTTCCCAACTTTCTCTTTTATTCCTGTAAAATGTAACATTCCTTCGTCGCATACATGTTAAAGTAATATATATGATATCGACATTCTTTATATGATAAGTTTTGTTACAAAAGCGATAAAGTATTTTTGGTTGCTGCATTATACTAAAACATTAATATACAAACACAGCTGCCAACACTTTCCCATTTCTTACAAGTCAAATAAACATATTTTTAATAAGAATTATAACTTAATAAATTTATTATTAAGTACTAATAATTATTACTTAATAAATTAAATCAAAGGTTGAATCTTCAAACAAGGGCGATAATAATTCTTTAACATGTATATTCTAAATAATTCTTTAACATGTATTCATAATCTTTCATCATAAACATACAATTAAAATTTTTCTGTGGATTTTTAACCATTTATCTTTTTTTTTTTTTTTCAGAATCCTAATTGTATTATGGTGTTTATGTAGAAAAAAAAAAAAAAGATATTTAGCAGGTAAACGTATTTTTAATCTGTTAAATGTATTAAAGTTTAAGATAAGACACTTATATTGTGGAATTGTAGTGAATATATGATAGTAATTATCCTTTTAATACTGGAAAAGTGTTAAAAGTAGAAAATGATATTTGTAGTAAAGATGTGAGAAATCTCCACTTTTCAGAATGGTCAAATTGAAACTGTAAATATTAAATATATTTTATGGGACAATTTGTTTTAGATATCCCTTTTTAAATATTTTTGTTGATCCTAATGTCAGAATCCTAATGTCGCCCTATGTAATATACAGGCATGAAAGTTCTCAGCTTTTTAACTGAAATCGGCTTTTTTTTTATGTCACTTTGGCAGCTTCTGAGATTGATGCAATATTAAAAGGATAATATGAAAAAATCATAACCTGAAAAATTAGAGAGGAAGCTTTAAAATGCACTAGTTTTGATATTTGTAGTAAAAGATGCGAGAAATTTTTAACTTTTTATAATGGTCAAATTGAAATTGTAAATATTTGATTTTTTTTTATGGGCCAATTCGTTTTAGAGACCCCTTTTTAAAGATTTTTGTTGATCCTAATGTCGCTCTGTGTAATATAACAAGCATGAAAGTTCTCAGCTTTTTAACTGAAATCAACTTTTTTTTTAAATGTCACTTTGGCTGCTTCTGAGACTGATGCAATAATAATATAGCATATAGCATGAATAACGGAAAATAGTTGTGAATAAAAACAATAATGGTTTACATATACCTAAATCAATTATATTGTTTAATTTTCACTGATATTTATTTCTGCATGTTATATTGCAATAATAATAATAATACTTTCATGCCTGTATATGTATGGTAAGTATGAAAACTTATGGTGATCATGAATCTGCATCAAATCCTATTTAATTTCTGAATGAAATAAATATGCCACACTTATAGCATAAAAAGGTGTCTTATTCCCACCTAAAATTTTAACTTTGCATTATTTAATAATGGAATGATGCCCGCAAGCTAATGTTAAACTAGGGGAGTTTTGTTTAGAAATTTCTCGTTTGCATTTTAATATTTTGAAATGATTTTTTTACATAAAATATCTGAGGTTGATGTCTATCTGAGTTTCTTTGTACTTTTCTGATTTTGGTTGAATTTTTCTTTCTTTGAAGACACTTTTAGTTTATATCACTTAAGATATTTCAGAATTATTGATTTTTGTTTTGGTTATTTATTTTTATCAGCTGCCATTACTTACAAGTCAAATAAACATTTTTAATAAGGATTATAACTTAATAAATTTATTATGAAGTAGTAATAATTATTACTTAATAAATTAAATCAAATCTTACCAAATAAAAACAAAACCCATTTTATAATTTTATCTTACATTATAAAATACTTCATAAATGTTTTGTTCTTATTTGACTAGGGAGGGGGGGGGGAGCTGTGGAAAATAAAATCTAGTTTTTGCATTATAAATAATTTTTTAACATGTATTATAATACGTTTCAAATTTTTCTGTTGATTTTTAACCATTTAGCTTTCTTCTTTTTTTTTTTTTCCCCCAGGATCTCAATCGTACTATACTCTTTGTCATCTGCCACCCTCTTGTGAACAAAAACGGTCATTGAGTCTTCAGAATCATATACTTAAGATACTCTATCGTAAGTATGCATGTTTTGGGATTTTTTTATTCTGATTGTCATAACAATGAAAATGACTGGTCCAAAGTATGTTTATTTGACTTAAAAAAAAACAGAAATTTGGCAGGTATATTATTGTAGAATTGTAGTGAATAATATATTACGATAATTATCCTTTTGATATTGGAAAAGTGTTAAAAGAAGAAAATTATATTTGTAGTGAAAGATTCGAGAAATCTTCAATTTTTAGAATGGTCAAATTGAAACATTGAAACACATCAATTGTAAATATTAGATTTTTTATGGGGCAATTTGTTTAGAGATCCCTTTTTAAAGATTTTTGTTGATCCTAATGTCGTCCTATGTAATATACAAGAATAAAAATTCTTAGTTTTTTTACTGAAATCGGTTTTTTTTTTTTTTTTTTTTTTTTTTTTTTTTTTAAATGTCACTTTGGCTGTTTTGGAGATTAATTAAAAGGATAAAAAAAAAACAATGCCCTGAAAATTTAGAGAAGGGGTGGGGGGGGGAGATAGATAAAATTGTAATGGTGTACAAATTCTGTGCTTTTAAATTTTCCTTGTAACATATGCAACATTTAAAATGTAAAATTAATAATATAAGTTTAAAAACTGATTTTAAGATGCATAACAAAATAATTAATATGTGTGCTCAGTTTTTTTTCCAGTGTTCCCAGTTTCAGTGAATATTCTTTCAAATGCAAAATGAAGGTTGGGGGGTACTAAAATAAGAAATAGAAATAGTTTTTAAAAAGTGCTAAACTAATATATATACTTTTTTAACTATTTTGTGCTCATAATGCATGCATATCATGCAAATTTTGCAATATTATCTCCGATTTTGCTTTAGAGTGTTTTCTTCCCGCAAAGTTTGCTTCAGTTTGAGTAGCTTAGCTATGCTAATATAGTACAGAAATTTTAGCATGAGGATGTGTTTGAACTTTGAACTCATAATATAGCATGAATAACCGAAAATAGTTGTGAATAAAAACAGTGGTTTCAATTTTAATGTCTTTTAACTTTAATTGCATATTTATTTTACATATACCTAAATCTAATTACATTGTGTAATTTTCACAGATATTTATTTCTGCATGTTATATTGCAATAATGACACTTTCATGCCTGTATATATATGGTAAGTATGAAAACTTATGGTGATCATGAATCTGCATAACTCAGAAATTTAAACTTTTCAAATCCTATTTAATTTCTGTATGAAATAAATGTGCCAGACTTATAGCATAAAAAAGCATCTTAATCCCACCTAAAATTTAAACTTTGCATTATTTAATAATGGAATGATGCTCACAAGCTAACGTTAAACCAGGGGAGTTTAGTTTAGAAATTTCTTGTTTGCATTTTAATATTTTGAAATGATTTTTTTACCTAAAATATCTGAGGTTGATGTCTATCAGAGTTTCTTTGTACTTTTTCTGATTTTGGTTGATTTTTTTTTCTTTGAAGACACTTTTAGTTTTTATCACTTAAAATATTTCAAAATTATTGATTTTATTTATTTTTTTTAGAACATAATATTTTTCCCAACAGACTGTTCATCACTTATTAGTCTTGAATCAGTAAGTTCAGACTTAGATTCAGAATGAAGAAATCCAAAAAATAAAATTAATAAATTGTTAATTTTATTAAACATTAAATTGATTTGCAGAAAGTTTTTGACACAATATTTATGTGCGCAGAAAATTTTTGGTTTTATATAAGTCTGCTGATTGATGAATTTTGCTATTTTTTACATGAATGATTGAAGAATTTTGCAGGATTTTTTTTTATGATGTTAGGCTGACAAACTTTGCACTTTTGTGGTGATGGACTGATTGATTTTGTACTTTTTTACTAAGACTGAATGATAAATTTCATTGAAATTGAGAATTTGAAATGTTCTGTAAAGAAGCCCATTGTTCTGTGACATACATCACACTTTTAACCATATTCTGCTTTTGGTAAAAACTACTTTCTAGGGAACATTTATATAATTTTTGACGTCACTTCTGGCAAGAACTAATATTTCAATCTATGAAAAGTGAAACAGATGAAGGAATCAATGTCTGGTGAATATCCCCGGGTTTGATTGCTCTCTGAGGATCACGAGTGTGTAGTTTTATTGTGTAACAAACGACTACCATGAGTGATCTTCTGCAAGCACGTAAAATTTGATGTTCCTCTGTGCTAGCTGCTACTTTAAAAAATATGTTGGCTTGAAATTTTACCTTGAAGATCTATTGATAGAATAGGAGTATCGTTTCTGTGCCGAAAAAGAAGAAAATGAAGTAAGTTTATTGAAGTAACGTCAAAAATAATATCGATGTGGAAACAAGCTTTTTATATATATATATATATATATATACTAAATTATTTAGCTAAATTAAGTTTTCATAAAAATAGCATGTTAGTTTCGATTAGTCTGCGGTTTTAAGATAGTGAAAACCAAATTTTGATAATTGCATTCTGAACTATCCTGTGTTTCATTGGTAACCATTTCATTTTTATAAAAGTCTTGCTGCAAATTAAGTAGTTTTAGGTACTTTGTTATTCTTATTCACTATAATTTCTTTATATCTCTATAAATAATTATTGTATGTTCAGAAGATTGGCTTCATATTATGCAGAAAAATCTAGAATCAGTAAGTTCAGAGTGAAGACAGTCAAAAAGATAAAATATATTAACACAAGTTTGGTTAAATATTTTGGGTGAAAAAAAAATAATTTTCAAGTTGTAATTTTTTAATATTAAATTCAAATCTAGCATTTACATTATATAGTTTGTAAATAAAAAGGAGAATAAGTAAGCATAGTATAAGTAGTAATAAGTTATTAATTTTCATGATGAAAATTCACTTGGACAAATTTTGATTTTTGCTCATTCTACTTTTCTAGTGAGTGTGAAAATGAAGTTTGATAAAGCAAAAACAACTGTTATCTCCAGCCCCATTGAAAATGTCCTGTGCGATCTGCCAATTGGGATGGAAACTGTTTTCAAAGGAAAAGAAGGAGAACATAGGAACAAGAAATAGATGACTTGGAGAAAATTTGAATGTAATATGATAATATAAATAGTGATAGTTTGTGAATAAAAAAAAAGTTTAATTTGACATGTTGTGATTTCAAATAAATGCAATGGTCTGTAATTTTTTGCAATGTTTTATTTATCTTATTCAGGACAGCAGGTCATTTAGTGATCAGAAGACATTAATGGGGACTGTTCAATGATTCGAAAACACCTGCTAGCTTGTTGAAGCTATGGGCAGGTTCTTTTCTAATTTCCTGTTTAAATTTGATTTTTTTTTTTTTTTTGCATTGGATAGTTGAGATTAACCTCAGCTATCTTATGCAAAAAAAAAAAAAAAAAAAAAAAAAAAGAAGTTCAAATTTAAACGAGAAATTAGTAAAGAACCTGCCCATAGGTTTAACATTAGCGAGCAGGTGTTTTAGTGTCAGTGAAGAGTCCCCTTAAGCCTAACGCCAATCATTCTCCAGAAAAGAACTGCAGAGGGAAAGTTGTCATATAAGGTAAAGGCAAAGTGTTCTTGGCTCAAATGATTCAATTTTTAGGAAGTTTTATTTATTTATAATAATTGAGTTTTGTTTTAGCACTTTTAAAACTAGTGTTCCATGTTTGAGATATTTTAATAGAATACTATTTATAAAATAAATTTACAAATCTTTAAAATCATTAAAAATTAATTTTAAAGGCTTTGTGAAACAATTCATAAAATCCAATTAAAATTGGAATTTTTGTAAAACATACATAAATAATTGTGATATTTGAAAGTTAAGCTCTTTTAAAATTTCTATTTCAAATGCATTAATTGTACATAATTTCGAGAAAAGAATAGTTTTCCTGACTTTGTTTAATGCCTTTGCAAAATATTATTGACTGTTTAAATGGTGATTTCAGTTGCACTTTCTATTTAAAATTGCCATTAAAAAGTAATTTTAATTAAAACATATAAAAATTTAATGAAAAATATAATATTCACTGAATAATATAGAATTCTAACCGAGTGTTTATCCGCTAGTTGTATACACGAGTCTCTGATTCAAAATGAAAAGAGTCCTAAAAATAATTTTTTTTTTTTTTCAAAGAAAAAAATTTAAATTAATGAATTTTTGTATTGATTTTTGATAATTTTTAATATAAAGTAATTCAATTTTAAAAGTTATACAACAGGTGGATTTTTGCATAAGTAATTTAACGAATTGTTTTCAACTAAATTTTGCCAGATTTTTTTTTTCAGTTTATATAAATACAATTAAATAAATCTGAAGATTTATATTTATGGTAAGAGCAGAAAAGAATAAATCCCTACAGCTACATGTTATTTTTCTTAAATTTTTAATAATGGTTAAATATTTCTATTGATTATGTGAAAAAAATTTATAAAAAATTGGTAATATGGCAAAAAAAAATATATATATATGCTGTATGTTACAATTTTCAATCTTACCACTTGCACAAATTCAAATTATTACTATGGATATAATATGATTTTTTATTTTTAATGAGAAAAGTAACATTTAATTATCTTTTTTACATTTTAATGTTTTCACAAAGAACACTGAAACTGAAAAAAAAAAAAAAAAAAAAAATCAAAATGTAACTATTATAAAATTTTGAATAAATCATTTTATTAATATTAAATTTAATAAAATACTTTTTTAGTATTCTTTCATTCATAATCTTTAATATTACAACTATATCTAATGGATATAATAATAAAAACTGAGGCTTTTAACAAAACAGTTAATCCATGTGGCATTTTAAATGCTTATATATACATGGATTAGCTAATTCAAAGCTGGACTCACCAATATAAAATGGTAAACCTTTTTTTCCTAATGTAAAGAGTTATTGATTTCTAATATTTTGCTAAGACTGGTAATCAATATCTCCCTATATGAGAAAAAAAAAAGATTTGCCATTTTATAGTTCTGAATCCAGTTTTGGCCAATATCGGTCGGTCCGACCTCCACCGATATCGGTCGTTTCGGGGTTGACCGATATCGGTCGGTCCGGCGTTCAACGATATCGGTCGGTCCGGGGTTCATCGATATCGGTCGGTCCGGGGTTGACCGATATCGGCCGGTCCGGCGTTCACCGATATCGGTCAATATTGGGTCCCGATATAGGCTGATATTGGAAAAAAAGCTAGCCATGCAATATCGGCCGGTCCGGTGTTTACCGATATTGGTCGATATTGCGAAATCGTTGTTCCCGATATAGGCCGATATTGCTGTGCTACCTGGGTACCAACACTTCTAACTCCATGGTTCAGCTAAAAGAAAGATTAACTGTTATTAACTTTAACGGCAACCGCAACTATGTTGCTTGCACTGATGTGAACCGATTTGGTATTCATTCGTTTTACGAACTTGTACGATGTAGCACGCACTTGTTTTCATCTCAATTTTTCTATGTGTTTGTGATGTTATTTTAATTTAGTTATTAAATTATGGAATTGAATTGCTGATCACTTACTTTCTTCTGTTACGCATGGCTACTGAATACACGTTAAATTTAGCAGTCTATTAATTTAATTAGTAACCGTCACGTAAACCAACATCAATAGCTGTAACATATATAACAAACAAAAACACAACAAATGTTAGGTAAAAACGCAAAGTCACCCTTATCGAACTCTGAAAGACGTGGAAACTCCCTTCAAAAGCGCCAAAGAAGCAGTCTCGATCGAGATTAGTAGCTTGTAAGTTATTTCTTAGTCTCCTGCTGATCCAGCCGTTGCACTGTAGGAGATTTGTCAACTCTGGCTGGCAAAAAGTCAATTTCATAAAGTACAACGCAGGTTTGAATGGATGGATGCATGTTGAAGCTGAATCATTGGTGAATCACGTGACACCCTTTTTATTTCACTTAAGCGAATACCTCCTATTATCAGTTGAAACTGAGGCGTTGCGTTGAGTGCATCGGCGGCAGATTGTTGTTCAGTTTGACTTTCCATTTTCGATTGTGAATAACTTTATTTCTGGAAATTTTTAAAATTTAATTGTTATGGATAGCGACGAAGCAGGTATATATTCATATATTTTTAATATTTGAATTAAGAAAAAAAATAGTTTTAGTAGTTGCAAGAGTAATATAAAGTAATGCATATTTTTCCATTATTTTGTTTGCATGTTTTCCACTTCACGAAGAGTTTAGTTATATTTCCCGACATTTCCCGGCAAAGTTTCTTTTTGCAACAATAAATATAGGCCTTTTACTTTGTGGTTTTGTTTAAAGTAACTCCGAATCGTCCGTTTTTTAAAATGAAGACACTAAAGCATTCGAAAATAGTATGCATTGATTTTTAGTTCATATTTTTAATATGAATTCTAAAATGAAAAATATTGTTATGGATAATTATAAAGCAATCCCGTGTTATTATTTTTCAGCCATTTTAATTAGAATAAAAGTTATATAAATTTTTTTAAAAATTGTTTGAAAACATTATTAAAAATGTTATTAATTCCAGTTTATCTTCTTTTAAGCTCTTTTAAAAAAAACTGAAGTAATTTATGGCTCGTTATTAACATTTATTTGTCTAAAACTAAGTCGAGTCAATTTTGCTTATGATTTTATTAAAAGTTAGCGATTTCCTAAAAAAATAACGGATTGAATGATTTTATCTATCTAAATTGCATACATCTATTATGCATTATTTTTTGTTTATATTTTGTATTTTTTTCCTCAAAAAGAATTGTTTAGCACTATGCAATAACCGAATTTACCAAATATACATGATAGATTAAACTTTCTGTAAAATTATCTTCTTAACAGGGATACTTTTGATGACGATGAAATTAAAACACTCAAGCACAGTGTCTTCCGATTTAAATGTGAGTTGAAAAGCAAATGGATTGCAGCCCATTATAAACCAAATGTATTTGTGAAAAATAATAAGGAATGGCTTGAAGGTACAATTGAAATTCCAGGAAAAATAAATTATCCAGGAGGCCAACAAAAGCTTTCAACGAATCAAGTGATAGGTCAAAGCGAAGAAAGTCTGAAAGCCGTGGATCTGAAAGCTCGACAAATGTGGAAATACTTACACATGCCGCTCCGGTAAAGTTAGAAACCTCTGGAAAGAGAGATGCTACCCATGTACTTAAAGAAATAACCCATTCACCAATGAGTTCAACAAAATATAAAAAAGCATATTTGAGAACTCAGCATATAGAAAAGAAAACTTAAATGTCCCCTTTGGAATCATTGTCATTATTTTTCGAAGTTAACCTTTCCAGAAACTAATGTGAAATTATAAGAAGATATAAAAAAATGTACACCCTTGCTATGCTCTTCTACAGCGGGCTAAAATTGACTGCTATCCAGACAAAGAATCTTTTAAAATTACAGAAACTTGCGCTGAAATCAATATTCGAGATTTACTTCATTTAACAGTGACACGATTATTTATTTATTTGGTGGAAGTTTTGGAAATTTTAAATGAAGAAGAAAGATGCGCTTTAATTCTTATATGTAAATGGGGCTGCGATGAGTCGCAACAAGAACAATACAAGCAAAAGTTTGAAAATGAGTCCCCTTCCGATGCGCACATATTCCAAAGCTCGTTTGTTCCAATTCAGTTAATTTGCATCGTAAACAACAAGATTATTTGGCAAAATCCATTACATACATTACTACCTTATTGCAGACCCATGCGGATAAGATATGAAAAAGAAACAACTGAAATTATTAATGACGAGATTAATTACATAAAAAATGCGTTAAACTCTGCCCTCAAAAATTACGTTAGAGAAAAGTACATTTATTGTAAAACATTAAATGATACTTACTATGGTCGATGGAAAATTTGAAACGCAGCGACAAGTACAAAATCGACAATGCGTTGCTACATTTGTGGACTGCTGTCGAAAGATTTTAATGATCTTTCTAAAAAGAAAAACATCAAACCCGAAACGTTAGAATTTGTTTGTTTGTTTGGTCTAATTTTGACGGCCGATTATCTTCTCGAGGGATACAGGCCCTAGGAGGGGGGTGCCCTTCGTGGGGTCTTTCTAAGGGATCCTAACCCGTATTTACAGCAAGGTTCGAAGAAAATCACGGAAAACTCCGAAAAGTTAGGTCGACGAGCGCGACAGGGGTTTGAACCCAGCACCTTACGTCTACCAACTTTGAGAGCAGAACCTCTCAGCCACTGGTGGGGCTATCGTTAGAATTCGGACTATCGATTTTATATGCTAGAATTTGACTGTTTGAAAAATTTGTTGCATTTAGCGTACAAACTATAAAAAAATGGAGATTGAATACAGAAGATGAAAGTGCTATCGCTAAAGAAAGAAAATTGACCATTCAAGAAAATTTCAAAACAAAATTAGGTTTACTTGTAGATAATATACCGTTTTAAAGTTATTCTTGAAACCATATCCAGTTATCACAAAATTCACCTAGATAAGTTTAAAGAATATACAGAGAAGACAGCAGAAATCTACATCCAATTATATAAATGGTTCCCAATGTCACACACAAAGCACAAAATATTAATACATGGCCCCACTGTAATAGAAAAATAAGCAATGTCCGAAGAAGCAGCCGAAGCACGGAACAAACATTTTCGCTCATTTCGTCAAAATTTAGCACGAAAATTCTGCATCAACAACGATATCGATGCAGAGATATTTTATCTCTCTATTGATGAAGTTTTAATTTCATAATGGGATATTAATCAGAAAAAAATGCTGTAGTATTTATGTTGTTTATTAAGTGCAAACGGTTTAGTCTCACATAAACGGACTGCACTCAACATAGGTACATTTTAAAATTTCAGTTTTAAAAATTATTTTTAAAACCATACTAAAATTAATTGAGATACAGTTTTCAAACAAATTGCATTTGAAAGAAGAACATTTTATTCTCCATTTGATGGTGTAAAAATTCAAACTGCAATTTTTAGAAGTTAGAAAAATTGCAGTAAAAATATAAATCATTTGTCAGGTAATTTTAAGTTAATTTTTCAATTAATTTTCATCAGTGAAATTCGTCTGAAATTATTGAACAAGAAACATGTGAATTTTAACATTGATATCTAAAGGTAATACCGAAAGAGTGAAATATGTCCAAGTCAGGAATCGAACTCGGACCCTTGGAATAACGCTCCAATGCTCTACCATTGAGCTGTTTGGACGATACCCATCTTGGCATCTCATATCTGACAAATATGAGTGAGAGATGCCAAGCTGTGTAAGTGTCCATGTTCGATTCCCGGCTTGGATTATTTTTCAATCTGTAGCACATGTTTATTATTTGTCAGGTGTTGCCACCTTGAACGTTACTAACGGCATGTTTCTACTTTATGATATAGATTTCTGTTTAATTGATAAAACCAAATTAAATTTTTAACCATTTTTTAGACAAATGTGCAATGTCACAATTATTTTTTCAAAAAATAATTTTAAAAAAGGCAGCATACACGGGTTTTGCTAATATATTTTCTTGGGCCTAGAGCCGAAAGAACCCCAGAATAAGGCGTGACACAGTAGTTCAGATTTAGACCATACGGTGGACATCAAGTTGGTGCATATTATAAGTACTATAGGTACTGAGATACTGTCTAGAGCAGAAAATAGCAGTAACACAAGAAAGATGCCACACAGGCTATAAATGGGAAGTGGGAAAGGAGAGATAACTAGGGGATCCAAAAATGGGACCAAAGGAGGCAAAAGAATACTAAAGGGACAGAAAGATCCCCAAAGGAAGGTGTGCCCTATTTTAAGGCAAAAATGAATACTAGATAGTGACTTTATAACATAATATACTACTTAAATGAAAATCTGGTATATGATGGACAAAAGAAAGAGCAATGAGAGATAAACTCCTTGAAGTCTATAAATCAGGATCATCCTAAATTAGCAAGCCCCTCCATGGCGAAAAAATATTATTATATTAAGTAAGACGGAATTGAAAGTTGGCAATGGAAACAGCTCCACGACCGTTGAGTTTCTGTCTATCGACTTTAAAACCTATCATTAATTTTTACTTTCCTTCAAATCATCATTTTGATTAATGATAGTGGAATTATCAATATATAATATTCCCGTCACTACGAACAGTTTCCTGCCAAATTAGCTTCTGTTTATTGATCTCAATACCAATCTTTCATCGTTGTCATCTTTCAATCTATCATTCATCTGTCGTAGTGACAGGAATGGATCGACAATTCCGCTGTTAAACTATTAACTCGAACACTAAAAAAATAGGTAAATAATGAAGAAAGAAAAGGCCAAATAACTGCAAATGTGCCAAGCTATCCCCTTTCCAAAAAATATTTTGAAGAGTATAAATGGTAGCAATAAATAGAAACTCGGAAACAAAAGCATTAAAACTTGTTTTCACGCATTTGATACATCCCATGTATTAGCCCTAACTTCAATTGAATAATGACTAGTTTTGTGTATTCCCTCAAAATTTCAAAAAATCTGGTTTTATTCCCAAAATTTCACAGGTATATTTCCATTCCTGCATTTTTTTGCATCACTACCTGTCAGGATAATCGCTAAATTTATCAAGACAATATCTACGAATGGCAACCGCCACGACTCTGCGGGTATATCTTCAGAAAAGAGTTTGTTCATTGGACATCAGGAAAACAGAATTGAAATATTCTTCAGGCCTATTGGTGTTTATTTTAAAATATCCGGAGATAACGTGACATGGGGGTTCATTGCGGTTTTTAACTTCTTGGTGAGACAATCAATTGTAGGATTGAAAAATTTGGGAATTCATTGATGACTGTCTTGATTATTCTTTTCTATGATGGCCATTGTTCTCTATTGTTGAATTATCGACAATCACCAGGACAACACTAGATACCCTGCTTACTCATTCTTTCTAATGACGTCACAAATAGTGGCTGGCCACGACCAGCGATTGGTACAAAGCGGCGCGCGCCCATCGTTTGTATCAGTCGATGTATATCTTTCGTCACGGCCAGCCACCATTTGTAACGTCTAGATAATAAATGAGCAAGCCTGGTATCTAGTGTTGCCCTGCAATCACCGATCACTAATCTTGTTCACTTATTAATCAAACCGCGAGCTACGTTATACATGGCCGGTTCATGACTTTTAAAACGTCACACGAAGTTTATAATCTTTACACGGCAATTGGCACAAAACGATGGAATGGAAGCTTTGTACCGATCGGCGTGTAAAGATGGTCTACTCCGTGCGACGTTTTAAACATCATGAACCGGCCATGTATAACGTGCAAACACTATGCAAACTCGTCCAGTCAAGTATCGCCAAAATATAGGTTTTTCATAGTTTGGACAAAAGCGTCTGTCTAAGCTCGGCATATGAGCGTATGTCGCCACTTTCATATGAATGCACCTTAGCCAAGATGCTTGGCGATTCCTTTTGTCCAAAATCGTCTCAATTAATCAAACTTTATACACCGTAGCATCCAGATTCTGAATTTGTTTATTGGAGCAGCTGAAATAGCTGTGATAGACAAAGTCTTTCTGGAAGTATGCTTTGATAAAAAATTAACTTTTTGCCAAAAATTTTATAATTACAGACCAAATGTGAAAAAGTAGTCAATTAACTTTAGTACTTTCGAACACTTCTGTGGTAGCTGGCCGTGTTTCTTTTCTTATATTTATCGTGCAGCGATCCACTCCAAAACTGAATATACCTGCTATGTCTATGATCCATCATGTAAATCAGTACTTATAAAACTAGACACTGTGCACCATAGCATACTTTGTGTTTGCTCTATTCTGTTTTGAACTTCCCCAGTCAAAAGCCTATATGTTGAATCTAACGAACCTGTACTTCGTTATGTGCATGAAAAGCTTTCTTTTGAGTTATACTATCCGATCCTCTCCACTCATGGCCACACACATCATGCTCACGTACGAAGAGCGTCTGTTTCCTGAGGTCAAGCCAGTGTCAATTCCAGCCATCAGGCGATCCACATTACATTTCTTGTTGTCGCTTAATAGTACTGTGAACTGAGATTTCTCCTAAGACATGTACTTTCGAGCGCATTCCATTCTGGCGTCATTTTAGGCATGGTTTGCAAGAATTGTTTTCTAAAACAATGTTTTTAATTTTTTATGTATCTATGTATTGTGTCCTTTGAGACTATGGCACCTTGATTATATTTAAGTTGCCTTACAGACCTATTTTGAGCAGTATGGCAATTCAGTTGTGAAGTTTAACTCAACTCTGTGACACTAAACAAAACGTAAATTTGTTATAGCAGAGTGATGCAGTGATGAGATGTTTTTAACATTATTCTCTTCAGAAAAAATGTCAAATCAATATTTCAATAAAGAAAAGAAACTTCTTAACACCATAAATTTGATAGATGTGCTAGGCCTTTCGAAAGAACTTTGTCTTTCTTCATCAGGTACAAAAGATTTGCTACCACTTAGAGGCGGCAGCAAGACTTAGTGGCCTTTAAGTGGTTGCACGTCTTTTGTGTCTGATGAAGAAAGACAAAGTTCTTTTGAAAGGCCTAGTACATCTTTCAAATTTATGGTGTTATCAAGAAGTTTTTTTGCTTTACTACATCACACCAGTGGGTTAATTACTTTAATATTTGAATAACTTGTGTTAAAAGAAAAATGTTTTTGTACTTAAATTTTAAAGGCGAGCATGAAGACTTGGAATATAACCATTATTATGTGCAGCTAGTTAAATTAGTAAAGACAAAATATTTCTATCATATAAAACGTTTATTTATGAAGACAAAACACATACTCGACGTGCATGATTTACACAACTGATGATTTCATAACAAACAGGAAACAACTTGAAACTTACACTATTTAAACATATTAGCAAAAATGACAAACTTTTGAACCTTGAAATATTACTGCTAACAACAAACACACACCTACATTGACACTGTCATCACATCAAACCTAACAGCACATGCCATATAAGCCAATCAAAAATGACTTTGATACTTGCATAATTATGTTAAACTTTAATAAACTTTCCAAAACATTATAAAATATTTAAAAACCATATAAAAATATACTGAAATTAATTTATTTTAATTTTATTGCCATCTAATACACTTTATAAAAAAATTACTTGAACATAGCATAAATCTGTTACAATCCCAAAAAATAGCTGAATTTGAATGGGCAGTTGCAAAACAGATCAACTTAAACGAAGATGTATGCAATTACAATGCACACATGTGTATTTTAAATTTAAGCAAGTAAATTAAATGTTTTCAAGCTGAAAATAAAATATTTTTTTAATTTACAATATTAAATAATTAAAAAAATAAATAATTGCAAATTGGGTAAAATTTGTCCCACAGTTTTGACACCCATTTTCCAATTTTTAACGATCCGACTTAACACTTGTTATACATCGCCATCTGCATTTTGGGTTTTAGTCAAAATTAATAATCTAACTTTTGAGACAGTGTTTTTTTAAAAACAAAAATCAAGACGTATTCTTTAAATAAATAGTCCTAGCTGTAACCATTCTAATATCTCTACTATGTTCATTTCAATAAAATATCGAGTAAATATCCTATATGTTTTTCCAAGTAATTTTATTATATTTTAGTTTCCGTTTAAACTTTTGACACTGATTGTATTAAAAATGGATTTATCATTAGGAGTTCAAAACTTTAAATGTTAAGAATTCAGAAACTTCTTCACTGAATGACTTCCTCTTTGGAATCGACAGGTAAAATTCCGCGAAAAGCCAAATACAAATTGAAATGTGATTGTTCACATTGAAAATTTCAATCTTTGTTACAATTTCAACATGCAGACGGTCCTATAAGCTTATTTTTAAACAATAACTGAAAGAAGATATAACTTCTATTTGAATGGCTATTTCCATTTTTCTGTAACAAATTGGTGACTAAAATGAAAAGGCTGTTTTAAATTTATTTATGTTTGCACAACTGTACAATGGCAAGAAAAATAAAAGGAGTACACCTTATAGTAACTCTGTCCACAAATCATCGCATAAAAATATGACTAGTGCTCCACTAATTGATACTAGTTCGAACATCTACTTAAAAGTTGCTTAAATATACCACAACTGGAAAAATATTTAAAAAAAAATAATTTTTAAGAAATTAAGATCAAGTTTAATTTTATTTTAAATATCTACAAATTAAAAGTTGCAAATTATATTATTTAAGTTAAGATTGAATTTATTATGATTATTGATAAAGTTTTATTGCATTATAACTAATAGGGCAATGTATTCAATAAAAGATAATTTTTTTATCCATTGTCAAAAAAACTCTTGCAAATTGAAAGAACAGATTAACCACAAATGATTTTGCCTCATGGACTGTAATAAAATGGAATTATTTAGAGTGTCTCTCTGAACAAACTATGAATTCTACACACTTCATTCTCAATAGCGAATGTTCTATAGTGAAACCTCAGTGACATATATCAATTACATGGCAATCCCAGTAATTCACAACAGTTAGAACACAGGCAGATGAGAGACAGTTAAATCGAAATCACAAACACTTTCCAAGTAATGTTGGAATGTTGTAAAAAGAGAGAATGAGTTGGATGAAAAAGTAAAATTTTTCAAACGCTTTTTACCAACATTTATTTATATTTTAAAACCTCATCGTATTTGTAGACGCGCCGCCGCTTTTCTGGCTCTGCACCTTTTACAGGTGATGTTAGGTAACATTGAAAAATTTACAGAAAAGAAGAGGGGCCAAATTGGGGCTTTGGGCTTACGTCAGTACGCTGGTTTAATAGTAGACGCCCCTCGGTTGGTTGTAACACGAAATAAGTATAGCTACCAATTTTCCTCAAAAATCAAAAGGATTGGGTATATAACTTGTTTTAGATAGATGATTGAGAAAATAAGTATACAGAAAAAACGCTTGCATAAAAAGTTGCTTCCCATCCCACATGAAACTTTAAGTTCAAAAAGTGACTAAAAACATTACTAGAAACTTGAAGGTGCAAATGTTGGCTAGAACATTACTGTATAAGAGGGCTTCAGTGATAACATAGTTATTATAACGACAAAACATTTATTGCTTCACGAAACATGATGAAACTTTACACAAACAAACTGTAGACTGACCATTTGTCAGTAATATGTAAAAACAAAAATGAAAACATGTATAATTTAATTAAGCATGATCCAATCAAAGACAATAGATTTATTAAATTACGATACCTTTTTATCCATATATCACGAGTGTCGAAATAGGTCTTTGCCATAAAAAGAGCCATTGATAAAGATGTTTTTCATCTCCGATATTTATCCTTTAATCCATTGAAATGAGGGTGCATTTCCTTGAAACAATAATGATTCGGCAGCATATCTCGCTATGTAAGCTTTAACGTTAAGTTTTATTATGATATCTTCCATCTTATCATATTGTAAGATGATGTTTTAAGATTCGGTAAAAACCAAAACACAAGCACACCCCATTTGAAAAACGTGCGGGTATTTAAACTGACCAGCTGAGCGAACAAAGGTTGCCAAGAAAAAATAGCGAAACTTTAAGATCGCGAAAGCCGGTCTCTGATTGGTTCATTGTATAGATGTGAAAGACAGTTTGTGAAGTCCTCCCACTTGTTACTTAGCTAACAAAAATTTTCTCCGCGCAGGGAGATGGAGCTACGAGCAACGTCAATTGCAATGACGATCGTACAGACGACGTTCCATGCGACAACCAACCAACCATTCGATTGGCGGAAAGGTGGTAAAAAAGTAAACATAGCGCGATTTAACTTTAAGAACTTATGAAAAAGGAAACGTAAGTGGAAAGAAATTAAATTACTAATGTTACTTTAATAAATTAAATAGACTTACATTTATAAAGGGGGGGGGACTTTAAAATGAAGAAAAACTTGCCAAGTTTTGGCAGAAATGGGGGAAATTACGTTAAAATTTACCTACAGAACGCCCCCTTTTCCCCTACTGGTTGCCACATGGAGTTCTCGAGTTAAATACATTTAAACATTTTATACTTTAATATAACAATTAAACTTACATAAAACGTAAGTATAGAAAAATTTAGTTCTGAAAAAAAAAACAGATATGGCTGGAACAGCTCACAGTCCATAACTTGACTTGAATAAGGATCATATTAGCTTAAAGTCTTTGAGAAAAATAAGTTCAAATAAAGTCTTTTGACTTAAAAAAATGAAGCAGGACTACGACATATGGCATAGTTCAAAAGTAAATGCAATCAGAAAAAGAGTCCTGAAAGGTTTGAAGATTTTTTTTTGAACAGGACACTGGAAATACACGTTTACTTCATTATAACCTGTCGAAATTTCATGAATTTATCCTTTACTCAGTGCTTTTGTTAGCAAATCTGCTAAATTGTCTTTAGTGGATACGTGCTTGATATCGAACACCTTTCTGAAAAAGATCTCTAACGAATTTATATTTGAGATCAATGTGCCGAGTACGGACGTTGTCAGTACTGGTCTTTGTGAACGAAATAGCTGCAGTGTTGTCGCAGAGCATGATAGGTCTCTGTATCGAGTTTGGCTGGAAGAGTTGAGGAAAAAATTTGGCGACTTCATGTATGGTATCTGAAAAGAACTTTATTTCTTTCGCTGCTTCACTCGCTGACACGAACTCAGCTTCCATTGGAGAAAGATCTGTACACGTTTGTTTCGAAACACGCCATTGGATTGGGTTATCATTCAGCAAAATTATATGGCTAGACCACGATTTACGATCATCAGGATCATTTGCCCAGGAAGCATCGACGTAGGTAACGATCTGTAAAGGTGGTTCTGATGCTTGTAGTTTCAGTCCTAGTTTTGAAGAGTTTGCCAGGTAGAGCAGTATTCGAAACAGCGTTCGATAATGCTGATGAGAGGGCTTCTCTACTGAGAAATAGAGTGTACGTACCGCGAGATATCAGGTCTGCATCTATGACATATACTGTAGAAACCCCAGCAGACTCCGGAAAGGAAGGTTTTCAGGCAGTTCTTCTCCCTCTTGGGCTGAAACTGGCACAAAACCAGGTGAAGCAGGTAATGATACCCTGGAAAGAGACTGGACATTAAATTGTTGCAAACATTTCTCAATATACTGTGAGCAGGTTATATTGGTAAATTGATTTCCTTCTGTATTAAATTGTATGCCAAGTAAAGTGTGAATAGCTCTTAAATTCTTAACTTCGTATAAATTTTCTATTACTTCAATAACCTCCCGCAGTGCATTCTCATCCTTTGCAAAAATGGGGAGATCATCCACGTAGACTAAAACTATTGCGATACTTTTGTAGATGTAAACGCAATTTACCCCAGGTACTTCAGAAAAATTATTTGCGATGAGTTTTGCGTGAAGGTCATGAAACCAACATCTTCCTGCCTGGTGGAGGCCATATATGGCTTTATTAAGTTTAAGTATGTATGTTTCTTTGCCTGGTATAAGATATCCATACGGTTGTCGAATATATGTTGCCCTGTCTATGTCTCCGTATAAGTAGGCGCACTTTACATCAAGTAGGCAGTTCTTCCACTTGAATATCATGGAGAACATGACAATGAAAAGACGTATTAAAGAAAAGTTGACAACAGGGCTGAATGTTTCGTGATAGTCCAATCCCTCTCTTTGATTGTTCCCCAGCGCAACTAACCTTGCTTTATATGTTTGTATTTCCCCGGAAGCATCACGTTTCACCGTGAAAACCCATCTTGTCCCAATGACTTTCTTAGTGGGGTCAAATGGTACCGACGTCCAAACTTTCCTCTCTAACATAGTCGAGATGTCTTTATTCATGGCGTCAGCCCATTCCTTCGCTTGCGGGAGAGTTGCAGAATGTTTCGCAGACTTTGGAATAATAATTTCAGTTAGATTAGCTTCATGTATTTTGGTGAAAGTAATGGGTCCTTGATAATCATTAGTTATAGAAAAGTTGTCTATCTCCGGGTTATATAAAAGATTGTTAAGTTTACAATATTCATTAAGGTCTTTAGCAGTACGTAAACGTAGGTGGAATAATGTAAATGTCATGCTTACCTGCTGACGCCCCTTTTTTTCTCGTAGTGATGACTCTCGTGAAGACTAGTTTCTCATCTTACTCCTCATCGTCGCCTTCATGGGTAGTTTCATACTCGGTATCTTTGGCAGAGCCATGCTCGTCCTCGGAGCGTCGGAGCTGGCTTCGTCTGATGAGCTGACCTGTGACTCATCGGCGGTTTGGTCCAGATTTTCCTCTATCAGTTCCTCTTCTCTTTTTACTTCTGCCACAGTTGGAGTACCGGAGGTAGAGGGTTCTTCGGGTTGTACGACAGGCAAAGCATGACTAGACGATATACCTAGAAATGGTGCATCAAAATCATGAAAACTGTTATGAATTAATTGAGTTTCTTGTTTTGGATTCCCGAACTGCGCTTCGTCAAATGTGACGTGCTTGGATTCGATTATTCTGTTTTCACGAGGAAACCAAACTTTGTAGCCTGCTGAGCCGTACCCATATCCGACAAACACACCACGTTTAGCCCTGGGTTGTAATTTGTTACGTTTCTGTTTCGGCTGATGCACGTATGCGACGCAACCGTAACGGCGAAAATGGCGGATGGATGGCTTTTGACCGTACCACCTTGTGAATGGGATGGCATTTATTCCTGTATGAAGGATTCTGTTACGTATGTAGTTAACTGCCATTACTGCTTCAACCCAGAGTTTAGCAGGGAGGTTGGCCGCTTGGCTGAAGGTACGAACTCCCTCAAAGAGCACTCTATTGTACCTCTCCGCAACGCAGTTTTGCTGGGGGCTATAGGCAGACGTTGTTTCATGCTTTATACCTAAGTCAGTGGTCAAGTCGTTTACCTGCTTATTACAATACTCGAGGCCGTTATCAGTCCGGATGACCTTCATCTTTCTTTCAGACTGTCGTTCAATAAATGATATAAAGTTCTTTATTTTAGAAGGGACTTCATCTTTCGTTCGTAAAGGGTAACAAAATGCTCGGCGACTGTAGTCGTCAATAAATGTCAGGAGGTACCTGTTCATTTCTAGATCCCACGGGCGCAGGTCCCCAAACGTCGCTGTGAACAAGATCCAAAATGGCTCTCGAACGGATATGTGAAAGTCTGGGATGGGTGGCTCTGGTACTTTTACTTAGAATGCACGACTCGCACTTTTGTTCAGTGCCCTGCAGTTTTTCGCAACCCTCAATAAGCTTATTATTGACCATCTGTTTTATAACTTTAATATTACTATGGCCCAGCCTTTCATGCCACAACATAATGTTATTTTTATCTGTCGCATAAGCTTGGTTAAAGTTAAGTCTATTATAAATAGGTAATCTACTTTTAACATAAGTTTGCGTTTGAATTCTATCAGGGACCTCATTTTCTTTTGTTTTAAGATTGGAGTTGGATGACTTAGTTAACTTAGAATTCTTTGCAATTTGAGGTTTAGGCTGGTCTCGGGCTGTATTTGGTGCAGAACTTAAACTTGATTCATCTATGTACCTGGGAGTTTTAACTTTACTGTCATATGCAGTATGACTTGATTTGGGTGGAGATTCAGACTTAAATTTGACTCTTGTTTCCTTCCCTGCTTCCCCAGTGTTAGACTTATCTTGAATTGACCTTAAAGGTTGAGGTTTCGTTAGTTTGACTTGTTTTGCAGGAATTGAAGGGGTTGTTTCTTTGGGTTTTCCTTTTAAAGCTTTCAATACATAAAAATTACTCTTCCGTTGAGCGGTGTACAAATACTTCCAATTACTGTCGTAAATTGAAAAACCATTGTCGAGCTTCGCATGTAGACCGGCTTTATCCATTCTACTCATACTTATGAGATTGCGGTGTATATTTGGGACATACATAACATCAGCGAGTTCGAGTGTGTGGATTTTATCTTTGTCTTTAATTTGAAAACTAACTTTCCCTACACCTCTTACTAGATGGGGCGTTGTCCCCATTCGGACAATTGCTCCAGGAGGGGGTGACTTGAGTGATATGAAAAAGTTTTTATTTTGGCAAACATGTGCCGTACTCGCCGAGTCTAAAGTCCATTCCCAACATGGGGGTAAATGTTCTGAAGAAAAACAATCATTTGTCTCTAATTCGGTAAAAAATGTCTTGTTAGGTTTGTCACTTTTAGACGTTAAGTTAAAATTTTTGTTCCTGCAAAGTTCAGATTTGTGACCTCGTTTACCACAATATCTGCAGCGAGCGTTACTTTTAACTTTGTTTTCTTCGTTCTTACTATTACTACTCACACTTTGAAATGTTTCTAATGCTTCATTTTTACGCCTTTCGCGACTTTCCTGAGCTGAAACTTCACTTAAAAGTTCGTCTTTGATATTTTTATACATAAATTTTCCTTCAGGTAACTTTTTAAACTCTCGTACTAAGTACTGATACTGATCTGGGAGGTGGCCTAAAAGCTTGTAACACCTATGCAAATCGGATATATCAACACCAGCATCAGTTACGCGCTTGTAAGCCTCTTCAAATCGACATAGAAAAGTTGATACATCCTCGTCTGGATGCATCCGAATGTCATAAAAGTCATTAAAATTATTAATTTTAGAAGTAATACCCGAGACTTCATAATGCTCTTTTAATGTATCCCACATTTCTGATGGATCACTTAATCGTGCAATTAAAGGACTAATATCGCTAGAAATGTAAGTTTTAAGTATACAAAAAGCACGTTGTTTTCACTGGTCGCATCGGAGTTTTTCGATGAGAGAGTTTAGTTTCATCCGGCCATGTGATTTTATTTAACCACAGAGTAAGGCCTTCTGTATCTAACACTTTCTGTATTTCTAGAGACCAGGCTTGGTAATTATCTCTAGTTAAAATTGTGTTATCACCAAACGAAGCCATTTTTTTCCACTTTAAATCAACTTCTTAAATTAACTTTTAGTTAAATTTATTTATATTTCAAAAACGTTCAAACAGATCATTAAAATTGCTAAAGTCACTAGAAAAGATTATACTTTTTACTTTCATAATATATTTTAGACTTAAAAGCATTATCAAGCTATAAAACAAATATAATTTCTGTATACTAGGTAGCATAATGTAAAAGAGACATGGCCCCTAACTACGCTCTGCTACCAATCTGTGGACGCGCTGCCGCTTTTCTGGCTCTGCACCTTTTACAGGTGATGTTAGGTAACATTGAAAAATTTACAGAAAAGAAGAGGGGCCAATTCGGGGCTTTGGGCTTACGTCAGTACACTGGTTTAATAGTAGACGTCTCTCGGATGGATGTAACATGAAATAAGTATAGCTACCAATTTTCCTCAAAAATCAGAAGGATTGGGATACTTCACAGTTTGTGAAGTCCTCCCACTTGTTACTTAGCTAACGAAAATTTTCTCCGCGAAGGGAGATGGAGCTACGAGCAACGTCAATTGCAATGACGATCGTACAGACGACGTTCCATGCGACAACCAACCAACCATTCGATTGGCAGAAAGGTGGTAAAAAGTAAACAGCGCGATTTAACTTTAAGAACTTAGGGAAAAGGAAACGTGAGTGGAAAGAAATTGAATTACTAATGTTACTTTAATAAATTAAATAGACTTACGTTTATAAAGGGGGGAGGAACTTTAAAATGAAGAAAAACTTGCCAACTTTTGGCAGAAGTGGGGGAAATTACGTTAAAATTTACCTACAGTATTGTTATTCGTTTATGAAATAACAATAAATGTATTAAATACACGAGCAATTTTTTCAATATTTAATTATATTTATTCTTCAATATTACAGGGGAGTTGGGAGACTACGCCCCTCCTTAAAGAAAAGTATTTTTCATCTTAAAAGTTTCTAACAAAGTCGCTACGTATCTTAGCATTGTATGTATATAGATAACCTAGAAAAAGCTTCATTAAAATAGTGAAATAATGAAAACAAGTATAACAAAGTTAATATAATGCTATATTAGCTGTTTAATATATATAAAACATAATGTTATGAATTTTGTATATACTTGTAAATATTCCATTTGTTTAAATTTATTTTATTTTATTATTGTGAAAATTGCAGTATTAATGTATTTCCTATTGAGCATCATGTAACTCAATGCTAAAGGCCTCAGGTGGTTTGCAAGAAAAACAACCTTACAGCATCGGTTTTATAATGGAGCTCTATTGGAAAATCGCCAAGGAATGGGTTTATCGCCAAGTTGGCGATGGTTTTGGCGACCTATTTTTGTCGCCAAATTTGGCGATATATCGCCAAATGTCGCCAAGTTGGCGACGGATTTGGCGACTTTTTGTGCAACCACCCCCCCCCCACTTATACCTATACATTGGGATCCTTTCTTGCTTGGGTTCTCTATCGAAAGTTAAAGCACTTTCTGGTAATTTCTAGCATCTGAAGGCTCTGGAATAATCTGGAAAGATCTCTGAAACCTATATAAGGACCTCCATCAGTTCAGTTGAGTTAGTTGTCTGTCAACTGCGATTGAATTCATACGAGAGGCTTTGCATTGAGAACTGTGTTTCTCGGATCAATTTTGTCGTTGATACGTCGTATTGAACGCATTGTTTCTGTGTGAAATTTTGCTGTGCTTTTATTGGATTTGAAGATTACTGAATATCTTGTAATTTTCAGAAGATATTTGTGATCGTATTGCACTGTTTATAGTGAATAAAGCCTTTTTATTGTTCTTATATACTGGCATCAGTCCTTTCGAACCCCGAGCTCACAACATTTGGTGTCAGAAGTGGGATGATTTACCCTGTAATATGATCATCGATACAGGAGCCAATGTGACCATCATTCGGAAAGATCTAGCTCAGCGGCTGAAAGAAAAACTCTCCTGGACCCCGCCACGTGTTATCCTTCAAACTGTGACCGGAGATAAGATCGACATATTTGGAAGAATGACACTGGAAATAAAGTTTGGGAACGCCGCTTACCATCATACAGTCTATGTGGCCGATATTTCAGATCCTTTCATACTCGGACTGGACTTTTTAAAAGAGCATGGATTTACACTGGATTTTAAGAATAATGAGTTACGCTCTGCTCAAGAAGATGTCACTATTTTCAAACTTGGAAATGAGTCCGGGTCCATTCAACGGATCACAGCCAAGGCAGATGTTACCATCCCTCCTCGAACCGAAATGATGATACCTGGAGTAACTGGAAACGAAAGAATTTTCCAGTATGGCTTGACTGGATATCCTGAGAAGAGCCCAAAGGGAGTGCTAATAGCATCAGCGCTGGTAGATCTGTCGAGAGATGTGATACCCGTGAGAATTGCAAACGTAAGTGAAAAGTCTAGAATTATCCAGAAGGGTGAAGTGCTTGCAACCTGTGCTCCAGTCACCTGTGTATGCAAAGACCCAAGCTTGATGTTGTCGGAGCCGCCTACAAGTTTAACACCTGAAATTGGACGAAATGAAAATTTATCTCCTGAACAGAGACATGCCGCAGAAAGACTGTTCCAGGAATTTAAGGATGTGTTTTCTCAAAACGAGAGTGATATTGGTCGCACTTCACTGACACGGCATAGAATTGATACTGCCGGCCATCCACCGATTAAACAGCATCCAAGACGCTTGCCGTTCGCAAAACAAGAAGAGGTTTCTAAGCTCTTACAACAGATGCAGGATAGTGACATCATCGAACCGTCATCAAGTCCGTGGGCCTCTCCCATCGTGTTGGTCCGAAAGAAAGATGGCTCCACAAGATTTTGTGTGGATTATCGTAAACTTAACGACATCACGAAGAAGGACAGCTATCCTCTACCAAGAATAGACGACACGCTAGATACTCTTTCAGGACATAAATGGTTTTCCACACTGGATTTGAAGAGTGGATATTGGCAAGTAGAGATCCATCCTGATGACAAAGAGAAGACCGCATTTACTACTGGACAAGGACTTTGGCAATTTAAAGTTATGCCGTTCGGGCTCTGTAATGCCCCAGCAACGTTCGAGCGCCTCATGGAGACAGTGTTAAAAGGCCTGACTTTTGAAGCTTGTCTCATCTACCTAGATGACGTCATCATTGGTGGCCGCACGTTTGAAGAACATCTTGGAAATATTCGAAAAGTGTTAACGAAGCTAAGAGCGGCGAATTTAAAGCTGAACCCTCTGAAATGCAAGTTCTTCCAACGCGAAGTAAATTATTTAGGACACATCATCTCAGCTGAAGGTGTTCGAACAGATCCTGAAAAAGTGTCTGCAGTAAAGCACTGGAAACGTCCGGAAAATGTCCATCAGTTGCGAAGCTTTCTGGGACTATGTACTTATTACAGAAAGTTTGTACAGGGGTTCTCCAACATCGCAAGACCCTTGCATAGGCTCACTGAAAGCAAACAGAAGTTTCTATGGACACAAGAATGCGACAATTCCTTCCAGCGGCTGAAAGAAGCTCTCAGATCCTCTCCAGTCCTTACCTATCCAGACCCCGACAAACAATTCATTGTGGACACGGATGCCAGTCAGGAAAGTGTCGGCGCTGTACTTTCCCAAGAAATAGATGGCCAAGAACGAGTCGTAGCATACTGGAGCAAATGTTTATCGAAACCGGAACGGAATTATTGCGTCACTCGTAAGGAGTTATTAGCTATAGTGAAAGCCATAGAACACTTCCATCACTATCTCTATGGCAGGAAATTTCTCCTTCGTACTGATCACGCATCCTTAACATGGCTGATGAATTTTAAGAACCCAGAGGGCCAAGTAGCCAGATGGATACAACGACTCCAGGAATACGACTTTGACATCAGGCATCGTAAAGGTTCATCGCATGGAAATGCTGATGCCTTATCAAGAAGACCGTGTCCCGAAAGTTGTCGCTATTGTTCCAGAGCGGAGAACAAGTATAATCCCGAACATGTCATACGCCAGACGAAGACTTCACTATCAACGCCACCAGATCCCTGGAGTGATGAGAAGATTCGAGAAGATCAAATGGCAGACTCTGAGATCAAACCAATCTTGGAGTTATTAGAATCTTCTAGCACGAAGCCCAGTTGGAAAGAGATCTCGACTTACAGTCCTACGACGAAGCAATATTGGGCTCTTTGGAACTCCCTGCACGTCAGAAATGGTGTCTTGTTCCGAAAATTCGAATCGGAAGATGGGAAGACATCTCGGTGGCAGTTGGTACTTCCTCGATCCCGAATCCCTGAGATCCTCAAGGAATTACATGACAGTCCCACTGGTGGCCATTTTGGAGTCATGAAAACATTACACAGAGTCCGAGAGCGCTTCTTCTGGGGAAAAGCGAGAGCTGACGTCGAACAATGGTGCAAATCTTGCGATGCATGTGCAGCTCGGAAAGGACCAAAGAAACGTAGCCGAGGAAGACTACATCTCTACAATGTAGGAGCACCTTTTGAACGCATCGCCCTTGACATCCTAGGTCCTCTGCCAAGAAGTGCTGATGGCAACAAATACCTCCTTGTTGTCATGGACTATTTCACAAAATGGCCTGAAGTTTATGCCATCCCTGATCAAGAAGCTTCTACTGTTGCGGATGCCTTGGTACACCAGTGGATATCAAGGTATGGAGTCCCCCTTCAAATGCATTCTGACCAGGGGAGAAATTTCATCTCTGCTGTGATTGAGGGTCTCTGTCAACTTCTCGGAATGGACAAAACTAGGACGACGCCTTTACATCCACAATCGGATGGCATGGTTGAGAGATTTAATCGTACCATCCTCAACAATCTCTCACTGCTAGTCTCAAGAAACCAACAAGACTGGGACCAAAAACTTCCCTTGTTTCTTCTCGCCTATCGCAGCGCCGTCCATGAAACAACCGGCTATTCCCCGTCTCAGATGCTTTTTGGTCGTGATCTTCGTCTACCTTGTGATCTGATTTTTGGTCGCCCTCCAGATGCGCCTTCATCGCCAGAGGGATACGTGCAGAATCTCCAGGCACGATTTGAAGACGTCCACAACTTGGCTCGAGAGCGGATCAATATACAGACGGAGAAGATGAAGACCAGGTACGACACGAAAGCCACGGGACATCAATTCAAAGAAGGTGACAAGGTTTGGTTTTATAATCCGACTCGACGTAAAGGACTTTCTCCCAAACTGCAATCGCACTGGGACGGTCCTTATACAGTCCTAAACAGACTGAACGATGTCGTAATTCGGATCCGAAAGTCACCAAGTTCGAAGCCTAGAGTCGTTCATTACGACAGGCTGACTCCATACTATGGCCATAGTACTTAGTTCATTGATTGTAAATAGTGTAATATAAATAATGTAAATTAGTATGACCATGGTCTTGTATATAAGTTAATGTAATTATTTATTTTGCTTAGCATTATCATTATTAATGTTATTATTATTTAAATACTTGTATGTAATGATGTCTATGCTTTAATTTAATTTAATTTTTTTTTAAATAAGTGTACATTTTGTATAATTCAGCATTATGAATGTGTTTAATTGTTATTTTCCATGTTTGCTTTAAGTATTTTGAATAGTATAGCATTTGTTGGTAACGGGTTTGCTTTTCGATCAAAGGTTGAACTGCCCGGGACGTGCAGTCTTTGAGAGGGGGGCAATGTTATGAATTTTGTATATACTTGTAAATATTCCATTTGTTTAAATTTATTTTATTTTATTATTGTGAAAATTGCAGTATTAATGTATTTCCTATTGAGCATCATGTAACTCAATGCTAAAGGCCTCAGGTGGTTTGCAAGAAAAACAACCTTACAGCATCGGTTTTATAATGGAGCTCTATTGGAAAATCGCCAAGGAATGGGTTTATCGCCAAGTTGGCGATGGTTTTGGCGACCTATTTTTGTCGCCAAATTTGGCGATATATCGCCAAATGTCGCCAAGTTGGCGACGGATTTGGCGACTTTTTGTGCAACCACCCCCCCCACTTATACCTATACATTGGGATCCTTTCTTGCTTGGGTTCTCTATCGAAAGTTAAAGCACTTTCTGGTAATTTCTAGCATCTGAAGGCTCTGGAATAATCTGGAAAGATCTCTGAAACCTATATAAGGACCTCCATCAGTTCAGTTGAGTTAGTTGTCTGTCAACTGCGATTGAATTCATACGAGAGGCTTTGCATTGAGAACTGTGTTTCTCGGATCAATTTTGTCGTTGATACGTCATATTGAACGCATTGTTTCTGTGTGAAATTTTGCTGTGCTTTTATTGGATTTGAAGATTACTGAATATCTTGTAATTTTCAGAAGATATTTGTGATCGTATTGCACTGTTTATAGTGAATAAAGCCTTTTTATTGTTCTTATATACTGGCATCAGTCCTTTCGAACCCCGAGCTCACAACAATACAATTATCTAATTCTAAAGTTAAAATATGAGTAGATTTTTCTGAAAATATTAAACTTTTTATCAATGCAAAAAAAAAAAAAAAAAAAAAAAAAAAAAAAGTAAAGATATAGAATACAAATTAAATTAATTTTAAACAAAGTTCCATGGGTTTTGCAGATAAAAAACATATACTACTGTACATTTCTATTTAAAAAGAACTTTTGACTGAATAAATGATAATTAAGACGGTTTAACACAATTTTAAATTGATTCTAAATAACAAGGCGATATTTAACACACCATACAAATATTCGAAACAATAGCAAATGTCTTCAATATCGTTCATGCAAATTTAACATTTTCGTAAATAGGGATTAATGATTGCATCTCACGCCACAAGTGAAGATTGATTGTTGTAAATGAATTTGATAGAAAAAATGTTTTAGTTCACCTCAGAAATTTATACTAATTTCATTCAATATATTCTTGAAAGAGTGTCAAATAAACCACAAATGACTTTGTCCTATAGAACATAGTAAAATGGAATTATTTTAAGAATCCCTCTGAATTACCTATAAATGCTACACACATCACTATCAATAGTGAATGTGCCGTAGTAAACCTCAGTGACATGTAACAATTACATGACAATCCGAGTACTAATTCACAAGAGTTAAAGTACAGACAGATGGCAAAGAGTTAACTCAAAGTCATAAGCCCTTTTCAAGTATGTTGGAAAATTTTAATTATTAAATTGAATTGGATGAGGAAAGCAAAAATTTCAAGCACTTTTTACCAACATTTATTGATATTTAAAACCTCATCAGATTTTTATTCCTTTATGAAATAAATATCAATGTATCAAAAACACAAGCAACTTTTTCAATATTTAATTTTGATATTATAGGAGATTCAGGAGACACTGTCCCGTTAAAAAATTAAAGTTTTAATTTAAATAGCCTCAATCATCAAAAAATCATATAGGATTATAAATAAATATTATACAAAAAATTTAAATAAGTTGAGGATTATAATATTTTTGATATAATATAAAGCAAGATCAAAATAAAAATGTGTTTGGCATAGCTGATGTTGAGGCTCCTCCTGTGCTGATTTACTAGTTTAAATTAGAACTACTTTCATTGGTTGCTGTTTCATTTTGGTGACAAACAATTGTCAAGAAATCCCATTTTCTTTAATAACAGAATATGCCAAGGCTGTTATAAAAACAAGTATGAAAGTTAATTAATAGTAAATAGCAAATTTGGGAATAAACATAGATTATTATTTGGCAAAAAATCTTTCTTGTATATCTTATACTCATTTCTCATCAGTATGAATTAAAAGATGCTTGTTTAAATGACACCTACGAGATAATTTCTTGTTGCATATCTCACAAACATAAGGTTTCTCACCAGTATGAATTGCCATATGGTCGCTTAATTCCCCCTTTCTAGAGAATTTCTTGTCGCATACGTCACAAATATAAGGTTTCTCACCAGTATGAATTAAAAGATGCTTGCTTAAAGCAGTCTTATAAGAGAATTTCTTGTTGCATACTTCACACACAAAAGGCATTTCAGCACTATGTATAAATATATGCCTGTTTAAACTACTCTTGTAAGAAAATTTCTTGTTGCATAATTCACACATGAAAGGTTTCTCACTAGTATGAGAGTAAAGATGGTCTTTCAAATGAGTTTTTCGAAAGAATTTCTTGTTGCATATCGCACACTGAAAAACTTTCTCTCTCTCACCAGTATGAATTAACAGATGCCTGTTTAACACACCCTTCTGAGAGAAATTCTCATTGCACATCTCACACACAAAAGGTTTCTCACCAGTATGAATTAATAGATGCCTGCATAAACTATGCTTACAAGAGAAACCCATGTTGCATATCTCACATGCAAAAGGTTTCTCACTAGTATGACTTAACAGATGCTTTCTTAAAGTACTCTTTTGAGAGAATTTCCTGCTGCATATGTCACACAGAAAAGGTTTCTCACCAGTATGAATTAACAGATGCTTGCTTAAATGGTTCTTTTGAGAGAATTTCCTGCTGCATATCTCACAAACAAAAGGTTTCTCACCAGTATGATTTAACAGATGCTGGTTTAAATTACCCTTATGAGTGAAATTCTTGTTACATATCTCACACACAAAAGGTTTCTCACCAGTATGAATTAAAAGATGCTTGCTTAAAGCAGTCTTATAAGAGAATTCCTTGTTGCTTACTTCACACACAAAAGGCTTTTTAGCACTATGTATTAAAATATGCCTGTTTAAACTACTCTTGTAAGAAAATTTCTTGTTGCATAATTCACACATGAAAGGTTTTTCACTAGTATGAGAGTAAAGATGTTCTTTCAAATGAGTTTTTCGAAAGAATTTCTTGTTGCATATCGCACACTCAAAAGGTTTTTCACAGTATGAATTAACAGATGCTTGCTTAAATGGCTCTTTTGAGAGAATTTCCTGCTGCATATTTCACAAACAAAAGGTTTCTCACCAGTATGATTTAATAGATGCTGGTTTAAATTACCCTTGTGAGTGAAATTCTTGTTACATATCTCACACACAAAAGGTTTTTCACCAAAATGAACTAACATGTGCTTGATTAAATATTTCTTATGAGAATAAGTCTTGTTGCATACCTCACAAACAAATGATTTTTCTTGGTGCAAGTCAGAAGATGCTTTTCCAAAATCCTCTTGTAAAGAAATATCTTGCTGCATATTTCACTTTTCAAAGTTGAGTAATATGACATTTATGGGTTTATGCATCTGCAATAAATACAATTATGTTAATATATCATTTTCAGTAATATATTAAAAAGCTATTTAAGAGAAAATGAACTTCTTATGTTAAATAAAAATCACCCTAGAAAATTTAATTCAAATAAAATATCTACTCATATTATTGAAAATTACAGTAGACTCCTGATTATCTGAAAGTTGCAGGACCAGAAGTGTGTCAGAAAATAGAAACTGTAAGATAACAACTTTATCAGATGCTTTTTTATTGTATAAGATTAAACTATAATGAAAATTACTATAAATAAAAAACTGTTATATTAAATTAAAATAACTTATATTAATTAAAAAACAAAGAAAACTTAAGGAGAAAATTTTATATATCTATAATTACACATTGTTTTTCTCTCATAAGGAAATAGAAAGACAATTTTTAGAGACTAAAAACATTGATACAATTTATAAACAATGAAGAGAAAATAAATGATTTTTGTGGCAAGATAGAATAGAATTCTAATATAAAGCTGTATTTGGTCGAAAGATTCCATCAGATCTAATAAAATGATTATTGTGATAAAATTATCCATCTGATAAAATTTGTTAATACAATTTACAATGTCTTGAAAAAATTTAGCAACATTGTAATCATTTAATAATATTTTTGCTACGGTAAAGCTTTGTATATTGTTTATAGGTTAAAAATGAACATCTTCTACCAGATTTTTGGAAACAGGTACAAATAGCCTAAGATATGTCCATGCAAATTAGATGCTGAAATGTGTGAGGAGTGTGATTTAACAGAGTGTACCTTATAACAGAGCATAAGATAATTAGAAGTTTGCTGAATATTTATTTTAAACGATTATACAGGAAAAAATTACACAAATGGAAATATTTTATTAAAAAAATTAATCAATAATACTTTGAGTATGTTCAATGAAAAATACCAAGATAGCAATACTTAAAAGAACGTTGTTGCAATTATAATACATCATTCACAAACAGAATAAAAATGCCTGTTTAAGAGTAAGATTGTAGGATACACTCTGAAAGTATGAAAATAAATCAGGGATGGTCATTTCATTCTAGTGACTTTGAACCATTACAAAAAAGACAGTGTGGTTACCAATGTCTTAAGTTAAAGTTCTCTTATATTTCCACATTTCAAGGTCAGTGTAAAAATTTAAGAATTCAAATAATAATTTTTTCAAAGGCACACCTTTTGCAACGCTACTCTAATATATAGAGTTATTATTAAAAAAAGTGGATATTAAAATGAAAGTCCCACTATATGGTATTTAAAAAGAAATCATATACATAACATGAATAACACCTTTTTTCATTTTTCTTGGAAATTATACTTTAAACATCAATTTATTACAACCAATCAAAACACAGTATTGTGCACATATATTAGTTATTTTTCGTTTATAAAAAGGAAGCATGATATATTAAGTGAGCTATAACCAGGGTTGGTTTTGAGTTTGCCCAACCTGAAAAAAACCCTTTTACCTTTTTAAGTAAATGATTTTTATCCCTTCAACCCTTTTACCTTTTGATTCACAAACTTCAATGTTGAAGACACCAGTTTTGTACTACAGTTGTACGGTATTTGGCTGATATGATGACAAGAACTAAGACTGATATTTTTTTATTGTTTTGTTATCAAAATTTGATATTATTGTAAGATAAAGGCATCTTTACATTATAAAATTTTTAATTTAGTACAGTGGAGTTGCAGAACTATTACTGCGACGGATTAGAAAATAGATAAATAATAGAAATGCCCCGCCCCCTCCTTCTTTACACATTTGTTTTATAATTTCAAGGTTTTGAGAAAGTCCCAACACAACAGCGATTTTTAAACATACAATACTATGTCGTACTTGTTTACAATTAATTTTACAATGTTTAAAAAACACAACATATATACAAAAGAGAGGCTGTGTCAAATCACAATTCACCAAAACACAAGATGCTGAAGAATGGCAGCTATTTTTAGAATCTTGCTTAGTCTCTTTTGAGTTTTAATGAGATGTAACATTGGATGAGAAATGGTTGAGTATTCTAACAAAATCACTCTGTTGTGTCAGGGGGTTAATATGAAACATCCTTTCAGTCTTTTTAGATAGATTAAGCAGATGGGGGAACAATTTATATATCTTTCCCATTTTTTCTAAGCTTGGCATAAAAGTGTTAGATGTTTTTTTAGGAATTTTTAAATTGCGTAGGATATGCTAAGTACTTAAAGTTACAGTTGCTTGGTCATGTAAGTTTTCTGCTGAAGTTTATTCTCTTATAAAAAGAATGGCGTTAACATTCAGGTCAAGGTGGTTGATTGTTCTCCATGTTTAATGTAAAAATATGAGATAGTTGTAATAGTGGATATCCTTTTTTCGAAATTTGTTTTTTGGAATTATCTGTGGTTGCATTCATCTATGTTCTGTTGAAGTAAATGGTGTGAAGACTGGGGCCCCAGCAAATTAATTTGATTGATAGGTTTTGTGAAAGGGGATAAATAAATGAATTGTACTCATTTAAAGTCATGATGTTTTTTATGTTCTGGATTTCGAGATGTAATGTAGCCACAAATATCTAATGGAATTTGTGTTTTAGTGTGGTGGCATTTAGAATGAACTTAATTGATTTAATGGAGTATAGATCGAATAAACTGACTCAGATTAGTAGTGCTGCCAAATATATCTTTAGTGAGTGTATGGGAATTCATCTGATTTGTATCATCTAAGAAAAGTGTTAGAAATTTTTTTAAGGATATGAAAGTTTGTCTCCTTCATTGATATTATGAACTTTTAATGAAGAGTAGTGACGTTTTAGACTGGTTTATGAGTGATAAACTAGTTGTTGATTTTAGCTGATGTTCGCATTTTTAAGTCCGTAAATAATGCTATCCACTTGTGTGTGTTTTAATTATGTTGTATTGTATTATATTTATTGCGTGTATTTACTTTGCAGTTTTGAGAGGAATGGAGCCCAACAGAATTGTTATTGTGCTTACAGTTTTTTAGGGGGAGGCTTTTGGATTGATTGATTTGTTATAGCATTATAATTGGCTGTGTAAATATTTATTGGGTTTAGTTTATTTTATTTGTTCTAGAGGACATTGAATTTTTGGTAGTAATTAGATAGGTTATCAGGAGGCATGCTGGTTGTGCAAATCTTTTAGGTAGTTTGTTTGGTGCACTCCTTGTGAGTCATCAGTCTGCTTTCAATGGAGCGATAAGAGGGGGGCTTTGTTGGGAAATACAGACATTTCCTCAATTGTTATTCCTCAAATATTCTTATCACTCATTTAACTTATTCAGTTCATTCTTTCAACTTTTTAAATTTTAATTTCATTCATAGATATGTATATATAAGTTCAGTCATATATTTATTTCCAATAGTTAAGCTTTCAGTTTTACTTATGGCTGTATATTTATTTAAAGTATTTGAATATGTTTTAATATCTTTATCTTTATTTCTACTACTATTCAGCCATATTAATTGTTTAAATCTCCATGCTTTTCCACTCTCCTTCTTTCCACAACAACACTTTTTGCTTACACAGGAATCATAATAGCTTGTTTACATTTTCTTAACTCTCCATCCCAGACTAAGGCACTGACTAAGGGGAGCTGACGCATATCCATTCTGCTGCCCAAAATAACCGCCATATTGTGACGTAGCTCAGCATTAGGAAGCCGCCTGAGCAGGTGTTCGCCGTCCACTAGTACGGTGAGCTAACCGGTTTTAGCTTGGTTTTTGGTCCGCTGGGTTATTAAATGGCGGTATGATTCAGCCTGTAATATAGGAGCTCTATCCCAGACCACCGGTCTAACTGTTACGTCACAGATCAGGGGAGATTATGGCGGCTGACGGCAGATACTGTGGGTAATCTGTCTTCACCTGTGTTCTTCTCCATGACTGTGACAGATCGTTACTGAACTCTTCAGATGCCAGTAGTGACGTTTTTGCTGTGGAATGGAAGATTGCATAATGATAGCTTTCACAAAGCAGGGTATATTTATAGTGGCTCGCAGCTCGTTCAGTGTCTTTGTATTGCTTGTGGTCTGGTAATGTTTCTATCGGTATGGATGTCAGCGATGTTTTTATTTAAAGCTATACCTTTTAAATATGATTTCCTGTGTTAGTTTTTAAAGGGTTTTAATAATGATGCTAAAGTTTGACGTGATGATATCAATGTTGAATTGAGGGGGCAGCACGGGGGGACAGGGACATTCCCCCCCACCGAAGCATTGAAATGTCCCCCCCGGAAGATTTGAGATTTTATGCTTTTAATGGTTAAGAAGTGTAATTTCCCCCCTCGGAACTGTATAATGTCCACCCTGGAGCCCCAGAAAGAAGTCTTCTTACTGTTTAAGTGTGGAACATCGTCCATTATATTTTAAGAAGCGTTTAATATTTTTCATTTAATGGCAGCTAACGATATGTTTTATCCTTTTTTCTTTTGTTGAAATAGGTTTTTGTATTTAAAGTAAGTAACGTTATGTTTCTCTTTTTGCCGGAAATCTTGTTTTTAGTTTTCTGACTTCGCTTTTACTTTATAAGGGTTACTGATTGCTCTCAGACTAGAACGAGAGTTCATTTTATTGTTGACTCTACGTGTCTGCGTACATGCATTGGCAATTTCAGAACTTAGCTTTCTGGCTTATCCGGAACTTCCTTTTCGGAATTGCTTATTTCCGTTTTTGTCATTGATGACGCCAAATTCGATTGTTCCTTTTGGGTCTCTATGAATGGTACTTTATTATCAGTGTTTAATTAGAGTATAATAATTAGTGTCCTTAATGTAATTAGGACTATAGCTTCTGTCTGCTTGGTGTACTCTGGAATGGCATGTTTTGCCATGGTGGTTATGAATGTTTTGCTTTATGGAAGTTCATACATTGTATTTGTGACTGTTACCAGGCAAGTTATGAAGTTAAGTTGTGTTGGAAATATTGGATATGTTGAGATTGGAAATGTTGGAGAGATGTGATATTTTTTCGTTTAAATATAAGTTTAATTTGTTTTTCCATTACAGAATCTTTTAAAGTTAATAAATATAATTTCACATGTTTAAACAGATGTTTAATCATTTACAGAACTCTTAAAAGTAATTAAAATATATCCTTTTGTGCTAATTTATTATGGTAATATTTAACTAAAAGTAATTTAATTTATTTCATATTAAAGATAAAATCACGGTTAATTTAAATATAAAGCTTAAATCTTTTGAAGTAATTTAATTGACAGTTTTTCACATTTAAATATTTTTCAAATTCTTTTGGTGCTCCAGTTTGTCTTATTGAACTGTGTGATGTTGATATGAAGGTTTGAGATAATTAGTGTTAGATTATAGCCTTCTGTTTTAACTTATGAAAACATGGTTTCCAAGTTCATGTTGAAAAGTTCATGCATATGTTTATGATTACTGGAGATATCTTTATTTTAAACTGTTTCTTATTGTTTTTTTTTGTTAATAAAATCTTTAGTTAAGTTTTATGCATGTCTGTTATTCTTTCATTAAACTAGCTTATTTTCAATTAAAGCTATCTTGATTTTTTTTTAACATTCACTTTAAACTTGGGCGAATGTCAGCATAAATGAACCATATGTCTAATGCTCCACTATTTCCACCTTATAGCAAATTACCTTTGTATGATTTACAACAGGTACTTCATCCCTATTTCCAACCTGTGACAGATTTAATGATGACTTTTCAATTTTTTTCTTTCACAAAATTCAAGAATGACACTTTCTTTTCGATCCAATTACCTGGTAGTTTCTGACCCATTGTTGACTGGTTCTCATCGTCAATCTGTTTCTTTTAAAAAAGTGACTACACCATGATAGACCACCTATAAAGTCTCTTTTCCTAAGCCCGGCCAATGCACCTCAGGCCTCGACGTTGTGCACGTTTCTCTTTTGGCATTTCCTTCAGCACAGTCTCTTGCTTCTGTCACTTCCTAATGATATTTTTGTCCACATTTAGGTATCTAGCAGCACTATGATTATAGTTAATTTTTGCTAATGTGATAGCATTCAGTTCGAACTTTGTCATATAACTACGACACTTATAGCTCATACTAGAAAACATCTTCAAATATTATATATACAGTATAGGATCTGTTATTCGGAATGCTTCGGACCTAGGGTATTCTGGATAAGGGGTTTTTCCGTAATTCGGAACATTTTATTATAAGAAATGTACAAAATGACTAATTTCACATCTAGTGATAAACATATGCAAATACATACTTACAATTTTGTCAATTTAATAACTTATTTGCAAAGAATAAAAAACATTCTGAATTACAATTCAAATTATAAAAATATTACATTAACAATTATGAATTAGTTTTTGGACTTGGGAGCAGGATTCTTTGATGTAGATTTCTGGAATATTTCTATTAAAGTTTGTTACTTATAGCATGTCTCTTGCACTAATTGTTCTTGTATCCTGTTAATTGATATGATTTGCTGTTCATGGAAGTAGCTTCAGTGCTGCATTCCACAAATCAGTTGTTCAGTGAAAAATATCAGTTGCTCATCTGTTTTTAATGCTTTTTATTGTAATATTTTTTGCACCATAAATTTTTATATTTATTTATTGAGGCTGTATATTAATTAATGTAAGCAATACCATTATATTTATATTATTTCTTTGTATTGACTCTAGAACAAAACTGCCGCAAAGCGGGGAATTCTTAAAAAAGGGCACTCTTGCACAATCTTCCAAAGACATATTTTGAGCTCAGTTGTTTAAAGTTCTAATCTATCAGTATAATTTGTTGACCAATTGATGAATTTCGTAATTTTTCTTGCAACATATTAATGAATGTTAATTGCAATATCTGATAATCCCCTCTCAATTTAGAGACAAATTTTGAGATATTTTTTCCGTGACCAATCAAAGAATTTTGCGATAATTTTCTGGGACCGACTGAAGAATTTCACGATTTTTTCTGACAATCAATGGACGAATTGGAGATTTTTTTCCCCTGTGATCGATTTATGAATGTTGCAATATTTTGCTACTATTGATTGGTGAATTTTGTAGATTTTTTTTGGAACCGATTGGCGAAAATCAGGATTTTTTTTTTTGCAACAGATTGACGATTTTCACGATATTTTCTTTCTATCGATGGACTAATTTTGCAGTTTTTTCTGTCCTCAATTGACGAATTGCACATTTTCCTTGAGACTGACTGCCGAATTTTGCATTTTCTCCACGACCGATTAACTGCCATAATTTCTTGTGAACAATTGGTGAATTTCCGGTTTTTTCCTCATGATTTACAGGCAAAACTCATGGGATTGTTTCATTCAATCGACGAACGAACTTCGTGATTTTTTCTGCGACTGACTGAAGAATTTTGCGATATTTTTTTACGGTACTTACGTATTATCCGTGCCAGGAGATCGATCGCCAAAAATGGTTACCAAGTACCAATCTTGTTTATCATTGCCAATCATGTTTTCATACACAGTAATTTAACATTATCAAATGACAATGTTAAAAATGGTAATTAATATAAAATAAATAAATAAATAAAATGTAATATATGTTTATTAAATTCATAGCATTGTTAAAAATAGTAAATAACATTATTTTAGTAAAATTAATAAATGGTAAATAACATAATAAATAAGATAGAATAATAAATAATATAAAAATGGCCAGGATAATATGTAAGTACCAAAAAGAATATGAAACAGTATATAAAATAACATTAAAACATAATCACGAGTCAACAGTTACCATGCCAACAGTTTCATGTAGTAGCGGCTCCTTCGAAGAGTGATAGCTAAAGGAGCAGATTAGTCCATCAAGAAGTGATAATATACAAGGTGAGGACAGAGGAAAAGAGTAGATCAGGAGGAGATAATTAACTTCTAGTCTCGCTCCTAATTTCAGCATGTGTTTCTGCTCATTTATCTTCGAGTTTTGAATGCTAGTAGTTTGGTTATTTTTTGCGATAGTTAATTTCCTCGCATATGGCTTGTTTTCTTACTAATTATTGTTTACCTGATGACAACTCGGACCAGATGGTGGCTAATGTTTCTTCAGATATCGAAAATACTCTATTTCTCAGTGATCGCGGCCTTAACAAATTTGGTGTATTTTTTTAGATCCCAATACAATGAGGTTGCTGCATCCAGTGATGTTTTTTTTGGTTTCATGTTCGCGAAACGATCATACATGTGGTATAGTGATCACTGCATTAAAGAATTTTATGCCTTTCTTGGGTTTCCAATACAACGAGGTTGCTGCATCCAGTGATGTTTTCTTCAGTTTCATGTTCGCAAAGCGATCCTACAAGCGGTATAGTGATCGCTGCATTAAAGAATTTCGTGTATTTATTGGGATTCCAATACAATAAGGTTGCTGCATCCAGTGATTTTTCTTTTGGTTTCATGTTCATGAAGCGATCATACATGCGGTACAGTGATCGCTGCATTATAGAATTCCGTGTATTTTTTGGGATCCCAATATAGAAGTTGCTGCATCTAGTGATTTTTTTTGTCGGTTTCATGTTCATGAAGCGATCATACATGCGGTACAGTGATCGCTGCATTAAAGAATTTTGTGTATTTTTGTTATGTTTTTCAACTTTTTATTGGTCATTAACTTTTCATGTAATTTTGATGAAATGTGTATGAAACGTTGTTTCTTACTGTTCATATTATCTTTTTTATATCTATCTTATTAAATTTGTCAAGTAAAATATTTATATTTTACTCATAAATGCAATATCCAAAAGAAATTAACTATTTGTTAATCTTACTCCCTATACAAATGACCCCTAATAAAAAAAAGTAGATTAATCTCAAGCATGCACAGTTGAAATCTCCAATTGTGTACCACTCTTTGAAAGAGTTGCTAGTGTGTTAAATGCACTTACCATATATCAAGAAAAAATATATAAGGGTCACTATAATTAATAATATTGGCTCCATGCATGGTGCAGTTGGCTTAAAACTGGCATGGATAATACGTAAGTACCTTTTTTACTTTTTAGAAATAAAATAAATTAAACTTTGGTTATCGTTTTGCATTCCGGTTTTCAGAGCGCTTCGGATACGAGGACGCCGGATAACAGATCCCGTACTGTATCAGTAAGATCAAATTAAAATAATAGCATGAGATATTCTTTGATCTTGAATTGCAATGTGCAATAGGATGTGAAGAGTATACATTGAAATTTTTAGATTATTCGAGCTGTTGCCAAATGTGAGTACACATATATATATTTCTGCTGAAATGATATTATGGGCATAGAGTAAAATAGATTTCCGTAGTTAGGATTTGGCGCTGATGAAGAATGAAGGAGGGAGAAAATGGGAAGAGTTATTCCTTATATAGCACAGAAGATGCTCTGAGGCAAAACTTCAGGAGAGCCATTGTGATTGGATGCAATGCCTGGTTAAAGTGCAATTTTCTGCTCATGAAAACTGAATTGTTTGTAAACATGCTGAAATGTTTCTGCCGTGTAAGATATTTTTTTTCTTTTCATAAGTTCGACATAAGATCACAAAGTTTTTTTTTGGTAACCAGATTTTCAAATTTTAAAATAAAGATTGGCTGTTTATTTGGTTCTATTTACAAGCCGCACCCAGTTATTGGCCACATTTCTGTTTTCAAAACAGAAAAATCTAGTTTAATGCTGTCGCATTATTCCCGGAAATACGGTACTTAGAAAATAACAGGAGAGAAGAAATTATGCATGAAGTAAAATGTATGACATTTAATACAACATTTATGTGTGGATTTTGTTAACTATATTGTATTGAAAATTAAATATATGTATTGAAAATTTGTTACATTAAAATATTTTATATTATTTTTTGTAATAAATATATTGCACTTTTGTAACTAAATGAAACGACTGCCTGTTAACTTGTACTGTTTTATACTACATAAACATTCTTTCACCCTAATGTAGAGTTTGGTTTCCTGTATGCATTTTAATCAGAAGCAAATAATGTAAGAATATTAAATAGTTAACTATCATTTTTATATGCATCACAAACCATAACATGGATGAAATTAAATAAGATTTATTTATTATCTTGCTAACAATATAGTGGTATTCACATAAGTACTTAACAATATAGTGTCAGTGGTTTTTAGTTCTTATATGGCTCACTTTTGTAGGAAATCTCATATTATTTTAGAGAAAATAAATTTATTTAAACAGTTAATAAAAAGCACATCATAGTCATAAAGGCTTACTTACATAAATACAGCATACTTTGTATGTTTTAATATCTAATATTTCAAATATATTTTCAGCAACTAAAAACCAAGATTTTACTTTAATACATAATAGGGTACTTTTATGTTTGCTGGTCGCCAGTGATATATATATATACATATATATCACTGCTGTCCAGCTAACATAAATGTACCCATAAAACATTATAAAAGTAATTATTATAGTCATGTATAAACAACTTTATGGATACATAAAACGTTGAACACAGAGACAAAAAACAGATATTAAAAATAAATACATAACTGATGACTCAGATTTGGTGTATCAACCTTGAATCCACGATCCAACACTTTTATATTTATCTACATAAAACCACTTAAATAAGCCCCAATAAATTTTAAAAAAACATAGCAATGAAATTCAGTATTCACATAATAGTTTCAGGAAAATGTAATTAAATTTTCAGAGTGATTTTGAAATGTATACACACTTGTAATTATACTAATTATTTTTAAAAGAAACCCACCTCATAAACTTTAGAAAACCATACAGGTTTTTGAAATTTTATAAAATCTGGAGGACAGAGTTGGATATAAAACACATTGATAAAATTTGTGTTACTACAGAGGTGCAATAATTCAAATCACAGTTTTAAAACATTAAAACTATTAGATGTTAAAATCTGGACAGGTCGAAAATGGGCAAAACCAATCAACTATGAAATGGAGGGAGTGAAGAAGTTGGGATGATACCATTACAAGCTGGGGGGGGGGGGGGTCAGCAAAAACCAAAAACCTCAGTGACACCCAGTACTTTATACCATATACGAGGGATCTAATAAGATAATACATCATTACATGTATTATCACCTCTTTTCAAAATTTCTAGGGAATCTCTGACTATGCAACTATTATACTGTGAACCTTGTGAAATTATTTTAGCTTTACTGAAAAATACATCAATATCTTTAGTTTGATTTAACCTGGATAAAGCAGTGGATAATTCATCTTTTTTCATGTCAGCTGTATGTTCCTTAATCCTTTCCTTTAATTTGCGAGTTGTCATCCCTATATATGAATATGTTTTAGAATTGCCATTAACTTTAAAAGGAATAATATATATGCCAGATTTATCTGTGTTATCAATGGGGTCAATCATTCTATGTACCAGATATTTTAGTTTTGCGATAAGAGTTACATTATATTTCTTTAATGCGTATTTAATCCGCTCAAAAAGATGTGGGATATAATCAATACTGTAGAATTTTGAAGATTGCATATCTTTTTTAACTATTGTAGCTTGTTTATTTCTACACTCATAAATTAACTTATTAATAAATTTGTTTGAGAAACCATTTCCATATGCAATTACTTTAATATTATTCAACTCTTCATTTAAATAAATTTCTGAACTAACCTCAAACGCCCAGAGTTGGATATCTCGGTTGGATATCCGAGTTGTCAGAGTTGGATATCTTGACAAATTAATATAATTAGCATTTTTCAACTACCTTAAAAAATAAAGGATTAAACAAAAAAATATTTTCTTTTTTTGTAAACCTTAAACATTTTATATCATACTTGTTAATCGAAATTGCACCTTTAACGCTGTTAAAGCATTGTGTATGGAAACTTATACTGTTCAATAAATGAATATATTTTTTTTAGTTCACGGTATTTTAAATCGATTGAGGCAATCCAACTAGAATGATAATTCAAAGAGCTCTGTGATAAATTTTATTATTTCTGAGAATGATGAAAAATGTGTATGAAATTCAAGACAAAAATTATATGTATAAGAAATACAGAGAAGTTTTATTGCTTTTTAGGTTTTAATAAAATAAAATTAACATAAATTCTGGTATTCATATATTGTGGATTGAAAAAAGATCAACCACTGAAAGCCTGTTTGTGATTTTTGTTGACAGAAAACTTTTAATGATTATTTTTTTATCCTTATGCATAAAAAAAAACTTCTCAATTTAGCGACTGAATGCGGAATTCCCTACTTTTCTCAGTGACTTCCAGGCTAAGTTTGCAATTCTTTCTGCAATCATTTGGCAGAATTTATGATAAAGTGATGATATTCTTTACTTTTTTTTTGTGAGAGAATGAGGGCAGTTATTTTTTTTATGACCAACTGATGAATTAATTTTGATAAATTCTGCAAAATTATGTAAATTCATCGAAGAATCACATGTTCATATCTAAAGTTTGCCTGCAAGAAAATCTTTGTATAATCTTTGAGCTACAAATTTAATGAATGGGACCCAAAATTAACCTCTTCTTAACACTAATTTTTCTGTTCTGCTGACTAATTGAATTACGCCAATGATGAGTTCATTTGCAATGCACACAAAGGCAATATTTTATATATTTTTTTTATGTTTCCACAGAAATTGCAGTAATTAAAAAACAAGCAAAAATGTAGCATTCCTGTAAAAATAAACATGAGATTTTTCTTAACTAACTCACATTTTTTTGTTACCTTACCATTTTTTTGATTAAGTAAGTTAGACAGACTAACAAAATTTTAAGTGAAATGCACTAACAACAGAAATATTTGCAGTAAAAAGCAAAATTACTCATTAAGATTAATTGTTCTCATTATCTCACCTTTGGAATATTGCATATACAAAGATAATAGGCATAACATTATCTCTCAGCTTGAGACATGAGAGAAATGTCTGGCCAATCCTTTCTTCTATGAAATAAGCAGAACACTTTGAACTACGTTGAGATAGACTCCAAACTGCTAGTATCTAAAAGTATCTTTATATAGGATCTTTTAAAACTCTATAAACAAATTAAGAAATGTAAACAAATATATAATATTTATTTGGAAATCTTAACTCAAAACTAAAGGAACAGATTTGAACCCAGGGATTGATCCTGCGGAATGATTGGGTTCATTTTACACACCCTTCACAAAATTAAATTCCATAAAAAAAGCCTTTTTATAATATTTATGTTAAAAATGTACTTTTCAAACACACAAAAAAAGTACATGACTTGTTATTTTTAAGCATTATAAAAATTCTTAATTAATATAATAATTCTTGCTAAAACAAATAATAATAATAGAGATTATCAAAAAATATAATTAAATGAGATTTTTTTTTTTTTACAAAATTTTGTTAGTTACAAAAATAAAAAATTACAATATTTTCCCCATCCATAAAACAACTGCCCTGGATGCAAGCCGTATTTTAACAATTCACTAGCCAAATGGGGATTTCGGTGGATCCCTTAATACCACAGTCACAGTGGCCAGCATTTGAAGTTTTCCTTTTCACTTTTCTGACCTTTTCTAACCAATTGAACAAGTTGACTTTTAATACAGAGTTTACCACAGTTTTAAAATAAGAGTAGGGTGCTATTGGTGGAGAAAACCCCTTTTTTCTTATGGTTTTTCAGTAAGACATTTTTACTGTTTAATAGTCAGGGCACTGTTTCAAGACACAACAGTAATAAGATAACAGTTCTTCCATCACCCCTACCCTTTTTTTTGTTCACAATTGTTTGTTATTAAGGTTTTGTTTCTTATTATTTTCTCAATAAATCAATAAACAAATGTAGTAAGCGAAATCCGAAATTATAAATCTTCAATATCATAAAGATTATTGCATTTTTTTTCCAAATCTAAAATGTCATTTTGAACATAGTAGGTTTTTTTCATCAAAACAAATTGTAACAAAAGTACCATTTAGAAATTTTATGTGTTTTATTCTTATTTATAACTACATTCTTTTTTTAGAAAAAAAAAAAAAACTTTTATTCATAATCTTACATTGTATCAGTGATGAACATGATTTTTTGAGCTATTCAAGTTTTCTCAGACCTTATAAAATAGAATTTTTTCTTTTCGCTTTTCAGGTTGCCGTATTTTAGGTGTCGCGCGTGGGTACTTGGCGTATGTCATAAAAATCGCCACGTTGGGTGTCTCGCTAATTCTAAGATTCTGCGGTAATTTGTGCATTTTCAAACATGGAAATGATGGAATAATTTTATGAGCAAGTTGCTGGCAAATGAGATCCATAAATATTTACTTGGATAAAAAGTTATTCGCGTGGGAATTGTCTAATTAATGAATTGTTTGCCGTAGTGTATGTGATAAAAAAACCGCACATTACATAAAGGTTGATGAAACGTTTTCTTGAGGCTGTTAGTACAATCATAAGCCAAACATGACGATATTATTATTAATAATAAAACCTATCTATATTAAAACAGTAAAAAATTACCTGTTTTAATTGCAAGAAAAGCAATTTTCCTTTCAATACAGCTAGATGTTGCCAAAGCGAAATACCAAAGTAGATAAATGGACAGATGATTGATTGAAAGCATTGCCAGGAGGATCTTTATATGCCAGATCATGATGAACTGGCTTTCTAGATTATTGGCTCCTATTATCCCCACCCCTTTTTTTTAGTTTATGTCTTATAAATCACCTGCTGGAAAAATGTCTACAGATGCATTTTCTCAAAAAAACAAAACACTCGGTATAGAATAAACCATCAAAATTAACCAATCAATGTACCGTAATCCTTGCCGAAGGCGTGGTCATAGTATTCCTAATAAAAGCCTGCTGCAGAAATAAAAGAGGTATCGCTCATTTCTTTTCGCCAAATGCTACTATCGCCCAATCCTGTTTCTTATAATACCTTATAATATTACTGTACATTATATAATATTACATAATGCATTATACTATTATATGATATAATGTACTTTAATAATTTTAATTGCTCATGTACATAATATTATACTATAATAGTAGAAAGTTATGGTAATTTTATAAAAAAAATTGAAACATTAATCATTAATGACATTATTGCAGTGTCACATGTTGTAAAATCTTGTATGTTTTACCTATCTTCGCTTTATTTTATTATTGTTGCCAATTTTTATTATTATTTTATCAATCAATATTTAGGCCTACACACATGTTCCTATTTCTATGCTCCTAAAAATAGTAATTACTAATTTTGCACATAGACTTAAGATAAAATTCTAGGATGTGTCAAATTTTAAAACAGTTGCAATTTGCTCAATATATATATTTTTTACTTATTTAACATTTTGCTTTCAGGTATGCATGGTAATGAACATTAACTTATCATACTGTACCAATATTATAGTATATTGTATACTATTACATAATGCCTTATAGGGGAAAGTGGGGCACGTTGAGCCATTTTTTACTTTAAGCTTTTTTCACTTCAAAATAATGCACAGAAAACAAAATTTGTGAATATAATATTTATTACAGACTATTCTAAAGGAAACTAAAGCTTTAAAGTTTTACATTTGATGAAACTTAATGACAAAAAATTACATATACTTTGTTCAAAATAATGGATCAATGTACCCCGGTAGTGGGGCACGTTGATCCTTCAATAGGGGCACATTGAGCCATTGGTTTTAAAGGTAAAAAGCATTGATACTGCCTTGTATAAATTTTCAGTAGAATTCAGAAAACAACTGAAATTTCTAAAAAGTCATTATCACTTCAACTTGTATTCATTAAGTGAACATGGAAATGTTACCATCTTAGAAACACGAGCAGTTCCTCCGAAACAAAGTGGTTTAGGTAACAATTTTACAATATCATCAAAAGGAATCACAGCTTCTGGTTCAGAAGAGGAAGTGAACTTGGGCTGTTCAGTTACTTTGGACAGAACACGTTTCAGAAATTTTACAATGAATTCCCCATATTCATCAGTTCCAGTAACTTCAGCAACATAATGGGAAACTGAGGTTTTTCCTGCAATCTTCACGATAACAAATCTTCCTTCTGTCACATCAGATGCATTCAATTCTATAGTTTTTTCTTCCTCTGTTTCCTCTTCAGAAAATGTTTCAAAATCAGTGGAATCACTGTCTTGCAACTGGTCTGCATTCAGTTTTCCTTTCATAAGTTTTGACACAGCTTTCTCTGCTTCAAAGTCTCCATCACTTTCTGATGTGTCATCAAACTGCAACTTCTTTGGGATTTGAGACTTCTTTTTTAGTTTAGAAACCCTTCTTTTCTTTCCCACGCTCTGTTTTTCCGCCTCAATAGCCATTTTTTCTGGTGTGTCTGTAACAATGCGGGAATGAAGCTTCTTTCTTCCTGCAGTTTTACGTTGATGTGCTTTAGGAAATGGTGCAATATCTTGAGGGCAGAATTGAACTGCCCTCGGTGATGGCCCACTGCAAGAAGGGGCAGATTTCCTTTGGTCTAAGAGAAGTGATGGAGTTTTGTATGGCGTACTTTGTGTATGTTCTGCAGACATATTTTGAGAAACTGAAGAACTTAATCCTTCCATAGCTGAAGAGATGGGATTAGTTTCCCTGCAGTCAGCAGAATTAAATTCATTTGTCATTTCGGGTTCAAGAAAAGACCTATCTGTCACAAAGGATGACAAATATTCGTCATCTCCAAATATATCTCGGTTGAAAGGACTGATACCAGTGGCAGTAAATCCAGCTTGGATGTTGCTAGGTGTGAATGCAAGAGGATAGGCTTTGGCAACAATTTGCGGTATGTCGTAGATTGTCATCGGTTTTGCAGGATTATTGGTCATCCATGTATCACAAGCACTGTTGTAATATCTCTTAAATGGTCCATAAACAGTTCTGTCCAGAGGTTGCAACTTGTGGCTACAATGGGGTGGTAAAGTCAGCATTGTCACTCCATTTGCCTTGGCAAGATCCAATACTTCAATAGAGATGTGGCTGTCATGGTTATCCAGAATCAGAAGCACTGGGTGGTCTTTTGAACTTCTGGTGTAGTTGATGAAGTGGTTCATCCATCTAATAAAGTTATCTGCAGTCATCCATCCACTGGGATGTGCAACACCAATGCAATCTTTTGGTCCACCCTGTATCATATAATCCTTGAAATGCACTCTTGGGAAGATTAGAAGTGGAGGAATGCTATTTCCTAACGCATTTATACACCCACACATTGTCACAAGATTTCCGCGTTCTGCTGATGTCATGCGGCCAACTTGCTTGGCACCTTTTACAGCTATTACTTTTGTGGGCTTCTGGACTGTTGTGACACCGGTTTCATCTACATTGTATATGTCACCTGCTGAAAAATTATTTCTTTCCATAATGAACTGGAGTTTATCAAAGAATTCATTCACGTTAACACGATTGAAGCTTGTTGCTCTTGACAAACTTGTTGCCTGTGGAATGCGAAGTGACAGAGAAGAAGAATGGCGTTTCATGAATCCTTCAAGCCAATCTAAGCCAGCCTTTTCATTTTCCTCCCAAGATGGTGGCATTGGAATTTTATTCCTATTTCCAAACTGATATGCCAACTGTCTTGCCGAATTCTTTGAAAGTCCATAATGAAGTCATGAAGCTTGTTGCAAATAATCCACCAGAAGTGTCTCCTCATGGTCCTCAAATACTTTTCTGGTGGCATACTTAGATTTTCCACTCTCATCACCCTTCCTTGTTCGGCTAACAAAACGTGTTAATGTCATGCGATCAATATTATAGTCTCTTGCAACTGCTCTGATAGCTTTACCATGGTCAATGACTTGTTTTACAGCTGCTTGAATAATTTTGGGGTCGGTTTCTCCCCTGTTGGTTTTCTTTTCCCTATTGCGAACCATTCTTCAGTTTATACTCCTGAAACAAGAATTTCTCTTATTGTTACGAGATATTAATTCACTAATTCAAACATTTGAAGAACTGTAAATTGACAGACAACACAACAACTAATAAACAATTGAAAATATTTTCCACGGGGTACATTGATCCAGGCTCAATGAACCCCATTTCTAGTTGGCTCAATGTGCCCCACATCATCACTGTAAATGTAAATGTGTTTGAAGCAAAATAGGATGGCAATCATGTCAATAATTTTAGATCACACTATTGCTATATTAACTACAATAACATATATCAAAAGATGTTTGAGTTATTTTTACAATTTTAGGAGCTACATGGTTGAAAATGCATATAAAAAATATTACTAAAGCTTACCAAATTCAACAAATCTGAATTTTCGACCAAACTTGTTTGCACTCATAAATTAAAACACAATGGAGATGTCTAGTATTGTTATTGTTGCTGTAATGTTGCCACAAACTTTGTATAAAAACTGAAGTGTTGCTTTAAAATGAAAAGGATCAATGTACCCCATGGCTCAATGTGCCCCACTTTCCCCTACTATTATAATATGATAAAATTTACTTGGACAAACTTACTGTTGACAAACCGTTTGTTTGAATGGAGAAAACATTAAAAATCAGAATTAAGTTTAAAAGAATTATCAGCAAATGTAATGTTACTGTTAAGAATTTGACAGATTTGTTGGTTTTTCCACCTGATGACCACCATTTAAAAAAAAATTTCTGGTATTGAAAATATATTTAGTACATTACCACCTTTCAATTTTCACATTATTTCTGAAGTACAGTGAAACTTGTTCAAAGCAGAATCATGAGAGGCCGAAATATTTTTCTGAAATGATCACATTTCCACATTATTCAAAACAACATAGTACAAAGTTTACTAAAGGTCTGAAGAAACCTTCACTTTAATGCCATATACCAATATTATAGTATAGTCTATAATATTACATAATGCCTTATACTATTATAATATGATAAAATGTACTTTAATAATAATAATTGTGCATAGCATTACATAACATTTATAGTAGTCAATTATGTTAATTTTATTATATACTTTATCAAAGGGTTGAGACCTTGATGACAATGATGCACATTAAAAAAACTTGTATATTTACCTATCTTCTTTTTATTATTGTTACCAATTTTTTTTATCTCTTTATTATCTTATCAATGTTTAGGTCTATATACTTACAAGAAAAGGCAGAAAATTAGAAAGGTGACTTATTAAGTGTTTATGCAAAGATCTACCAGTGGCTGAGAGGTTCTGCTCTCAATACTGGGTTTGAACCCAATCGTGCCCGTCGGCCTAATCGTTCAGAATTGTTTGTGGTTTTCTTCAAATCTTGCATTAATACAAATTAGCTTCCCTTACAAAGACCCCCACAGAGGGTACCCTCCGTAGCGCCTATATCCCTCATGCAGATAATCGGTTGTCATAAATTACCATCCAAACAATAACCAAATATGTAACAAAGGAGTTTATTTACAGTTTTTTTTGTGTGTGTGTGTGCGCATGTCTTTTTGCATAGAGTCATTACAGAAGACAAGTGTTCATTTTTGTTGTTCATGTCAACATCGGCGTGGAACTTAGGCTACAGCTACATTAGCAGTTTTTGGATGTGTAATAAACAGTGTAAAAACTGGCTGAACAAATGGATTGTATGTTACTAATTTGGATACTATCACACAATGGCGGATCTAAGGGAGGGGCGATGGAGCGATCGCCCCCCCCTTGGGCTAAAAAAGGGTCGGTAAACCGACATTAGAGGCTTCCACGGGAAAAGACCTGTGACGAATGCTGGCCCGACGGACAGGTCTTAACTCTTTAAGGGTCGGGTCGGGACCGGGACTTATTTTTTTATGGAGACTTGGGCCTGGACCGGACTTCGCTTTTTGTGAAGACTGGGGTCGGAGCAGACTTCTTTTTTATCGGGTGGAACCTGGCTTAGATTTCATTCTTTCTAGAACTCTGCACGGGCCGAAATTTTCAGGACTGCGCCCAGCATAAAAGCTGAAAGCTCGGTCCGGTTGCGACCAATGGCAGATCGATCGCCTCCCCCCTCCACCCCCCCCCCTCCTGCGCTAATAAAAGGTCTGCAAACTCGGACCTTGCCTGTTCTCCACTCTTTCCTGGCCGGGTATTCCTATATTCTGTAGACTCGAGCCGGGCCGAGCTAGACTTCTTTTTAACGGGACGAATTTGGTATGGAATTCATTCTTCCTAGAGATCTGCACAAGCCGAAATTTTCAGATCAGGACCCGACCCGGCATAAAAGTTAAGAGTTCGGCCCGTGTCTGACTCAACCCGTATGAAATCCATTATTGACTCGTGCATACATACCTCTAAATTCTTCCCCCCGAGCCTAAGTTCGGGTGGTATTTTTTACTTTCTTCCATCTTTACAAGAACAAAGCATTGGATTGGTAAAAATTTTCGACGTATTTCTACAATTTAGGAGGTCTTGAACACGAATTGATTGTTCTTAGAAAATGTCTGTCTGTCTATACATATGTGACACAAATTTTGTGGGGGCTCTATCTCGAGAACTAATGCGCAGAATTTAATAAAAATTCATATTCAGTTAGACCTTGACATAAATTGGTGCTGATGAGGTTTTGGTTTAAATTACTCAACAGGTGGGGCTGCTATGCTGCATTTTTCGCGATTTCCGCGGTAGCTACATCTCAAGAATTAACGCACGGAATTTCATTAAACTTTAGATTATGTTTGACCTTGGTATAAATAAATCTTTATGAGAATTCGGTATATACCGCCCAACAGATGTTGCCACTATGATCTGTTTTTCACGATTTCCGCGTTAGCTATATCTCAAGAAAGAATAAGTTGTCATTTAATTTTTATTGCAGACGATTTGATTTATATAGAAGAAAGTTTTGTGATAGTCACAACATACTAGTATTTTTTTGTTTTCGTAAAAATTGTGGTGATGTTGTGCATTTTTTTAGCATAATTTTTAGAAATTTTATTTGGTTTAATAAATCAAAGCGATATATTTTTAAACAGTCCCAAAACTTTCTTCTATCTCATACATGTTAATACTTCAAAATTCGCTATCACGGAATTCTGTTTTACGTCATCTGCTTGCTAAGCGCCGGGTTACCTTCGCCGCATGAACAGCCGATGTTAAACTACAAAAAATTGCACAAAAATCGCTATTACAGTGCCCCTTTCCGATTGAATGTCCCTAAATTCAATTAGAACCTGCTGGCCATAGTCGAAAACCTATAAATAAAATTTGGTTCAATTCTATGCATAACTTCATACACTTTCCAATGATACAACAATGAAAATGGCACAAAAATCGCTATTACAGAGCCCGCATCCGGCAGAATATCCCCAAATTTAAGTTCGACCTGCTAGCCGTAGTCAAAAACCTATAAATGAAATTTGGTTTAATTCTATGCACAACTTCATACACTTTCGATGATACGAAGAGGACACACACACGGACAGACAGGCATTTTGTAAAAACGTGTTTTTCGGGATATCTTTCACTGTAAATCCTTCGAAAACCGGAAATCGAAAAAATTTGCAATTACAATACTTTCTTCTGTTATATATAAAAGAATTAAAAAAATGTACTTTTTTCTTTGTGGAGCTTTAAAATTATGACTTTTGTTTATTTATTATTTGTTTCTTTATTAATTCTAAACTACGTTAATATTAATGAATATTCATCTGAATGTAATTGTACAATTCAAATATTTAATGAGTGTTTATATACACAATTATCTAACTGTCATTAATATTGTTTTCATTCTGTATTCCATCAATTACGAACATAATCTGAAAAAACATCTACTTATAAGTAAGTGGGCTTTATGAATAGTTTTCATTGTAGAATAATGTTGTTTCAGAAATATCGGCATGTTTTGTAGAAATTAAGTCTGGCGGTGAAGTACCAATTAAGTTTTTGTATGGGCAGATCCGGGCAAACTTTTAGCTTTTATACTGGAGCGGGCAAAGCCGAGCTCAGGCTTTTATACCGGGCCGGGCCAATATTTTTTGTACAGGTCGGGCCTGGCCCGAGGCTGGAAATTTCGGCAAGTGTAGACCTCTAACCGTGATATCTAAGCTAGTTTTAATGTTTTTTCTAAATGCCTTCAGCCAGCGTCCCATAGCTACTGAATATATGTTTCGTTAATAAGTTTCAAAACAGTCTTTACTGAATTAGAACTGATCTTTGATATAAAGAAACAAGCAGTCTTATACCCAGTTAGTATTTGTTTTACAGAATTCTGAAATGTGGCGATCAATCAAAGCTTAAAATTGTCTCTATGATTATATTAGCCTTCAAACAATTGAGCTCTTATGCGACTTCTAAAAGGTATCTCCGCGAGTGCCCATAGATACACATTGCCTCTAAAAAAAGTTTGTATGAATTCTTTGTATATTTTTCGTCCTACCGCTGTATAACTTTAATAAAAATCTGAACAACCTTTTTATTAGTACTGTAATGTGATGTCTTTCTTCCCTATAGTTCTATCTTTGAAGTGTTCGTTGTTTCTTTGGGAGTTTTATTACAAGGTCCAATACGTCGATTGCGTCATAGGCGATGTTACAGGGAGAAGAGCTCGCCCAGCCTCACTGTACCTATCCCTACATCTGTCTAGTTGGTGGCAAGTTTCAAGTTAGCATAACCTACGATAATCTTTGCTCCCTCCGGTCTTCCACACCCCGTAATTTACTAGCAGTGAGAGTAAAAAGAATCTAGTGATACAGCAATTGCTTACATGTGCAAAATGATAGATAGCAGAGATTCACATTCAAAATTTGATGTGTTTGTTGCGAAAAGCGAGAAAAACTGGCGAAGCATATGTAATTCAGGGGAAAAATGAAAAAAAAAAAAAAAAAAAATTTAAATAAATTGGGCTTCTTCCATTATGAAAAAAATACACTTAAAAAAAGGGTGATAAAGATTAAAAAGGTAAAGACATTTAAAACATTTGTTTATTACTTTTGTTAATACGCTCAACAACAGTAAGCCCAGTAGTGTAATGCTCAGCTTTACTCGCTACCAGGCTACAGGTTCCCAGTTTGACTGCGGACTGATCAAGGCTAACTCAGGCCTTAATCCATTCGGGATCTATAAATTGAGCACCAAGCTTATTTGGGGACTAAATATTGATGGTCCCTCCCGCATTAGGCTGGCAACTTGACAGGGGCATTATAGCATCCCAGGGCCCATTATAATAAAAAAAAACAGGGCTATAGGCCATAAGCCTTAATGAATTGTAAGTTTAGTTCTCAAAAACAAACTCACTTTTTTTCTGACACATTTACAAACTCATTACTATTCATACACATACAAGAATACAAGATCAGTAACAAAGGCTGTGTTTTAAGCGCCCGTAGCAATTCAAAAATTTGCTCTCGCTCCCTAGAGACTACTGTAGTTTCTTATACCGTAATTTTTAATACAGCGATGTTTCGGAGTTTCGCGCACTGGGCAATTTTTAAGAAACTACAAAAATCCCATTTAAAAGAACTCCACCTTTTTAACATACAACTTAAAATTCCACCTAAAGACCTGCGCTGATCTGGTTGTCTCTAAGCGAACCCAAAAATTCCATTGTAAGCATAACTGAACCACGAAAAAATATCTTTGTTCTCCCGAAACCGAAATGAAAGAAAATTAATCCAAATTTTAATAGAATTATAAAATGTAGTATGCAATTATATTTCTAATTTCAATTTTCTTTTATATAGAAATATAAACATCTATTATATATATACTCATTAATATTCAAATACTGTAAAACATTTAAATAACGGACACATCTGTGCTATCGAATTTATCTCTTACTCGGGGGAGTTCACAAAAATATGCAAATAATTGTATTGGGGACTGTCTCCACTCTTCAGGAGTGACCGTACGGAGGTCTTACTGTGCATGCTATTACTTCTGAATTTGCAGATAACTTCGACAGCTCCAAGGTGCCCGTAATTCAGAGGTTTTACTAAATAAAAGATTTAAAAAGTATTCCCTACATAAAGCTTCCCGTTATTTGGGACTGTACGTTATGAAATTTTTACTGCATATAGATTTTATCGGAAAAATATTTTAGACATTCTTTTAAAAAATCGGGTCAATCTTAACACGACACGCAAGAGTGAAAAAACCCAACCCGATAATGTAAGTCAACCCGACCCGTAGGAAAAATGTAGAAGAGAAGTCAACCCGACCCGCAGCAAAAAAAGTAAAAATTAACCCAACCCGAACCCATCTCGTACCAAAAAACAAGTTAACCCGACCCGCAATAAACAAGTAGGAGTCAGCCCGCCCCAAACCCGACCCGTAGCAAAAACGTAGAAGTAAACCTGACCCGCAATTTAAAAAAAATATGCCCGACCCGACCAAGATTGCGGGTCGGATATTAACCTCCAAATTTCTGATATCGCCCCCCCCTTGAAGACTCTCTAGATCCGCCCTTGCTATCACAGATCCCATTGATTTTAGAGGAGAGACACATTTCATAAGGTTTGGCAGCAAAAGAAATGTGTGTGTGGTTTGATTGTCTGGTCACATCTTTCTCTTACATTATCATATAAATCTTTTTTTCACTGCTAGCATCTGTTGTTTTCTTATAGAACGTGACTTTACACTTTTTTAATAGAGGTTTTAGACTGAAAAATAGGGGATTTGAATAGTGATTTTATTATTGCTGCATTACTATTTTATCACATTTCTGCATTATAAAGATAGGTTTGATGAATTCTTTAATTACTGCTTTTCATTTTTGCATTATACAAATTCCGCTGTATGCAAGAAAGTTAACAATAAATTTCTCATTTTGAATCATTAAATTAGACCAATTTAGACAAGTTTCTGTATTATCTATGTTTTGATTTGTATTAGTTTTACTGTATCTTTAACTTCTAAAAAAAAATAATTTTTTTTTTACATTTTTAGGAATATTTATTAGAGTTATCAGAAAATTTTATGGATACAAGGAGGAAAATTATTTTGGAGTTATCTCCGAAAGGTGCAAGTTTTGATTTGGGGACAGTTTTAAGCATGTCAGTTCAAAAAATGTAAAATTGAATAAGTTTGCTAAATTAGTTTGTGTTATTTTTCGTTTTTTGACTTTGTTTATATTGCCCACAAAAACTTGTCATAGCAAGAAAAATGCTTTTTTTTGCAGTTGAGCAGGCATTTTTTACTTTATTAACAGAGATAGGTGGTAAGTTTTTTTAATGTGTTAAGATAAGTTGTGCTTACAATCTGAAAGAAATATTTCATCGGTATTCAATTATTTCCGTAACTTTAAAGAAACATTTATAATGATGCCAGGAAAGTTTAGTGTAATTTTAAAGTTGATCACTCATTACATGATACTATGAGAAAATAAACAGTTAAATTTATTATAAAAGATTATTCTTTCAAGAAACCTTAAAAAAAGATACTGTTTTATTTCTATTTCTATATTCTAACTCATATAGAGTTGGAACCATAAAAAATATTTTGTAATACCTGTGCCCAGCTAATGGAAAAATACCTCAAAATTATTTTATTAATTTACATTTAAGTTCTAAAAGTATTAAAACTTTGTATTGTCACCAAAAATACACCCATGTATGTAATTTTTATAATACTAGCATATCAGGAAGTGAGTGAAAAGTTGTTTACAAAATTCCACCTTTAAAATGCATGAACCAAATAAAGTTAAATGAGTAAAGTCAAAACTACTTCATCTAAAACTAACACACGAGTATTGTTATATTTATGAGTAAACAAAACTTTTTTCATAAACATCTATTTTCTTTTTAAATGCAATATATAAAGTTTTAAATGTAAAGTAGGTCCATATAGCTTTCTGAAAAGCAACTTGCTTCTTGCTTGTAAACAGAATTTCACTCAGACAGTTTCAAGAAGGTTCTGCACCCTGTCTGCACTCTAGTTAAAAAAAAAAAGGCACCCATTTTGTCCCCCATACAAAAAATAACATACTTCTTGACTTAGTGAAAAAATGAGACACTTAATGCTTTTCCTATCAAAAAATTGCTGGCATAATAATTTAAAAAAAATGTGTTATTATTACTGTTTTCATGAAAAGAATGCCCTGATTCTTAAATATTAAGACTGACTTGAAATATTGTCTTAAGAATATAAAGGGACTTTTTCCCACCAAAGGCACCATGCCATTCTTTTAAGCCATGAGGAAACTAGTAAAAGTAAATAATTTTTTACTTTTTAATAATCTTCTCTCAATTTTTTGTTTCTTGGTAAATTTAAGAATGTTTCATTCAAAAGAATCCTGTTAAATCCCAAAGTTGGCAGATGCCTTTAAAACAGTTTGCTGACCTCTTAATACTTAATATCTTTTTAAAATACTTTATTTTATTAAAAAGGTGAAAAATTATATTTCTGATTTTTTTTTTGTGTGTTTAAAAAGTATAGTTTCAACATAAAATTATATAGAGATCCCATTTTTATGGAATGTCACTTTGTGAAGGACCTGTAAAATGGATCCAAAATTGATCCTTGATATCAAATGTGTTCTTTTAGTTCTATGTTAAGATTCTAAAAAAAAAAAATTGTTTATAGTTTTTCAAAAGAGCCTATACCAAGACACTTGTGGATATTAGCAGTTCGTCATAGAGATTGGAGTTTTATCACAACATAGTTCAGTCAGTCTGCTTATTTGACAGAGGATACAATTGATTGGATATCTGTTTTATGTGTCAGGGTGAGAGATAATGCTGTGCCTACTATCTTCATATATTCCAGTGCATCTTCCAAAGGTAAGATAATGAGAATAATTTATCATACTGAGTAATGATGCTTTTTACTAGCAAATAATATTAAGATTTTGTTTTTACTGGAAAATGCTATCACCAATAGATATTATCATATTGCTATTAATTGATTGATACATATATAAGTATATATATATAATTGAGTTTGTTAAAGTCATTGCGTTAATAACTAATTTTGAAAATCAAAGTTAAGTACATGTAGAGCGTCTAACATATCAAACTATTTTTACAGAGAGAACGATATAAGCCTTAGTACTTAAAACAAAACAACAACAACAACAAAACTGTTATTTTACTGCAATCATTTCTTATTGTCACCTGCATATTTTCATATTCTTTCCTCTTATCCCTCTTCATTTACTGTTCTATAATCATCTTCATAAAATGCATTAACCATCTTCATAAATTGCATTTATATTTTGTTAAAATATGCATTTTTGTTTGAAAAAGAAAAAAAATTATAAAAATTTTTATAGAAATTGTGAAATAATTTTTATAAAAGTTGATTACAACTGTGGAAAAAGCTAATTTTCCCCAAGAAAGTATACAAATCACAAGGCAAACACTTTCAACTGTGTTTTTGCTATATGTGAATTATCCAGTATCTTAAATATTTTATATTTATTAATGGAATCTACCATAATTGGATTTCATGTCAAACAAGATCAAACTATTTTAGCAAGCATGCCTTGGGAAATAAATTTTTATCTTAATTATAAATTACGGAAATCTTATGAGTGAGTTTCAATTAATGCTAACTGGGTGAAAGATGTTCATGCCAGGAATTAAATGTGGGACTTTTGGCTTCAAGTGCCAATGTTCTACCAGCTGAGCAATCCTGGACAACTCTGGCAGTGCTGTAGCTAGAAGCAAACAATAGGGGGTGCTCAAGAAAATGTAGGGGGGCTCATACTATTTCTCTCTCTCTAAAACATGCACACATAAATACAGATATATTCGATCAAAAAATATATATAAAAGTAAATTAGTGCATATTACGTAGATTTTGTAAGAAATACTACCTATTACATTCTCCCCAATGTTGGAATTTCTGGAATATTTTTGCAGATCTATGCCGATCATGACTCCCAGAACCCAATACCATCCCTAGTTCAAAACTTTTATCTATCTATCTATATCACTTTTTTATGGACACGATAACTTCAGTAATTCTGCACAAATCTCTTCCAAACTGATACATAAAATAAAGGGGCATAAAATCTCGGTCAAGTTCGTTAATGGGCAAAATCGAACCAAGGGGGGGGAGGGGAATGAGGGGCTTATTGTGAAAACAGAAAAAACCATAACTTCTTAATTATGATACGTATCGAATCTGTTTAAAGTTATTATTATTTCTAGGAAAAGGGCCGAAAATTTATGTTGGACAGATTTTGATATCATTAAAAATGGTCTCGAGGGGGGGAGGAGAATGGGGGTTTAAGAAGAAGAAAAATTCATAACTTTGTCAACACACAAGATATTAAATCTGCTTAAATTTATTATAAACCCTCTTAATATTATCTACAAGTTTTTTATAGATCCAATCCTTACAGAAAAAAAAAATTAAAAACAAAATCCCTGCCGGCTCCGCCTACAGACACAGGTAGTTTTTGAAGTGGGTGGTCCCAACTGTCGAATCATGGCAAAAAGGTCATTTCTTCTGCAATTCCCTATAAACAGGCGCCCCACGGTCTGAGTCTTCGAAATCTACCTGCACCTGTAGGCTGATCTGTCTGGGATTTTTTCATATTGTAGGCACTGTGTTTCTTATTAATCTGTTTATGATAACTTTATTTCATTCTAAGAAAAGTAAAAGCTGCAGACAGGGATGTAATGGAGGATATACGGTGGATACGCTGTATAATTTCTGGATTATTTTAAGGAATACCATATACTCACTTCTCAAAAACACTATAGCATATACTCTGTAGGGAATAAGCTCTTTAGCATATACTCCCTCTGCCTACAGCGTATGCCCTCTGGTTTTTTTTACAACTACATCACTGGCTGCTGAATGAAAATTTTCAGTGTAAAATTATACTAGTGAAATAATAAGTGATGATGTCAGTAAGTAAATAGAAAGCTCACAGTTCAAAAGAGTTACAACCTTTAATTTTTTTTCTGAATATTCCCTGCCCTTACTTTAGAATCTTTAATTCTAAAGTTATGTTTTTGTATGATAAAAAACATTAGAAAAATCAAGGATGTATTTTGCATTTTAAACTTATTCAAATGCTTAAACCACTTGTATTTAAATTGGTTATTAGATTTTTTCATTAGTATCATTTATACATTAAGGATCTTATATATATATTTAAACTAGGATGACTCAAATAGGAAACATGTTTATCATAAGCATATTATTTACTATCAAACTCATTAGAATAACTTTCTTTTATGCTAATAATGGAAAACGCTGCAAAATGAAAAAATTCAGTATATAACTAATGCAAAAGTCAATGTTTGCATCAGCAAAAGGTTGCTAATTCTGAGTATGTGCAGATAGGATGCGCGCCTATTGAAGCACTTATTTGCAGTTTTTAAACAAATACTACAATTTAATTTATGCAAAACTGTAAAGAAAACCCAAAACTAAGTTCAATTTTTGAACAGAGTTTTATTTGGATTTTTGAAATAGAATTTCATTTGGTGACCTTGGCAACTTTCCCAGGGGGGGGGGCTCAAAAATTTTCAGGGGGTGCTGAGCCCCCCCTGGCACCCCTCTAGCTACGGCCCTGAACTCTGGTCAACACAATTCATTCAAACAAACTGTTGGCAGACTGAATGTTATTGCAAAGGGTTTATCTGAGTGATTTATGCTGGCCAGAGTTAGCCACAATTAGTCTGTTGCTGAAGTGTATGCAAGTGAATCCAAAGGTCTCAGATTTGACACCTGGTTATCTTTAATTCATTTAGAATTAAATGAAAACATTTTGTAAAACATGTTTTTTCTTAGCATTAATTAAAATCTTGCACCAAGATTAATTTTTTATGGCATAGATGCTTTACAGATTGATCATTTTGTTTATTCATGTTGCTTTTTCATGTTTTTTTTTAAATTTTTTTTTTATTTGTGATATTTATGCAGCACAGTCACAAATAAAGAACCAGAAAGGATGGATAAGGTGTACAAATGCATTTATTAATTTTTTTTCTAATGTGTTTTGTTAAAGATTTTGTTTATTGTTAAAGGTTTTTTTCTACCTATAACAATGTAATACATTGAATAAGAAATTTTTTTAATTACGATTGTACAAGGCATAAATGTTGAGGTGTAGATGCCCATGAAAACTAAAACTCAATTATCTTGAGACACTGTTATTCAGCAGTTTTGCCACGATAACTTTTGAATAAGTTAAGAGATTTACATGTTTCTTTTTTTTAAATAATGGTAATTAAATTCTTTAGAAAGTATAACTAAAAAATTTAAAAAAAAGTTATAACAATGAATGGTTAATTTTTATAGGCTTTGAATTTTTTATTATAATTTTTATTTTATTTTTACATATTCATGTTTGATTTTAATGTGAAATGGAGCAACACCATATTATGTAGTTAAAAAAACAAATGGCTACTCAAAAATGGGGAATTAATTTAAATATTTTTTTTAAAATCCAAATTTATTAGAACATTATCCGGGCTTCGCCCATCTAGACATTTGTTTCAAGGACTCTGCTGCCTTCCAGCTAGGCCTCACCCGGAGCTTCCAGTGCATAGTGTGATTTACCTGCACCAGAAAATAACTAAATAAAATACTTTAGTCTAAATTATACAGAAAGAATTATCTAAACTATCGAAAAAAAAGCATGTAAACAATGATTTTATAACATAAATAAAATAAACTTTGTTCATGAACCTCCTGACAAATTTTCTATGAGGGTTGATGGAACTTTCCCTATTAAATAAATAACAAAAAATTAGAATATTACCTGCAGGGCAAAATAAAGTAATTCAAAAATGTATTTATAAAAAGTTTCCATTAAGAAATGGCATCTGCAACCCCCCCCCCTTCTTCCATTTTGCATCTTTGAAAGCACTGAAGAGTAAAATAAATTCATCTGCAATTTGAAATCAAATTTGCAGATTTGTATTTATTTATTATTAAGTAGTAAAGATTAATACTTTTTTAAACAAAAGGTACCACTTGCATTAAGAAAAGTACTGTAAAAAAGTTCATACTATTTTTTTATTACAGCATAACATCTTTAATCTTGATTCCTAGAATCTGGAAATTTCGAAACATTTATTCTTTTTTTCATTCTTATTTTCAATTAAAGATCACATCAATCTATTTCAGAAAATATTTAAGGAAAAATAATAATTTATTTAATTTACTACATTTTTTTCTTTTTTAAAATTGTTTGAACTTTCTGAGTTATAGTATATGTATAATTAATATAATCGTCTTTTTTTTATATTATCATTTTAATTTATTATGTATAAATTCAGAATGAATACTAAATTTTAACTTTATCTTATCTTAAGTCACAACAGATGGCACCAAAACAAAGCAAAATCCGATTTCATTTTTTCGTTTATCAAAAATTTTCCATTTATGTCAGAAATGGATATTTCAAAATATTATTTATTTCATTATTTTTATAGTAGTAGCCTTGTTAAAATAGCCTAGTATTGTTAAAATAATAAAAATGTAATAATCTTTGATTCAATAATATATTTAAATGTTCCAATTTTAAAATTAATTGTAATGGCTTTTTGTTTTACATATAATTAATATTTTTTCATAATACAGCCTTGTGTAATACCAGTGCAAAATATATTAAAGTAATAAAATAAGACAAGACAGATTTCATTTTTCCCTTTTATCAAAATTTTTCCATTTATGTTAGAAATGGATATTTCAAAATATTATTTATTTCATTTTTTTTTAAATAGTAGTAGCTTTGTTAAAATATTAAAAATGTAACAATCTTTGATTCTTTTGTAATAATCTTTTATATTTAAATTTTCCAGTTTCAAAATTAATTGTAATGTTTTTTTGTTTCATATATAATTAATATTTTTTCATAATACTATTGGCCTTGTGTAATAACAGTGAAAAATATATTAAAGTAAAAAAATAAGACAGATTTCATTTTTCCCTTTTATCAAAAATTTTCCATTTATGTCAGAAATAGATATTTCAAATTATTACTTATTTCATTTTTTTTAAAATATTAGTAGCCTGGTTAAAATATTAAAAATGTAATAATCTTTGATTCTTTTGTAATAATCTTTTATATTTAAATTTTCCAGTTTTAAAATTAATTGTAATGTTTTTTTGTTTTATATATAATTAATATTTTTTCATAATACTATTGGCCTTGTGTAATACCAGTACAAAATATATTAAAGTAATGGTAATAATAAAAATTTACTGTTTTTTAAGTAATATAATTTGGTAAATATTATTAATTTTATTTTACTTTGCTGTTTTTCTTTCTCAAAAATTAAGATAGATGGTGTCAAAATAAAACAAAATCTGATTTTATCATTATTCATATCATATATTTTTAAGTATTGAGTATTGTGACTTCAATATTTCTAGATGTTATATAATTAATTTTCCATAACATTAGCCTTATGCATCACTGTTTGAAATGTGATAATGTAATAATAATGTTATTTTTTAAATTAATTGTAAGTCTTACTTAAATTTGTCATTATAACATTTTTCTTCTTTTTTTAATAAAATTTTGCAGTATTTTATATGTTATTTTTGTATCTATTATTTATTTAATATTTATAAATTAGAAAATGTGATTTAACAAAATATATATGATTATTATTTATTTAAACATATTGTGAGACTATGTAAAATATACATTATATTTTAAAAATATATTTTATGACATTTTGAATAGGAATTTCTCAGTGTTTTTTAATTATTTTAATTTACTAAGTTCCTTGCATTTTTGTATTGCCATATTAATGACAGATATTAGTATTATTATTTATCTAAATGCATTCTAGTTACAAAACTTCTATAATCTGGAATTTGTTATAATCTGTAATCGGATTATCCTGGATTAAAGAAGTTTACTGTATATATATATATATATATATATATATATTGTTATGAATTTTGTAAATATTTCATTTTATTTTATTATTGTGAAAATTGCAGTATTATTAATGTACTAGCTGGCTTCGCCCGCCAGCGGGCCCCTAATTTACATCGGTGCCTCGAATTGTAGAAAATCTCGAATCTTGTAAAACCTCGAACCGGACGAACCTCCGACCCGGGTCCCCGCTGCCTTCGGCACCGTATACCGATCGTGCTACGCACGCACCGGATAATCCCTTAATTTGCACATTGAGTAGTATAAACCTCTAACCGAACGAACCTCCAACACGTGTCCCCGCTGCCTTCGGCACCGTATACCAGTCGTGCTACGCACACACCGGATAATCCCTTAATTTGCACATCGAATAGTATAAATCTCTAACTGAACGAATCTCCGACCCTGCCCCAATGCCTTCGGCACCGGATAATGCCTTAACTTGCACATAGAATAGTATAAACCTCTAACCGAACGAACCTCCAACCCGGGTCCCCGCTGCCTTTGGCACCGGATAATCCCTTAATTTGCACATCGAATAATATAAACCTCTAACTGAACGAATCTCCGACCCTGCACCGCTGCCTTCGGCACCGTAAACCGGTCGTGCTACGCACGCACCGGATAATCCCTTAAATTGCACATAGAATAGTATAAACCTCTAACTGAACGAACCTCCGGCTCGGGTCCCCGCTGCCTGCGGTCTGCACACAGTCGAGTGCTGCCTGCACACAGTCGAGTCGAATGAGCCATACCCCGTCGTGATCCTTCCCATAGAAACAGATATAGGAAAGCGCCCCTGGTGGTGAGAGTCGGAGCAAAAATTAATAAGCTGTAGTATCCTCTATCGACGTTGAGTCGAATGAGCCATACCCCGTCGTGATCCGGGCCATACAAAAAGAGATAAGTAAACGCCCCCTGGTGGTGAAAAACGAACTAAAACCGATAAGCTCTAGTCGAATAGTATAAACCTCTAACTGAACGAACCTCCGGTTCGGGTCCCCGCTGACTGTGGCACCGTATAGCATTCGTGCTGCGCACGCGCTGCAGTATACGTTAGTTCCACCTTCCACCACCAGGTGGCGCAAACTGTTTATACGATCATAACTGAAATCGTTGCAACTTATTTAGACTACCGGAGTTCTCGTTCAAAGACAGTGAGCTGTAGAAAAACTTAAAACTGAAAAAAAAAAATTCTGATGTCTTAATTACATAAACCGTCCGGATTCGATAACGGGCGAAGCCCGCTTTTAAACAACTTATTTAGACTACCGGAGTTCTCGTTCAAAGACAGTAAACTGTAGAAAAACTTAAAACTGAAAAAAAAAAAATCTGATGTCTTAATTACATAAACCGTCCGGATTCGGTAACGGGCGAAGCCCGCTTTTTACTAATCTAAATTGTGGTAATTTTTCTATACATATAAACAATCAAACGTTTAAAAATATTAAATTTGTTGAAATGGAATTGGTTTCCTCAAAAATACTACAAATGTACAAATATGTCTTAATTCACCAACCGTCCCGATTCGATAACGGGCGAATCCCGCTTTTCCTTATCGATTTAGACTACCTGAGTTTTAGTTCAAAGACAGGGACCTGTAGAAAAACTTAAAAAAAAAAAAAAAAAAAATCGATAACGGGCGAAGCCCCCTTTTCCCTATAAATACAATCAAAGCAAACTCACTTTTTCACTTCAAAAGAACCTGATTTAGACTACCTGAGTTTTAGTTCAAAGACAGGGACCTGTAGAAAAACTTAAAACTGAAAAAAAAAAAAATCGATAACGGGCGAAGCCCGTTTTCATAGTTAAGAGAAAAAAAACTGAAGGAGGGGGGGGGAGGGGGCGATGACACTGCTTTTCCTCAAACGACTGATTTAGACTACCGGACTTCTTAACCCAATTGAACGTCACGTGACCACCGTAAAAAAATTGCGCCTCTACTCTTGAAAATCCTCCTCTTGTCTGAAAATATCCGGTCACGTGTCGTTTTTCTGCATTGGTTACAAATGATTAGAAATAAATTGCTTCATTAACCGGTTTTTAATTGATATCTTCCGATTTTACTGGTCGAATTGTACAATCTTTTTTTTGTTGAAATCAGGATTTTTTTTTACGTGTGATGGCCGATTTGGGGGTCCAGAGATTAATTCCTTCATTGTTTTTCGAAAACGGACTTGAGCATTATATGAAAGCTGTCACGTGAATTTGCTCTTTCTTCCTTCCAAACATCTGCGCTCCAGGCAGTCTGCGGTCTCCACATGCCGCGCCGAAAGAATTAAAAAATTATTTTTTATCGATCGATTTTTAAAGGATTTTTCCGGTTCTAATGGTCGTACGGGAATGATTTTTCGAATTTCTGAAAGCAAATGCTCTCCTGAATCTGTCTGTCCCATTTCCGAATTTCTGACCCCCCGACTTCCGTAGATCCGGGTCGGTTTAAAAACCCGCACTGCGGTTTGGGGCTTAATTTGCTCCTGGCGACCCTGCCTTTTTCGAGAATCGTCTCCACCGGCAAACCTTTTCGGAGGCGAAACTTTGCGGTTTTCGATTCTTTTTCAAGTTCGGTTTCGGTCGGTAATTAAAACACTTTCGTTCATTAATAACTCCCCGGGTCCGGGTCGGAATCCCGACCCGATCGAAACTTGAGCGTCGCGCCTTTTTTGCGAATTTTTCGGTCCGCGTCCGAAGTCCGTGCGTCGCCTGGTCCCGGAGCCTTTGCGGGTACAAAGGTGGAGTGCACAGACAGAAACACACACACACACACACACACACACACACACACACACACAGACGTTTACCGCGCATAATATTAGGGATTTCCTATTGAGCATCATGTAACTCAATGCTAAAGGCCTCAGATGCTTTGCAAGAAAAACAACCTTACACCCTCATCTTTATAATGGAAGTCTATGGGAATATCGCCAAGGAATGTGTCTATCGCCAAGTTGGCGATGGTTTTGGCGACTTATTTTTGTCGCCAAATTTGGCGATATATCGCCAAATGTCGCCAAGTTGGCGACGGATTTGGTGACTTTTTGTGCAACCACCCCCCCTTATACCTGTACATTGGGATCCTTTCTCGTTTGGAGTACTCTATCGAGAGTTGAAGCACTTTCTGGTAATTTCTAGCATCCGAAAGCTCTTGAAAATTCTACAGTTATCTTTAAAGCCTATATAAGGGACCTCCACCAGTTCAGTTCAGTTAGTTCTCTGTCAAATGCGATTGAATACGCACGAGAGGCTTTGCATTGAGAACTGTGTTGTCTATGATCGATTTAGTATTGAACAATACGCTATATTGTTCTGTGAGAACCAGTTGTGGAATTTTAGACTTTGTTGATTTATGCCGTATTTTATTAAACTAATTAAAGAGCTGATATTGTGTTTTGTTGGAAAAATAAAGAAAAAGTACATAAGAATTAGATAGGGTTGAATGATGTAACAGCAGTAATTACATTTAAATCGCTGTTTTTTAAAAATGTTATTACTGTAATTAACCTAATCAAAATATAACTAGTGGATCTGTGTGATTCCTTTCTCACTGAAATCTTTGAGATTGTTTACTGATATATAATTTTTTGATTAATTTATAATTAACTGCCTTATTTTTAGATCAAACAGTGTGTTTTAATGAAATGTCAGTGTAGTTTGTCAAAAACTTATCATATGATACCTCATTCATTGTTGTGTCCTTGTTATGTGCATAGAATTCACATCAGACATCACATTGATATCAGAAGCAATATTATATGTAAGCTATTTATTGTATAACTAAATGCTGAACATCCTCAATCATATATCAGTCACATTTATCTTGATTCTTAAAGTACCTTTTAAGACTGAACAATAGTTACTTTTCGAAGGGTTTAGAATTTTCAAAAAATCTTATCAATCAACTCTTTGTTTCACTAACCAGCAACATACAGTTACAAATTGTTAGACAAAATTTACATGACAGTAAATATTCGTTACTACAGTGCATTTCTTCGTAATATTCGTATTAGTAGTTTTAGTAGTATTAGTATTTTCTTAGTAATATTTTTATAACTTTTTGTATAAAATGAAGAAACATATACAAGTGAGGAAAGTGTAATGTAGTACAGAACACAGCGTAGGAACTTTGTACAAATAGGAAAAGCTAGTGGCAGTCATAATTTCATTCATTTCGGAGGATTCCTTCATAGTGTTGCACTTTTCATAAACAGGAGTATAAAATAGAAGCATGTCAAAGGATCACCAACTCGTTAATCCCGTTAAAATAATTTTTATTAGATATTCTTGATTCATAGAAACTTAATTTATGCATAATCCCGAATACAATATTCAAATTTAAAACTTCTCCCACTCCCATTTACCAAAAGTTAAAGTTCTTTCTGTTGTTTTGCTTAGAAATTCTTTACAAATCTCTTCAAATCAATTTTAAAGGCCTCCTCTTTATAAATATGCAGTAGAATCAAGTGGTTGAGTCTCTGTTGACCCATTGTTCTTCGGAGGTGTGTTTGAAGTAGGCGAAGAGCGCTGAAATATCTCTCAGCTATCCTACTGATGTCAGAATTGCCAAAAGAAATTCTGCCAAAAGGTAAACTTCAGAAAATAATTTCTTCACTAACTCCTCTGATGACATAATTTTAATTGTGATCGACAACGCATTTCTGTCAGTTCCATCCGAGATTAGTGTTCGTAGAAGCGTCAACTCAGCAGAAAGATTTGTCAAGCCAAAATCATCAGCATGTATTCCAAGCTTTTGTTTCAGATCTTCTGAAGTGGTTGAAGCTGCGTCCGTGAATATGGATTCGATCTTTATGAGAGAGTCAAAAGTTTTTTGATTAAATCGTTTTTTTAATTCATTGGTAATAAGGTCCAGTGCTTCTCTGAAATTTACTCGCAATTTTTCTACTTGTCCAAGTTGTGCTGGAGCAGAGGGATGGCTTGTCTGCTCATATCTTATTGGAACTATCTTTTGTCTGGAGACGTTCGTAATTTTCATATCCAAATTTAATGTTGACGCTTTTCTCTCCCATTTCTTGTAGAGATTTTCGATATAGCTATCCTCTCTCATACGTTGTATGGTTTCTTCTAACGTTGGAACGGCATTCTTGACGCTTGCAGCAGAAAATTCAGTTGTTTACAGAACTTTCACCTAGATTTCGCAAGGACCAAAAACTTCCTTGGCCATGTTCATGCCAACAAATGTCTGGAATTTTTTTCAAGCTTCGTATGAAGCCTTTAACTTCAGCCTTTTTCTCACGACGTAGTGCTGTTGGATTTTTCAATAATGCATTAAGAGTCTCTAAAACTCTTGGATAGTTTTCCACGAATCTCGATATTGCAGCAAATCGAACTGCCCATCTGTTCGGGCAGAGAGGAAGCAACTGCTTTGGTTTTATGGAACGGCGTTCTTGACACTTGCAGCAGAAAATTCAGTTGTTTGCAGAACTTTCACCTAGATTTCACAAGGACCAGAAACTTCCTTGGCCATGTTCATGCCAACAAATGTCTTGAATTTTTTTCGAGCTTCGTATGAAGCCTTTAACTTCAGCCTTTTTTCTCACGACGTAGTGCTGTTGAATTTTTCAATAATGCATCAAGAGTCTCTAAAACTCTTGAATAGTTTTCCACGAATCTCGATATTGCAGCAAATCGAACCGCCCATCTGTTCGGGCAGAGAGGAAGCAACTGCTTTGGTTTTAAGTTTATGTTGCTTTCTTCTTCATTGTTAGTTGGGCAAAGAACGATGTTCTTGTAGACCTCTCTCCGTTTGGACGATTCTCTAATCAGATTCGATATCATCTTTATCACGCTTGATGTAGATGCGATAACTTTTGATCAGGAAATAACATAAGCGACTCACTGGTACATTTAAACACGTTTAATATATATCTGACTAACACATTGAAGACAATACACAAACACAGAATAATAGTTCACGCGATTCACGACTACATATTTCGTATGGAATCTTCCACCGCGCGACACAGCACGCTTCCGAACACTCTCCGAGTCTCTCTTCTCGCAGGCCGTTGCCATTCGACAGTTTCTAAAAAGTTCTTGCATCATGGATTAGAGGCGACCTTCACACCTTCCCTCCAGTTTCCACATGTTGGACGGTGTCCCACACTGTGAAACTACTCTTAAAAGTCCTACCAAAAGTCTTACTTAAAAAAAGTCTTACTGAAAAGTCTTATTTCTTGACCCGTCCCATCGAGAGCATTTACTTAAACTACTTACATATATAAATTCTTATACACTATATACTAAAAATTTACATATTACACACAAATACACATTATACAATATATAATAATGAAATAATACAAGATATATATATATTTTTACTCATAAATGCGAGATAAAGCATCTGCCACTGTATTAGCACTACCCGGTTTATGGGCAATAGATACCTGATAGCGAGATAGTGCCAACGACCATCTTTGCAATCGGGCGTTCTTAGGAGTTCCCTCTGTTAAGTACTTTAGGGGATTATGATCCGTATGCAATATTATGGTGGTTCCATAAGTCCACATTTCGAATCTCTCAAGTGCCCAGATTACAGCATATGCTTCCCTTTCAATTGTGCTCCACTTTGATTGAACTGGAGTAAGCTTTTGACTGGCAAAGGTTATGGGCTGTAACATACCGTCTTTGTCCCTTTGCATTAAGCAGGCACCAATACCCGATATGGAAGCATCAGTGTTTATTTCGAACGGTTTGGACATGTCTGGTGTATAAAGGTTTATAACTTCACATAAGCTTTCCTTTAACTTATTGAACGACTTTTCAGCATCTTCCGACCATGGAATATCATTTGGAACAGTTTTTCTGGTCAGATCTGTCAAAGGCTTTGCAAGGTTGGCATAATGTGGAACGTATTCTCTATAATAGTTAAATACACCTAATATGGATCTCAGTCCTTTCTTCGTCTTAGGAACTTTGAGATGTTTAATTACTTCTAGCTTCTCTGGAATAGGTCCATGTTTGCCTGAACCCACGATATGTCCTAAATATCTGACTTCAGATGCTGCAAAGGAGCATTTCGTCAAGTTAGCAGAAAAATTCAGAGATTTCAAAGTTTCCAAAATATCTCTTATATGTTGCAGATGGTCTTCCCAGTTAGAAGAGAAAATTATAATATCATCAAGAAAACTTTCTGCATAATCACTATGCGGTCTCAAGGTCTGATTCATCACTCTTTGAAAAGTAGCCGGAGCTCCAGACAGTCTGAAAGGCATAACTTTTCATTGGTACTGGCCTTTTGGAGACACAAAACTGGTCAATTCTCGACTATTCTCTTCGAGCGGGATTTCCCAATATCCCTTTAAAATATCTAGCGAAGTCAAATATCTTGCTGAACCAGCTTTAAATTTTAAGTTGTCGGAATTCTGCATAGGAAAAAGGGAGATCTTGGTAGCGGCGTTTAGCTCTCTATAATCTACCCATAATCTGATTGTACCGTCCTTTTTAGCTACGCTCACCAATGGGTAGACTATCTCCGCAGAAGAAGGTTCTATGAGATCTTTCCTTAGTAATTCCTGTATTTGCTTTTCTACATTAGCTTTCAAAGTTTCTGGTACTTTATAAAGATGTGGTTGTTTTCTTACAACACCAGGTTTTTAATTTATACTATGCGAACCAACTTTGGCTCTCTTTAGTTCCCCATCAAAAACCACTCCATATTCTTGGATAAGTGCTATTAGTTCTTTTTGTTGTTCTGGTGATAAATTGCTCGAATTAATATTTTTCTGCAGTTCTTCATCAACGACCCTGTGTTGTTCTACCGGAGCATGTTGTACTTCTCCGAACTCTTCATCCACTTCATAAATAACACCAATAGCTCTAATCGGTTGAATATACTTTCTTAATTTGTTCTGATGTAGATGTCGGATGCTTCCGTCAGGTAGTTTGACTGCATAGGAATGAACTGATTTTTGTTGAACTATCTCTCCTGGTCCCTTCCATTTTGAACACAATTTATTAGTGGAATCCGGGATTAGTACTACCACTTCATCTCCGACGGAGAATGTTGTATATTTCGACCTTAAATTATGATGATGAACATATTGCTGTTGTTTGGTTTCAGCCACGGTCTTTGAATATTCTGCCGCATCTTTTAAACGTTCTCGTAGTTTCTGCATATAATCTGCTACCGACTCTCCAATTCCTTGGGGAAGCACCACTTCATCTTCCCAACTTGATTTTAATATTGCTAATGGTCCTACAGGTGTACGTATGTACACCAACAAGAATGGTGCAACACCAGTGGTGGCATTCGGTACTTCTCGATATGCCCATAACAGAAACGGTAGTTGCTTGTCACAACCTTTACCATGAGAGTTTATGGCATGGTGAAGTATCGATTTGATTGTTCCCACCCACCGTTCAACCAATCCATTTGATTGGGGGTATCCTGGAGTAGAAAACTTAGGAACACACTCCAATCTTTTCAAAAGTTCATTCGTCAGTTTTGAAGCAAAGTTCCCTCCATTGTCCATGGCATTCACTCTAGGAGTTCTAGTTCTAACAAATATTTCAATAAACGCTTCACAAGCTGCTTTTGCTGTCAATGATTTAATAGGGATTGCTTCAGGCCAACGACTATGTTGATCCATAAGAGCAAGAACGTACCGATGGCCTCGAGAGGACTTCGGCTCAATTGGTCCCAAAATATCAGCATTCACTACTTGAAATGGGAGTTCTGGTCTTCCGACCGCTTCAATAGGTGCTCTGTCCTTTACTTTTGTTTTTCTGCGCATTTGGCAATCATGACAAGCAGCGCATAGTTGTTTTACTTCTTTTGGCATTCCTTCCCACCAAAATGACATAGCAATTCTATCTCTTGTTTTCTTAGCAGCTAAGTGTCCACCAGTTGGTGTTTCATGTGCTAATCTCAAAATTTCTTGTCTTCTACAAGCAGGTACAACAAGCTGAACATATTTTTGTCCTCCAACCTTGCCGCTATGATACAATAAACCGGATTCGACCCAATAATTATTTTTCTGCCGCTTTGCATCTTCAAAATCTTTTTCTAATGTAGAACAAGCCAATTGCTCCCTTTTCAACAGTTGCGCTTGTGAAACTGAAGGACTTTACTTCTGGTCCTCGTTGCAAACCTTTTCGGACAAAACAGTTGCCTCAACCGGAGTAGGAATCAGCTCCAAATCTGAAACTTCTGGGTCTTCGTCTTCGTTTTCTACATTTGTGTCCAGTTTTCCTGCTGGGCACCTTCCCTCCACATTGAACACATATTTTTCTTTGTTTTCTTCAACCAGGGTGATATCTACCTCATCCCTTAAATACAATTTCTGTTGTTCTTTTAACAGAGCGAAAACCTTGGGAATGATCAAAGCTTCCTCATGTAATCCTTCCACTACTGAAACCTGTACTCGTATATACGGAATGACCTCATCTTCTGTCCGAAGAGTGAGTGGAACGGAAATAAGCTTAGCCTCTACAGGATTTCCTATTGCGGGTCTCAAGAATACCTTTCCACATGACTGTAAATATTCTTCCAGCACCACCGACTCCCGCAGCACTGTAATCTCCGCGCCACTATCGATGATTCCCTGAAACTTCTGGTTACCGATTCCTAGATTTACCTTAAGGAGTCTCCCAGCTGTTTCTTCCACCGGAATATTCATATTCAAACAAATTTCATTTAGACCCTTTTTCTCAAGATCGACTTTGGAAGTTTTTCCTCCACTTTGACCTACTGTATTCAATTTGGGACAGGCCTTCTTCAAATGCCCTTCCTTGCCACACGCGAAACAGGCATATTTTGTGCGTAATTCTTTTTTATCTCGTTGCACTCCGAGAGATGCTTCATTCAGTCTTGAGTTCAAATTTCGGTTTAAAATCTCTCATATCTTTCTTTTAATCCGAAGTATAATTATTCCAGCTTTGATTCCGAGAGTTAGACAAATTTTTCTTTGGTAGTTCTTTTCTTTTAAAACTGTCTATAATGCTCTCGTAATCATCAAGTTTTTCTGCTAGTTCTAACGGCGTTGTAAATGTGAGCCAGTTTTCCAAGAAATGTTCTCTTATTTCTACAGGAACACGAAATTTTAGTTGTTCGGTTACTATTAAGTCTTTTAATTGTTGGAAAGTGTTAATATTTAATTCGGTGATCCATTCAGTGAAGTAACTTAAAAGCTCTTGTGTATAATTTCTCCATGATTTTTCAGGTGTCTTGTGGTGTCTGTAGAAACACTGTTTTAATTTTTCACTGATTAACTTGTATCGCTTTAAAATAAGAGTTTTCACAAAATCGTAATTAAATGCATCTTCTGGGGATTCTCTAGCTAGCATATTTGAAATTTCTACCGGTAAAACTGCCAACAGGTAGGCTACCTAGTCCTTCTTTGGTACTTGTGCCATTTCTGCTCTTCTTTCAAAATTTATCAGAAATAATCCCATTTCATCACGTTTTTCATCAAACTTCGGGACAATCTGTGCTAACTGAATTTTTGGAGCTATCTCAACTCTTTATTCATCTCCTTGTTCCGGAAATTTCTGTAATTGTTCAAGTTTTTTCATTTCCAATTCATGTGCTTTCGCTTCCCTGGCTATTCTCTCCTCCCTTTCTTCTTGACGTATTTTTTCTTCCCTCTCTTCTTGACGTCTCTTTTCATCCCTCTCTTTTTGACGTATTCTTTCTTCCCTCTCTTCTTGACGTTTTCTTTCTCCCCTCTCTTCTTGACGTTTTCTTTCTTCCCCCTCTCTTTCTTCATTCTTTTTCCTATCCTCAGTTACAGAACTCAAAATCCCTTCACAAATTCTTCATCATATCCCTCAACTTCTAATATAGCTTTTTTCAGATCTACAACTTTTAAATTTTCGATATCCTCCACTCCAAGCTCAATCGCCACTAGCTGTAAATTTTCTTTCTTACTACCTTTGCTTAAATAAGCCATATCTGATAAACCAACTTTAAAAATCCACACAATGCAACAGTACTCAAACAATGACTCTATCCCAATCAGAACTTTCCCTAAGAACGCCCTAAACCAAACTAAATTTAAACCTGAACGTTCTTTTGTTTGTAACCCATTAAATTGAATGAAACTTATCTCATTTAAATATCTATACTAGTATTACTGAATAAATTCGAACACATTTGCACAACAATAAAAATATATCCACAAAACAATTCTTGGAATAATTAAACACTTTTACCAAAATGTCAATTAAAAAAAAATAACACCTTTATGTTCTAACAAAACAAGAATTTATCAATAATTTTTCATATTACCTTTTAAATACATCCTTCAAAATACGTAATACATTGTCTTGTATTATAATTTCATAATAACTTTGTGAAGCTACGTGTTGTTGGAAAGACAATTAACAATTTAATTAACAATTTAACTTAAAGTTAACTTTTAACAATTTAATTTCCTATTAAATTATATTTCATAACGAAGCCAAATATTTATAAATCACAATCTTAAATTAACACCTTTTAATTAAATTAAATTGTATTTAAGATATGAAAATCATTCCTTTATTTTGATTTGAAACGCAAATCAAATCTTCATGCTTTCATTTTGTAAATAAAAAATAAAGCAACAACAAAACAAATAAAAATGCTTACCATTCAGTCCCAATTTAAAAAAATAAACAAACAAATCCGTAATAATCCAATAAAGAACAAATTTATACATTTCCGGTTTCACTCAGGCTTATTACTCAACTTTTGTTTTAGAATTTAATCTGAATTCGTAACAAACATTTCAATAATCACAGAAAGAATTTCAGAAATAATATGTAAAAAAAAATAAAAAACTATTACGTCCTATACATATTTTGAAAATAACACTCTTTAATCTAATCATAAACCTAAACAAAATAAAAACATTTGCAAATAGATCTTTTCTTTTTTTCCCGTCAAACAATCATTAACTTCGCTAATACCATTTTTTTTCTTCTTTCCAACAACACGTAGCTTCACAAAGTTATTATGAAATTATAATACAACTGAAACTCGTTTTATGGTTGTTGTTTTTTTTTAAACAACAACCTTACAGTAATAATATATGACTGCAAAATATTTATTAAAGAACAAAATTTTATTTTTCGCGCCAAATATAATTATTTATGTATAACTGCTCTATTTGTACATTTTATCAATTTTATCAATCGTAATAAACAAAATACTCTGCATTCATATTACGCAAGTTAAATAAGCAACAAAAAATACAGTTCTTAGCATTACGAAACAATGTAACATCAATTAATTATTTACCTTTAAAACTTAATCAATTACTGAATTAAATATCATATTTTGTTCTCTTCATAGAATGAATATTAAACTTATTTCGATATATTTATATTAAACCAGTATCATATATATACCTTAAACAGTTAACAATCCTAACAATATACTTTTAAACTCTATATATACTGTTAAACCAGCTCTCGATGGAACATACAAAAAAGAATACCTTGATACCTTGACGATAACCAGAATAGTTATCAGACTCTGTTCGACGTCAAAGTAAATAGGACTCGCTGAGCACAAACTTATCTGCTTAATGTCCACGATGCTATAGTACTTAACTATGTACCATTTTATGATATAACTTTCCGACATGTTGTACAACAGGACATGCTGTCGGCTGAGCCAAATTATCACGCTTGATGTAGATCCGATAACTTTTGATCAGGAAATAACATAAGCGACTCACTGGTACATTTAAACACGTTTAATATATATCTGACTAACACATTGAAGACAATACACAAACACAGAATAATAGTTAACACGATTCACGACGACATATTTCGTATGGAATCTTCCACCGCGCGACACAGCACGCTTCCAAACACTCTCCGAGTCTCTCTTCTTGCAGGCCGTTGCCATTCGACAGTTTCTAAAAAGTTCTTGCATCATGGATTAGAGGCGACCTTTACAATCTTGATCAGACTTAAGGAATCTGCAATTAATCTATTGGAACGCGCCACCTCTTGCAGGGCAAGGTCCAAGGAATGATTTCCACAATGTATAAAAAAAAATCCTTTGACTGCAACTCCTTGTACCTTGTTTGGACGCCCTGCATGATGCCACTCATATTACCGGCTCCTTCAAAACAATGTCCACGAAATTTATTGAGATCAATGTTGCCACGTTGAAGTACATCCTTTATAACTTTAGTTAGTGTTTCCCCTGTAGTATCAGGAGCATTGAATTGTCCTAAAAACACGTCCTCCGTTTTCCCCAAATGTTTCGCCAAGTATCGTACACATATGGAGAACTGCTCTTTCCTGGCGGCATCGGTTTTTCCACCAGCAATGATGCCAAAAAAACTTGCATCCTTCATTTTTTTAGCAGTGCACGTTGCATTGAGTTTGCCAACATTTATAAGACCCCCTTTTTTCTGAGAATCGAGAGGGTTGTAAACAATGAGAAAAAGGGTGAAGGCACAAACAAGTGTGCTCACCACCCCCTCTCTCTCTTTTCTTTGTTGTTTATTGTGTGAATTTACTAGAAAACGTTAACTTTATTTTTTAATTCAACAATGTATCGTAAACAGATGTGGTGCGAGAATTTTTCCTGTGGACGCCGAGCTTGTCTAAAAATATTCCAGGGGGTGCCACAGCTCCCCTGGCTCCTACGCCTTTGGTAAAGAACTTGGTGACATATAGTAAAACACCAACGTTTGACACACAATATTATCGTACAATACACAGACGCACGTTTCGTGAGTACTTTGGACTCACTTCCTCAGTGTCAATAGAATAAAATTAAAACCTATAGAAAAGCCCCAAAGACATGAAATTGAATCTAAAATCACAAATGCAAACAACAACACACCGGGAAACTCATCACGCATGAGCCACCAATCAGATTAAGCCGGAAGTGATTCGCTATGACACAATAACTCAACCCAGAAAGGTGAGATGTAAGGTACACTTGAAAAATCATTAACCAGGGAGTTACCAAATTTATGAATATAAACTGCCTCAAAGAAGTCTAAATCTAATGGAGTGTTACATTTCTTAATAATAGTGGCTGAATCAAAATTAAAATTTATGTCCCTCACTCCAACAGTGACAAGCAATAGAAGATTTTTGTAATTCTTTTTTCTTAACGTAATTTTTGTGTTCATTGAGTCTGAAACGGAGTTGTCGTTTAGTCTGTCCTATGTAGGACAAACCACATTGACATTGGATATTGTAAATGCCCCAAAAATTTTGATGTGAAATTTTATCCTTTAACTGTGAAAAATTTAGTTTATTAACTGGCCTAAAAACAACCATAAAATCATACTGTCTTAAAATATTAGCTATTTTGTAGCTAATGCTATTGTAAAATGGCAAAATAATGAGATTAGAAAAAGATACTGGAACATCAGAAGAATCAAGATTACTCATACCTTTATTTAGACAACGAAAAATTAAACGGTTGATATAAGCCAAACTAAAACCACGATTAATAGCAACTGATCTAATATAATTCAATTCTGTAACAAGGGAAACATTATCAGAACAAATGGAAATTGCTCTATTAATAAAGAAATGAAAAGCGGAGGCTTTCTGAGAAGGGGGGTGACATGAATTAAACTGTGGGGGGAGTGAGACTGCAAAGGGTTTACGATATACACAGGTATCAAATATATTAGACTGACGAGTAACAAACACATCAAGAAAGGATAATTTATTTTCAACTTCAACTTCATATGTAAACTGGATAACAGGATCTATTGAGTTTAAAATAGTTAAGACATTATCAATGGATGAAATAGACGGGTCCAAGAGTGCAAAAGAATCATCAACATATCTACAATAAAATGGAAAGTTAATAAGATTAAACAATTTATCCTCAAAATAATGCATATACAAATCTGCTAGGAAAGGACTTAAAGGATTACCCATCGCTAAACCATCTGACATAGAATAAAATTGATTTGAAAACTGAAATGAATTTTGCGTTAAACAAATACTGAATAACTCAATAATGTGGTTTATCTCATAATCTGTGTAATGGAATTCTTTTAATCGTAAACTGAGACACTGAAGTGCCCCTTGGACAGGTACATGGGTAAACAGTGAAATAACATCAAAAGACACCATTCATACAGAGGGTTAGGGGGGGAAGTTCCTAATATGATACGATGATATTGTGTGTCAAACGTTGGTGTTTTACTATATTTATCCACACAAGATTTTGTTCATAACTTGGTGACATGTTTTCATAGCAGCATTGGGGAGAAGTGAAAAATGTGGCTGACAAATAAAAAAATATTTTAGTGTATTAACTGTATTCAGCAGTTTTTGAGGCTGCATAAAAATGAAGTTATCCCATGAGAAAATCCACTTGCCGATGACAACTGTCTTTATATAATTTCACATGTCCGTAGTTTTGTATACAAGACAACTGGTGTCTTTTCTACAGAATATCAAGTATGAGGGTCTTCCTGTTTTTTTAAATTTTATCTTACTTTATGTATGGATTTAAAGTATGCTTTTTGTTATATGTATAATCATATTCTATAATATAAATGTTAATATTAATGACGATGTTTTTTTATACCGATGAACCGAAATAGAAATATCCACATTTCAAATACAGACCTTTCTCTGCTGAATTTACAGTTGCTTTTATTATGTTTTTGAGGAAATTTTTCAATGGGTGAGCATCTGTTAACTAGAATTTTTTTCTGCCATAGAATATTGCATAAAGTTTGCATTTCTTACAATGTAATTTGACCAGTATTTGTTTAATTATGCTTTGATACAGGCAGAAATTGTATCTAGGAGATTCCTTCACAATAATTCATTTAATTATAAGAAGACCTCTAGTTAAAATTCCACTGCCTAACAAAAATAAAAAAAATGATGATGGATTTACGGTTACAAGCTAACATTGTTTTTATATATTGCTAGGCTTTAAAATATGCACATGAATATTAACAAATGTAATTTATAATAGCATAATTCAGATAGAATGTATCTTTTATTGTCGCTATACTCAATGCTATAATCATTATCTGTTAACATTAGTGACTATCTCAGTATTCTGTATGTTAATATATTCACATTTTAATAGAATGAAATAATCTAAGTAAAAATTCATGATCTGTTATAGTTTTAAATACTTTTTATCAGATAATTATTGGTAAAATTGGTACTTTCATGCTATAGCAGTGACCAAGATTTATTGCTAAATTCTAAAGCATATATGACATTATAATAATATATGATGTATATAACATTTTATGATGTATATGGCCAAGTTATAGTCATATATGATGTAGATATATGACATGTGTATAAAGACGTATATTATACATATATAACATAAATAATATGTGTATAATGACATAGTATATGGCACATATATGAGTGTTTGGAGTATATATATGTGTATATATAATCAGTACAAAAGCCCTTAACAGGTTAAAAGTTGTGACGCAGCACTTTGTTTTGGCTCTATAAATTTTAAATATGGGTCTTAAAAGCAATGATATCAAATTTAAGTGACACTATGTTAATAATTTTTTTTAAATCATAATTTTCTTTTTAGTTTTATTTATATTCACAGGTGCAATTATTATCTTAATATGAAAAAATATATATAATTTATTCGCTGATGTTTTTTCATTCACATCTCTCATGAATTCAAAATATGGGTTTTAAAAGAAATGATATCAAAATTTGAGTGACACCTTGACGTTAATTTAATAGGACTCTTTTAAAATTCAATTTAAATTATTTTTGGTTTGTCTTCTAAAGTATATTTACACATACAAACAATACTTTTAATTTTTCAATACACTTTTAAATATATTACTTTCACTGAGCCTATATTATGTATTGAAATGTATTTATTTCAATAAATTGATTTATCTTCTGTGCCACGCTATCCAAAAACATAAGTACAATTTATGTAAATGATTATTTTGCATCATATTATCCACTTGCATACATTTCACTTTGTTTGGACTAAAATCGAAATATCCTGTCAATGTCGAGTCGAATGAATCAAACTGCATTGTGATGGGACCCATAGAACTCGAGATATCTACAAAATCCGTTAGTTCCATCTTCCACCACCAGGGGGCGGACTCTGTTCCATACAAACATAGCTGAAATCTTTGAGGCTGTCGATTTCGAGTCGAATGAGCCATACCTCGTTGTGATGGGGCGCATAGGACCCGAGATAGGAAAGCGCCCCCTGGTGGTGAAACTTGTAACTAAAATCTATATATCCTGTCGATACCGAGTCGAATGAATCAAACTGCATTGTGATGGGACCCATAGAACTCGAGTTAGCTGCGAAATCTGTTAGTTCCATCTTCCACAACCAGGGGGCGCACTCTGTTCTATACAAACATAGCTGAAATCTTTCAGGCTGTCGAGTTCGAGTCGAATGAGCCATACCTCATCGTAATCGAGCCCATAGAGCACGAGATAGGACAGCGCCCCCTGGTGGTGAAACTTGGAACTAAAATCGATATATCCTGTCGATGCCGAGTCGAATGAATCAAACTGCATTGTGATGGGACCCATAGAACTCGAGTTAGCTGCAAAATCCGTTAGTTCTATCTTCCACCACCAGGGGGCGCACTCTCGAACAGGCGGGTAAAACATCATTAATTTTGTCAAGTTTGCACATAAAAATCACAAATTTCATCAAACAGGTACATAAAATTCAAGAATTTTGTCGATCGGGTCATAAAAAAATTTCGTCAATCCGGCACGTAAAAAGTATGAATTTTGTTGATGAGGTGCGTAAAAATTGTGGAGTTGAATGAATTAAACTGCATTAGATACCAATTAGTCTCTGAAAAAATTGCAAATTTCATCATTTGGCAGCATAAAAACCAAGAATTTCATTGATGAATGTGCAAAAATCATGAATTTCATCGATCGGCACAGAAAAAACATGAATTTTGTCGATAGGGGGAGAAAAGATCATAAATTTCGTCGAACAGGCAGGTAAAAATCATGAATTTCATTTATCAGCTCATGAAAATCATAAATTTCATCAAACGGTAGCATGAAAATTAAAAAATTCGTTGATCGGGCATGAAAACATCATTAATTTTGTCAAGTTTGCACATAAAAATCACAAATTTCATCAAACAGGTGCATAAAATTCAAGAATTTTGTCGATCCGGTCATAAAAAAAATTTCGTCAATCCGGCACATAAAAAGAATGAATTTTGTCGATGAGGTGTGTAAAAATTGTGGAGTCGAATGAATTAAACTGCATTAGATACCAATTAGTCTCTGAAAAAATAGAAAAAACATGAATTTTGTCGATAGGGAGAGAAAAGATCATAAATTTCGTCGAACAAGCAGGTAAAACATCATTAATTTTGTCAAGTTAGCACATAAAAATCACAAATTTCATCAAACAGGTGCATAAAATTCAAGAATTTCATCGATCGGGTCATAAAAAAATTTTCATCAATCCGGCACATAAAAAGAATGAATTTTGTCGATGAAGTGCGTAAAAATTGTGGAGTTGAATGAATTAAACTGCATTAGATACCAATTAGACTCTGAAAAAATTGCAAATTTCATCATTTGGCAGCATAAAAACCAAGAATTTCGTTGATCAATGTGCAAAACATCATGAATTTTATCGATCGTCACAGAAAAAACATGAATTTTGTCGATAGGGGGAGAAAAGATCATAAATTTTGTCGAACAGGCGGGTAAAAATCACGAATTTCATTTATCAGTGCATGAAAATCTTAAATTTCATCAAACGGTAGCATGAAAATTACAAAATTCGTTGATCGGGCATGAAAACATCATTAATTTTGTCAAGTTTGCACATAAAAATCACAAATTTCATCAAACAGGTGCATAAAATTCAAGAATTTTGTCGATCCGGTCATAAAAAAAATTTCGTCAATCCGGCACATAAAAAGAATGAATTTTGTCGATGAGGTGCGTAAAAATTGTCGAGTCGAATGAATTAAACTGCATTAGATAGCAATTAGTCTCAGTAAAAATTGCAAATTTCATCATTTGGCAGCATAAAAATCAGGAACTTCGTTGATCAATGTGCAAAAATCATGAATTTCATCGATCGGCACAGAAAAAACATGAATTTTGTCGATAAGGGGAGAAAAAATCATAAATTTCGTCGAACAGGCAGGTAAAAATCATGAATTTCATTTATCAGTGCATGAAAATCTTAAATTTCATCAAACGGTAGCATGAAAATTACAAAATTCGTTGATCGGGCATGAAAACATCATTAATTTTGTCAAGTTTGCACATAAAAATCACAAATTTCATCAAACAGGTGCATAAAATTCAAGAATTTTGTCGATCCGGTCATAAAAAAAATTTCGTCAATCTGGCACGTAAAAAGAATGAATTTTGTCGATAAGGTGCGTAAAAATTGTCGAGTCGAATGAATTAAACTGCATTAGATAGCAATTAGTCTCAGTAAAAATTGCAAATTTCATCATTTGGCAGCATAAAAATCAGGAACTTCGTTGATCAATGTGCAAAAATCATGAATTTCATCGATCGGCACAGAAAAAACATGAATTTTGTCGATAAGGGGAGAAAAAATCATAAATTTCGTCGAACAGGCAGGTAAAAATTATGAATTTCATTTATCAGCACATGAAAATTAAAAAATTCGGTGATCGGGCATTTCGTCTGGATATTTCAATTTACACATACAAACATTTAGCAATTTTTTCCTCCAGATTTTTCTATTTAATAATTTTTAGCCATTTTTTCCTCCTTGCTAAAACTTTGTAAATTGTCACAAAACCGAATAAAATCAATGTTTACTTCGTGAAAAAATTTTCATAGAAACTGTGTAAGTAGTGAATTCTCTGCTACAAAGAACACAGGTCATGATTGGGGAAAATCTAGAGATTTCTGATTTTTTCAAATGCACGAAACTCATTCAAACACCAGTTAGTAATATATATATGTACGCTTTGCGTACATTAACAGAACAAAAAAATCCTGGATGCATTAAATTCGCTGTGCAGCAATCTCTAGAATGCATGAAATTCATTCAAACAGCGGTTAATAACTTATATATGTATGTACGCTTCGCGTACATTAACTGAAAAAAAAAAATCCTGGATGCACAAAACTTGCTATATTCAGCACTCTCTAGAATGCATGAAATCCATTCAAGCTGCGGTCAGTAATGTTTGCACAAAAATCGGTTTACAGCAATCTCTAAAGTGCATAAAATACATCTTATCATATAAAATCAACAAAAATGCACTTACCTTTATTTCTTATCCTTCATTTTTTTAAATATTTCACAGGATTTATTCTTTATGACATACAACATATAAACCTCACAAAACACATTTCACAAACATAAATCAACAAATCTGACACAATAAACCAACCCACAGACAATAGAACTCTATTATAGAATATTCCAATCTGTCAACCAACCAATCAAATCTAATTCCCTCAAAACCAGCTCAATTTTCAGAACCATGCATTCTGCTCATGCTAGAACCGAGCACAGAAGATGAGGAAAAAAACGTAAGAAATAAACCGGTAACAAGAAAACTCATTTATCGCTTAGCTAAATTCGATGACGCCAAGTGTTTCGCTTGTTCTAGGATTTAAACTATTTTTCTTAATTATCCGTCTTAGTTTGTGAATAAATTTTTGTGATCTCAGTTGAAACTGATCTTTCATACATAATGATGCATCACATTTTTTTAATGTTTTTTTTCTACACCATGATGTTGCTATTTAACAACATTATTTTAATTTTAATAAACAAAACAACTAATAAATCAGTAAATATGAACGTTTTGCACTAATGAAGCCCCCCCCCCCGAAAAAAAGAAAGATATATATTGTTTTAATTTTAGGGTCATAGTAACTGAAGGAAAAAAAAATCCTTCCATAGAGTTTTCTATTTTTCCATGTGCCTTGAAGATTTTTTGACGTGTTCAAAAAGAAATTTCACAAATACTTCTAACTTAATTAACATATACTTCAAAAATATATTTTTAATTCCATTTTGTTTATGTATGAAAAAAGATACTAAAGTTTGGTATACATCTATCTCTGTTTAAATAGTCTATTTCAAGAATAAAAACATTCAGTAGAATGCATAGTTTTGACAATACATAAAAAAAAATGATACAGTACCCTTTTTTTTTTTTCATTTCTTATATTTGGTGCAAGATACTATTGAATACTTTGCTACAAGATTTGTTTAAAGATATTACCCTCTCTCATGATTTTTTGGTTTCCAATGCCACGTCCACCACTGCCCCGAGAACTGACAACTGATTTTGTGATTTATTAAGTAAAATCTATATTTAACATTTGAAAATCAACTTTCACTAGTAAAAAACAAAACAAAAGAAACAATGGTAGAACTTTGCATTTCTCTGACTTATGAAAATAAATATTAGAAGAGAAATACATATTTCTTTATTATCTGTTTTTAAAATGCAAATTTAAAGAAATGAAATTGAATAAAAAAAGGTACTGTATTCTTCATTCTTGTTTAGATAGCTGCTCAAGGCTACGCATTTCACTGATTGTTTTGATTCTTATATTATTAAACAGAGAAAGAAGCTTACAAACGTGTCTTTTATCGTACATAAACAACATGGAATTAAAAATATATTCAAGAAGTATTTGTTAATTAAAGTTAGAAGTATTTATGAAATTTGATTTTCAACACGTCAAGAAATGAAGAAATCTTCATAGCAGCGAATCGCAAACGAGGAAAACAAACTGATGAATGATTCGTTGAATCGTTGAATGATTCGTTACGCAAATTAATTGATAAGAAAGAAATCTGAATCTTTTTTTTTCCTTTAAAAAATCACAAATTAAATATAAATAACAATTAAATTGTATGTGTATAATTATAAAATATTTCAATATTTTAATCAAGGAATCTAAATATTTTTCGACTTAATGAAGATTTTGAAATAAGAAATTCTTTATTATAACAAAAAAGAAAAATATACAAACAATAATTTAATTTAATACATAATTAATTTATTACATATTAAAAATTGCATTAAAAACTGTTTTCGTATTAAAAAAAAAGAATCTAAATAGTTTTTCAGCGATATGGAGATGTTTTAACGTTTAACTGTAACCATGATAGCCATGAGCATCGTTATTGCGGAGGAATAAAAAAGGGTGAAAAGTCCGAATTTTTACAATGATAATCTATGAGGAAATGCAAAGGAAAAGAGTCCGATTTTAAAACTGGATTATATAAAAAACAAGAGTTTTCCTACGTTAACGCAAAATCATTTTCGCTTCATCTAAAACCGATTAACATAATATATTAATTTTAAAAAAATCCTTTGAGCCGTTTAGGAGATAATAGAAATGTGCCCATTACATTCCACATTTTCACTTAAAAATTGGTTTCCAGATCTCAAAATCTACTGCATGTAGAAATTTATAAATTTCAGGATAGAGTTAGGCCATAGATATAAGACTAATGTGAAAAAATCGAAACGGTATACCTCATATTTACTGAGATATTAAATGTCGGCGTTTCGATTTTCCTTTGATGTCCTGCTAGCTGTATATATGAGAGTGACGGAATCTTCGGTTTTGGGCTTACGGTTTTCGGTTTTTCGCTGCGTCACTCGAGAAACTAGCGTCTCTCATGATGCATATATAAGCTTTGCTATAATCTTGGTGAAATCAAAGCTGTAACCTTAGTATAATTGTAATTGAAGGGACCACTATAACACAAAAGTACCGTAAAATTTAGCAACTTCAAATACTACAGATAAAGAGCATATTTTCTATCCTTGCATAATATCGTTCAGTTTTCCTCATGTTCTAGATCACTGGTTCCCAAACTTTTTCTGTCCATGCCCCACCTAAGCATCTCTAAAATCATGAATCCCCCTCCATCTGTAACATATACTTATTATTCTTTTAAAAGTAAATTCTTATTCACATGGAAGAAGCGTGAAAGTGTAGTAACAATGCAAGTGATTTTACAATGTGTTAGCTTATCAAACAGATAACATTTTGTTATACAGACAAACAGATAACATTTTGTTACAAATGTTTTTTTAAATGTTTTTTTTGTTGACAACTGATCAAGGAAAATGAAGTACTAAACATTTTACAAAAATAACTAAAAATGAGTTAATTTAGCTCTTTCTTGTCCATTCAACACTTTATTAGCCTTTTTTATTCATTTATAACAAATTTTTTGCACTGTATTGAAAAGGGGTCAAAATTAAATGTTACAATTAGCTAATTGTGAGCTAAGGACTGAAACAATATTCTTTCCAGGAAAGATGAGACAAAAATAAAATGTATTTAGCCCAAAAAGGGCAAAGTTATCAAAACAGGTTTCCTTTTGTTCTTTTTCAACTTATCTCATAACTTGAAACAACTGTTATTTGCAGGGTGTGTACAGATTACTTGTGCACCTTAGAAATTAAGAAAAGTTTCAAGCAGTACTCTAAACTTCTTAAATAAACAAAATAATCCTCAGAACTCTTTAAATTATAGTAAAACAAAATTTACCATTGATCAATGATTTAACTGAAATACAAAAATAAAAAAGGAGACATGTATCTTACATGATGAATGATACTGTGTGTATAATCATCTTTCTTAAGTATGTATGGCATGAAAGAGATTAACCTTTAAAGAAGTAAACTAAAAATCTTCACATATTTATAAAGTTAAACATTAGACTTTTTTTGTAATCACTTGAATATTGCTGTTCAGAAAAAAAAGAAGTTAAGTATGGCAAGTTGTTTTTTTCTTTTCTCAATTTACTTTTAAAATCTAGGTGCCTGTGGTACATGATGAGTAATTGAGATTTGACTCCCCTCTGTGTATATGGCCATTGGTAACTGCATAAAATAGTTGGTTGGCAATTTTATAGTCAAATTTATGAAACCATGAAGTTATATATTTTGAATACTCTGTAATTTTAGAGTTAACTATTATATTTTAATAGAATAAAATCTATTTTAACTTGAAATAAGGCATTAAAAATTACGGTGTGTATGCATATCACACAAGGGCACAACTTGCATGAAAAAATAAACACTCACTAAATCTAAGTACATGAAAATTTCTTTTGTCACAAAATTATTTTATTTTCTCCTCATTGCTTCTAAAACATATTTTTTTCGTAGAAGATATCTAATTGTAGAATTTCCTCTTTAAATTTGCTGTTTTTTTATTTAAAACATTTTTTATAATAAATAATTTTATTTAATTAATTATACTAGCTATTTATTTTATTTTTAGTATTTTAAATTAGAGTTTAACCTTTGTTGTCTTTAGGAAATGCATTCAATAATTTTCAGACATATTCTTGATTTCATGAATGCCAAGTTATAGAATTTTTATTTGAATTCAGTTTTCTACATTGAAATTAATTTTTCATAAGAAGTTCATTTTCTCTTAAATAGATTTTTAATTAATCATAAAAAGTGATATATTAACATAATTCTATTTATTGCAGATGTATAAATCCCTAAATGTAGATACATATCATATCAATCAAATCTGACTTTAAAGTGCAGCAAAATGCAGCAAAATATTTCTTTACAAAAGCTTTTTGAAAAAGCAACTTCTGATTCAAAGCAAGGAAAATGGTTTGTTTGTGAGGTATGCAGCAAAGAATTTCCCCAAAAGTGTCATTTAAATGTCCATCTTCGCAGTCATACTGGTGAGAAACCTTTTATGTGTAAGATATGCAGCAAGAAATTCTCCCAAAAAGCTCATTTAAACAAGCATCTGTTAATACATACTGGTGAGAAACCTTTTATGTGTGAGATATGTAACAGGAAATTTGCTCTTAAGGGTATGTTAACGAAGCATCTGTTGATTCATACTGGTGAGAAACCTTTTATGTGTGAAATATGCAACAAGAAATTTGCTGATAATAGTGCCTTGAAAAAGCATCTATTAATACATACTGGTGAGAAACCTTTTGTGTGTGAAATATGCAGCAAGAAATTTTCTCGCAAGAGTAATTTAAACACACATCTGTTAATTCATGGTGAGAAACGTTTTATGTGTGAAATATGCAACAAGAAATTGGGTGATAATAGTGCCTTGAAAAAGCATCTATTAATACATACTGGTGAGAAACCTTTTGTGTGTGAAATATGCAACAAGAAATTTTCTCGTAAGATTAATTTAAACACACATCTGTTAATTCATACTGGTGAAAAACCTTTTATGTGTGAAATATGCAGTAAGAAATTCACTCGAAAGTGCCATTTAAGCGATCATCTATTAATTCATTCTGGTGAGAAACCTTTTATGTGTAAAGTATGCAGCAAGAAATTCTCTCAGAAAAGCAATTTAAACAAACATCTCTTAATTCATGCTGGTGAGAAACCTTTTGTGCGAGATACAAAAGAAGAAATGCTTACAAAAATGTAATCTAAGTGCTCAATTTTATAATTTGTTGTTTGCTTGAAACCAATTTTGATACTTCCTTTGGGCCTTGGCATATTTTAATTGTAAGAATTTTAGATTTTTTGCTAAATAGTGCAAAAGGCAGCAAAGTGACACAGCAACAAATAAAATAAACTCTAATTTTATATGGCCTATTTATGTAAATATAAGTCCTGTTTTTTTGTATTACCTTATTTTGAGGCTTATTTATGTATAATTTATGCTAGAAGATCAGGATCTTCAATGTCAACTGTACCTGCTGATGAGTTTCAGTCAAAATAATTAAAATAAATCATCAGGCCTTTTATTGAACTACAAACATGAGATGAAGTGTGATCAAGATAAAATATCATCTCTAACTTCTGGGCTGACAATTAAGCAAGTTATCTAAATAAAAGATGCGTGATCATAACTCCTGGTCTGTTAAATGAAGATTCCATATGAATTTAATATTACTTCTAAAAAATATTATTTTCTTTCTTAAAATTGTATAAAATTTTCGTTCCTGTATCTGTTTCATCATAAAGGTCTGGATAGGTTTGGTATATTTTTCTAATAAAATTTTGTCATAATTCAAATAATGGCTCATAAAATCATTAAATGGACTTCTATGTTGGATAACAAAATTTTATTACATAACATATACATGATGACTTGGAACATAAACTTTACACACAGACGATTCACAAATTTTGGCATGATAAACATTAACTTATTTACACTGCAGAGAAAACATTACATTTTAGTTCTACTATAAAGTTTAATCTTTAAAATTGAGTTTTAAAGTTCTAATTAAAAATGTTCTTTTCGATATTTCCTGCACAGGTGCCTGACATCTCAAGCTCTAGGCATTTTGTTAATGTTCTATTTACTTTTTCTGATTTTTTTACAGTTATGGTTGCAGGGAAGGTGTCACCAGTCATGGTTATGAGTACGAGTTTGCAACATCCTTTCACCTGTGAGTTTAGACTTTTCGAATGATCTCAAAAATCCTAGTTGAAGTCACTGAGGGGCTTTCACCACTCATCCAGCATTGGTAACCACAAAAGAAGTGGAAGCATAGCATAATCACTAGGTGTCTCCTGTGGGGTTTCTATCGCAGCTCAGTAAATGACTGCAAGTTGTTTTTCCCTCGAGTCATCCTCCGTTCGTTCTTCTTTGACGATCGCTGAGTTCGAAGCGTGACGTCATGTGACGTGTAGCAAGCGCTTGTAAGGAGACCAATGGGAGCTCCTCTTACATATTTGATCCCAACCAATGGGAATCTGTTTTTCATTCTTTTCTGTAAATTTTTGTAAATAAAGCATTCTTCGTTTGTCTCTCCTTGTGTTTAGATGTGAGTTATTTTTCGCTACTCGGCAAAAGACGCCGATAGCCGATGAAACCAAAACGAAACTTAAAGAGCGTTGGAAGATCCGCCAACAGATGGTAGCAGAGGTCCGGTTTCGCGCCGATTCGTTTTGGATTTGTGTATTTTAGAACGTTATTTTCGTAAAAAAAAAAAAAAAAAAAAAAAAAAAAATGAATTCCGGAGAAGAAAGCTCCGTTTTTCGAATACAAAAATTGGATTGCGAAAATTATCGGCAATGGAAATTTAACGTAAAGATGTTGTTGATGCATCAAGGACTTTACGAACTTGTCGAGGGTTCGGAAAAGAAACCTAAAACGGATGATAGCAAATTCAATGACTGGATTAAAAGAGATGCAAGAGCCTTATCTACGATATGTTTATCCATAGAAGAAGAATTTAAAAATCTCGTCATGGACTGTGAATCGTCGGCGGCTGCATGGAACGTTCTAAAACAGAACTTTGAGCCGACTACGCGCGCTCGAATTGCATCATTACGTGCCGATTTTATGAACGTAAAATTAAAGAAAAATGAATCTATGTCTGTATTTTTAAGTCGTCTTCAAAGAGCTGCTAAAGATTTAGAATTGGCGGGAAAATCAGTTCCCGATGACGAAATCGCATATCAAATGCTTTATCAGTTACCTTCTCATTATGACAATGTTGTTATTCAGCTTTACCAGTTAGATGACGCAAGTTTCACCTCAGAAAATGTGCGAAAAGCACTTATTGCCGAATTTGATCGCCTAAGTCATCGTGTACAGAGACGGTATCCGGTTTGCACGAAGGGACTAGTACAGCGCTGGCTTCCGAAACCGAAAGAAAGAATAAAGGGAAATTCGGTAACAAAACCGAAAATAAGTACTTTAAAGAACGAACTTGCTTCAAATGTGGACTTCCTGGCCATGTAATGAAATTTTGCAAAAAGAACACTAAGAATTTTCCAAAGAAAGAATTTCCGGCCAAATTCGAAAGTAATCCGAAAAAAGGACCTGATGTATTTTTAGTGGCGACGACGTCCGCCGTGTTAACTAACTCCAAACCTGAAGTAGTAGAATTTGTGTTTGATTCAGCGGCAACAGAACATTTCTGTAATGATGTAAATTTATTTAGTAGTTTTAGTGAACTTAAGAACTCTGAATCAGCAAACATAGCTGAAGGATCTACACCTATTTGTGGTTTTGGTAAGATAGAATTAATTGTTCACCAAAATGGAGGTAAGGTTCCTTTAACATTAAATAAAGTATTGTATGCACCAAAAATGTCAAGAAATTTGATTTCTGCACGTTTAATTGATAATGCTGGTTATAGTATCATTATAAGGAAAGGAAAATTGGTCATTAGAAGGCCAAATGGCTCTTTTTTCATTGCATCATTTTTGAGTAATAATTTTTATGTAATTAATGCAAATGTAATTAAAAATGTTGTACCTGAAGCATATGTTACAAATGATAATATTATGTCTTGGCATGTTAAATTTGGGCATCAAAATGTAGAAGGTTTGTGTAATTTAATGAAATCTGATGATGTATATGGTTTAGAAAATGTAAAGGGTCAAATTGAAAGCTGCGATACTTGTAATATGTGTAAATCTCATAGGGAATCTTTTAAACCCATAAACAAAATATCTAGTAAGGGAACATTGGAATTGTTACATTTAGATATTTGGGGACCTGCTCCTGTAGAATCTATAGGTGGATCAAAATATTTCATGAGTGTAATTGATGACTTTTCTAGGTTTTCTACAGTCTATTTTCTAAGACACAAAAATGAGGCGTTTGAGTATTTCAAGCAATATCAGACAGGGAAAAACATAAAGAGGATAAGAACTGACAATGGGATGGAATTTTGTGCTGGTTATTTTGAGGAAAACCTGAAAAATCAAGGTATTCGGGTAGAAAGAACAAACCCGTATTCGCCGGAAATGAACGGAATAGCTGAGAGATTCAATAGAACAATTATAGAAGGGGTAAGAACTTTGCTATATCAAGGAAATCTGCCAAAAAACATTATGGGCTGAATTGGTAAACACCCAGAACTACCTAAAGAATCGTTTTCCACATAGAAGTTTGGGGGGAAAAGTACCTTTAAATGTATGGACAGATAGAAAAATTTCAGTCAGACACCTAAAAGTAATAGGTAGTGTCGCCTATTATCATACTCCCAAACAACATAGGCACAAACTAGATGAAAGTGCACAAAAGGGAATTTTAATTGGTTATGCAATAAGAACCAAGGGCTATCGAATTTGGAAAATAGGTACAAGGGAAGTAATTGAAACCAAACATGTAAAATTTGATGATTCAAATATTCTGTCAAAGGTAAATAAATCGACAAATGGGGGTAATATGGATTTCACAATTCAGCTAAATTCACCAGATGAAAATGAGAGTTCAGTCGATGATCCTTTTGAAATAACTCCTCCTGAAGATGTAACATCCAAAGTTAAACAGGTTCAATGGGAAAGAGTAGTTAAGGAAAGAAAAAGTGGGAAAACAAAAGGGAAAAAGGATGTATATTATTATCCAGAAAAGGGTGTTAGATTGCGAAGCCTAAATGACGTGAAAGAATATTGTAAATCAAAAGGGATAAATTTTAATCCTGAGGACTTTAATTTTTCGGAAAAGGAAACTGAACAAAATTGAAATGAGGACAGTGAGGCTGAAGCTCATTGTGTTGAAGTTAAAATACCTTCATCATTCCTAGAATCTCAGACATTAGCAAAAAGTAAAAATTGGCATGAAGCCATGACTGAGGAAATTGACACACTGAAAACCAGGAAAGTTTATGATATAGTTCCTAGACCTGAAAAGCATAGAGTGTTGGGAAGTAAATGGGTATATAATTTGAAAAGAGATTCAAATGGGAAAATTCAGAGATTTAAAGCACGACTGGTTACTCAGAGGTACAGACAAATTGAGGGCATTAACTATGTAGATACATTTTCCCCAGTTGTAAACTTTACATTGGTAAGATATTTTATGATACTATTGGTTGTATTATTGGGTTGGAAACATAATCATCTAGATGTGAAATGTGCTTATTTATATAGTAAAATAAACGAAGAAATCTATGTTGAACAACCACAAGGTTTTGTTGAATGTGACAATAAATTCTATGTATGGAGATTGAAAAAACCTCTGTATGGTTTACACCAATCAGGTAGAGAATGGTACTTGGAACTGCACAAAAATTTTATAGAAATGGGTTTTGAAAAAATGAAAAATTGTAACTGTGTATATCATTTAAATTGGAATGTTATTGTACTTGTTTATGTTGATGATTTTGCAGTGTTTGCCAAAGATAATTATTATTTGAATCGTGTGTTTAAAATGTTAAATGAAAAATTTGATGTTAAAAATTTAGGACCTATTTCAAAATTTCTTGGAGTAGAATTAGAAATGAAAAATGGTTGTTTGTTAATGCATCAAATGAGTTATATTAAGAAAATGTGTGATACCTTTAAGAACATTCCGAAAACAAAATGTAAACTGCCAATGAGTACAGGTATTATTGTTGAAAAAGTACATGATCCAAGTTGTGTTGTAAATGATGTTCCTTATAGATCATTAATAGGGAGTTTATTATTCTTAGCATCAAGAACCAGACCAGATATAATGTTTTCTGTTACAATGCTGTCCAAATATTGTAATGCACCTTCTGAAACTCACTGGAAATTACTCTGTCAAATTTTTCAATATGTAGTAAATACCTCGAATTATTGCATTAACTTGTCTAATGCAAAAGACTGTTTTATTACTGGATATTGTGATGCAAGTTGGGCTGCTGATAGGGATGATAGGAAATCTGTAAATGGTTTTGTTGTTATGATGGGAAATGTTCCAATCTCATGGTTATCTTCTAAGCAGCATTCTGTAGCTTTATCAACCATGGAATCAGAATTTATTGCACTATCTGAATTAGTAAAAGAAATTATATGGCTGTCTCGTATCATGGATGAATCTGACTTAAATTTAGAAATTAAGAAACCTGTAATATATTGTGACAGTCAAAGTGCTATTTATTTTTCAAAAAACAGTGTAGAAAATAAAAGAACGAAACATATTGACACGAGATACTTTTTTGTGAAAGACTTCTTAATGAAAGAATTATTTGTTTTAGAACATGTTTCAGGAAAACAGAATGTTTCAGACATGTTAACCAAAGTGCTAACTTTAGACAAAATCAAATATTATTGTAGTATGTTATTTTCTGAGATATAATTATGTGTTTTTCAGATATTTAATAATGTGTGTGTGTCATCCGTTAAAATGTTTTTTTTAAGGATGAGTCGAGGGAAAGGGGGAGATTTGTGGGGTTTCTATCGCAGCTCAGTAAATGACTGCAAGTTGTTTTTCCCTCGAGTCATCCTCCGTTCGTTCTTCTTTGACGATCGCGGAGTTCGAAGCGTGACGTCATGTGACGTGTAGCAAGCGCTTGTAAGGAGACCAATGGGAGCTCCTCTTACATATTTGATCCCAACCAATGGGAATCTGTTTTTCATTCTTTTCTGTAAATTTTTGTAAATAAAGCATTCTTCGTTTGTCTCTCCTTGTGTTTAGATGTGAGTTATTTTTCGCTACTCGGCAAAAGACGCCGATAGCCGATGAAACCAAAACGAAACTTAAAGAGCGTTGGAAGATCCGCCAACATCTCCTTCCATACTGGAAGGAGGTAAATGGCTGGCTGAGGTAGACATGCCGTTACGGAGCTATCTAAGACAATATGAGCAGCTGTTAGAGTTCGAGAAGGGAAGAATCATCTTACTGTGAGGAGGTGTTGGTACCAGTGGACTGAAGAGACGTCATTTACACGGCGACCAAGCTCGGGACGCCCTCGACAGACCAGTCGTCGAGAAGACCATCACATCATATGAAACGCACGCGTAGAGCCAACTGCCTCATTGGCCGCTATCCAGACACAGCCAGCACTTTCACTACAGACCCCTGTGTCTTCCCGAACCATCGCAAGGCGCCTGGCTGAAGGACATCTGGTATCGCGGCGGCCATTATGTGTGCTGCCAATGACACCCACCCACCGACGCCTCCGTTTGGAGTGGTGTCGCGCGCGACGGATTGGACTGCAACGAAATGGAACCAGGTCGTCTTCAGCGACGAGTCTAGATTCAATTTGAGCAGCGATGACAATCGTGTTCGCGTGTGGAGGCCCCGTGGTGAACGCCTCAATCCTGCCTTCGCTTTACAGCGACACACCGCTCCCACAGCTGGTGTGATGGTATGGGATGCCATTGCTTACGATACACGGTCACCCCTAATATTGATCCATGGCACAATGACAGCTCAGCGGTACGTCCAGGACATCCTTCAGCCACATGTGTTCTCACTCGTGGCAGGGCTCCCAGGAGTCATTTTTCAGCAAGATAATGCGGCTACTGGTAGATTATACTACTCTCAGACGTGTATGCCAATTTTGACATTTTAGACTTGTTTGTAACATCCTGATGACGTTCGCAGAAGCGAAATGAAACGTAGATTTTTAAATGTGTTTGTAAATTCACGATTTTAATGTGTGTACCATTTAGCAAATGTTGTATTTGATTTTAATACATTATTTTAATTTTAATAATTCTACACAAATCTCTTCCAAACTGATACATAAAATCAAGGGGCATAAAATCTAGGTCAAGTTCGTTAATGGGCAAAATCGAATCATTCTTGGGGACGGGGGAGGGCTTTTTGTGAAAACAAAATACCCCATAACTTGTTAATTATGATACGTATCGAATCTGTTTAAAGTTATTATTACTTCTAGGAAAAGGGCCAAAAATTTATGTATGGCAGATTTTTGATATAATTAAAAATGGCCTCAAGGGGGGAGGGGAATAGGAGTTTAAGAAGAAAAAAATTCATAACTTTGTTAATTCACAAGGTATCAAATCCGCTTAAATTTATTATAAATCCTCTTAATATTATCTAGAACTTTTATATTGACATGTTTTTTATAGGACCAACCCTTACAGCAAAAAATAAAAAATAAAAACAAAAAAATCCCTGCCGGCTCCACCTACAGACACATGTAGATTTCGAAGTGGTTGGTCACAACTGTCGCATCATGGCAAAAAGGTCATTTTCTCTGCATTCCCAATAAACAGGCGCCCCACGGTCTGTGTCTTCGAAATCTACCTGTGCCTGTAGGCCGAGCCGTCAGGGATTTTTTTTTAAATATTAATCTTCTTTTTCGGCATCAACTTACGTTTACTCACTACAGTCGTAAATTAAAAATCGCGTTACTGTTAAAGATAAGGGATTAAGTTTAGAAAGAGGCTGGGGGATTTCATCCGTAAATTAAATATCGGGTTAATGTTAAAAAAAATTCGTTAAATTTACGGGGAGAAATATTCCACTACCTGGGGACTCATTCTTTTCTTGGGTTCTATGGGCTCGATTTCAACTGGGTTTGGGTCATTCGACGCGATATCGAAAACGTGAGGTTTTCTTTTTTTTTAAAACTAAGTAAGCAACTGAATATAGACATTTTCGCTAATCAAGTAAAATAATTAAGAAAAAAACAACACAAATAACATGAAAACGACTGAAAAATACATTTAAACTGCAGGAATATCAAGCAAAATATATTAAAATATCACCCTTGATTTACGATTCAGCAGAGAAATTTATGTAAATGAAGAAAAAAAAAGAAAGAAAGAAAAAAAAACCCAGCAGAAACACAATTTAACTCAGATGAAACTTAACAAGGAGTACGCCTGAGTAATAGAAATATCAACTAAAAGAAATTAAAACCTTAAAAACATTTTTAAATTACATTCAAATATTCAAAACGTCGGCCACTGATGCTCTGCATAAAGACTTATCTTTTTTGATGAATTAAAAAAAAATAACGCACTTAATCAGAAGTTTGTTGAATTCATATGAATGCCATACCTCAGATTTAGCAAAACTAACAAAAATTTCTTTAAAAAATTTTATTAATACTGTTAACACGACTTTATTTTTTGATAACATTAACGCTCAACGGGAAACCGAAACTTCTTGTCTCCAGCAGCCATTACAGTGACGTCATCACTTCGCTGGCGTATGCCCGCTCGTATAGCATCGTGCATTCGCGCTAGAGGGGGTCCAACAAAGTACTATAATTTCTGTTCATTTGTACTTTCTTCTGCAATAAATTATCTTTTTTCTTTGGTTTTCTACTCACTTGCTTATATCACAGTAGTACTTACGCATGTAAAATTTCGTTTCATTTGGACGTCTTTTTCTTGGTGCGGAAATTTTTATGGCAATGAGTGTATTTTCACTTGTAAGTGATATAACTTCAGGCATGATTAGATGTTCTGAACATCTGAAAATCAAACTTATATCATGTTCTATGGAACTATCGTTCGTATTATTGTTTTCACTCTGTAAGTTCTTTTGGGCTTCTAAAGCTTTTGAATTCTGTACTATCTCTTCTGCTTACATAATTTGAATGTCATCCTTCTTATTCTCAATCTCTGAAGATTTGAGAGTATATTACTGGTTATCAATTCTGGAACTGTTCTGTGCAGAAATGGATTAGTTGTACAATTGGATGCAGAAACTTTCAAATTTTCATTATCTATTTTCTCCCACCATAGAAACTGAAGAGCTCTTCCAAATTGTTTTGAGGGGTCAGTTCTGTAGAGCTATATTTCCTATTTAAATATCCGCTTTCAGAATGAAAATTCTTGATTAGATTTGAAACACCATTTACAGTATCTAAATTGTTTAAGCTATCTCATTCGAAAACTGAATTTTTCGGTGAACTACTTCTGCATCTTCCTACATTCTAATATTATCAGAAAGTTGTTTGATAGTACTGCGTAGTTATAATATAAGTATCTATTCGGAGCTGTCTATAGCTTGAATGAATAACCTGAATGAAACCAAAATCAGTACACTTACTATTCGAGAAGGGGGAAATAGAATGGAACAATAAAACAACAATACATTCAATATCTTTTAATTTTTTGAATCACATAACAAATTTTGCCTTGATCCATTACTTCTAAATTTAATTCAAAGGTACTCTTAACACTAGACAAATTTACAGAATATGTTAAGTGCATTTCAGACTTATTGATTGAGCCAAACAAACATTGAGTCATTTCTGCTTCACCTAAACATTTGAACTTCATCTGCTTAACCTTTAGTGGGCGGTGTCCCCAAAAAAGGACACCTAATTTTAATTCCAAAACTGACAAACGACACCAAGAATATTTAATTAATTTTTTTCTTTTATAAACTACGGGAAAATAAGCTAATTTTTATTTTCTAATAAATTCTTTTGTAAATTCTGGTGTCAGTCGATAATTTCATCAGTTTAAAAACAGACTTACTCTGTGCAGGAAAGGGTTAAACAGAAACATACTGATGTAGCTTTTATCTGATACGCTATCTATAATTATATGCACAAAATTATTCATATTACCATTTTCAATTTTCACAATTAAACTTTGCTAATAAACTTTTTTAAAACATGAATTATTCGCGAGCTGACTATTTTCTAAACTTTTATATTATTTATAATAAACATACTGTAAAAACCCTTTTGAAATCAAATTCTACTATAGTTAGTACTATATTTTTTCTAAATCATGTATTCTGGCATAAAAGAACTGACTTAATGAGAAGTTTCTCAAATTTCAGAACTATACAGAAACATCATAATTTTGTTTATTTTTATCTGCAAATTGCTAGATTGAATTAGATATACATTTCTATACAACAATTTTCATAAGGCTGAAATGTGTTTAAAATTATTTTACTACTGAGAAAACTTCAAATTTTTGGTACAATAATTTAGTATTTTCCCTTATTCATGAAGGATCACTTTTTAATGCCAGAATTTCATATAAATATATTATTGTTCTAACTTTCTTTTACAATGTCAATACTCTATATACAGAAAGTTCTGCTTGCAAAATATGTCAATTCATTAAAATTGACTACTTTTTTGTTGGAAAGAAAGGTAATAACTTAACTAAAAATCTATGCTACCCATTACTGTTCATTTTTGGATTTATACATAGAGAATTTTTAAGTACATCTTACAATAATTCTTTTCATTTCATAGTAAGAAAGCAAATCATTTATAATAGTTAAATACCTCTTTTACTTGTGCGAAGTTAAATAAAAAAATTTTCAGAAATCTAACCTTATAACGTTGTTTTTGTTTTACTAACTTTATTAGTAAATTTTCTGGTCAAACATTTCTTCAGAAATTTAATTTTAAAATATATCATCATATTGACAAAAACAAAAAAATATTTCACTTTTGAGATGAACAAAAGAATTTGACAATATAAATAAGTATATTTGTATTCACGAAAAGGAAAAATCTTTCACTTGCGAGTTATGTAACAAAAGATTTTCTGCGATGTCTAATTTAGATAGCCACCATGTTCATACTAAAGCGAAAACTTTTTCTTGTGTACTGTGTAACAAAATATTTTCTATTAAGTACAATTTAAAAGTGCATAGTCATGTTCATACGAAAGTGAAACCTTTTTTCTTGTGAGATGTGTCAAAATGTTTTCTCACAAGTTTCATTTGAATGATCACCTGCGAATTCATACTAATGTATAAATCTAAATCCTTTTGCAAGTAAAGTGTGTTACAAAAGCCCTAATGAGATACTGGAGAATCTTTTAATTTGCAGGAAGGAAGCAGTTTTTTTTTTCAGAAAAGATTTTGATTCTTAAAATGGAGGCTGTTGATCATGCAAAAAAAGCTCTTTATCATACTAAAACTTTACTAAAAATGAAGTATGGAACTGTACATAATGCAAAAAAAAAATAAAAATTTCTATTTCTATTTCTAGGAAGCGATACTTTATGTCACAAGGTGCTGGCAGATACTTTAAGTAACATGGAAGAACAAGTTTCTATTTCAGAAAATGTTTTGATTCATAAAATGGTGGCTTTTGATTGAGGAAAAACAGCTGATGATGATACTAAAACATTATTGAAAATGAAGTATGAAATTTTAGAGAATGCAAAAGGAAAATAGATGAGAATTTGGAGAAGGATATGCCTCAACTTCAGAAGTGATGACTCCTACTAATGTGAAACCTTTTTCAAGTGAGGTGTGTAGCAAAGGCCATAATGAGATATTGGAAGACACTTTAGTTGGCATGAAGGAAGCAGTTTCTATTTCAGAAAAGATTTTGATTCATAAAAGGGGAACTGTGAATCATGCAAAAAAAAGCTCTTGATGATACTAAAACTTTACTAAAAATAAACCTTGAAGCTTTACATAATGCAAGAAGAAATAACCAAAAATTTATAGGAAGTGATACTTTATGTCGGAAGATGATGGCAGATACTTTAAGTGGCATGGAAGAAGCAGTTTCTATTTCAGAAAATAATTTGATTTATAAATTGGAGGTTTTATATCATGCAAAGAAAGCTGTTGAGGATACTAAAACTTTGCTGCAAATGAAGTATGAAATTTTTGAAAATGCAAAAGGAAATAGTCCAGAATTAGGTGGAGGTTATGCCTCAATTCTGAAGAGATGACGCATAAAACTGATGATGATAGAAAAAAGTGATTTTTGAGACCACCACCATATTGTTGCCAAGCTTGGTGAACTCACTTATAGAACTTTAGTTGGAAGGATTTTTGTACTTTCTTAGACTTGGCATATTTCACTGTTATTGTTAATGATTAGGCTTTATGGGCTAAATCTTTGTTTCGCATATCAACATGTATTTTGTGTATTATTTATTTCATTTAAAAAATGTATTACTTTTAATGCTCCGTTATAATTTTATTAATTATGTACTTGTTTTATCATTTTAAGTTGATATGTGGCATGGCACGTTTGGATTCCTCAGAACCTGTACTGGTGAGATGGATGAGTGAATGTGTATTGTTTTATCATTTGTATAGCAATTTAAATATATTTAAAAGTTTAAGACATTTTTTCTTGATAAATATTGAAATTTTAAATTAAATTTTTTTTATTTATATTTAATATACTATTGTATTTTTAACAGCAACTAGAGATGTGAAATACAATTACTTTTAGTTAACTGGTTACATTGTTCCACAGCAGCATTGGTAATAGGTTCCAACAAAATGTTATTTTTGAACCAATTGTTCTGTATACTGTCAATGGGAATTTTAATTAAAATGCTTATAAACAGAATGTTTGAATAATTTTTGGAAACACAGATCTTGTTTTCTGATAATGTCACATCATTAAAATCTGTTTATATGATAAAATATCAATTTTTGTATTACAAAAACTTATTTAGTTATGATACTTTGATTTTCATATTCAATACTTTTTGTTCTAAAATCACGTATGTGACCTATGATGCTGAAAAGTTATAAAATTCTAAGTATTATAAATCACGTATGTTTGATATGTCACGTTTTGGTCATAGAAGAATGAATTTTATTGAACCATGGAAATGGAAGTATCGAGAAACTTCTCTAAATAAATGTATAATTTTTTTTATTTTCATAACTATTTTGACGTAAATCAATTTTCATATCATAAAGAACAGCATTTGCGACATTTTTGCAGTTTCAACTATACCTCTAAAACTAAAGTTTTAGGAATTAGCTATCTGTCAACGACAAAAAGGGTCATGCTGTACAAAAAAAAAAACACATTTTTAACAACATCTTTTGTAGAAAAATAAAATTTGATTCCTGACTTCATTTTATCTTATATCTATCAAACACTGAAAATTAATAAAATTCTAAGTATCATAACTTGGTAAATTTTCGTCATAAAAGAATGAACTTTTATTGTTTTACTTGTTAGAATATGGATAATTTTTTTAATAAAACTTATAAAACCCAGATCTCGTATGTATTTTCTAATTTCGTATCAATTTAAAAATAAACATTTTGTTAGAAATTGATTTTCATGTGATGAAGAACAACATTTGTGACATTTTTGCAACTGGAACTATACCTCTAAAACTAATGGTTTAGGAATTGGCTATTGGTCAATGATAACAGACACACTGTGTAAAAACAAAACATGTTTTAACCAACATGATTTGCAGGAAAATCGAATTTTATGCTCGACTTCATTTCCCTCATATATATCAATACATCTCCAAAATGATTCCCAGTCTTCCACTAAACATAAAAGGATTATTTTTACACTTTTAATCAAATGTCAACATTAAATTTGATTTTTAATGAAATGTCAACTTTCAATCAAATATCAACTTTCCAACACTGTTGAAAAGTGTTTATGAATTCAGTTTGTCTGTCTACTGTCCATCTGTCTGTATACTCTCTAACTCGTTTAAATACAGTCTGATTCTCATGTAATTGATATATGTTATTGATGTTGACCATAGCATGTTCGGTATTGAAAATGAAATTTGTAGCACTTATGGTTAGATTACAGGGGCAATTAAAGTATTCTGATACATTACGGTCAATGGGGAAATATCATTTTCAGTGCATTTTAATAATGTTGCACTATTTCAATCACAACAAAATTGATATAAGTCACTGAGGTAGACGACAATATGTTTTCCATAGAGTATAGAATAAGTAGCAATTATAATTTGTTTACAGGGACACCCAAAAGTATTCCATTGCATTAATATCTGTGGAGAAAAATCGTTTACAGTGTATTTTCATGAAATTGATATGCATTACTGAGGCACACTAGAGCATGTTCTCAGTAGATTTATAGAGTGTGTAGAATATTTTGTTTATTTACAGGGACACTTAAAAGATTTTTGTTAGAGAACTGACTGTGAGTCATAACTGCTGGATAGGCATTTAAAATGCTTATTTTTAGAGTATTATGAGGTGTGCATTTTATATACAGGGTCTTGCATGATATAGAATTCGCACACAGTAACAGCTATGGACATCAATTCCTGAAAATTAATTTTTACTGTGTTGTGGTTATTTTTTAATGTTTATTTAGATATCTCATTTAATTGTATGAGTAAAAATGATATTTCTTAACAGTATTCCGATAATGTTGGAAAGTGTTTCATAATCCATGCCATGGGACATGAATTTTGGTTCTTGTTTTTTCTCTTTTTGAAGAGACAGTTGCTTTTTTCATTTATGTACGATAAATCAAAAACTCAATAATAACATATCCTAGATTACAGAGAAATATTTAAACGAATGAAAATAAAAAAAATTGATAAAACTGTATTAATTTAAAATGTTTTTGTAACATAAAGTAAAAATATTTAGGATTAATACTACTGCTTGTACATTTAATTTTTAACATTAATATACTGCAAAGAAAGTCAATTTTGTTTTAGATATTTCGAATGTAGCGTTCCATACTTATTCTTACTGATTCACATATTTTTACTTATTACACATATGAAATAAGCAATAGATTCGTGAAATTTTTTGACTTCTGAAAAGTTTATATGAAACAAGCATGAGCTCTTTTTTTCTAAATGCTGAGCTGTTTCCCTGATTTACTATCTGTTTCAGTGTTTAGTTTATGCTTTATTGTGCCGTCAGAATCCGAAAAAGCATGCAGATGATGACGACCTATAGCACGTGTTACATGTGTTAACATGTACATGTTATTTATAATATTTATGTAACTGTGATTTATAATATTCTAGATGTAACTGTGATTTATATTATGTAACTGTGATTTAATATATTTTATGTAACTGTGATTTAGTAGCAGTTATGTGTATAACTGTATGATTAACTGATAACTGCAAATGATACTGGCAGTTCTATGTATTCCATGATGCTGTGTGCTTGTGCTAGGCTTGGTGCCAGAATTCTTCAATATGCTTACTTCTGTAAATATTAAATAAAGTCTTTCGTACTTAAAATTGACTTAAACATAATTAGAAAATAATAAAACTAACATGGTGTCAGGTAAAGAAAGATCCTCGCTATAAATAATGAGCAGATGTAAATGGATGTCAATATGTTCTCCATGTGATGAGTCTGATCCTGATCTCTGAGTGAGAAATTGGTGAAAGCTTGATTGTCTGTTATATGAACTTAGTGTTCCTTTAAGAAAAAGAAAAGAAAAAAAAACAGATATGGAGATATTCAAGCCTCCAGGTGAACTTAGCTTCACATCCAGTAATTTAACTGAAGAATGGAACAAATGGACTCAGAAGTTCCAAAATTACCTAGTAGCATCTGAAAAGGAAAACATGCCTGAAGCAGTGAAAATAGCAATCTTGCTCAACTTCTTGGGTGATGAAGGAACAGAAATATTCAATACCTTCAAACCAGAGGCCACCAAAAGTAAGGAAAACTTCAAAGATGTGATGGAAATGTTCACAAGATATTGTATTCCAAGAAGGAATGTAGTCTTTGAAAGATTCAAATTTTTTTCCTGTTCCCAGCAAGAAGGTCAGCAGGTGGATAACTATTTGACTGAATTAAAGACATTAGCTTCTACATGCAACTTTGGTGATCAAGAAGACAGTCTTGTGAGAGATAGACTAGTTTTGGGTATCGGAGAAAAATCCCTACTGGAGAGACTACTGAGAGAGCCAGATTTAACATTACAGAAAGCAGTAGATTTTCTACGAACAGCAGAGGCAAGTAAACTACAAATTGAAACAGTTAAGTCTACGTCTCAAGTTCATGAAGTGAAAAAATACAGTGAAAAGGTTTCAAAAGGGACAGCAAAGTTAAAAAAGAACAATATTAGTGCTAAAAATAACATGGTGACTAACTGTACAAGGTGTGGAAGAGAACACAAAAAGTATAACTGCCCTGCTTAGGGGAAACTATGTGCCAAGTGCAAAGGGAAAAATCACTTTGCAGCTATGTGTACAGCAGTTGTGAGAAATACCTACAAAACAGTTAATGAAATAGAAAGAAACTCACATGAATTGAACTTATTGTACATAGACAGTGTGTCAGAGCAAGCAATGGATTCCAGTTCTGATTGTGAATTGGTAAGTATCAACTCATTAGATAATATATGGTTAAAGAAAATTAATGTTGAAAATAATTTGATTGAATTTAAACTTGATACAGGTGCTGAAACTAATGTGTTGCCATATTCTGTATATAAAAATATGAATCTCCCACCTAATGTGACATTAAATAAGACTAATATTACATTAATTTCTTATGGTAACTTTAAATTAATACCTGAAGGTGAGTTATTGTTGCATTGTACTGTAAATGAAAATAATAATATTCTATTGAAATTTATTGTAGTTAATGTGTCATCTAAACCTATTTTAGGGTTAAAAGCATGCCAAATGTTAAATCTTATTAGAAAAATTGATCAGATTCAATCTGTTAGTAAGCAAAATGTTATAAATGCTCATAGTGAAGTATTCAGGGGTTTGGGTAGATTTCCTGGTGACCCATATCACATTGAATTAAAATCTGAAGTTAAACCAGTAGTAGATCCTCCTAGGCGGGTTCCTCTAGCACTTAATGCGAAACTTAAAGAGACTTTGGTTAATTTAGAATCTAAGGGTGTTATAAGGAAAGTAAACAAACCTACAGATTGGGTGAATAGTCTTGTGATTGTTGAGAAACCTGATAAGAGTTTGTGAATTTGTTTAGATCCTAGAAATCTCAATAAAGCAATAAAAAGGGAGCATCACATTATCCCTACTGCAGAAGAATTAATTAGTAGATTAGAAGGGAAAGAGGTATTTTCTGTTCTTGATTTAAAGGATGGATTTTGGCAAGTGCCATTAGATGAAGAAAGTGCAGATTTATGTACTTTCAATACTCCATTTGGAAGATATCAATTTTTATGCATGCCTTTCGGTATTGCATCAGCTCCTGAGGTTTTTCAAAAGAGGAATTTAAACTTGTTTGATGATATAGAAAATGTAGAAATTTATTTTGATGATGTCATAATTGCAGGAAAAAATGCAAGTGAGCATGATATAACGTTAACCAAAGTTTTAAGTAGAGCAAAAAGCTGTAATGTTAAATTTAATACTGAAAAATTCCAATACAAAGTCCCTGAAGTTAAATATGTAGGACAGATAATTTCAAAAGAGGGAATCAAAGCTGATCCTCAGCATATAAAAGCAATTACTGATATGGAAACTCCAACTGATAAGGTAGGTGTTAGAAGATTCCTGGGCATGGTTAATTATGTTTCTAAATTTATACCAAATGTGTCTAGCATAACTTCTCCGTTAAGAAACCTTATAAAGGACAAAGTAGAATTTAACTGGTTTGCTGAGCATGAAAGTGCTTTTAAGCAAATAAAGGGTTTGTTGAGTTCTTCATCTGTCTTAAAGGTATTTAGTAGCTCAAAAGAAGCTATTATTCAGTGTGATAGTTCCAAAGATGGTTTGGGAGCTTGTCTTGTCCAAGAGGGTCACCCGGTATCTTATGCTTCCAGAAGTCTCACTCAAACAGAACAAAATTATGCTCAAATAGAGAAAGAGATGCTTGCTATTGTGTTTGCTGTACAAAAGTATCATAATTTTGTGTATAGAAAAAAATTTACTATTCAAACTGATCATAAGCCCCTTATCAGTATTGTAAATAAACCAATGTGTAATATTTAATATTTCTACCAGATTACAAAGAATGTTGTTAAAATTATTAAAGTATCAATATGATATTAAATATGTAAAAGGTACTGAAATGTTTTTAGCAGATACTCTTTCTAGGGCATATCTTAAATATAAAGTAAATGATGATCTGATATGTTAAATGTCATTCATACTGTAAAGCAACTTCCCATGAGTGAACGAAGGTTGGTGCAATTTAAGGATTCTATTCAGTTAGATCCTGAATTAAAGTTAGTTTATGCGTATTGTGAAAGAGGTTGGCCTGATCATGTTCGAAAAGTTCCTGATAACGTTAAACAGTATTTTAAATTTACAGGTGATTTGTATATTGAATTTGGTTTATTATTTAAAGACTCTAAAATTGTTGTACCAGCTGCGCTTAGAAATGAAATGTTGTCATTAATCCATGAGGGACATTTTGGTATAGAGAAAAGTAAAAATAGGGCAAGAGAGATCATGTATTGGCCTGGAATGTCTAAAAACATAGAATCTTTAGTAATGAAATGTGAGGTGTGTCAAAAATTTCAAAGAGCAAATGTTAAAGAGCCTCTTCTGTCGCATGATATTCCTGATAGACCATTCGACAAGTTAGGTATTGATATTATGGAATATGGAAATGTAAATTACCTAATTATTATATGTTATTATTCGAAATGGATAGAAGTAGAAAAATTAAGTAGTAAAAATGCAAAAGAAATAATTAATAAATTAAAAGTTTGCTTTTCTAAATTTGGGGTACCTTCAGTGGTTGTCAGTGACAACAATCCATTCAACAGTTTAGAATATAAGACCTTTGCCAAGGAATGGGATTTTAAGCCTAGTTTTGCAAGTCCCAGATACCCTAAAAGCAATGGCATGGCTGAAAAAGCTGTTGGCATTGTTAAGGCTATATTCAGAAAAGCTGTTGAAGAAAAGAAAGATTGGATAGTGGGAATGATGGAATATAGGAATACGCCTATCTCAGGGTTGAATTTATCTCCTGCTCAATTATTGTTTGGTCGTAGGCTAAAAACTAAAATCCCTATACACAATAAATTATTAAATGCTGAAATATTTAAAAATGTAGAGGAAAGAATGATAGGTAAGCAAGAAAAGCAAAAACGTTATTATGATAGAGGTACAAGGGTATTGAAGCACTTTAATCCAGGTGATACAGTAAGTGCGTATAATTTTAATCAGAAGACATGGGAGCCTGCTCAAATAATTTCTAAATGTCAGAAACCTAGGTCATATATCATTCAAATTAGCTCTGGTAAGAGACTTGTGAGAAATAGGGTGCATTTGAGGCCATCACAAATTCCATTTGAAATTGAAAGGGAATTTGATATGTCTGATCAACCCGTATCCCAATCTAATAATATTGTTGTGAGCTCGGGGTTCGAAAGGACTGATGCCAATATATAAGAACAATAAAAAGGCTTTATTCACTATAAACAGTGCAATACGATCACAAATATCTTCTGAAAATTACAAGATATTCAGTAATCTTCAAATCCAATAAAAGCTAAGCAAAATTTCACACAGAAACAATGCGTTCAATACGACGTATCAATGACAAAATCGATCCGAGAAACACAGTTCTCAATGCAAAGCCTCTCGTATGAATTCAATCGCAGTTGACAGACAACTAACTAACTAACTGGTGGAGGTCACTTATATAGACTTCAGAGATCTTTCCAGATTATTCCAGGACTTTCTAATGCTAGAAATTACCAGAAGGTCCTTCAACACTCGATAGAGTACTCCAAACGTGAAAGGATCCGAATGTAAATGTATAAGGGGGGGTTGCACAAAAAGTCGCCAAATCCGTCGCCAACTTGGCGACATTTGGCGATATATCGCCAAATTTGGCGACAAAAATAAGTCGCCAAAACCATCGCCAACTTGGCGATAAACCCATTCCTTGGCGATTTTCCAATAGAATTCCATTATAAAGCCGATGCTGTAAGGTTGTTTTCCTTGCAAACCACCTGAGGCCTTTAGCATTGAGTTACATGATGCTCAATAGGAAATACATTAATAATACTGCAATTTTCACAATAATAAAATAAAATAAATTTAAACAAATGGAATATTTACAGATATATACAAAATTCATAACATTGCCCCCCTCTCAAGTACTGCACGTCCCGGGCAGTTCAACCTTTGATCGGAAAGCAAACCCGTTACCAACAAATGCTATACTATTCAAAACACATTTATAATGCTGAATTATACAAAATATACACTTATTTAAAAATAAAATAAAATTAAAGCATGGACATTATTACATACAAGTATTTAAATAATAACAACAATAATAATGATAATGCTAAGCAAAATAAATAATTACATTAATTTATATACAAGACCATGGTCATACTAATTTACATTATTTACATTACACTATTTACAATCAATGAACTAAGTACTATGGCCATAGTATGGAGCCAGCCTGTCGTAATGAACGACTCTAGGCTTCGAACTTGGTGACTTTCGGATCCGAATTACGACATCGTTCAGTCTGTTTAGGACTGTATAAGGACCGTCCTAGTGCGATTGCAGTTTGGGAGAAAGTCCTTTACGTCGAGTCGGATTATAAAACCAAACCTTGTCACCTTCTTTGAATTGATGTCCCGTGGCTTTCGTGTCGTACCTGGTCTTCATCTTCTCCGTCTGTATATTGATCCGCTCTCGAGCCAAGTTGTGGACGTCTTCAAATCGTGCCTGGAGATTCTGCACGTATCCCTCTGGCGATGAAGGCGCATCTGGAGGGCGACCAAACAGCAGATCACAAGGTAAACGAAGATCACGACCGAAAAGCATCTGAGACGGGGAATAGCCGGTTGTTTCATGGACGGCGCTGCGATAGGCGAGAAGAAACAAGGGAAGTTTTTGGTCCCAGTCTTGCTGGTTTCTTGAGACTAGAAGTGAGAGATTGTTGAGGATGGTACGATTAAATCTCTCAACCATGCCATCCGACTGCGGATGTAAAGGCGTCGTCCTAGTTTTGTCCATTCCCAGCAGTTGACAGAGACCCTCAATCACAGCAGAGATGAAATTTCTCCCCTGGTCAGAATGCATTTGAAGAGGGACTCCATACCTTGATATCCACTGGTGTACCAAGGCATCCGCAACCGTAGAAGCTTCTTGATCAGGGATGGCATAAACTTCAGGCCATTTTGTGAAATAGTCCATGACAACAAGGAGGTATTTGTTGCCATCAGCACTTCTTGGCAGAGGACCTAGGATGTCAAGGGCGATGCGTTCAAAAGGTGCTCCTACATTGTAGAGATGTAGTCTTCCTCGGCTACGTTTCTTTGGTCCTTTCCGAGCTGCACATGCATCGCAAGATTTGCACCATTGTTCGACGTCAGCTCTCGCTTTTCCCCAGAAGAAGCGCTCTCGGACTCTGTGTAATGTTTTCATGACTCCAAAATGGCCACCAGTGGGACTGCCATGTAATTCCTTGAGGACCTCTGGGATTCGGGATCGAGGAAGTACCAACTGCCACCGAGATGTCTTCCCATCTTCCGATTGGAATTTTCGGAACAGGACACCATTCCTGACGTGGAGAGAGTTCCAAAGAGCCCAATATTGCTTCGTCGTAGGACTGTAAGTCGAGATGTCTTTCCAACTGGGCTTCGTGCTAGAAGATTCTAATAACTCCAAGATTGGTTTGATCTCAGAGTCTGCCATTTGATCTTCTCGAATCTTCTCATCACTCCAGGGATCTGGTGGCGTCAATAGTGAAGTCTTCGTCTGACGTATGACATATTCGGGATTATACTTGCTCTCCGCTCTGGAACAATAGCGACAGCTCTCGGGACACGGTCTTCTTGATAGGGCATCGGCGTTTCCATGCGATGAGCCTTTGCGATGCCTGATGTCAAAGTCGTATTCCTGGAGTCGTTGTATCCATCTGGCTACTTGGCCCTCTGGGTTCTTAAAATTCATCAGCCATGTTAGGGATGCGTGGTCAGTACGAAGGAGAAATTTCCTGCCATAGAGATAGTGATGGAAGTGTTCTATGGCTTTCACTATAGCTAATAACTCCTTACGAGTGACGCAATAATTCCACTCTGGTTTCGATAAACATTTGCTCCAGTATGCTACGACTCGTTCTTGGCCATCTATTTCTTGGGAAAGTACAGCGCCGACACTTTCCTGACTGGCATCCGTGTCCACAATGAATTGTTTGTCGAGGTCTGGATAGGTAAGGACTGGAGAGGATGTGAGAGCTTCTTTCAGCCGCTGGAATGAATTGTCGCATTCTTGTGTCCATAGAAACTTCTGTTTGCTTTCAGTGAGCCTATGCAAGGGTCTTGCGATGTTGGAGAACCCCTGTACAAACTTTCTGTAAAAAGTGCATAGTCCCAGAAAGCTTCGCAACTGATGGACATTTTCCGGACGTTTCCAGTGCTTTACTGCAGACACTTTTTCAGGATCTGTTCGAACACCTTCAGCTGAGATGATGTGTCCTAAATAGTTTACTTCTCGTTGGAAGAACTTGCATTTCAAAGGGTTCAGCTTTAAATTCGCCGCTCTTAGTTCCGTTAACACTTTTCGAATATTCTCTAGATGTTCTTCAAACGTGCGGCCACCAATGATGACGTCATCTAGGTAGATGAGACAAGCTTCAAAAGTCAGACCTTTTAACACTGTCTCCATGAGGCGCTCGAACGTTGCTGGAGCATTGCAGAGCCCGAACGGCATAACTTTAAATTGCCAAAGTCCTTGTCCAGTAGTAAATGCGGTCTTCTCTTTGTCATCAGGATGGATCTCTACTTGCCAATATCCACTCTTCAAATCCAGCGTGGAAAACCATTTATGTCCTGAAAGAGTATCTAGCGTGTCGTCTATTCTTGGTAGAGGATAGCTGTCCTTCTTCGTGATATCGTTAAGTTTACGATAATCCACACAAAATCTTGTGGAGCCATCTTTCTTTCGGACCAACACGATGGGAGAGGCCCACGGACTTGATGACGGTTCGATGATGTCACTATCCTGCATCTCTCGTAAGAGCTTAGAAACCTCTTCTTGTTTTGCGAACGGCAAGCGTCTTGGATGCTGTTTAATCGGTGGATGGTTGGCAGTATCAATTCTATGACGTGTCAGTGAAGTGCGCCCTATATCACTCTCGTTTTGTGAAAACACATCCTTAAATTCCTGGAACAGTCTTTCTGCGGCATGTTTCTGTTCAGGAGATAAATTTTCATTTCGTCCAATTACAGGTGTTAAACTTGTAGGCGGCTCCGATAACGTCAAGCTCGGGTCTTTGCAAACACAGTTGACTGGAGCACAGGTTGCAAGCACTTCACCTTTCTGGATAATTCTAGACTTTTCACTTCCGTTTGCAATTCTCACGGGTATCACATCTCTCGACAGATCTACCAGCGCTGATGCTATTAGCACTCCCTTTGGGCTCTTCTCAGGATATCCAGTCAAGCCATACTGGAAAATTCTTTCGTTTCCAGTTGCTCCAGGTATCATCATTTCGGTTCGAGGAGGGATGATAACATCTGCCTTGGCTGTGATCCGTTGAATGGACCCGGACTCATTTCCAAATTTAAAAATAGTGACATCTTCTTGAGCAGAGCATAACTCATTATTCTTAAAGTCCAGTGTAAATCATTGCTCTTTTAAAAAGTCCAGTCCGAGTATGAAAGGGTCTGAAATATCGGCTACATAGACTGTATGATGGTAAGCGGCGTTCCCAAACTTTATTTTCAGCGTCATTCTTCCAAATATGTCGATCTTATCTCCTGTCACAGTTTGAAGGATAACACGTGGCGGGGTCCAGGAGAGTTTTTCTTTCAGCCGCTGAGCTAGATCTTTCCGAATGATGGTCACATTGGCTCCTGTATCGATGATCATATTACAGGGCAAATCATTCACGCTTCCGACTAGAAAAACTCCGTTCTCGCCGCAACTTCTTGCAGAAATTTCACATACTTGAAAATGGGGCTTCTCAAAATCTGGCAACCTCCGCCCCGCAAGATGGCCATTAATCAGTTTTCCTGCTCCTCCTTTAGCGGGAGAGATATTACCTTCGGTGCTGGGTCGTCTTGGGCAGTCGATTTGGATATGGCCTTCTCCACCGCATTTCCAGCACTTGATCTTCCTGTAAGGTTTGTTGGCCATTAAGGAGTTCATCTTTCTCATTATGTCATTCATCTGCTGCTGTAAGCGTTCCACAGCTCTATCCGACGTCTCAGGCAGGTTGGCTGCTCGCACAAAGTGTCGATCTTTCCTAGTAGCTTGCTTGGCTGCCTCGAATTTCAGAGCGTAAACCAAAGCCCCTTTTAAATCATTGAGATCTGCAATCCGGAGTGCTGTCTGGATCTCAGGGTCACGCACACCATCGATAAAATGTTGCAGAGCTAAACTTTCTCTAATTTCAGTCGGACAGCCAGGATAAGCAAGATGGGAAAGTCTCTCGACATCCGTAGCAAGCTCTTGCAGGGATTCAGTGGATTTCTGCTGTCGAGATTTGAGCTGGAGTCTGCTATATTCCTTCATGCATTTCTCGCCAAAGCGTAATTCTAAGGCACTGACGAGCGTTTCAAAATCCAGCGATTCATTTGCAGGCAAAGTCTGTAAGACGTCGGCAGCATCAGCTCGTAGAGAAGCAGCTAACTGGCAAGCTTTTGTCTGGGAATTCCATCCATTGGCGTCCGCTACGATCCCAAATTGTGTCTTAAAAACTGGCCATGAGGATTTTCCGTCATAGGTCGAGAGTTTAATAGAGGCCCGAGGAAGCATAGCTTGATGCTTGACATCTTCGGGATAGTTTTCGGCAGTTATCTTTTGTTTCTTCACATTTTCCAACTCCTTTTCTACACTCTCAATCCTTTCTTCGACGGTCTTGGCGATCTTTTGAACTTTTTCTTCTACTCTTTCTTCAACGGTCTCGGCGATCTTTTGAACTTTTTCTTCTACTCTTTCTTCTACGGTATTGGCTGTCCTTTGAATTTCTTCTACTTTTCCTTCTATTTGTTGAAATCTTCCTTCAACTTTGTTTTCCACGCCGTCAATTCTGTCATTTAAAGATGTTATTTTATCCTCTATTAAGTCTTTCAACTCTCCAAGGTTGGTTGACATATCCTTCTTCATTTCATCTTTTAAGTCGCCAAGGTTGGCAGTCATTTTCTCATCCATCTCGCCAAGATTTGCAGTCATTTTCTCATCCATCGCTGACATTTCCTTCTTCATTTCATCTTTTAACTCGCCAAGGTTGGCAGTCATTTTCTCATCCATCGCTGACATATCCTTCTTCATTTCTTCTTTCATCTCGCCAAGGTTGGTTGACATCTCAGCCTGATTCGCAGCTAATTTCTCCAATAATTGTTTCAGTTCACCCTCCATTGCTCTGGTGATCGGCATTCAATCCCACTTCTGACACCAAATGTTGTGAGCTCGGGGTTCGAAAGGACTGATTCCAATATATAAGAACAATAAAAAGGCTTTATTCACTATAAACAGTGCAATACGATCACAAATATCTTCTGAAAATTACAAGATATTCAGTAATCTTCAAATCCAATAAAAGCTAAGCAAAATTTCACACAGAAACAATGCGTTCAATACGACGTATCAATGGCAAAATCGATCCGAGAAACACAGTTCTCAATGCAAAGCCTCTCGTATGAATTCAATCGCAGTTGACAGACAGCTAACTAACTAACTGGTGGAGGTCACTTATATAGACTTCAGAGATCTTTCCAGATTATTCCAGGACTTTCTAATGCTAGAAATTACCAGAAGGTCCTTCAACTCTCGATAGAGTACTCCAAACGTGAAAGGATCCCAATGTAAATGTATAAGGGGGGGTTGCACAAAAAGTCGCCAAATCCGTCGCCAACTTGGCGACATTTGGCGATATATCGCCAAATTTGGCGACAAAAATAAGTCGCCAAAACCATCGCCAACTTGGCGATAAACCCATTCCTTGGCGATTTTCCAATAGAATTCCATTATAAAGCCGATGCTGTAAGGTTGTTTTCCTTGCAAACCACCTGAGGCCTTTAGCATTGAGTTACATGATGCTCAATAGGAAATACATTAATAATACTGCAATTTTCTCAATAATAAAATAAAATAAATTTAAACAAATGGAATATTTACAGATATATACAAAATTCATAACAATATAATAACTAGAATTCCCCCAGCAACTGACACACCTCTGTTAAACCAAAAGCAAACAAGGTCTGGGCGTCTTGTAAAAAGACCCCAATATTTAGATGACTATGTTTAATTAAAAATCTTCATGGAGGGTTGTTACATGTGTTAACATGTACATGTTATTTATAATATTTATGTACATGTTATTTATAATATTTATGTAACTGTGATTTATAATATTCTAGATGTAACTGTGATTTATATTATGTAACTGTGATTTAATATATTTTATGTAACTGTGATTTAGTAGCAGTTATGTGTATAACTGTATGATTAACTGATAACTGCAAATGATACTGGCAGTTCTATGTATTCCATGATGCTGTGTGCTTGTGCTAGGCTTGGTGCCAGAATTCTTCAATATGCTTACTTCTGTAAATATTAAATAAAGTCTTTCGTACTTAAAATTGATTTAAACATAATTAGAAAATAATAAAAATAACAGCACGAAATCGAAAAACCATTTAATTAGCGCTGTAAATTATTACTTCTCATTTCATGCATGGGTAGTGACAACTAGGTGTTGATGGAAACACAAAATAATTGTTTAGCACCACACACTATACTGGAACTTAAGCAAAAGGCAAGTTAGGGGCGTAGGTCTCAAAAGAAGCAATTGATGATTTTTTTAGGGAAAAATTGTTATATTTTAGAGGCATATAATTGAAATCTTGCCTAAGATAAATGAGCAAAGGTGCTGTCTCTAAACTGTCGTATACAATTTAATTAACAGGGAATTTTTGGTAACGTATTTATGGAATATGAGGTTCCAGCATAATAAGAGGGTTATTTCTTTTAATACGTTAAATAAATTTAACTAAAAACATAACTGAACAGTTTTGTTTTTCCTCGCTTATGTGGACAATTGTATGTTTAACTTTAAACATTTCAGTAATTTTATAGTTTTAATCAATACATTAGTTTACATTATTTATTTAATAATTAATATACTAGCATGTTTCCTTAATGTTTTATTTATTTGTATGTTTATTAACTTCACCTTATTATCAATGTCTAATGCTTGACTGAAATTGGTAAAGTAAATACAAAAGTTAAAAGTAAGTAATTTAAGTGGTGACAGAATTAATAACAAATTATCATTGTAACTCTGTTAAATTTTGGCATATAGTAGGACAAAAATTGTTAAACGTGACCTATTTTTAAGGATTACATATGTTTTATTTTCACATGACTATGTAACAACATAATCATATAATAAAATCCCAAATTATCATTAAAATACATCTATAAATGCTTAACTGATAAAAACAGAACACAAAAAGGCTTATAAAAACATTTTATTATAATGATGGACATGTTTTGAATGCACAAACGGTGTACACGATAAACAAACTATTCTCCCATTTTTAAAGAAAATAAAGTTTAAAAACATAAACCATGAGATCATATGTATAATAAAAGCAGGTGCTTAAAAATAGTCAACTGTAAACGTGAAAATTAATATTTTCTTATTGTTTTTTAGACATGAAAAACACCTTGTGTCCAATTTTAGGTAATTCAAAAGAGGCTGATTCATTGCATATGCTCTCGTTATGCATAAAGATGTCTATTAATTCACGGATAATAGATGGAAAATAAAATCTTGATGGATAAATTATTTTACTATTCTTAAAATCCATTTTTAAAGTCTCAGTCCCATTGCAGTCTTGCCAAAGCTGTGATTCTTTTGTCACATTTGATATCTGTCATATGCTCTTTTAATCTTGTTTTAAACTTTTAGTGGTCATTCGTGTATAATATTGCAATGTTCCATCTGCTCTGGTGAACGGGATTTCATAAACACCTGATAGTTGATATGACTCTATTGGGTCTATCTTCTTACAAACTACATTTTTTTAATTTTATGGATTGTTTTGCTATAATGAATTTACTAAGTTTATATTTCAGTCATTCAAAGAACCCAGTCTAAAACAAAAAAGGCTTACGTTAAAAAACTCCATAGCATGGAAACTAAACTGCCTAGAGATGAAAGGATCCCAGAATAAGGCTTACCGAAGAGGTCAAAATTAGACTATACCATGGAATCAAGTTTGTGCATATAAGATTAATAGTTACTGAGATACTGTCTAATAAAGAAAACAGAAACAACTCAAGAAGGAAGGCACTTAATGAAAATGGAAAGAGGGAAGGGGGGAGGTGAGCTAAATAAATGGACCTAAAAATGGGAAGATGAGTGGAAGACCAAAATATCTCAAAAGGCCAGAAAGGGCTCAATACTCATGAGACTGTTGCCATTTCCAACGTACAATTCCATCTTCTACTATATATATAAAACACAAACGGAAATTTCGTTCCGTTCCTTTATAACTCGAGTTCTGCTGAATGGATTTTGATGGAACTTGCACTGTTCGATAGATACTTTTTCAGGGAAGGTTTTAGTATATAACACAACGTTCTACGTATATTAGTTATAGAATTATGATGTAAAATTCTGTTTTTTTGGCTGAAAAGGTTACCATTGGTGGTCTACCATTTTTGGCGACCATTATCGTTGGTGAGAGAATTGAAACGGCTATACATCTCGAAAAATAAAAGTATAAACTGTTACTAATTTTATAAAAAAAAAAAAAAAAAAAAAAACAGTTTTGATGAGAGGTAATATTATAAAACGAAAATATTTAATTTAAACATGATTGAGAATGTTCCTAATGCTTAAAAATTATTCAATGTGGGAGATTATTAATGAAACAATATTTGGCGATTTATCTTTTGTTTGTGATTTTAGTTTTGTCGCCAAACAATTTGATTTTCGGCCAAAAGGTGCTTTTTCAAGTGTATGACAGCATTTTTTGAGTAATTTTGTTTAAAATGTAAATTATATTAATAGCAATCTACTTCTATTTATTTCTACAATGCAGGGTGTTCCAAAATTCGTCCGACAAATTAAGAGGGGTGATAGAAGGCATCAAGATGATGAAAACTTACCATAGGACATGGGGTCGCAATTCACGTTTAGTGGGAGAAAATCACAAAAATATTTATGAAGGGTGCGACGATGCGTGGAACAAAAAGGGCCAATAATATATAGAAAAAAACATTTATTTGACGTAAAGCATGATTGCAATGCATTACAGTTCAACGTCAGAAAGGAGACGACGAAACATTTTTATAGGAATATGAGTTAATGCGCCCGGCAATCCTTTGTTCGTCGGTATTGCTGTGCAATGACTTTCGTGGCCGTAACTTTGAACAGTTTTTATAAAAATGTGCCTTCGTCTCCTCTCTGACATTGAACTGTAATGCATTGTAATCATGCTTGACGTCATATAAATGTTTTTTCTACTTATTATTGGCCCTTTTTGTTTCACTCGACGCGACATCCTTCCAAACTATTTTTGCGATTTTCTCCTACTAAACGTGGTTTAGACCCCATGTTCTATAGTAAGTATTCACCCTCTTGATGCCTTCTGTTATCCCTCTTAATTTGTCAGTCGAATTTTGGAATACCCTGTATATATGAAATTTCGCTCCAGCTGCTTATAACTGGAGTTCTGCTTATTATATTTTCATAGAACTTAAACTGTTAGATAGATAATATTTTAGGGAAGGTTTTATTATATAGCATATTGTTCTACGTAGATCAGTCATAGAATTATGATGGAAAATTTTATAATCAGATAAACCCAATTATGAAAGATTAGTCTTTTTAAAAGATTCTGCTGGATGAATTTCGATGGAACCTACACTGTTAGCCAGATAATTTTGTAGGGAAGGTTTTATTATATAACATATCATTCTACGTGGCTTAGTTCTAGAATTATAGGTGAAAATTCGAAAATCAGTTGACCCGCTTTTACCAAATATTAGACTTTTCAAAAAGTCCAAATAAACGGTTTTTGATGGGACTCGCACTGATATTTTGATAATTTTTCAAAGATAGTTTTTAGTGTATGATATATTTTTCTACATTGCTTAATTGAGCAATTGGAGTAAAGTCTGTAATCAGGTGAACCCGTTTATGACAGATCTCGGATAACAGCTTTGCTATTTGACTAACCATCGTCGATTAATGGGGAAATATTCATAAATGGGTCCAATCAATCAATACCTGAGTGATATTTGATGCCATACGTGGCTGTAAATCACTAATATACGCGTCAGAGTTGTATTTTTATGACCATCACTATATTCTTACAAAATGTTTCATTTTATATTTCTCTTACAAATGTCGTAGAAACCAGCTACACGATGAAGTTTTTCGTGCTTTTATCTTAGCCGGGCGCAAATCTTGCCAATAGCATTTTTTTTCTCGGCAATAGCAGATTTTAATTTTCGTGTGTGTAAATTAGAAATGATACTTTGATAATGAAATAGACTGTTTTAGTTTATAGCATTATTTCTTATTTTTATTCTTTTGTATTTTTAATGAAATTTGTGAAAGGCGCATGTTTTAAATGTATGCAATATGTGTATTTTACATGTATCTATTTTAAATTAAATGAGCAAAAGGTTTATATTTTAAATGAAATGCATGTAATAGGAAGGATGGTGATGGAAAATGGAAACAATATTTGACTATTCATCACATGCGCCCGGCTAACATTTCCGTGCAATTGTTTTAGTAACCTATCACGATAATAATTAAAAAATATTGGTGGCCAAGAGAATGACTGTTCCGAGTACTGTTAATAATATAATATCAGAAATATTGCTAATAGTGAATGTTATGATAATATTTCGTAGGTCAAACTAAAAAACCACTACAATGACAGACATAGTTACATCTAGCCGTAACCACTGATTCTGATTGGGAAGTAGCTGTACTTTTACCATATGCATTACTTAAGTAGGTAAATTACATTATCGGGTCTATAGACAATTGGTGTAAGTTACCGGGCGTTGTTTTGCGCATAATTAACTTAAAAAAACGGTTAAGTTGATTCTGTGTTTTTAAAGTGAACTTATTCCATAATTGAATCTACAGAGAATTGGTGTAATTTGGAACAATGGATAATTTTGATAATTTTTCATTATGCCAATATCATGCCAAAATGTATGCTAATGCCCCATTTATTTAAACCTTGAACATGCAAATAATTTTTATTACAAACAGGATAAAACATTGCGACTCGCTATTTATGGAACACGAAACAAGCATGCAAAACTTTTAAATTACGTCATTTTGACGTAATTACAGTATTTATTCAGAAAAGACAACGAGAAAGAACTTGCAGTTTCATAAATTTTAATGATCAATATTCTTATATCTTTCCAGAGAAGGTTTTAGTGTATAACATATCGTTCTACATTGCTTAGTTATAGAGTTAAGGGGGAAAGTTCTATAGTCAGATGAACTCGAATATGAAAGATTAGGTCTTTTAAAAATTTCTACTATTTGGATTTTAATGAGACTTGCATTGCTAAGTAGATAATTTTTCAAGGATGGTTTTATTATATTGTATATCGTTCTACGATGCTTAGTAAAAGAATTATGTGCGGAGGTTATACAGTCAGGTCAACCCAATTACGAAAGATTAGCCTTTTTAACAAGATCTTCTGAATAGTTTAGATAATTTTTAGTGGTGGTTGTATTGTATTACATATAGTTCTATCCCTCTTTACCAAATCTTACTGTAAATATAATGATAAAAAAAAGAGTTGGTCTTTAACAGCTAAATTTTTGACTGCACATTAGAAAGCGCAATGGCGTTCGTATTGTTTCAGTAATGCGAAAGGTTATTCCAAGAGATTACTTTAAAATACAAGGTCAAATTCACCGATATATATTGTTTGATTCAAGGTTTGTTTGAAGAAACCGACCAGCGCAGCTTGCTAGTACTTAATATAATAGTACTTTTCCTCTCCATCGAGGTGCTTATTAGAGTCTGAGTAGGGTCTGCCGACCCTGGGTTACCTTTAGAGCTTTCAAGGAGTCTATCTCTCATTGCAAGACTTCTGCTGTGCACCGAATATCAACATTTCATTTAAGTAATATACTACCAGCAGGGACGACCGAGATGTGCTCAGTTAAAATTAGCTTTGTGTTCAATTCTATATGGGAATTTCTAGAAAATTCTTTCATATTCTGAAAGCCTGTTTTTGACATTCTTTCATTTAGCGCCAAGCATATGTTGAGATAGTATGTACCTTGATTGGTTGAACTCTATTTTCGAGAACGTTCTATGGACTCTGATTGGTTGAATCATGTATCTCGGCTCCTATTGGGAATTTCTAGAAATTCCTTCAGATTCTATAAGCGAACCTTTTCGCGAAATATCGCCATATTTGGCAATATTTTTTTTCATTTGGCACAAAGCATGTGTTTCGGCATTGATAATCTTAAAAGTCGATTTTATCACCACATCTTGCCAATGTCGCCAACATTTCACCAAATTTGGCTACATGTTACCAACTTTGTAACTTTTCTTACTGCCAGATGTTCAACAACTTAATAACTGTTTCAACCTTCATTCACATTGAAATGCATTGACCCATATTGAGCCCGAAATGACCCACTAATCAAATTTTCTTGAGCATATGACCTAGTCCAATGGTCGTCTGCTACCCCAAAACTGTAGGATACAAAATTTCGTCAAAATCGTTAGAGCTGTTTTTAAGATAAAATTTTCATTTATACACACAAACAAGATTTGCTCGTATTATAATATAGGACATATTGTATATTTGTATTGTATTATTTTTATAGTTAAATATTTTAATAACATTTATTAATTTTCACAAATAATCGATCATCCAAACGATAAATTTTTTTTTTCTAATTCTCAAAAACAACAAAACTGGACAGTTGCCAGATTTCATACCAAAAACGTGCTGATAATTTTAACAGTAAAATAAATAAAACTGAAATAAAATAATGGAAACATGTAGTTACTAAAAATAATATAAGTTGCTTTAAACTGCATAATCGAGCCACTACAAATGTATACAGATCTTTGCATTGCTTTTCATATGATTTTATTCATATACTACAAATATCTCTTAGTTATTAATTAATACATTCGGCTAGAAAATGAATAACTCAATCAAAAACTACCTTTAAGCAATTTATACTCAAACACAGTACTGCATACGAATTCTTTTATGTAACAATTTATACACACCCTGTAGAATGCAGAAATATACGTAGTTTGGCTTAAAAACACATGTAATATAACTCTTAATTGTAAACACACTTCCAGTAATGATCACATTTAGATAGTACTGTAGACAAAAATTTTGTGTCTCATTAAACGAATGACAGATGTTATGCATGTCTTAATCTACAGCAAGCACCTTGTATTGAACCTCAGTAAAGCATATAAATTTCATTAACTGTGAAACAGTATAAAATCATTAAAATAGGCTGTAGTTTTTCACCCATACATCATTATGTAACAGAATTTTTTTGAGTGACACTATAAATCAGCCATACTCAAACTTCTTTCTTCGCAACAACCAATATCATTCATTACAAGAAAGTATTGGATTCGTGAAAAAAATAGAGTTCCAGATTTATATGTTTTAGATGATCCTGAACATGATTTGACTGTTTTTCGAAAATGTCTATCTGAGTCTGCCTGTGTGTGACAAAATTTTTGTGGGCGCTGTATCTCGAGAACTAATGCATGGATTTTAATAAAACTTCAGATTCCATTAATCCCTGATATAAATTGGTGCTGATTAGTTTTTGGTGTGAATTACCTTAAAGGTGGCACTGCTATGCTACATTTTCATGATAGCTATAACTCAAGTACTAATGCACAGAATTTCATTAAACTTCAGATTCTGTTAGATATTGACATAAATAGACAATGATTATGTTTTGTTGTACATAGCCCAACATGTGGCGCTGCTATGGTACTTGTTCATGATTTTAACGATAGTTATATCTCAAGAACTAATGCACAGAATTTCATCAAACTTCAGTTTCAGTTAGATATTTGACGTAAGTTGTTGATTAGGTTTTGGTGTAAATCTCCCAACAGATAGTGCTGCTATGCTGAATTTTTCAGGATTTACACGATATTAGCGATAGTCATATCTCAAGAACTAATGAATGGAATTTAATAAAATTTTAGATTCAGTTAGACCTTGACATAAGTTGGTGCTGATTCGCTTTTGGTAATGTGAAACTTGTATGAGATAGAAGAAAATCTTGGGATTAACATATCTCACTAGAATAATATTGTAAAAAAAAGGTCACTGAAATAGTAAAATAACAGAAACAGTATAACAAAGGTAATAAATTTAGTACTAGCTATTTAATAAGTATAAAACGTACAATTTGCAAATTCTAAAGATAAAAAAAATTAGCAGATTTTTTTTGTTAAATCACAAAATTACTTTTTATTGATGTAAAAATTATTTTTTAAATGGAAAATATGAAAAACAAATTAAATTTAAATAATATTTGAAGAGTTTTGTAGATTAAAATGTACATAAGAGCGATTCTCCCATAATTTTGATTTTTAATTCCCTTAATAATCATTTTTATTTTTGTACATATTCTTGTTTTTATTCTTAGATTGGAAAACACGCCATTGTAAAACTTATAACAATATCAATGCAATAAATAAGTGTTGGATGACTTTGTGGGTCAAAATGTAGCATTAAATTTCTTACCGTCTCTTATCGCCGATGCTGATTTTTAAGTTTGGAGCTGTCTGGATAAAAACGTTTCAAGAAAAGTAGTTCTACTTAAATTTTTTAACGAAACTGGAACTATTGTTTTATATAAATATGTAACAAAAATTAGACTGGACATATTTATTAAAGTTTTTTTTAATTTTTTCTTTGTCCTAGGGTTTTAGATTCGTTACCAACCCTGTTGTTAAATTATGCAGAAAACCGTTCCAGATTCAGCCGCAGAATATTTTTCAATATATTTTTATGCAGAACTATGCTAGAGAAAAAAATGGCTATAGTTCTTTGGCAGGAAATTTTCTGGAGAATTTAAATTATCCCTACAAAATAAAAATAAAAGTAAATAAAGTGCAAGCAGAATAAAAGCAACAATTCATTATACTGTTTTTATATGAAATCTGAGTAATGGATGTTTTCAAAACAATGGTCCTGTTTTTTTATTCCTTATCTGGGAACAAAGCAGTTTCTTGTTACAGTAAAAACTAAATTACTTGAAAATAATTTACTTCTGTGTGTTTTAAATGTAGGAAAGCTTTCAAACGATAAAAAAATTCTGCGACTCTTTAATACATTTTTAAGTTAACTTATCAGACTAAATTGGCATCAATACCAATTATGTAATACTTGATTATTATTTAAAAGGATTTTTCTGTATGTGAGCAATTTATTTTTTCTGCTTAACTGCCATCTTTTGTTATCTATTCATGACAACAGCTTGAGAAACAATGTTCTAAATATTTAATTCTATTTACTTGCTAAAGTCTTTATAATCCCTATGACATTTCTTACTGTCCCTACTCTTATATTACTTTTTGCAACCATGAAATTCTTAATAAAAAATTTGAAATATGTTTGTAACGTAATTATTTTTTTTTTGGAATCCTGGTAGGTATACACAATAAACTATCATGTCCGGAGCCACTGTGTTACAGGTAAATAATAATAAATAAAATAATTCAGAATAAAATAATATAAACTGCTAAATTTCAGCCTTTAGGACAATGTTCTACTAAAATGTTTTACTAAAAATACAACATTTTTATTATTTTTTATTTAAATGTTTTATGCGTAATATGCAAAATCATTACAAGCAAAAATTTAGATGACAATAAAAAGTTATAGAAGTAAAATATCAAGGGGATGGTAAGGAAAATCAGACATAGGAGTTCAAACTTGTTCCTCACTTAAATACAGTCTAATTAACAATCATCACTGCTGACCATTTTTCATTTATTTTGAATCATTAAGAAATTCTTGTATAACTTTAAAATGTTATTTTATTAAGTTTAATTTCACAATTTTCTTATTCCTGAAAGCTAAAATTATGGGAGAATGCCTCATATACCACTGTAATGTAAATAGGATTCCATGAAAAAATAACTTTTGACTGAAAAATTTATAATTGGAATGTTTTATATAACACAATTTTAAATTGATTCTAAATAAAAAGGCAATGTTTCACATGCCATAAATATATATACAGGGTGATTATAAAGAAACTTTGCCAACATCTGCACTTCTAGCGCCCGTTCTATTTAACCGATCAAGATGAAATTTTAAATATAGTTGTTTGAAGGTATGCGCTCGAGATTCTGTGAATGGCAATACAGTGGTGCTCACGGTTACGGTTATAGTTACAGAAACTCGAAAATTTCGAATGGCAACGCCTACTTTTTCCGGTCTCAAAATGTTCAGCGCATGCGAAAACCCTAAATAGCGTTGAAACGGTACCGATATGTCCAAAAACCGACGTGTTATAGACATACAAACCGTTCTTTAAGGCGCACCGAGCAATAATGCATTCGACAGAGACAAGAAACTGCTGAATGATGAGAACACATATCAGACAAAAGAAAACCTTTATTGGCATCAAACATTTTCCACATGGGTGCCATCACAAGCAATTACGCATTGCATGCGGGAGACGACGGACAATACCGCTGAACGCAACATGACGCGAGGAATGTTTCTAATCTCACGCCGTATAGAATCCTGCAAGCCCGACAATGTTTGCGGATTGCACAGGTAAACTCTGGATTTGAGATATCCCCAAAACCAGAAATCCATAGGCGTCAGATCTGGGGATCGCGCAGGCCACGGAATAGGATAATGGCGTGAGATGATGCGATCACCAAAATGCTGATCTAGGAGCCTTTTAACTGACCTCGCTATATGTGGAGGTGCACCATCTTGCATCCAAACAACGTCATTGAGTGCATTCCGCCGACGCAACTCCGGTAGTACAGAATTTTTCAGCATGGCTGCATACCGAGAGCCTGTTACAGAACATGTTGCAGGACCCGCTGGGGTCGTTTCCTCAAAGAAGAACGGGCCGAGAACAAATGTAGCTGTAATGCCGCACCACACAGTCACTTTGGCGTCAAATAATGGTACTGGTGCCACAGCGTGAGGATTCGTCTCTCCCCAGTGCACACAATTCTTTGTGTTAATGTTGCCATGTAAGGTGAAATGCGCCTCGTCCGTCCATAGTATGCGAAGTGGCCAGTCGTTATCAGCATCATATCGTAATAAAAATTCATTTGCGAAGTCCAGACGTTGTTGTGGGTCACCCGGCTGCAACATCTGGACGCGCTGAAATCGATAGGGAAACATGTGAAGTACTGAGCGCAAGAGCTTGCGGACCGTTGTGTTCGGAATATCCAACAAGCGCGATAATCCTCTTGCAGTTTCTGTGTGCCCTGTAGTCACTGTATGATGCACTTCCATGACAACGTCCTCAGAAACTGTTGGCCGTCCGGAGCGCGGTTTGTCACAGGTGCAGCCTGTATCTTCGAATTTGCGCATTAAATCACGCACAGCTTGCAGAGTACATGGCCCACGTCGTTGTCGATGATTGCGGCGATACACACGCAAGGCTTCCGCAGCGTTCATCCCATTTAGATAATAGAGTTTGATCAATTCACCGCGAACTTTCCCAGGAAGAGTCATATCGTCGGCATGTGCGAGTTCATGAATGACGACTTCGCATACCCGCTTGGTATTTTATAGGCTTCCTCCGCTGAATATCTGGCGAACGGCGTTCTGTGATTGGTATCTTGCCTGTGTCATATGCAAAGTTACTGCGTGCGCACAGATCGTGTTTTGTTGGCCGGTTTTCAGAACTCTTCTTTGTGTATGCATAACACGTTTGTTTTTGGACATATCGGTACCGTTTCAACGCTATTTAGGGTTTTCGCATGCGCTGAACATTTTGAGACAGGAAAAAGTAGGCGTTGCCATTCGAAATTTTCGAGTTTCTGTAACTATAACCGTAACCGTGAGCACCACTGTATTGCCATTCACAGAATCTCGAGCGCATACCTTCAAACAACTATATTTAAAATTTCATCTTGATCGGTTAAATAGAACGGCCGCTAGAAGTGCAGATGTTGGCAAAGTTTCTTTATAATCACCCTGTATATAATAACAGTGAAGGTATTCAGTATACCTTATGCACATTTCACATATTTGTAAATATGGATTAATGATAGCATCTCAGGCCACAGGTGGAATCTGATTGCTTTAAATGAATAATAAATACTTTGCACTCCTTATTCTACATAATGCATACACATCAGAAATTCATAATAATTTCATTCAATAAATTTTTGAAATAGTGTGAAAGAAACCACAAACAACATTGTTCTATAGACTGCAATAAAACTGAATTATTTTCAGTGTCCCTCTGAACAAACTATAAATGCTACACACTTCATTTTCAATAGCAAATGTGCCATAGTAAACCTCAGTGACAAATATCAATTACATGGCAATCTGAGTAATTCACGAAAGTTAGAGCATGGACAGATGAGAGACAGTTAAATCGAAGTCATAAACACTTTCCAAGTATGTTGTAAAGTTTTAAGGAGAGATTCAATTGGAAGAGGAAAACAAAAATTTCAAACACTTTTTACCAACATTTATTAACATTTTAAAAACTCATAAAATTTTTATTCCTCTATGAAATAACAATCTGTGTATCAAGCACAAGAGCAATGTTTTCTTTGTTTTACTTATATTTTGTTTTCAATATTACAGGAGATTCGAGAGGACACGCCCCTCAAAAAAGTATTTTATATTTTAAAAGTTTATACAAAACTCAGTTTTACAGTCAAAGAACTTCATTGTGGTGAAATTATATTTCAGTTAAGTTTTATTTTAATTTAAATAACCTCAACCATCAGGAAAGTTTATAGTCTTATAAATATGCATTATGCAAAAATTCAGTAAATTGACGATTGAACATTTTTTGAGCTAATATAAAGCGAGATCAAATGAAAAATGTGTTTGCTATAGCTGATGTTGAAGCTCCTGATCGGCTGATTTCTAACTTTAACTTAGAAATATATCTATAGGTCGCTGTTTCATTTTAGTGAATATAATATTTGCCAAAAAAACCACATTCTTAATACTAGAATATGCCAAATTTTTAACAAAAAGGTATCAAAATTAGTTAATAGCAAATAAAAAAAAAATATGGAGCAAAAAATAAAAGATTAGACTGTTGTTTTGCAAAAAATTTCTTGTATATTTCACACAAAAGGTTTCCCATCAGTATGAATTAACAGATGCCTGCTTAAATTACTCTTGATAGAAAATTTTTTGTTGCATATCTCACATGCAAAAGGTTTCTCACCAGTATGAATTAACAGATGCTTCCTTAAATTATGGTTATGAGAGAATTTCTTGTTGCATATCTCACACACAAAATGTTTCTCACCAGTATGAATTAACAAATGGCTGTTAAAATTACTCTTGTCAGAAAATTTTTTGTTGCATATCTGACAAGCAAAACGTTTCTCACCAGTATGAATTAGTAGATGATTCCTTAAATTATGGTTATGAGAGAATTTCTTGTTGCATATCTCACACACAAAAGGTTTCTCACCAGTATGAATTAACAAATGGCTGTTTAAATTACCCTTGTCAGAAATTTTTTTGTTGCATATCTCACATGCAAAAGATTTTTCAGCAGTATGAGATAATAGATGCCTGCTTAAATTATTCTTACGAGAGAATTTCTTGTTGCATACCTCACATACAAAAGGTTTTGCATCAGTATGAATTAATGCATGTGAGCTTAAATAACTCTTACGAGAGAACTTCATGTTGCATATCTCACACACAAAAGGTTTCACTTTAGTATGAGTTAACATATGGTTGTTTAAATGACATTTTATAGAGAACTTTTTGTTGCACATTTCACAGACAAAAGGTTTCTCACCAGTATGAGTTAACATATGGTTGTTTAAAACACTCTTTCGAGAGAATTTCTTGTTGCATACCTGACACATAAATGGTGTCTCACCAGTATGAATTACCCGATGGATGTTTAAATTACCCTTGTTAGAAAATTTTTTGTTGCATATGCCACATGCAAAAGTTTTCTCACAAGTATGAGTTAACAGATGCCTGCTTAACACAATCTTTTGGGAGAATTTCTTGTTGCATATCTCACACAGAAGAGGTTTTTCACCAGAGTGGAGTAACAGATGACTGTTTAAATTATTCAATTTCGAGAATTCCTTGTTGCATATCTCATGAACAAAGGATTTTCCTTGGTGCAAGTTAGGAGATTCTTTTCCAGAACTCTCTTGTAAAGAAATAGTTTGTTCCATATTTCACCCTTTAAATACTTTTGTCTGTTTTTAGTGATATCATAGATTTCAAAATGATAAAAATTTTCTGTTTAACTACCTTTAAGGCTTTATGCATCTGCAATAAATAAAACTATGTTAATCTATCATATTTTATTAAAAAAAATCCAAATCATATTTAAAAGCAAAGAGGCTTCACATGGGAAATTAAAAATCACTGCAAAAAAGTGAATTTAAATAAATTTTGCAACATAGTATTACAAACTATATTCATTTCCAAAACTTATGGAAGAAGAAAAAAATTATAAATAACAGTTTATCACTCCAAAACAAATCAATAAATATGCACAAACAGCATAAAATTTATTAAAGAGTAAAACAGAAGAACTCCTTAAGAAAAATAAACCTGGAATAAGTGAATTCATTATGGTGGTTCATGGAATCAGACAACAACTTTCAATCATATATTTCACATGCAGAATGTTGAGTAAACAATAACCAAGAGTAAAACTGTCATAAATTTATATTTACAAATAAGTCCATGAAACAATGTTCATATGCATTTTTACAAAAACTTTCTCCAAGTATTTTTTTAGAATAAAATTTTTTTCCATATAAACAATCAATGATGAAGCATGCCAAATAACAATGATTGGACCATTTTTTCAAGAGTAGCTAAATAGTTTTGCAGGTTTCAGAGAGAGATTACTGATTTCTCCCTGATATTTTAACATCAAACAATTTCCTTAATAAGCCTCCCCGAGGAGTACAAAATCTTTATAAATATCTTAGGAAGTTCTGGGAGAAAAAATTATATTTTTCTCTCTTGTTGCCATATCTTAAAAAGAAACTTAGCAAGAATAATTATTTTTTCATTCTATTACCACATTACTCAACAATAAATATATGTGTTTTATATTAATGTGATATTTATAGTAATATAAAAAAGGTTCTTTTCTTCATGCTGCCTTATAATACAAAGAAATTGAAAAAAAAAAAGTTTTTTAAATAAATTCATTTGTTTGTGATTTTTAGCAAAGCATAAATCAAACAGATGAATTTTGTATTTTCAGGGCTGAAGCTAAATAACCCTTAAGTGGAAAATTGGGTGGTCCTTGAAAATAAGATACAAAACAATTAAGGTGGCCATGCATGCCTGTAAAAATGAATGTCTAAAATGGAAATATTTTTTCATTAATTGCAATTCTGTCTTAGTCAATTTTACTACAATCATTTTCATTCAGGGAATGGTTTTTAAAGTTAACTTCTGCACAAATGCCATATTCTTTGTGACAATTTGACTCTTTTGTATAGCCTTGGTTCTCGGTTATAAGAACTAGCTAGAAATTTCCTTCACAGTATTTTTTCCTTAACACCATCATGTTAATTTTCTCCCATGCTTAGTCATAAACTTTTCAAAGTATTTTTAATGTTTATGAATGGTATCTCTCAAACACTCATTTTAATAAACAGGTCGCTAGTAATACATGGAAATTTGTGACCATGCTGGATTAAACATGTGTTTTTAAGTAATTATAGCAAAAAAAAAGGAGCAATGGTTCTTATTAATTAATGATGAAAACCCCAAAGAAATGGGTTCCTGAAAGTATAGGAAAATTTCCAAAACTATTCATCATTGCTTCTGCATTTTCTTATGAAGGTAAAAGAAAGCTCAAAAAAGTATCAAGTAAAGCTGAAGTAAGTTCATTTTATTATTACAAATTATTAAAGTATTTTTTATTATCATTTACTTTATACACATTTTCAAAGAAATTCCATCTTTATACGGAAAAGACACCATTAAATTTGAGCTTCATAAGGACAAAGCCCCAGATTACTTTTCCAAGTGTATTGCTGTATATTTAGTAAAGAAAGTATGAGAAACAGAAGTAAACTGAATAAACTGTATTTTATTTGAAGAAATATATGTAAAACAACCTAAAACACCTCCCCCAATGATCTTTTTTACATTTGCCTGATAAAAGTGAATGTTAGAAAGACGCCATCCACGAATATTGAAAAGACATTGCAAAGTTTCCCAAGAGGTATGGGAGAAAAATAACATAACTATAACTACATTATTATAAATTTTAGTAACATGAAAATTTTGATCAAGAGGTATAGCCAAGAGTCAAGCATATGCAATAGAGCGAAATTGTTATATTGCATTTATACATAGAAATTAATTATGAAAATCATTTGCATAAAGTGTAAATGATGTCCTATAATATTCTTTTGTTTTTGAACTAATTAACTAACTTCATTAATGTAAGCTGCTATGTTTTGCACAAAAGCTTTGAATCTGATCATTTGCTTTGTGCATATTTCACTACTCTAATATAGAGATACACTACAGAACACCAGGCCATTTATCTAATAGAAATATTGGATGAAACAAATAAGAACAAGTCATAATGTTATGCTTAGAATATGTTATTCCACAGATGAACATTTGAAATAAGTCAGAATACAAATTTATGATTTTCATATTATGAGTATAAGTGTCATTTTAATAACTGGTTCATTAAACTCAACAAAAGATTAGATAACAGTTTTACCAAACTGGCTGATTCCCACCACTGGCTATGGCTACACTTCTACACCATTAATAAACATAAAATACTAACTCTTCGCTGAATGAAAAAACAAAAATGATCTAGACTATGAGGCACCTGCATTGTACAGGCATTAAGAGATAAGAAAGGTGTCATAATCTAGAGTTATTAAAAGGATATACTTATTACTATTTTATTTCAGACATCATAAATGAATTAAAATATATAACAGTTACTTATAATAAGTTCAAGTTGTAAAGAAATTAAATACCTCAGCTCTGTTTTCGTTTTTTAGATGTAGTAAATTACATAAATAATAATAGTTGGCACCAGATTAAATTCACATGAAATGAAACAAAATTAACATTGTTGGTAAGAAAGTGAGCATTTTAAAAATACAGACTTTTCCAAACTATTTTATTTAATCAATACAAATATATACTTAAAATAAAAGAGCAAATAAATATTATAGAATAAAGTAATAAGATAAAACTCAAATTAAACTACAGGCATGAGATGTTTCTTAGGATAGAAGTAAACATTTCATTTTTTGAATGAAGACACCACCACATGAACCCTATGAGATAGGATTGTAAATGAAAGGTTTTATATGGTGCACATTTATGATTGGTCAAAGGTTATAGATGGCTGAAGACTGGGGGCTATCACAGGATACAGATTTCCAGAAGCCACACCTATCATGAGTGGGAGCTCAGGTGTTGGAAGACTGGCTCAGAGTATCTATCATGGTAATATGGGAGCAGCCATAAAGGTTCTCTAAATTGGGGGGTGAGGGGGCTGTTATTACAGGGATTAATTTTGAGTACCCTCTAATATAATACAGCATCTTAAGTTTTTGAGGAGAAACTGGCTGACTGACTACTCGCTCACTTCTAAGATATCAACAAGACATTTGACTTCTCTGAGCACTATGATTTATGTTCAATTCTTCGAATTTTTCATGATAAATGGTTTTTAGCTGGTGTAGTAATTATGATTTTTAAGTCTGAAGTTATACTTACTCTTGTAACTTGAGCAGTTAAGCTTCGAATTGCATTGTTTCTTTTATGACACAATGATGCCCTCTTATCAAATGAGTAGTATTTAATGCTCTATTAAAATTAAAAATATTTAACCCTAAATGAGAGTATAAAGTTAAGTTCGACTCTCGAGTTCAATCTCAATGATTATTTTTTTATTTATATCTTTCACATTCCCAAGGATCATCGAGATGCCTGAACAACGTACCATTCCAGTAAAAGGTTACAACGTATCATCAATACTTATATTTTTTAATGTTAGGCCATCATACTGAATGTGAGATATGGAATGCATTGAATTAATTTTTATATTCTGTAAATTATATACATTTAAGAGTAGTGCAACTAATGTTGTTGTTTATGATAATTATTTATATCAAAGTAAACATGCAGTTGCCTGCAAACAATCCCAACTGGGGATTTTTATATGTTAGAAATATTTAGATTAAATGATCTCTGAGTTGAGTTACATGGTATTAAGTAATATTTAGTGTTTATTCTTATTTCTTTCTTATTTGCTGTAAATACTGTAAATAAATTTGAATTTATTTAAGCATCATTTGACTTTATTTTTATTTAACTTAGTTTTAGCACTGTTTTTATAGTGTTGGTGTAATTTCATTAGTTATTTCACTTATTTTCCAACCATCAATCAATAGACTGGAATGTTTATGAAATCACACATCTCAATTTAGCAGTGCTAATACTATTATTCCATTCTATATAGTATAATACTATTCTAAATTCAAAAACTGCTGTATTAATTCAGAATAAACATTACTGAAAAGAGGAGAAAATTTGACCTATTGGGAGAACAAATTTCAATTGCATTTATGAGTAAGTGGTTCGAAATCTCCAGCAAAATTAAAAAATCAGGGAAATGCACAAATTTTTCTATTCAACAAAAAACTTAAAAATAGAAATATAAAACCAGTCTCAGGTCAGGTGCATTTCAACTTGTCTTTGTTTATCCAGAACCAAATTTGAATGCCTTTAACAGACGTACACAGTCAAACATTTTTCTTTAATACAAAAATTATCAGCAATATCACAATACTTATCAGTAAATGTGTATACAGGCTAATAAAATTTGGCAATAAAAATCTGACCCTAATATTGTTTGCCACTAAAAAGCATAATTACTCAGTAAGATTAATAATTCTCATTTATCTCACCTTTGGAAGAAACATTAAAAAATATGAAAATAGGCACAGCATTATCTCTCAGCCTGATACATGAGACAGATGTCCAGTCAATCATATCCTCTGTAAAATAACCAGAATGCAGTGAATTATATTATGACAGGATTCCAATCTTTATGACAAACTGCTAATATCCACACGTGTCATCTTGTAGGATATTTTGGTAAACTGTAAACAAATTAAGAAATGTTAAACAAAAATAACACTATTATTTTTTTTTTTCAGAATCTTAACAAGGATTTAATGAAACACATTTGATATCAGGAATTGATGCATGAAAATTGAGTCCATTTCATAGGCCTTGACAAAATTACATTCGTAAAAATGTATCTTTATGAAATATTATGTGAAAATTTACTTTTCAAATACACAACAATTGTTATTAAGAAGCATCTGCCAACTTTGGGAATTATCAGGTTTTATTAAAAAAATAAAACATTGTGAAATTTACCAAAAGAAAATTTAATAGATCAATAAAATGTAAAACTCCAACTCCCTCATTCATAACTGCCATAATATGACTGCTCGAGTAATTTCATTGATTAAACATATTACCTATTAGCTTTAATTCATTCCTGTTTCTGTTTAGCTTGTCAGATACAAATTAACAATCCCCTCCCCCCCCCCCCCAAAAAAAAAAGCTTGATTTTGGGAAATTTTAATTTACTATCAGCTGTTCATTAATCGTCTGTTCAGGATTGTCATGTAAATATACTGGTCTACATGGGCTGAAATATTCAGGTCCCATGCCAGAAGACAGCTATCTTTGCCTGTCATCGGCTCAGAGTGAAAATAAGCTACATTACATACGATTAAAAAAAAATTAAAATAATATTGCATATTTATACAAACATTTTAATGTACAGAATTTTTTTTTTCTGATTATATGTTCGCAACCCACTGTATACGAAATTACAATATTAATGATCACATAGACATAGTCAAATGAAAATTCGTTAAAAAATTGATTATTGTTTAGAAGAAAGGGAAAATATTATTTAAAATATCATAATTTTGAAGCTCTATAAAGAAGTAAATATAGATTTTTAAAAATATTTGTCTTTTATTTATTAAAACAAAATAAAATTCTATGATTCCATTAACACTGTAGAAAATTACTATTGGAAAAAAACTGGCAGCCTGCAAAGTTCAGAAAGAATAATGCGAAAAGCTTAAATCCTCTTTGAAAAGAAATACAGTACTTCAGCTCCCACCCTCCCCTTTCCACACCCTATAATACTCAGTGCGAGCAAAAATTTCTAAATAGAGCGTGAATCATTATACCGCTTTAAACCCATACACAAATATCATCTTATTTGTTTATTAATCCTGCAAAACGAATGCTTCATTATTTGATTAAAAAAAAAGTCACACAAACATGTAGTTCTTCCGTGCATTCATAACTAGAATGCAAAAAGGATTTCAAAAGAATGTATCTGTCATTTTAATTACATGACTCTCATTATTTGAACAGAAACCAAATGGTTAAAAAAAAATCACATTTAGAAGAAAGAGTTATCGAAGGTTAAACAGACAATTCCGTTACTGGCAACAAATTTATCTGTTACTCATTGCGGGAAAAATGTGAAGTTAGGAAGAATTTTCTTCTTCTTTCTTCCTGGATGCGTGGATATAAATATAACGGTTGTCAGTTAGTTTTGAAACTTTCGGCTTGCATTTTTTTTTTCTTTTTGAGTCAAAATCTCAAACATTTACTTGTAAAAATAGGTTATACTTTAAAATTTTGCCTAAACTGTCTTATTTTCCTGGAAATTATGTTCACGCATATGTGTTTTCTATAAGGGTGTTCTCAAATCTAAACTAGCTACATTCTGGCACATTTCTGAAATCTTTTTTTTCATAAACGCAAAAATTTTGCAAGTGTTCTACCTAAAAAAATATGAAATCGAATACTATTTTGCCTTTTACAATATAAACAAAACCTATTTAAAAAAACTATGTCAAGTTGGGGTTAAGAACCGAATTTCTGAGTACGACAACCTAAGACGGTGCAGGCTCTTTTCATTAACTTGTTATTTAATTAACAGGGACTTTTAAGTAACATATTAATGCAGTAATAGGTTCTAACACTATAACAATGTTATTTATCCTGTTATGTTAAATAACGTCCATCCCTATTAGTATCGCAACTCGGTAGAACAGTTTGTGTGTCTTTTATAACAGATTAAACATTTTGTATTTTATAACAAATTAATCATTGTGTGTGTTTTATAGTAAAATAATTTGTGTACATTTATAATAAAATTGTGTTTTTTATAATAAAATAAACTGCTTCATATAAAAATAAAACTTAACATGCTGTTAAGCAAGCTAGGCATAACAGGTACCCAAAAACAGAGCTTTCTCGCCAAAATGGCACAAAACAAAAATTGTGCCAACCCTGGTGCATCTGTGACAGCTGCTCCTAAATTTGTTTATTAAATCAAATTTTTATTATGAATACATCGATCATGACTAAAGCAAAGAATATAGTAATACAACTGGTTGGATGATTTAACTGGTTAATTCTTATAAAGTTTTTTGAGAAATTGGGCATGCAAGTGTTTTTGTTTCTTTCTGAAAATGCTTCTATTAATTGTTGACTTATTGTGAGATTGTTTGAATCTTGAAAGTAGATGCGGCTGACTTTTTTTTCTTTTTAATTTACAAGTAAGTTTAATTTCCTCATCTTGTTGAATTAAAGAAATGGAAACAGATGATGACATCCGGTATGAATCCACCTTCAGAGAAAATAATTAAAAAAATATATATAAATTTATCAAACATAAGCACTTTTAATTTAAAATTGATTTCTTTTCATATTTACAATGTGTGATTGTTTTTTTACGCGGATTTATCAGTTTGAAAAAAGTGTCTTTAATGTAGCATTTAAAAACATGGATATGATGGAATGATTTTATCAGCAGCAAGTGACAAATCTGAATATGATCCATTCAATTGGTATCTATAAAATGCGTTGGAACTGTCTAATTAATCGTCTGCAGGGAGAATTTAATATCAGGTTGCCGTATTTTAGCTTGACGCATGAGTAGGAAAAACCGCCAAAAGTTCTGTTCGACCGTATTCTAGGATTCTGCAGTATATTCTATACTGGGTTTTATGATTTTTGACAATGGTCCTGGGTTATTTCATATATTCAATATATTGAATGTGAAATAAGAGTCACGGCACATAGCATAAAAGTGGTTGTAAAGTCATAAAACTTTTTTCTTTTTTAGACTTCTAGTACAACTATAAGCAAAACATTAGAATATCTAAAAAAAATTAGCACCTATCAATATTAAACCAGTAAAAAATGCCAATTTCAATTGCAAGAAAAACAATTTTCCAGTCAAAATTGAAAAGACAGGAAAAATGAACAAGGTTTTCTGTATTCCAGAGTTTCTTGTAAAACATAGAAATCCAATCTTACAAATTTTCTTTGGCACTTAATTAGTACTTCAATTATCAGTTTTACTTTTACTGTAACATACTAACCTGATTATTTTATGGTGTCTCCTGTCCAGCCTTTCAGATTTTAAAACTTTCATGCTATGAAACTATACTACAAAATATTTCACTACAAATCTGACTTTGGCGCCATCTACCTGGTTTAATTCGTATTATAAAATCACTCAGTCGGTAAAGCAGTTGTTATTAGTTAACTTAAAATTTATTAGTAATGTGTGTATAGTTGTGTTTAATTAAAGTTTGTTAATAATTATATTTGAAACCATGGTTTCTCTATTACTTTTTCTTCTTGTTTTTTGTTCTTTGAAGACTTGTTTCTCTTTGGTTCCTTAATATAGAAATAAATAAATAAAGTAAGCAAATTTCTCAGTAAACAATGTTGTAACAGTGTAATGTCAAAAGAATGAAATCAAGTGTGATAAAGAAGCAAATGGGCAAGTCATGTTTCACAAAAAAGTGTTGAATCAGAAGTGTATGGTATGATTATATGTAGTTGACTTTTTATTGTATTACTAAATGCTAAACATCCTTAATGCCGCTATATTTAAAAGTATCAGCCGCTATATTTAAATGTAAAAATTATATTTAACAGTATTTGCAATATGTTTTATTGGAATTTAAAATTATTTTTTAATGATGACAGCATACATTAAGTTGGTTTAGATCAGAGTCTTCCACTTAGTACCTGCTTGGTAGGACTAAATCCAATGTAGCATAACAAAAACTTCCAGGAATATGGGACTTGTATGAATTGAAAATATGTTTTTACATGCATTCTTAAATGAACATCATTGAATTTATGAGAAATGTTCTTTATTTTAAATCAATAATTATTGTCTTGTAATCGAAACAAGTGTAAATAACTGCTTCAACTGTTATAGACTGTAATAGTTCTGTAGACAAAAATCTTTTGTAGTGAAAAAGAAAAAAACAATCTTTTCTAAGATTTAAGTTTGAAGTTAAATTTTTACATCTGCAAAAATATTATCTTAGAACAACTACTGAAAGATAAATCGTCTAATTTAAATAACAAGTTATTTACAACTTCATTAAAAAATATATTTTTTGGTTTTCGTTTACTTCAATTTAAACTTTAAACTGCATAGCAGGATAAGGAATATGAAAAATGAGGCAAGCTTACATTTATGTTCAAAATTTAGAATAAAAAAATTTTTGTATTTAAAATTTTGTTGCGTAAAATGTAGACTTTTCTTGATATACATACTGAAATCTTAAGTTTGTTTTTGATGAGTAAAATTGTTTTTGATGAGTAAAATATGTATATATATATATATATATATCATAAGAGACGGTAGTCTCTTGAGTGACGCAGCGAAAAACCGAAAACCGTAAGCCCAAAACCGAAGATTCCGTCACTCTCATATATACAGCTAGCAGGACATCAAAGGAAAATCGAAACGCCGACATTTAATATCTCAGTAAATATGAGGCATACCGTTTCGATTTTTTCACATTAGTCTTATATCTATGGCCTAACTCTATCCTGAAATTTATAGATTTCTACATGCAGTAGATTTTGAGATCTGGAAACCAATTTTTAAGCGAAAATGGAAAATGTAATGGTGTAATGGGCACAGAGGTGTTATCTCGAAAATGGATCGAACGATTTTTTTTAAATTAATATATTATATTAATCGCTTTTAGATGAAGAGAGTAAGATTTTGAGCTAACGTAGGAAAACTCTTGTTTTTTATATAATCCAGCTTCAAAATCGGACTCTTTTCTTATGCTTTTTCTGGTAGACTAACATTAAAGATTTTCGGCCTTTTCACCCTTTTTTATTCCTGCGCGGTCAGGATATTCATGGGTATCACGGTTATAGTTAAAGGCGATTTCGCAATCATATCTGGCTGAAGAACTATTTAGATTTTTTTTTTTTTTAATACGAAAACAGTTTTTAATGCAATTTTTAATATGTAATATATATGTATTAAATTAAATTATTGTTTGTATATTTTTCTTTTTTGTTATAATAAAGAATTTCTTATATCAAAATCTTCATTAAGTCGAAAAATATTTAGATTCCTTGATTAAAATATTGAAATATTTTATAATTATACATATACAATTTAATTGTTATTTATATTTAATTTGTGATTTTTTAAAGGAAAAAAAAGATTAAGATTTTTTTTTATCAATTAATTTGCGTAACAAGGAATCATTCAAAATGAATCAATCATCAGTTTGTTTTCTTCGTGTGCGATGCGATTCGCTGCTATGAACATTTTTTGAAGTGTTGAAAATCAAATTTCACAAATACTTCTAACTTCTACTAACAAATACTTCATGAATATATTTTTAATTCCATGTTGTTTATGTACGATAAAAAACACGTTTGTAAGCTTCTGTTTCATAGTATAAGAATCCAAACATTCAGGGAAATGCGTATATTTGATCAGCTATATAAACAAATGAAGAATACAGTACCTTTTTTTTTCAAATTTCATTTCTTAAATTTGCATTTTAAAAACAGATAATAAAGAAATATGTATTTATCTTCTAATATTTATTTTCCTAAGTCAGAGAAATGCAAAGTTCTACCATTGTTTTTTTTTGTTTTTTTTTTTCTAGTGAAAGTTTATTTTCAAATGTTAAATATAGATTTTACTTAATAAATCACGAAATCAGTCGTCAGTTCTCGGGGCAATGGTAGACGTGGCATTGGAAACCTAAAAATCATGAGAGTTTATCTTTAAACAAATCTTGTAGCAAAGTATTCAGTAGTATCTTGCACCAAATATAAGAAATTGAAAAAAAAAAAAAAAGGTACTGTATTCTTCATTTTTGTTTATGTATTGTCAAAGCTATGCATTCTACCGAATGTTTTTATTCTTGAAATAGACTATTTAAACAGAGATAGAAGTTTACCAAACTTTTGTTTCTTTCTTCATACATAAACAACATGGAATTAAAAATATATTTTTGAAATATTTGTTAATTAAGTTAGAAGTATTTGTGAAATTTGTTTTTGAACCCGTTAAAAAATCTTCACAGCGCATGGAAAAATAGAAACGCTATAGAAGGATTTTTTTTTCTTCAGTTACCCTGAAATTAAAACAATATATATATATATATATATATATATTTTTTTTTTTTTTGGGGGGGGGGGGTTCAGGAGTGCAAAACGTTCATATTTACTGATTTATTAGTTGTTTGTTTTCTTTTTAAAATTAAAATAATGTTGTTAAATAGCAACATCATGGTGTAGAAAAAAAAAACATTAAAAAAATGTGATGCATCGTTATGTACGGGAGATCAGTTTCAACTGACATTACAAAAATTTATTCACAAACTAAGACAGATAATTAAGAAAAATAGGTTAAATCCTAGAACAAGCGAGACGCTTGGCGTCATCGAATTTAGCGAAGCGATAAATGAGTTTTCTTGTTACCGGTTTATTTCTTACGTTTTTTCCACGCCTTTTGTGCTTGGTTCTAGCATGAGCAGAATGCATGGTTCTGAAAATTGAGCTGGTTTTTGAGGGAATTAGATTTGATTGGTTGGTTGACAGATTAGAATATTCTATAATAGAGTTCTATTGTCTGTGGGTTGGTTTGTTGTGTGTCAGATTTGTTGAATTATGTTTATGAAATGTGTTTTATGTCATAAAGGATAAATCCTGTGAAATATTAAAAAAAAACGAAGGATGAGAAATAACGGTAAGTGCATTTTTGCATTTGTGATTTTTTAAAGGAAAAAAAAGATTAAGATTTTTTTTTATCAATTAATTTGCGTAACAAGGAATCATTCAAAATGAATCAATCATCAGTTTGTTTTCTTCGTGTGCGATGCGATTCGCTGCTATGAACATTTTTTGAAGTGTTGAAAATCAAATTTCACAAATACTTCTAACTTCTACTAACAAATACTTCATGAATATATTTTTAATTCCATGTTGTTTATGTACGATAAAAAACACGTTTGTAAGCTTCTGTTTCATAGTATAAGAATCCAAACATTCAGGGAAATGCGTATATTTGATCAGCTATATAAACAAATGAAGAATACAGTACGCAGTACAAGACGCAGCGAAAAACCGAAAACCGTAAGCCCAAAACCGAAGATTCCGTCACTCTCATATATACAGCTAGCAGGACATCAAAGGAAAATCGAAACGCCGACATTTAATATCTCAGTAAATATGAGGCATACCGTTTCGATTTTTTCACATTAGTCTTATATCTATGGCCTAACTCTATCCTGAAATTTATAGATTTCTACATGCAGTAGATTTTGAGATCTGGAAACCAATTTTTAAGCGAAAATGGAAAATGTAATGGTGTAATGGGCACAGAGGTGTTATCTCGAAAATGGATCGAACGATTTTTTTTAAATTAATATATTATATTAATCGCTTTTAGATGAAGAGAGTAAGATTTTGAGCTAACGTAGGAAAACTCTTGTTTTTTATATAATCCAGCTTCAAAATCGGACTCTTTTCTTATGCTTTTTCTGGTAGACTAACATTAAAGATTTTCGGCCTTTTCACCCTTTTTTATTCCTGCGCGGTCAGGATATTCATGGGTATCACGGTTATAGTTAAAGGCGATTTCGCAATCATATCTGGCTGAAGAACTATTTAGATTTTTTTTTTTTTTAATACGAAAACAGTTTTTAATGCAATTTTTAATATGTAATATATATGTATTAAATTAAATTATTGTTTGTATATTTTTCTTTTTTGTTATAATAAAGAATTTCTTATATCAAAATCTTCATTAAGTCGAAAAATATTTAGATTCCTTGATTAAAATATTGAAATATTTTATAATTATACATATACAATTTAATTGTTATTTATATTTAATTTGTGATTTTTTAAAGGAAAAAAAAGATTAAGATTTTTTTTTATCAATTAATTTGCGTAACAAGGAATCATTCAAAATGAATCAATCATCAGTTTGTTTTCTTCGTGTGCGATGCGATTCGCTGCTATGAACATTTTTTGAAGTGTTGAAAATCAAATTTCACAAATACTTCTAACTTCTACTAACAAATACTTCATGAATATATTTTTAATTCCATGTTGTTTATGTACGATAAAAAACACGTTTGTAAGCTTCTGTTTCATAGTATAAGAATCCAAACATTCAGGGAAATGCGTATATTTGATCAGCTATATAAACAAATGAAGAATACAGTACCTTTTTTTTTCAAATTTCATTTCTTAAATTTGCATTTTAAAAACAGATAATAAAGAAATATGTATTTATCTTCTAATATTTATTTTCCTAAGTCAGAGAAATGCAAAGTTCTACCATTGTTTTTTTTTTGTTTTTTTTTTTTCTAGTGAAAGTTTATTTTCAAATGTTAAATATAGATTTTACTTAATAAATCACGAAATCAGTCGTCAGTTCTCGGGGCAATGGTAGACGTGGCATTGGAAACCTAAAAATCATGAGAGTTTATCTTTAAACAAATCTTGTAGCAAAGTATTCAGTAGTATCTTGCACCAAATATAAGAAATTGAAAAAAAAAAAAAAAGGTACTGTATTCTTCATTTTTGTTTATGTATTGTCAAAGCTATGCATTCTACCGAATGTTTTTATTCTTGAAATAGACTATTTAAACAGAGATAGAAGTTTACCAAACTTTTGTTTCTTTCTTCATACATAAACAACATGGAATTAAAAATATATTTTTGAAATATTTGTTAATTAAGTTAGAAGTATTTGTGAAATTTGTTTTTGAACCCGTTAAAAAATCTTCACAGCGCATGGAAAAATAGAAACGCTATAGAAGGATTTTTTTTTCTTCAGTTACCCTGAAATTAAAACAATATATATATATATATATATATATATTTTTTTTTTTTTGGGGGGGGGGGGTTCAGGAGTGCAAAACGTTCATATTTACTGATTTATTAGTTGTTTGTTTTCTTTTTAAAATTAAAATAATGTTGTTAAATAGCAACATCATGGTGTAGAAAAAAAAAACATTAAAAAAATGTGATGCATTCCGTCACTCTCATATCATAAGAGACGGTATACAGCTAGCAGGACATCAAAGGAAAATCGAAACGCCGACATTTAATATCTCAGTAAATATGAGGCATACCGTTTCGATTTTTTCACATTAGTCTTATATCTATGGCCTAACTCTATCCTGAAATTTATAGATTTCTACATGCAGTAGATTTTGAGATCTGGAAACCAATTTTTAAGCGAAAATGGAAAATGTAATGGTGTAATGGGCACAGAGGTGTTATCTCGAAAATGGATCGAACGATTTTTTTTAAATTAATATATTATATTAATCGCTTTTAGATGAAGAGAGTAAGATTTTGAGCTAACGTAGGAAAACTCTTGTTTTTTATATAATCCAGCTTCAAAATCGGACTCTTTTCTTATGCTTTTTCTGGTAGACTAACATTAAAGATTTTCGGCCTTTTCACCCTTTTTTATTCCTGCGCGGTCAGGATATTCATGGGTATCACGGTTATAGTTAAAGGCGATTTCGCAATCATATCTGGCTGAAGAACTATTTAGATTTTTTTTTTTTTTAATACGAAAACAGTTTTTAATGCAATTTTTAATATGTAATATATATGTATTAAATTAAATTATTGTTTGTATATTTTTCTTTTTTGTTATAATAAAGAATTTCTTATATCAAAATCTTCATTAAGTCGAAAAATATTTAGATTCCTTGATTAAAATATTGAAATATTTTATAATTATACATATACAATTTAATTGTTATTTATATTTAATTTGTGATTTTTTAAAGGAAAAAAAAGATTAAGATTTTTTTTTATCAATTAATTTGCGTAACAAGGAATCATTCAAAATGAATCAATCATCAGTTTGTTTTCTTCGTGTGCGATGCGATTCGCTGCTATGAACATTTTTTGAAGTGTTGAAAATCAAATTTCACAAATACTTCTAACTTCTACTAACAAATACTTCATGAATATATTTTTAATTCCATGTTGTTTATGTACGATAAAAAACACGTTTGTAAGCTTCTGTTTCATAGTATAAGAATCCAAACATTCAGGGAAATGCGTATATTTGATCAGCTATATAAACAAATGAAGAATACAGTACCTTTTTTTTTCAAATTTCATTTCTTAAATTTGCATTTTAAAAACAGATAATAAAGAAATATGTATTTATCTTCTAATATTTATTTTCCTAAGTCAGAGAAATGCAAAGTTCTACCATTGTTTTTTTTTTGTTTTTTTTTTTCTAGTGAAAGTTTATTTTCAAATGTTAAATATAGATTTTACTTAATAAATCACGAAATCAGTCGTCAGTTCTCGGGGCAATGGTAGACGTGGCATTGGAAACCTAAAAATCATGAGAGTTTATCTTTAAACAAATCTTGTAGCAAAGTATTCAGTAGTATCTTGCACCAAATATAAGAAATTGAAAAAAAAAAAAAAAGGTACTGTATTCTTCATTTTTGTTTATGTATTGTCAAAGCTATGCATTCTACCGAATGTTTTTATTCTTGAAATAGACTATTTAAACAGAGATAGAAGTTTACCAAACTTTTGTTTCTTTCTTCATACATAAACAACATGGAATTAAAAATATATTTTTGAAATATTTGTTAATTAAGTTAGAAGTATTTGTGAAATTTGTTTTTGAACCCGTTAAAAAATCTTCACAGCGCATGGAAAAATAGAAACGCTATAGAAGGATTTTTTTTTCTTCAGTTACCCTGAAATTAAAACAATATATATATATATATATATATATTTTTTTTTTTTTTTGGGGGGGGGGGGTTCAGGAGTGCAAAACGTTCATATTTACTGATTTATTAGTTGTTTGTTTTCTTTTTAAAATTAAAATAATGTTGTTAAATAGCAACATCATGGTGTAGAAAAAAAAAACATTAAAAAAATGTGATGCATCGTTATGTACGGGAGATCAGTTTCAACTGACATTACAAAAATTTATTCACAAACTAAGACAGATAATTAAGAAAAATAGGTTAAATCCTAGAACAAGCGAGACGCTTGGCGTCATCGAATTTAGCGAAGCGATAAATGAGTTTTCTTGTTACCGGTTTATTTCTTACGTTTTTTCCACGCCTTTTGTGCTTGGTTCTAGCATGAGCAGAATGCATGGTTCTGAAAATTGAGCTGGTTTTTGAGGGAATTAGATTTGATTGGTTGGTTGACAGATTAGAATATTCTATAATAGAGTTCTATTGTCTGTGGGTTGGTTTGTTGTGTGTCAGATTTGTTGAATTATGTTTATGAAATGTGTTTTATGTCATAAAGGATAAATCCTGTGAAATATTAAAAAAAAACGAAGGATGAGAAATAACGGTAAGTGCATTTTTGCATTTGTGATTTTTTAAAGGAAAAAAAAGATTAAGATTTTTTTTTATCAATTAATTTGCGTAACAAGGAATCATTCAAAATGAATCAATCATCAGTTTGTTTTCTTCGTGTGCGATGCGATTCGCTGCTATGAACATTTTTTGAAGTGTTGAAAATCAAATTTCACAAATACTTCATGAATATATTTTTAATTCCATGTTGTTTATGTACGATAAAAAACACGTTTGTAAGCTTCTGTTTCATAGTATAAGAATCCAAACATTCAGGGAAATGCGTATATTTGATCAGCTATATAAACAAATGAAGAATACAGTACGCAGTACAAGACGCAGCGAAAAACCGAAAACCGTAAGCCCAAAACCGAAGATTCCGTCACTCTCATATATACAGCTAGCAGGACATCAAAGGAAAATCGAAACGCCGACATTTAATATCTCAGTAAATATGAGGCATACCGTTTCGATTTTTTCACATTAGTCTTATATCTATGGCCTAACTCTATCCTGAAATTTATAGATTTCTACATGCAGTAGATTTTGAGATCTGGAAACCAATTTTTAAGCGAAAATGGAAAATGTAATGGTGTAATGGGCACAGAGGTGTTATCTCGAAAATGGATCGAACGATTTTTTTTAAATTAATATATTATATTAATCGCTTTTAGATGAAGAGAGTAAGATTTTGAGCTAACGTAGGAAAACTCTTGTTTTTTATATAATCCAGCTTCAAAATCGGACTCTTTTCTTATGCTTTTTCTGGTAGACTAACATTAAAGATTTTCGGCCTTTTCACCCTTTTTTATTCCTGCGCGGTCAGGATATTCATGGGTATCACGGTTATAGTTAAAGGCGATTTCGCAATCATATCTGGCTGAAGAACTATTTAGATTTTTTTTTTTTTTAATACGAAAACAGTTTTTAATGCAATTTTTAATATGTAATATATATGTATTAAATTAAATTATTGTTTGTATATTTTTCTTTTTTGTTATAATAAAGAATTTCTTATATCAAAATCTTCATTAAGTCGAAAAATATTTAGATTCCTTGATTAAAATATTGAAATATTTTATAATTATACATATACAATTTAATTGTTATTTATATTTAATTTGTGATTTTTTAAAGGAAAAAAAAGATTAAGATTTTTTTTTATCAATTAATTTGCGTAACAAGGAATCATTCAAAATGAATCAATCATCAGTTTGTTTTCTTCGTGTGCGATGCGATTCGCTGCTATGAACATTTTTTGAAGTGTTGAAAATCAAATTTCACAAATACTTCTAACTTCTACTAACAAATACTTCATGAATATATTTTTAATTCCATGTTGTTTATGTACGATAAAAAACACGTTTGTAAGCTTCTGTTTCATAGTATAAGAATCCAAACATTCAGGGAAATGCGTATATTTGATCAGCTATATAAACAAATGAAGAATACAGTACCTTTTTTTTTCAAATTTCATTTCTTAAATTTGCATTTTAAAAACAGATAATAAAGAAATATGTATTTATCTTCTAATATTTATTTTCCTAAGTCAGAGAAATGCAAAGTTCTACCATTGTTTTTTTTTTGTTTTTTTTTTTCTAGTGAAAGTTTATTTTCAAATGTTAAATATAGATTTTACTTAATAAATCACGAAATCAGTCGTCAGTTCTCGGGGCAATGGTAGACGTGGCATTGGAAACCTAAAAATCATGAGAGTTTATCTTTAAACAAATCTTGTAGCAAAGTATTCAGTAGTATCTTGCACCAAATATAAGAAATTGAAAAAAAAAAAAAAAGGTACTGTATTCTTCATTTTTGTTTATGTATTGTCAAAGCTATGCATTCTACCGAATGTTTTTATTCTTGAAATAGACTATTTAAACAGAGATAGAAGTTTACCAAACTTTTGTTTCTTTCTTCATACATAAACAACATGGAATTAAAAATATATTTTTGAAATATTTGTTAATTAAGTTAGAAGTATTTGTGAAATTTGTTTTTGAACCCGTTAAAAAATCTTCACAGCGCATGGAAAAATAGAAACGCTATAGAAGGATTTTTTTTTCTTCAGTTACCCTGAAATTAAAACAATATATATATATATATATATATATTTTTTTTTTTTTTTTTTGGGGGGGGGGGGGTTCAGGAGTGCAAAACGTTCATATTTACTGATTTATTAGTTGTTTGTTTTCTTTTTAAAATTAAAATAATGTTGTTAAATAGCAACATCATGGTGTAGAAAAAAAAAACATTAAAAAAATGTGATGCATCGTTATGTACGGGAGATCAGTTTCAACTGACATTACAAAAATTTATTCACAAACTAAGACAGATAATTAAGAAAAATAGGTTAAATCCTAGAACAAGCGAGACGCTTGGCGTCATCGAATTTAGCGAAGCGATAAATGAGTTTTCTTGTTACCGGTTTATTTCTTACGTTTTTTCCACGCCTTTTGTGCTTGGTTCTAGCATGAGCAGAATGCATGGTTCTGAAAATTGAGCTGGTTTTTGAGGGAATTAGATTTGATTGGTTGGTTGACAGATTAGAATATTCTATAATAGAGTTCTATTGTCTGTGGGTTGGTTTGTTGTGTGTCAGATTTGTTGAATTATGTTTATGAAATGTGTTTTATGTCATAAAGGATAAATCCTGTGAAATATTAAAAAAAAACGAAGGATGAGAAATAACGGTAAGTGCATTTTTGTTGATTTTATATGATAAGATGTATTTTAAGCACTTTAGAGATTGCTGTAAACCGATTTTTGTGCGAACATTACTGACCGCAGCTTGAATGGATTTCATGCATTCTAGGGAGTGCGGAATATAGCAATTTTTGTGCATCCAGGATTTTTTTTTTTTCAGTTAATGTACGCGAAGCATACACATATATACATATATATATATATAAATTATTAACTACTGTTTGAATGAATTTCATGCATTCTAGAGATTGCTGCACAGGGAGTTTCATGCATCCAGGATTTTTTTTTTCTGTTATGTACGCAAAGTGTACATATATATGTTACTAACTGGTGCTTGAATGAGTTTCGTGCTTTTGAAAAATCAGAAATCTCTAGATTCTCCCCAATCGTAACCTGTGTTCTTTGTAGCAGAGAATTCACTACTTACACAGTTTCTATGAACATTTTTTCACGAAGTAAACATTGATTTTATTCCGTTTTGTGACAATTTACAAAGTTTTAGCAAGGAGGAAAAAATAGCTAAAAATTATTAAAAATAGAAAAATCTGGAGGAAAAAATTGCTAAATGTTTGTATGTAAAAATTGAAATATCCAGACGAAATATTGCTAAAAGTTTGTAAAAATAGAAAATCGTGAAGAAAAACTTGCTGAAACTTTGTAAATAATTGTAAAACGAAATAAAATTTATGTTAAAATTGTATAATAAAGCTTGCCGTAAGCAGTGTGTAAGTATCTGCTTGCTTAAGCTTAAAAAGCATTCTTTCTGATTGGGTAGAATTTGGAGGTTGCCGATTTTTTGGTTGACGTGCGTAAAAAAAATAGCCAAATCGGATGTTTTGCTTGTTCTAGGATTTTGCCCAATATATTTGATTAATGAATTCATCGATTGATACTTTGGCTTAATTAGGTTTGAATTGGCTTAGTAATTTGAATCTTATCATGATGACGTTTTGATTTTGCATGTCCCTGTATAAAAAACTCCTCAATGATATTTGCAAGATAAATACACTGTCACAATTAGATTCAAATTGGTTCAGCATTTCAACAGTGATGGTAAGGATTAAAAAAAATTCATATTTTTTGCTTTTGTGTGTACCTTTTAAACAAACTGTAAGAGCTAAATGCTTGATTAGCTAACTCATTGATGATGCGGCTAAGTTTAGGGATTCACCCTCAGTTAGCCATCTTGTTTTTAAATCAAAACATTTTAACTTTTATTATTAAATATAAATCAATCAGTCAGTAAAATTAAATAACATGCTTATAATAAGTAAATATGAATGAAAATTATTTTGGAAATGAGAAACAAAACAAATATGTTTTGAAGTATAGATAAAATGCTTCAGTGATTAATTTGTAATCACTTCAGCATTTTATCTATATTTTAATTATAATTAGTGATCTTCTGTGATTATGTAACATTTCAGCGATGCTGGATTGAATCCCTGAAGCATTTTATCTATTTCGAAAAACCGAAGTCAGAGAAATGCAAGTTTTGTGCATCCAGGATTTTTTTTTTTCAGTTAATGTACGCGAAGCGTACTCACACACATATATATATATATATATATATATATATATATATCAATTATTAACCGCTGTTTGGATGAATTTCATGCATTCTAGAGATTGCTGCACAGGGAGTTTCATGCATCCAGGATTTTTTTTTTCTGTTAATGTACGCAAAGAGTACATATACATGTTACTAACTGGTGCTTGAATGAGTTTCGTGCATTTGAAAAATCAGAATTCTCTAGATTCTCCCCAATCATAACCTGTGTTCTTTGTAGTAGAGAATTCACTACTTACACAGTTTCTATGAAAATTTTTTCACGAAGTAAACATTGATTTTATTCCGTTTTATGACAATTTACAAAGTTTTAGCAAGGAGGAAAAAATAGCTAAAAATTATTAAAAATAGAAAAATCTGGAGGAAAAAATTGCTAAATGCTTGTATGTAAAAATTGAAATATCCAGACGAAATATTGCTAAAAGTTTGTAAAAATAGAAAAATCGTGAAGAAAAACTTGCTGAAACTTTGTAAATAATTGTAAAACGAAATAAAATTTGTTTATTTTGTGAAAAAGCTTGCCGTAAGCAGTGTGTAAGTATATGCTTGCTTAAGCTTAAAAAGCATGCGTTCTGATTGGGTAGAATTTGGAAGTTGCCGTTTTTTTGGTTGACGTGCGTAAAAAAAATAGCCAAATCGGATGTTTTGCTTGTTCTAGGATTTTGCCCAACATATTTGATTAATGAATTCATCGATTGATACTTTGGCATAATTAGGTTTGAATTGGCTTAGTAATTTGAATGTTATCATGATGATGTTTTGATTTTGCGTGTCCCTTATAATGAATCCATGATGTTATAATTTGTAAAGGGGTAGCGTGTGGCCTTTTCATATGGATTAATTTCAATAAGGTACTACTAAGTGATTTTTATTTAAAAATCATTTTCGAGTTTCTTAATATTACAAATCATTATAAACAATTTTTTTCAGCGTAATTTCGTTTCAACTTATAATCAATTAATAAAACAATGAAAGGTCCAATCTTGTACAGTGTTTGGAAATCTTAACATGAGTTCTTTTGCACTCGTCACAAAAACTTCAAGCGATGACCTTGCCGTTGCCTTAAGAGAAATCTTTTCCCTTCAAAATGTGTCAGCAAAACATTTCCTTCCCCACTGGTTTGGGAAATCGTCCTGAGAAGAGTGTTTTCCACCAACACTCGTTCTCCTGCCAAAACTCTAACTACCTTCCCCTCGATTCTCTTTTCCGGTCCCCTTGCTCGAACAAAAGATACTCCGATCACCAATCAAAAAAGTTTTAGTTTACGTCATTGGATAAAGCCTTTTTTAGGGAGGTCTTACTGAACTTTTAAATGTTCTCGCAGGAAATTTTCCCACGATCTGAGACCCCACATATAGACGGTCAGATCAGAGAAATATTTGCTGTCTAGCAATTTCAGTTTCACAAGATTGATCGAAGCTCATCTTTTCCTATTGTAGTAAACGACATTCTAGTCACACAACAGCTAAGCGTGAGAAAAGTTTTCCAACTCTTGGGAACTTCTATCTTTGATTACTCTGCCTAATTAGCAGACTGTGAGAGATTTAATGAAATCGTTACACCCTGTATAAAAAACTCCTCAATGATATTTGCAAGATAAATACACTGTCACAATTAGATTCTAATTGGTTCAGGATTTCAACAGTGATGGTAAGGATTAAAAAAAATTCATATTTTTTGCTTTTGTGTGCACCTTTTAAACAAACTGTAAGAGCTAAATGCTTGATTAGCTAACTCATTGATGATGCGGCTAAGTTTTGGGATTCACCCTCAGTTAGCCATCTTGTTTTTAAATCAAAACATTTTAACTTTTATTATTAAATATAAATCAATCAGTCAGTAAAATTAAAAATCACAAAATTCGTCAAATGATCTCGGGAGAAAAATAGTGAAATTTGTCTAACAATCGCGGAACAGAATTGCAAAATTCGTCGAATGGCAGTGGAAAAAAAGTGCACAATTTGTTCGTTTATGGAAAAAGTCGTGAAATTCATTAATCGATAGTCGATAAATCACGAAATTCATCAATCGATAGCAGAAAAATCACAAAATTCATTGATAGTGGAAAAATCACAAAATTTATCAACTGGTTTCAGGGGAAAAAACTTTCGAATATCGTCGAATGGCTTCGAGAAGAAAAAAAATCACAATCCAAATAATTTCTTTGAAAAAATCGTGAAATTCGCCAAATGGTTTTGAAATTTGTCGAGCGACAATGGGGAAAAAATCTTTTTCCATTGAATCATCGCAATTGGAACTATTAAGTTTGACCAGTGGTGGCAGTAAAGTCAGTCGGCAAATTTTCAGTATTACTCGCCGATTGGCGAATGGCAATTTTGTCCTATATTTTTATGCACTTTATCGATGAAATTCATGATTTTTTACACGCCTGATCGATGAAATTCAAGATTTTTACGCACCCAATTGATGACTTTCTTGATTTTTATGCATCCGTTTAACGAAATTAATGATTTTTACATGCCTGATAAACAAAATTCATGATTTTTATGCATGTGTTCAACAAAATTTATGATTTCCCTTCTCCCGATCCACAAAATTCATGTTTTTACTGTGCCTGATTGACAAAATTCATGATTTTCAACTGATATGCTTTCCATCGGCCAATTAATGAAATTCACAATTTTTCTTCTCTAGACAATGGCGAAATTCGCAAATTATTTTTTTTTTTTTACCGTTCGTTGAAATTTACAATTTTTTCACAAACATTCGATGGAATTCTTGATTTTTCCAAGCCCAGTTGTCGAAATTTGCGATTTTCCATGCCTATCGACAAAATTCATAATTTTGCAGAACCGATAGACAAAATTCATAATGTTTCCCTATGATCTATGGACAATTTGCAAATTTTTCCTGCAACTGTTCGTTGAAATTCTCGATCTTTCCACGCCATTCGAGGAAATTCGCTGCTCGATCCATGAAATTCACGATTTTAAGTGCCTTTTCGACAAAATTCGCAGGTTTTTTCAATTGATTTACAAAATTCAAGATTTTTTTTTTTTTTTTGAGTGATTGACGAAATTTGCAACTCCTGAATTACTGATTTTGGCATCTCTGGTTTCTGTTGACCGATTATTGAAATTTGCGTTTTTTTTTCTAGCGACAAAATGGCGAAATTTGTGATTTTTCCATGCCCATTTGACAAAATTCGCATCCAGTCGATGCAATTCATGATTTTATGCGCCTGATCGATGAAATTCATATTTTCCTACGATTTATGGACAAAATTTGCAAATTTTTCTCACGAATTATTAAGGAAATTCGAAATTTTTGGATAGGTTGGCATGTATGGTCTCTGCGGGCCACCAGTTATCCATCACGGGCCACAGGTTGTGCATTCCTAATCATGATGCAGTTTGGCTCATTCGACTCGACATCGATAGAACTTACTGATTTTAGTTTCACCACCAGGGGCAGTTATGTTCATATAGAACAGAGAGCGCCCCTGGCAGTGGAAGGGGAAATTAATGGATTTTGGAGCTAACTCAAGTTCTATGGGTCCCATCACAACATGGTTTGATTCATTCAACTTGTTTCAAGTTTGACCACCAGGGGGCGCATTCCCATCTTAGGTTCTATGGCCCCGATCATGACAAGGTATGGCTCACTCAACTCGAAATCGACAGCCTCAAAAATTTCAGCTGTTTGTATAGAACAGAGTGCGCCCCCTGGTGGTGGAACATGGAACTAACAGATTTTGCAGCTAACTTGAGTTCTATGGGTCCCATCACAATGCAGTTTGATTCATTTGGCTCGCTCGACATCGATAGGATACATCGATTTTAGTTCCAAGTTTCACCACCAGGGGCGCTATCCTATCTCGTGTTCTATGGGCCCGATTACGGTGAGGTATGGCTCATTCGATTCGAAATCGACAGCCTGAAAGATTTCAGCTATGTTTGTATAGAACAGAGTGCGTCCCCTGGTGGTGGAAGATGGAACTAATGGATTTTGCAGCTAACTCGAGTTCTATGGGTCCCATCACAATGCAGTTTGATTTATTAAACTGGACATCGACAGGATATATAGATTTTAGTTACAAGTTTCACCACCAGGGGGCGCTTTCCTATCTCGGGTCATATGCGCCCCATCACGACGCAGTATGGCTCATTCGACTCGAAAGCGACAGCCTCAAAGATTTCAGCCATGTTTGTATGGAACAGAGTGAGCTCCCTGGTGGTGGAATATGGAACTAACGGATTTTGCATCTAACTCGAGTTCTATGGGTCCCATCACAATGCAGTTTGATTCGTTCGACTCGACATCGGCAGGATATATCGATTTTAGTTACAAGTTTCACCACCAGAGTGTGCTTTCCTATCTTGTGTTCTATGTGCCCCATCACGACGAGGTATGGCTCATTCGACTCGAAATCGACAGCCTCAAAGATTTCAGCTATGTTTGTATGGAACAGAGTCCGCCCCCTGGTGGTGGAAGATGGAACTAACGGATTTTGCAGCTATCTCGAGTTCTATGGGTCCCATCACAATGCAGTGTGATTCATTCGACTCGACATCGACAGGATATATCGATTTTAGTTCCAAGTTTACCAACCAGGGGGCACTTTCCTATCGGGTTCTATGGGACCGATCACGATGACGTATGGCTCATTTGACTCGGAATCGACGGCCCGAAAATTTTCAGCTATGTTTGTATAGAAAAGGTTGCGTCCTTTGGCGGAGGAAGATGGAACAAACGGGTTTTGCCATGCATTTTCATCCTTCTAATTGTGTTACTCTCTCGCTGTATAATTTAAAAGTTGAGTCTTGGATTCCTCTCCCTGGGCCACCATCCTCATATTTTATTGGGGTCCAAGGGGTCTCTTTTAGCATTTCTTTAAAATTTTATTTTAATGATTAATTTATACCCTATGCTTAATTTCGACTAATTGACATTCTCATCAATAACCTTAAAAAAGTAATGATATCAGTACAAAAACCCTTAACGGGTTAAAAGTTGTGACGCAGCACTTTCTTTTGGCTTTATGAATTTTAAATATGGGTCTTAAAAGCAATGATATCAAATTTAAGTGACGCTATGTTAATAATTATTTTTTTAAATCATAATTTTCTTTTTAGTTTTATTTATATTCACAGGTGCAATTATTATCTTAATATGAAAAAATATATAAAATTTATTCGCTGATGCTTTTTTATTCACATCTCTCATGAATTCAAAATATGGGTTTTAAAAGAAATGATATCAAAATTTGAGTGACACCTTGGCGTTAATTTAATAGGACTCTTTTAAAATTCAATTTAAATTATTTTTGGTTTGTCTTCTAAAGTATATTTACACATACAAACAATACTTTTAATTTTTCAATACACTTTTAAATAGATTACTTTCACTGAGCCTATATTATGTATTGAAATGTATTTATTTCAATAAATTGATTTATCTTCTGTGCCACGCTATCCAAAATCATAAGTAAAATTTATGTAAATGATTATTTTGCGTCATAGTATCCAAACAAAGGGAAATGTATTCAAGTGGATAATATGACGCAAAATAATCATTTACATAAATTTTACTTATGATTTTGGATAGCGTGGCACAGAAGATAAATCAATTTATTGAAATAAATACATTTCAATACATAATATAGGCTCAGTGAAAGTAATCTATTTAAAAGTGTATTGAAAAATTAAAAGTATTGTTTGTATGTGTAAATATACTTTAGAAGACAAACCAAAAATAATTTAAATTGAATTTTAAAAGAGTCCTATTAAATTAACGCCAAGGTGTCACTCAAATTTTGATATCATTTCTTTTAAAACCCATATTTTGAATTCATGAGAGATGTGAATAAAAAAGCATCAGCGAATAAATTTTATATATTTTTTCATATTAAGATAATAATTGCACCTGTGAATATAAATAAAACTAAAAAGAAAATTATGATTTAAAAAAATAATTATTAACATAGCGTCACTTAAATTTGATATCATTGCTTTTAAGACCCATATTTAAAATTCATAAAGCCAAAAGAAAGTGCTGCGTCACAACTTTTAACCCGTTAAGGGTTTTTGTACTGATATATATATACAGTCGGACCTCGATATCTCGAATCTCCTTATCTCGAAAAAAGAAGTTTCCCCTGCATTTTTATCGATATTCTTACGTATTTTCCATAGTTATCTTGAAATATATTTTTCAAAACCCTTGATATATCGAAATTTTTTCCACAGAAATTAATTTTATTTTTTGCCTTTGACTATTATTTGCTGCAGAAACAGTTTGATCTAGATGCCCGTTTCACATTTTTTTATCCCTTTGTTGATACAAAGACTTAAAGGATGAGAATGGAAGGTTTTATAAACTGCAACTAACAAAACTACACTGGAAAGTACGCTCAAAGGAGCAATAGCAATCCAGTCAACCAGTCGCTTGCTGCATTGCATCCACCAAAAATATCACTGGTAAATTTTTGCTGCCAAACACGACTTCAAAATTAAAACCATTCGACCTGGGGATAATCCATAGCTTCAAAGTTGGTTATCGAGCGCAAATTGTGAGAAGACTCCTGGATAACATCGGTGAAGGTAAATCTTCTAACACACCTAAATCAACATCTTACAGTCAATGCGAATGGTTGACTATCCATGGAGAAATGTTACAGAAACAACGATAAGAAATTGTTTCATCAAAGCAGGATTTTTAGAAAATGTAAATTCCAGTGAAACAGAGGAAGTTGATTCCATTAAGCAAGCAACTGAAGAGAGAGAACTGAATCTAGAACACTGGGAATCAATACAAAAGGCATATCACACTGAAATTTCATTCGAAGAATTTTTGAATGTAGACAAGGAGCTTGAAGTGTGCGGCACGATGACAGATGAAGAGATTGTTTCAAGCATTAATGCAGAAGTTTCTGATGAAGAAATCGAAGAACTACTCGATCAACAAGCGCACGAAAAAATTACCGTACAGGAAGCCGAGAAGGCAGTTGACCTGCTGCAGAGATTTCTCGAAACAAACAATAATATTCGAACAGAAGCGTTTGGTGCCATTGCTAAGTTACAGAAAACTGTGCAATTGCAAAAAGATTCTGTGAGACGACAGACTTCAATTAAAGATTTTTTCTTCAGAAAAAACTAAATGTATTTCTTGATGAAGAATTGGATATTTTATTTAATCAAAACAAGTATGTGTATAACACAATTTTGAAATTATATTAAAACGTTGAAAATAGTAATTTTTTTAATTATTAGTAGATTGTACATATAGTTTTTAATGAATCTTATTTTTTACAGCAAAACACAGTTTCTAAGATTTAGATTTTTAATTTTGTCAAAACCTTGATAACTCGAAACCTCTATATCTCGAATTTTTTACTCTTCCCCAGAGATTCGAGATATCGAGGTTATACTGTATATATATATATATATATTTAATTTTACTGAAAAAAATTCTATTTTTAATTAGTTGATTTTCAGTGTCGTTGTACGTGAAAAAAAGTAAAGAGAAAAATAAAGAAAAAGTTAAATTTTCATGTGAAGTTTCTAATTTACAATAAATCTGAAGTTATGTATGATCATTGGCAATTTGACTACTGTGAAAATATCAAATATATATACAAAATAATAAATTATTTATAAAAAAAATTTCAGATATTTATTAAAATATCAGATAATTTTGAAAATATTATATTTACTAACTCTGTCATAATCTAAGAATTCTAAAGTGTGTAATTTTAAACTGTGCAGGGTTGAAAGTGTGTACTGTAGTATTATTTTAATATTATATGGTCAAATATATATTAAAGAAAATAAAATACTATCCATAAGGCATACATCTTGGTGCTAATTCTTAAAGTACCTAATAAGACTAAACCATAATTAATTTTCTAGGGGCGGGGAATTTTTTAAATATGTTAACCAGACAAGGACTTGTTTCACTAGTTTGCAAGATGCAACATGTAGTCGAAATTTGTTATGATAAAATTTATGTGACAGTACAAAAATCATTACTATAATGCATTTTTGTGGAAATATTTTAATGCATTTTTTTAGTTTAAAATTAGAAAATGTATACAAAAGAAGAAATTTTAGGGTAGGACAGAACTGGGTGCTGCGTTTGCGTTGCAGCAATTGGGAGAAACACAAAATATGGCCAACAAATAAAAAAATATACATTTTTGGTACATTTTCTGTAATCAGCAAATTTTTGACTGTGCTAAAATTAACTCCCCCAATGAGAAAATCATTTCGTTAGCAAGGAATAACTTAGTATAATTTCCCATCCTGTATTTTTCTTTTCAAGTGAGTTTGTTTTATACCAAATGTCAAGAATCAGAGTCCGCTAGTTTTTTATAAATGTATCATAATTTATCAGTAGTGCTTTTTGGTATATGCTTGTAATTGTATTCTATAATATGCAGTGCTGTAGTTAGGTGGGAACGCGTCGGAACGCCGTTCCCAGAAATATTTGGTTTGTTACTGTAAAAAAAAAAACACGTACAAGCACAAGCCTTTTTTTTCTCTAGACTGTGAAAACTATACCCATTTCAATGTCTAAATGCAAAAGAGCATTCATCTGCATGAATAACACCATAACCGATGCGAAAAATTCACTTCTTATCTAATCTATGAAAAGGTGAGTTCCCAGAAATATTTTTTTCTAACTACAGCGCTGATAATATGAATGCTAATCTTAACATAAACGTCTATGTCTATAAATTTATCTATTTATTTATTTTTGTTTACAGAAGAACAAAAAAAAATCTTACACCATGTCAGTTATAAAACTTTCTCTGCTGAATTTACACTTGATTTGATTCTGTTTTGGAAGAAGAAAATTTTCAATGGGGGTGGAATTATTTATTTTTGTTTACAGAAGAACATAAATGGAACTAACCATGTGAGTTACAAAGCTTTGTTTGTTGAATTTTCAGTTGATTTCTATCTGTTTTTGAAAATATTTTTCAATGGTGAGCATGTGTTAACCAGAAATTTAATATTTGTGAAATGTCACATTAAGTTTGTATTTCCTGCTATGAGAGTGTAGGATTATTTTTAAATCAGATCGATCCAGGCAAAAATTGAGTCCTTCACAAAATTCCATTTCACTGACAAAATAAAAAATATGTATGAAGAATTTTGTTTCAATCACATTTTTCATATTTTGATTGTGTTTAAAATGTGTTAAAAAATTAATTAATATATCATTAATGAAAAATCATTAGTATTAGAAAGCTATCAAAAATCGGAAATAATATTAGTATACTATGTGAAAAGAAAAAAAAATAAGAACCTTTTTTTTTTTTTCATAACCATTCCATATTGTTACAGAAAGTTTGCTTTAGTTATATAATATTGTTTTCAGTGTTTAACAAAGTTTGTTATGATCTAAACTGATGTCAGGGTCCTGATTTTGTGAAATTGTAAACAGCTTTTTAAATTTGTGAAGAATTCAATCATAAATATGTGAATTTGAAATTATCGTCATATTCAGGTTCTTGTTTATGTTCTTGTGTAAAGAAGATATATGTTTTTAAAATACACATATTTTTTTTATATATGTAAAAGTGACAGTCAGATTTTACTTTTAAATGATTAAATTTGTAAAAGGTTGAATTTAGAGAGGGAAAGAAAGGTGTTTGACTTTTGTGATCTTTTGTTTTGGCTTTTTGTTTGTGACCTTACACAAAAGTTTTGTGAAAGGTCTATTTTTAAGACAAAAATTTTTGTGAAGGGTCCTGTTTTAAGGTGAATAGTTTTGTGAAGGGTCCTGCTTTGAAATAAAAAATTTGGTGAAGGTTCCTGCTTTGAAATGAAAAATATTGTGAAGGGTCCTTTAAAGAACCCAATTTCTTCCTAAACAGATCCCTGGATGTATACTATATTTTCTTGCATGTTTATGACAAAAGTGCACAAAATAAAAAAGACAAACCATCAACTTGTTCTTCCATTTTTTGAGTTAAGGTTGAATGATTTACTTTGCTGATAATATCTGATGTTTGATGAAATTAAGCATGTATTTCTCTATGCATCATTAATTATTTAAGTGCCATTCATCTTTTGAGACTAGCTTGTGATAACATATAATCAAAGCTTCTAAAGTCCTTAATCAAATTCCAGATTCCTTGGAAAATTGAGTAGTTTTTAGTGATAAAGGATTATATATTATCAATCAGATCAAAGGATTATATATCATTTGAAAAGATATTGGAGAAAAAATATTTGATACCAAAAACTTACAAATGCAAATTTCTAAAAAAAGGGGGGGAGGTTAACAGTTGAAATTAAAATTTAATCCATATAAAGAGCGTCTTTAATACATTATATTGAGCATTGCAAGTATTTCTAAAATTATCATTTTTTTTTCCAAACTTGCTTGTGAAAATTTCAAAATATATTTTTTGCAGCACAGTAGCTCTAATCCACAAACCTCTATGATATATTCAAGGTCAACATAAAGGTTGCAAATTAATTCAAGAGTGTTCCACTTTGCATTTGTGCTATCATCTTGTATGTTAAATAATATAAACAAACCACTTTTAGGTAGCTTTCAATAATAAAGTAAAAAGCTACCTATTGCAAATCCAGAATGTTTTCACCAGTCATAGCCCCCAGACCTCAAAATCACCCTCTGTTCAAATGTTGATTTATATATATATATATTTATATATATATCTGATCTATGTCATACAATAGCACTTGTATTTCTAAACCGATTTGGATAAAACTAAGTGTGTATATTAAGCTCGCCAATATCTCAACCGAGTTCATTGGCCAGCTTAGTCCACCATATTGTTTCAAAATGACGGTGACAAAAAAATTAAAAATATATATATAGAAAAGCAATAAGAAATTCAAATTTATTTGTTGTTTATGTGTTAGGCCTTAATATAAGTATTCCGGAACATTTTTTGTCTTGCCTCTATCTTAAAAAATGACTGGGATATAGCAGTTTGAATTTCTAGGGTGGCTGACATTTTGTAACAAGACAGCAGATTACAAAAAATCATGGATTAATTTATGAGTTTTAGTAAACGTTCTTTCTCACAAATTATTATCTTTCAGTGTTGTAATCATTTTCCCAATCATACGCATAAAACTATATTCATATCTGTTATCATCAGATTTTGGCCAAGAAGGACAATTTTTTGGTGAAATATCACAAAATCTGGCGACTAAAATAAGCCTCCATAAATAAAGCCAATTTCGCTATAGCTCAATAATTTTCCAAATTTCTTATTCAAATTCAGTATTAATGAATCTTCTGTAACCGGGTTCTTTGCATTTTAGCTTGCTGCTTTCAAGTAACATTAGCTAAAAATTTAAAAAGAACACATAGTAAAGCTACCTATTCCTCCCGGACAGACCAGAAGGTCTTTTTGTATATGAAATCAATGACCATCTCCCTGGCTGGTATTGATTGTGTAGTCAAATCAATACAATGGCTTCCAGTTCACATGTGGTTTGGTACCTCCCTCATCCTTCCTAGCATCCACATAGGTATTTATTGCTCAACAATCCCTAGTTTTTCACTTCTGTTTTTCAAAGATACTGGTAGAGTTTGACTTAAATATATTAAGCTGAAATGCGATTGTTGTATACTTCTTTTAACTGCTAAAAGGCTTAAATAAAAACTTTATAAATAGTAAAATAAGTTTTCTTAGACAAGTAACATGTCTCAGCTCCCTCAGAGCCATTATCAAAACAAATAAGAATATTCTACAATTTGCATGATCTAAGAAGCTATTATTTGAAACGCCATCATGCATACATTTCTTTGTGTGTCAAATAATAACTTCATAGGCCGTGCAATTGTGGAATATTCTTATTTGTTTTGATAATGGCATCAAAGAGCCAAAACATGTCAACAATCTAATAAAACTTATTTTACTGTTTATAAAGTTTTTATTTTATGCCTTTTAGTCATTAAAAGAAGTATATTATTGCAAGGTGTAATAATATAGTGATTATATTATTACAAGTTGTAATAATATAGTGATTATTCTATTAGTAATGAATATTATAAAAATTTATTATATTTTTATATGATTGTGGTATTTAAAGATAAATATTTATTACCTACAGCAATTTTTTCAAATAAAGTGTATAATATCTGAATAGAATATTTTATCAGAAATTTTTTTCTCTGTAATACATTTACAATAATACGCATTAAATGTTTTAAATCTGTATTCATCAATGCAAAACTTGAGCATGTTTTGATGTGCTGCAAATAGTCTACGTTTGGTTCTGTCTGTGTCAGTCTCATGTGCAGGTCCTATCAGCAAGATACGCAGGATCTTTAGGTCTGTTTACATGTATAAATCTTGGCAAATCAATATCTAAGCTTGCTTTTATTTTTGGACTTGTTTCCATTGCAATATTTGAAGCTTTTAAATTCCATAAGTGGTTCCTGATTAGTTATGTTATTTTTCTAAATATTTGCTAACAGTTCAGCCAGTACATATATCTCTTCTTTTGACATATTTTGAAAAGGATTCCCATGGAGATATGGCACTAAGATTTTGAATGGCTTCAAATCTGCTTCTTAATTCAGAAATGATTTTGACCATCACTTAGCTGATCATTAATATAAATTCCTCTGCATCAGTGTAATAGTCTTTAAAATAGTTTTTAAAAACTCTTCTTTTTTGTCTTTCCTATTTTCCTTAATTTTGCATGAATACCAATTACTGGTCATTGAAGAGTCCATTTATGCCCTCTGTACACCAGAAACAGGTCAATTGTCTTGCCCCTCTATGCATGTCAATGTTCGGATGCCGTGGGAAAGCAAGAGCCATTGAGGTAGCTCGACATGTGGCTTAGGAACTGTCTCCCCTTATGGGGTTTTGCGAATGAAGTCGTCGGGTGTCCCTTGGCAGTTCATCAAGTGTCTGTCCAATGCGGAAATTTCCCCAGAGTGGGGTCACTGTCGTAACGACCTGTGTCGTCGACACTTGGTAAATTGGCTTGGTGGTCCGCAGTGGGGAGCGGCCCCAGGCCGATCGCAGCGCTGAGGTGAGACAAAGCTTCTGGTGCGATATAAATCCTTTAGTGACTTGGGTGCGATGGTCGTAACGCGAGCCGGCGACCCCCAAGGTGCCTGGTGGTGCAAGCTCATTTTATATCATTCTTTTGAGATAGTTTGTTCACTAAATCCATGTTTGTCAGCACTTATTCCAGAAGCATGTCATCACAATGAATTCAAACTTCAAGAGTAGAGAAAATGTTTCCATCTTTGGTTGAAGTATTGGCTAATGGGTTAGTTTTTAACACATTTAGTAATTTTATGACATTTCCAATATGTTTATAAATTGCTGTTACAGCTTCACAATTTGCTGATGAAAGTGTACCATTTTTTGCAATTACAGAAAAGGTGGTTTCAGAATTCCCCATCTTCTAAGACAATGAAACATTTCCAAAGACAATTTAAGATATTCAATTAAGTTTCTGTTCTTATAAGATGGTGGTAGCATTTACTGAATATTGGTAATGCATTAATTCAAAAGCCTGTATGTTCAAATAAATAAATGAAAAAAATGGAATTTCCACTTGAACCTGACAAAGGTACGCATTTGTCCAGCAGACTAACAATACAGTAATAGTTTAAGTAATCAAATCTGAAAGAAGTGCCAAATTTGCAGTTTTAAATATGTAATAGCCCAAAATAATCACAATTCACAACTAGAAAAATTTGTCTTCAAATTTAAGAGTTAAGTAACACAGTTGGTTAAAAACATATAATCTGAAAAACCTGGTATTAGAGAAATGTCGGTGAGATAAATGAAGACAGGGATGGTGTAACAGCTGGCTTGCTTTTTGCTAAATAAACTTTCTTTTTTTCTGTTTGACTTGAGAAAAATAAATTTTAATGAATTATGCAAATTAAATATATTCACATGATCAACTTTACTTTAGGTTTGTTTTTATGTTTATGCTATTCCTCATTTCCACACCTCCAAAATCCAGTGCTAGGGTTGTCTAATTTATTTCATGCAAAAATGGAAGATTTTTATTTGAAAAATGTATGGGAAAGGTTTAAGCATAAACCTTACAATAACCCAGAAAAACATACAATCTGGCAACCCTATCCAATGCTCAGGGCACTTTCTCTGTTTGATCCCCCTCCACACCTTCTTTTCATAGTTTTGTCACTGCATTTGGTGATGAAAAAGATGGGAATTCTGCACATTTAAAATTTTGAAATGTCAATGTTAAATTTATTATTGACCATTGGATTTGTATGACACTTTCACCCTGCAGTTTTTGAGATTATTTGGTGTTACCTTTGTTCATTTATTTTCAATTAACTGCAATTTTTTAATCAAGCAGTGTGTTTTAATTTATTGTGAGTATACTATATCAAAAGCCTGTATAAAAATCTTTTGTATGATACCTCATTCCTAGTTATGCGTTTTGTATGAGCATAGAAAAAAGGATGTTGACATCAGAAAAAAATATAGGTAATTAAAGTTGTGAAACAAACAGCAACATGCATACTTTATTAAGCATTACTTAAAACTACTTGGTAGAATGAAGTGATATTTGGGATTTGCATGCATTAAGTTTCTAGAAATAGATTTCTCCTTAATTTTTATAGATTACAATATATATTTTTTGTCGAATATAAGTTTCACAATTTGTATATTATTAAACTAATTTTAGAAAAAAAAATATGTATATACCTATAAAAATAGAGAATGATTTTTAGAAAGAATATATTTATTTTTGTTTATTTTATATATTTCTCTAAATGCAATGTTAAAATGTCAGAAAAGTATAATTGCATATTTCAAAGTGTAGTTTCGTACTTCAACTGAGCACAGAATTCCTAAGATAGAAGTGTAAGAGCAAGCTATTATAGAAAGGATTTAAAGAAATTAATGTTTTGGGTCACTCTAATATATGAGCTAAACCTTTTCTTTACAGATTTTATGCCCTTCAGCCGAAAAATCAATTTCAGGCAGGGATGTACTGGTTTTCACCATTGAAAAAACTGGTTTTAATCGTACTATGTGGTCAAAACTTGGAAGAGAAATCAAGATTTATTTTGTTAAATAGTTTAAATAATTTGATTACATATCTGATTTTTTTTTAATAAAAAGTAAAAGAAAATAAATCACACTAAGCAGACTTATAAAATGGAATTCAAAGCAGAAATCAAAAGTGGTTGCATCCAACAAGTTTTATGGTATTTTTCAAGCTTAATAGATATTGTAATTTATTCTGGATCAAACCAAATTTGGAAATCCACAGATGAAGAGCTTGCACAACAGTTCATGAAATGCATAATAAAATTCACAAACTTCAAATGTATATTTTCAGTGTTTTTCATTGCTGTCCACGAAATTTCAGGTCGTAATCATCAGTTACACGTTTACAAAAATAAGATTTAGGAAATGGTGATGTTTCTGTTTGTAAAGCCATACAGTTTTCCGACTAAGCTTTTTTGTATTGTAGAGATAACTTCAGAATGAACTTAATTTAAAAGATCATCTGCAATTTTAGCATGACTTGGTCAGATATGTAATCAAATTATTTAAACTAGTTAACAAAATAAATCTTGGTTTCTCTTCCCAGTTTTGACCACATAGTACGATTAAAACCAGTTTTTTCCATGGTTAAAACCAGTACATCCTTTCCTGCTACTGGCCGTAATTTAGTAATTATGCTTTTGAAACTTTCAATTTTAGCAACATTAAATAGTCAAAAAAAAAAAATTGCAATTTTTATATCTGATGAGTTGTTTGTTTATTTCTTAGTTTTACCAGAAATTTTTCTATTTCCACACGCTTAACTTGGATAATGGATGTTCCAATGAAATTTCAATGGTGTTTTCTAATATCAACACAATTTTGATCAGGATTTTTTAAACAAGCATGCTTTGCATATGTAATATGAAAATCCTAATATGCTCTTTAGTTAAATGGACATTTTTGTATTTTTAAAGAAACCTTATAATTTTGGTTTATACATTTCTGACTCATGAATTTTTAGCAACTTCTTCGTAAAACTCCCATATTCGATTTTACACCTTCCTCCTTTGTTGATATTCATAACTTAAAATAAATAATAAACTTATTAACAAAATACTTGAGAAGAAGTGTGAAAGCCAATTATTTCGTTGGTGCAATTTAAGAACCAGTAAAATCAAAACAAAGTTGCAGTCGAATTTGTATTAAATATTCTGGTTCAGATTTTACAATTACTCTTATAGTTATGACAAAATAACTGAACACTCTAGTTAACCCGAGAGTAGTCGCGCTTTTTTTAGAACACTAGTAGTCGTGCTCGGTTCATTTGCCGCCGTTACCTGTAGCCCGAAAACAGAGGGGAAAGCAGACAGCGTTACCATATGATCAAAAACGGAGAACTTAGGGGAAAAATACTGATTGAATTTGAAGAGATACATTTTACAAAAACTATTATTTAAGAATATATTCTGATATGTTTAAGAATATATTAAAGAACTATAATTTAAAAATTTTATTTAAGAATATATTCAGTTCAAATTTAAATAAATGTATTTTTTTTTATTTATTTTACAAAATATACAGGAGTCGACGCAGGTTTTTTTCCTTGGGTCCCATTTTGTGAAATGTATCATATTTTTGCGAAATTTATTACATATTTTGTGAAAAAAAAAAACATTTTGTTATGAAAGAAAAAATCCAGCTACTCAAATTCAAACCAAGCATTTAATAATTTCGTTCCTTCTGCTAAAGTCCTCGTTTCTGGTGAACTTGTTTTATTGTAAATGACACATTTTAAAACCTAACAAAATAAAAATAATTAATGGAGAGAATGTTTTTATGGAGTGGAATTTTGTGAAGGTTCTTATTTTATCAAGAGGAATTTTGTGAAGGGTTATATTTTATCAAGAAAAGTTATTGTGAAGGTAAATATCTTATAAAAAGGAATTTTGTGAAGGAGGCTGTTTTATTAATTTGATTTTTGTGAAGGGGACCTAAATAGGTCCCAAATATTTCCTGTATTGACCCCTGATATATTAAAACAATAAAAATGTTAAATAATTTGATTGATGTTATGAAGACACAATGAATTGCTAATTAGAATAAATTTTCAATTATTAATTTGAAATCGTGTTAGGGATAAATTATTTTTAAAGTCAGAACCACAGTCTGGTGATTTTTGACAGTGTACTGGAACTAGGAGCCAATTGAACTTGAAAAGAGACAGATTACATTATTCATTTTAATTTAATTTAAATGAATAAATTTAATTAATTTAATTTAATTTAATTTAAATAATCGTTCAATTGTGTATTTCAGGACATGTTATTTATAACCAGGGGTCAAAGGCAAAATTTGGGACCTATTTATTTTTCATTCACAAATATCTATGTAATAAAACAAACCCCTTCACGAAATTCCTCTTAACAAAACAGGATCCTTCACAAAATTCATCTTCATAAAACAGGCCTTTCATAAAATTCCATGTAATAAGACAGATATTCTTCACAAAATTTGTCTTAATAAAACAGGCCTCTTTACAAAATTTATTTAATTAACACAGAACTGACTCTTCATAAAATTAATAAAAAGACCCTTCACAAAATTCCTCTTAAAAAAAGTCTTAATAAAACAGGACCCTTCACAAAATTCCTCTTAATAAAGCTGGCCTTTTATAAAATTCCATCTAATAAGACAGATTCCTTCACAAAGTACTTCACGAAATCCCTCTTAATAAAACAGGCCTCTTTACAAAATTTGTTTAATTAACACAGGATCCTTCATAAAATTAATAAAACAAGATCCTTCACAAAATTCCTGTTAAAACAGGTCCCTTCGCAAAATTCTTCTTACTAAAGCAGAGTCCTTCACAAAATTCCTGTCAAAAACGGTCCCTTTGCAAAATTCCTCTTACTACAAAATTCCTCATAATAAAACATCACTCCTTCCCAAAAACTCTGTTGTTAACACAAAACCTTTCATAAAATTAAGAAAACAGGCTCCTTCGCAAAAATCCTCCTTATAAAATAGGTCCCTTTTTCAGAAATCATCTTAATAAAAGAGCCCCTGACCTTCACAAAATTTCTTTTATTAACACAAGCACCTTCATAAAATTCCATTCCATAAAAACATACTCTTCATTAATTTATTTTATTTTGTTAAGTTTGTAAATATGTAATTTGCAAATTAAACAAGATCACCAGAAAGGAAAACTATACCAGAAGGATTTAAATAACTTATTAATAAATTATTGGTTAAAATTTGAGTAACTGGATTTCATCTTTTGTTACAAAATGTTATTTGTAACAAAAATATAATAAATTTCACAAAATAAATTTTTATTTTTCACAAAATGGGTCCCAAGAAAAAAACCTCTGCATCGACTAAGTGATATCAAAATCCTATTTTATTACTTTTTCTTACAATATATCTATATAAAAATAATAAAAACTAAGATAAAACTGCTTACTCTGAAATTATTAATATAAAGGCAACAGTTTTTTTGTGTATGTATGTGGTGGGGGGGGGGCAGTATTAGCGATTTTATGCTTAAACGCCCTTTTTGAAATGAAAATTTATGAAGAACCATTTATTACTTATTTCAGGATGGAGGCAGGGCTCTTGAGCCACACCTCCTTTTAGAAGCTTCTTATCTATGAAGTAAATAATAATCGTATATATGAAGTAAACAAGAACGAAAAATCATGCGTCAAGCATAGATTATGTAACACTTTCCAACGCTTCCAAAATAATTTTACGAATCATACTCTTTAATAAGCTAAAAGATAACATCTAAGTAATCCGAATACTTTTATTCAGCCCTGTATAGGATCTATAGATTTGTATATATACTACATAGGATGCTAAATTTTAGTTCAGTTAGGAAACATGTAGCACAGTTTAAAATTCTCCGTCTGGAGTTAAATAATACGGAAATGTGTTCCCGAACTTTTGTGCTTCCCTGTATAGGATCTACAGAATTTATACACACCACGTAATATACAAAAAGCGATTTAAAATTAAAATCGCATTCAGTAACTTAAAACACACTTCCAGGAATTATTGTTAACATACAGTAGAGAATTCTTTTGTGTGTCCCTGTAAATGAACGATGACTGCTATACACACAATATTCTGTAGTAAGTCTCTTGTAATGAACCTTATATAAATTTCAATGCGTTTAAAATAGTGAAACATTATTTAAATAAACCGCAGACGATTTTTCTCCATAGACGTAATGTAACGGAATTCTTTTGACTGTCCCTGTAAAGTAAGTATAAGTGCTATGCACACCCTATTCCATATTAAGCTTCTTCTAATTCACCTTAGTGATATATATAAATTTCAATGCGTTTAAAATAGTGAAACATTATTTAAATAAACCGCAAATGATTTTTCCCTATAGACCGCAATGTAACGGAATTCTTTTGAGTGTCCCTGTAAAAAAACTATAAGTGCTACACACTTCCGTTGAAATATGGAACATGCTATAGATAACGATTATAACATATAAAAATTGCAGGGCAATCCGAGCATATTTACGGGAGTTAGAGCACGGACAGACGGCAGACGGCCAGACAAACCGAAGTCATAAACACTTTTCAACTAGGTTGGAAAGTGTTAATAATAATCGTATATATGAAGTAAATAATAATAAACAACAATTTATTCAAAGAAAGATAAAAAAAATGGAAGCGGAAACTAGAATTAAACCCTTCCCAGAAACTTTCCTGCCGAGAAATTCGGGGAAACGGGAATGAAGAACTGGGAGGAGAAAAAAGTACGTGAACCTCAGTGGTCGCGCCACGGTCTTCTAGACCGATTTCAACATTAGAATGCAATAAAATCCTGACAAAAAGCTGGAATGCATTGCAACTTTAGTACATAAAATAACCAACGGTCAAGGTCAGTTATACTGCATTTCATTATTGTAGCTTTAAGGGGAAATGAGACAAAGAAAGTTAGCGATTTTTGGCGGGGAAAAGACTAACGTGCGACTGCTGCCAGGTTAAATATTCAATATTAACGAATTTCAAATTTATGAATTTTAATTTATTATTGTTAATGTTTTATCTGAAATATATTTTATATAACATTAATATCCGAACAAATACAGTAGACTCTCTTAAATCTGCCCCCCTAAAATCCACAAATTGTTTCTGATATAATAAACAATGAAACTTTCAGTTAAGACATGGGGAAAAATGCAAGTTTTTAAAATTATTATATCATTCCATGCACATTGTAAAATGTAATTCCGTTAATATGGCTGAACACATGTTTTCTCATCAAGAAAGTATAATTATTAGCAATATTTCTGAAAACATTCAAGACAGTACTGTTCTCAGTAGGGGTCGCGATCTTTTTACCAAATACGTTTCTGTGTTAATCAAGCATTTTTGTATATTAAGTTTGGCTAAGCATGAAATAAAACCTTTTTATTTTATGATTTTTATGTACATTATTAGTGTACCTTTATGAGGCAAGTTTCATTGGATAATTTAAAAAATATATCTCATCATTATTATGCCTATTTAGTTATGCATTATTGTTTATTGACCTGTACCTTTAAAATTTTAATCATGTTTTAAATTTTCTTAATTTTTATTACTTTCATTATTTTACTTAATTATTTTAATATTTTACTTTATTGTAAGTATTCATTATAATTTGCAGTGCATTATTACATTCAAATTACTGTTTAATAAATGTAAACAAAATAGGGACCAGAAATCTAGAAAATTCTAAAATCTGCACTACATCTGGTTTCAAGCTATAGAGATGTGAAGAAGTCTAGTGTACAGGGTGGTTATAATATAAGTATCTCTATTTAGAGCTGTCTGTAGCTTGAAGGAATAACCGGAATGAAACCAAAATCGGTACACTTACTATTCGAGAAGGGGGAAGAAGATTGGAAAAATAAAAACAATTAATTGCAATAATCGCCGACAGATGGCGCTTTTGAGTGTGAAATGTAATGTGTAATATTGTGTACCTTGGACGTGTCGCAAACCTCAATGACTTTGCCGCATATCACAACATATGCGAAACATCACTCCTGTTGCGTTACATTCCGCAATTGAGCACGTCGTGCGCCGCCTAGAGTGTGTCCTCCAAAACAATGGCCATGTGGAACCTGAACATAAACGGAACCACCATGCGAAAGCGTAATCACATCCACTGTGATATTCTCCAATAAATTTGGTATGCCATCCGGCTTTACGCCTTAATTCTTTGTTCTTGTATCACACATTACATTTCACACTCAATAGCGCCATCTGTCGGGGATTATTGCAATTATATTTTTTATTATTCCATTCTTCTTCCCCCTTCTTTAACAGTAAGTGTACTGATTTTGGTTTCATTCGGGTTATTCCTTCAAGCTACAGACAGCTCCAAATAGAGATACTTATATTATAACCACCCGGTATATAGTTTCAGTACCTTATCTTACTTAAAATTATTTAATAGCGTTTTGTCCAGTTTTAGATTTTAGATGGTTAAAACCAGTTTTGACCAATCAAAACTACAACCCTGATTTCAAGGGACAGTGTTGGGACAATTTCACCAATATCGCAAAGTAAAAAGTTCTTAATGAAAAAAATCTTGTGTGGATAAATATACTAAAAATATCAACGTTTGACACACAATAACATCGTGTAATATACAGACGCACGTTTCATGAGTATCCTGGACTCATTTCCTCAGTGTAAATAAACTTAAACCCTATTGTATCCCCCCAAAGACATGAAAATGAATCTAAAAACCCAAATGAAAAACAACAACACACCGAGAAACTCCTCCAATCTGATTAAGTCGGTTGGTTGGTTGTAGAGGATTCACTATGACAAAGTAACTCAACCCAGAAAGGTGAGATGTACGGTACACTTGAAAAATCATTAACCAGGGAGTTACCAAATTTATGAATATAAACTGCCTCAAAGAAGTCTAAATCTAATGGAGTGTTACATTTCTTAATAATAGTGGCTGAGTCGAAGTTAAAATTATGTCCCTCACTCCAACAGTGACAGGCAATAGAGGACTTTTGTAATTCTTTTTTCTTAATGTAATTTCTGTGTTCATTGAGTCTGAAACGGAGTTGTCGTTTAGTCTGTCCTATATAGGACAAACCACATTGACATTGGATATTGTAAATGCCCCAAAAGTTATGATGTGAAATTTTATCCTTTAACTGTGAAAAATTTAGTTTATTAACTGGCTTAAAAACAACCTTAAAATCATATTGCCTTAAAATATTAGCTATTTTATAGCTAATACTATTGTGAAATGGTAAAATAATGAGGTTAGAAAAAGATTCTGGGACATCAGAAGGAACAAGATTACTATTTTTATTTAGACAACGAAAAATTAAACGGTTGATATAAGTCAAACTAAAACCACGATTAATAGCAACAGATCTAATATAATTCAATTCTGTACCAAGGGAAACATTATCAGAACAAATGGAAATTGCTCTATTAATAAAGAAATGAAAAGCCGAGGCTTTCTGAGAAGGGGGGTGACACGAATTAAAATGAGGGGGGAGTGAGACTGCAAAAGGTTTCCGGTATACACAGGTATCAAATGTATTAGGCTGACGTGTGACTAACACATCAAGAAAGGACAATTTATTTTCAACTTCAACTTCATATGTAAACTGAATAACAGGATCTATTGAGTTTAGAATATTTAAGACGTTATCAATGGATGAAATAGACAGGTCCAAGAGTGCAAAAGAATCATCAACATATCTGCAATAAAATGGAAAATTTATAAAATTAAATAATTTATCCTCAAAATAATGCATATACAAATCTGCTAGGAAAGGACTTAAAGGATTACCCATCGCTAAACCATCTGACATAGAATAAAATTGATTTAAAAACTGGAATGCATTTTGCGTTAAACAAATACTGAATAACTCAATAATGTGGTTTATCTCATAATCTGGGTAATGGAATTCTTTTAATCTTAAAGTGAGACATTGAAGTGCCCCTTGGACAGGAACATGGGTAAACAGTGAAATAACATCAAAGGACACCATGCGTAATGAGGGGGAGGGGGGGAAGTTCCTAATACGGTTCACAAAAGCACTTGAATTATGAATAGTATATAAATTGGAAACTGAAAGAAAAGAAAACCGTTTAACCAAATATTTAGCGAGTGGGTAAGAAGCAGTACCAATATTTGATACAATAGGACGGAGGGGGACACCAATTTTGTGTACTTTTGGAAGAGCATAAAAACGTTCGTTGGTTAAAAAACTGTCAAATTTACTCCCTCATTCTCCTACACCCCCTTCGGGGCTTCCAATGGTTAATAATAATGCTATTGTTAACCTTTCCTCTCACCAATTGACACCATCACAAGAGGAAGCACTTAAGCTTAATTATAATTTTTCTTTTGTTAAACGCCCGGATTTACCTAACCTTATTGCTCCAGTAGAGAGAAGCTTTAAATTTAGCAAACTATCTGTTTCTCAAAAGGATTCTATTAGAGTTCTGATTAAAAATACTATTGAGCATAACGCAGTGAATTTTACACCGAATGTTAACAAGGATCTCAGTAATGCATTACTTACAATAAAGTCCAACGAAGACATTGTTATTTCTAAAGCGGATAAAGGGGGTCAAATAGTGTTGCAGGATAAATCAGATTATTTTAATAAAGTACACGATCTCTTACAATCTGGTCCATATGTTAAATTACACCGGGATCCATCTAACAGTTATCTTCTGAGTACTAGAAAACTCATTAAAACTTCTCCATGTATTGATGAAAATACTATAAATTCTTTAACTCCTTCCATAGCTAACTGCAGTCGTTTTTATGCTCTTCCAAAAGTACACAAAATTGGTGTCCCCCTCCGTCCTATTGTATCAAATATTGGTACTGCTTCTTACCCACTCGCTAAATATTTGGTTAAACGGTTTTCTTTTCTTTCAGTTTCCAATTTATATACTATTCATAATTCAAGTGCTTTTGTGAACCGTATTAGGAACTTCCCCCCCCTCCCCCTCATTACGCATGGTGTCCTTTGATGTTATTTCACTGTTTACCCATGTTCCTGTCCAAGGGGCACTTCAATGTCTCACTTTAAGATTAAAAGAATTCCATTACCCAGATTATGAGATAAACCACATTATTGAGTTATTCAGTATTTGTTTAACGCAAAATGCATTCCAGTTTTTAAATCAATTTTATTCTATGTCAGATGGTTTAGCGATGGGTAATCCTTTAAGTCCTTTCCTAGCAGATTTGTATATGCATTATTTTGAGGATAAATTATTTAATTTTATAAATTTTCCATTTTATTGCAGATATGTTGATGATTCTTTTGCACTCTTGGACCTGTCTATTTCATCCATTGATAACGTCTTAAATATTCTAAACTCAATAGATCCTGTTATTCAGTTTACATATGAAGTTGAAGTTGAAAATAAATTGTCCTTTCTTGATGTGTTAGTCACACGTCAGCCTAATACATTTGATACCTGTGTATACCGGAAACCTTTTGCAGTCTCACTCCCCCCTCATTTTAATTCGTGTCACCCCCTTTCTCAGAAAGCCTCGGCTTTTCATTTCTTTATTAATAGAGCAATTTCCATTTGTTCTGATAATGTTTCCCTTGGTACAGAATTGAATTATATTAGATCTGTTGCTATTAATCGTGGTTTTAGTTTGACTTATATCAACCGTTTAATTTTTCGTTGTCTAAATAAAAATAGTAATCTTGTTCCTTCTGATGTCCCAGAATCTTTTTCTAACCTCATTATTTTACCATTTCACAATAGTATTAGCTATAAAATAGCTAATATTTTAAGGCAATATGATTTTAAGGTTGTTTTTAAGCCAGTTAATAAACTAAATTTTTCACAGTTAAAGGATAAAATTTCACATCATAACTTTTGGGGCATTTACAATATCCAATGTCAATGTGGTTTGTCCTATATAGGACAGACTAAACGACAACTCCGTTTCAGACTCAATGAACACAGAAATTACATTAAGAAAAAAGAATTACAAAAGTCCTCTATTGCCTGTCACTGTTGGAGTGAGGGACATAATTTTAACTTCGACTCAGCCACTATTATTAAGAAATGTAACACTCCATTAGATTTAGACTTCTTTGAGGCAGTTTATATTCATAAATTTGGTAACTCCCTGGTTAATGATTTTTCAAGTGTACCGTACATCTCACCTTTCTGGGTTGAGTTACTTTGTCATAGTGAATCCTCTACAACCAACCAACCGACTTAATCAGATTGGAGGAGTTTCTCGGTGTGTTGTTGTTTTTCATTTGGGTTTTTAGATTCATTTTCATGTCTTTGGGGGGATACAATAGGGTTTAAGTTTATTTACACTGAGGAAATGAGTCCAAGATACTCATGAAACGTGCGTCTGTATATTACACGATGTTATTGTGTGTCAAACGTTGATATTTTTAGTATAAAAAGTTCTTGATCTTTACAGCCTAAATGTCAGTTATATAAGTCACTGCACAGATATTTTAGATAAATCACAGGAGAAAATCAGCTAAATTCAGTTATTTGACTGAGGAAATCTAGTTTGAGATTTAATTCTTCAGGGATCACCATGATTTTGGTGTAGAGCAGTGGTTCCCAAACGTTTGGGCTCGCGGAGCCCTTTTTGGGAAGAATTTCTAAGGCGGAGCCCCTCAACCTCACGGTACTCTATGGTTTACAAATTAATGTTTTTTATGCCTAAGGAGCAGAGAAAGATCTGCTGGATAAGAATCTGAACCAGTAGTTTCCAACATGGGGCCAAGGTTCTCCGTTTGGCCCTTTTCTTAATACAAAAATTCTGAATTCATACTAGAAATTTTGAAATTCAAATTTTCTATTATTTAACCCCTTAACAGTTTTATTTAATATTACTATTATTGCTGACAAGAAATTAAAATAAGGATGAAAAACCACTTTTTTGTATTAAAATATCTGTCTTGTATAATCGAGATATCTCCGCCAAATACAGCAAAAATTTTAGTTAAATATTTGTGGTTTCTGAAAGCTTTTAGTAACGAAGAAAACAAACTCTTCTTACCCGAGCGACGTTCGAGCAATACTGTTAAGGGTTAATGACATCCATTTTTTAAATAAAAAATATTCTTTCGTGATTTCCAGTATGAACTCGGAATTAACGATCAAAATGGTAACCCTGCCTGGTTCATGCATTACATTGAGGCTTACGTGAAACTATTGTTATTTATGCCGAAAACCACACAGAGAGAGAGAGAAAAAAAGGTAAGTTGTACAGTTTTCGTTTACAAAGAGAGACGTCTGTATAATCCCAATAGGTTACTCGTGAAAAAAAGAAAATGCGTAGGCGCAGTCGCCTATGAGTAATTATGTAACACATTTTCGCTAGTCCCGCTCATCCGTAATAGAATCATGGATTACGGATTCTCTTTCGTTCTTCTTTACGTTTCTAGTATTTCTAAATATACAACGAAAACGAATCGTCTCTGAGCTTCTTCTTTTGAACCATTTTTAAAAAAATACATTTAGAAGCAGATCATCGTTTTAGTGTTTAAGTGGGAGTGGCAAAATCTATAACCTGTGTTGTTAGGTGCAGCATTGTTCACTTTTTTTTGTTTTATTTGAAGTATTTAGCTATTAATTATAGTTTTGAAAGAAACTTTCTTTCACCATTGTTTTTGCATCAAAATAAATATACGGTTAAAAACTACACATGTTTAAATAACTGCAACTAGTAGAAAAACTTTACTAACAAAACGGGATATATGGGTGGGGTCAAATTTATATCAGGGCGGGTACTCGTTAAAGAAAAGTCTAAGCAAGGGGTGGAGCTGCGCAAAAGTTTTGATTGTTAGTGTGATGACAAATGTAAAGAACCAATATATATTTTTTTAATTGCTACAGCCTTATTTCTGATAGGAAAATGTAGCATCATAACATAAGAGTCTTAGCCAATGCCGAGACCGGTTAAAACAAAATTTTAAAGAGGGGTTGTTAAGTAACAAGATGTTAAAAAAATGCATTTTCAGCAACATACATTGCTTAAAAAATTAAGTATAATTATGTAAAACAGCATAGAAAATTTAAATAACTAATAAATGATAAAAATAAAATAAACAGATTAAAGAATTAAAGTTACAAAAAGAAAAAAGAAAACTATAAACACAGCGTATACAAATATTAAATGAATCTAATGAGGGGTTTATTAAATGATACAAGATGTTACAAAAAAGAGGCGTTTTAATCGACATTGTTTCACTATGAAAAACAGCATAGAAAATTTAAATAAACAAATAACATAAGCAGTTTAAAGAAATTAAAGTTATAAAAAAAGAAATATATATACACAATTATACACAAATGTTAAATGAATCTAATGAGGGGCTTTAAATGGTACAAGATGTTATAAAAAAAGATGTTTTATAAGTCAAACATTGTTTTACTATGAAAAACAGTATAGAAAATTTAAAAAACTAAAAATTAATACAAATAACATAAACAGCGCCTTTGCTCTTTTGATTCACGTTGTGCATTCGATTTAGAATACTATTTCTTCTAGCTTATTTTGAATCTAATTTTTAAAACACATTAATGCAGAAACATAAAATAAAGTAGTTCAAACCAAAAATATTATATAGAAAATGGATACATTTATAATGCAAATTTTTATATGATTATAAAGAATATATTATAGTATTTTTCAACCCAGTGGTAGATGTATTTATTTTTGACACACACACAAATTCCTACATATTATCGAAAATTTTTCTCTTGCAATATGCTAATTTCTTTCATGTTTTGTTTATTTTCCTGGAACACCGCGGAGCCCCTGAAAAGTATAGGCGGAGCCCCAAGGGCTCCGCGGAGCACACTTTGGGAACCTCTGGTGTAGAGTATTTTTAGCAAGTCAACAAAGCTAGTGCTCGAAGACTGTGGATTTCAACTGGAGTCAGAGGGAGAAAGTAAGTTCACCTAGAACTCTCAGAGGCTGAAGAGAAGTTGGCACCCTGTCAATGAGAAAGAGTGGTTCATCTCAAGTGTTTTACAAAAGGAGTTTCAATGAAATGTTTAGAAAGGATTTAATATCGTTCAAGGTCAAGAAACAAAACTTTATGAACTCTACTGTATGCTATTTGTCCTGACCTCAGTGGCGTATTTGGAGGACATTTTGTATAATTTTCCAATTTGATTGAAAGCCTTATAAACCTTTTTTGTTGTGCATCTCATTTTAATCAAGATATCTCTTTTGTGACATATTTTTCGATATAATAAAATCTTATTTTGATTTTATATGAAAACAGATCATTGAAATTTACACCACTCGTTCAAAACCAACATCACCCTCAGTCACAAATGCGTATACAATAATTGAATAGATATTCTAGAAAAAATGTTTGAAATCAAAGACTTAAAAATGCAAATTTCTGAAAAAGAAAAAAATAATGAGAAGATATTATTTTTATATAATCAGGGATCTATTTAGAAAAATATTGTGTCCTGCAAAAGACTTTTGACAATTTTTCACCTTAAAACAGGATTCTTCACAAAATTAATTTTTTGGCTTAAAAATAGACCTTTTGCAGAAATTTTCCGTCTTTTTTTTCTTTTTTTCTTTCTTTTTTTTTAAAAAAACCTTTGGAACACTACCAAAATTAACTTTTTTTTCAATATTTCTTTCAAAATTTCTTTCTAAAAATCTTTGCTTAGTAAAATGTGCAAAATAGTGAATTTATGTAAAAAAAAATTTCAATTTATTTTTATGATAGAACAACTTGAAAGAAAAGAAGCAGTTTCATATTACTACAAGTGTTACATTATTGAACAAAAAATTATTGTTGATTAATGTGGTAATAAATTAAAACAGAAATAATATGTCTTAAGTTTCTCTTTAAGATATGGCAGGTGGATAGAAAAATATTATATTTTTTTCCTGCCAAAACTGTATAAGATAATTATAAAGATTTTGTACTTCTCAAAAAGACCCATCAGAGCAATTGTTTGATGTTAAAATATCAGAAAGGAATCTGTAATTTCTCGTAAAAACCTCCAAAAGTATTTAGCTACTCTGGAAAAAATATCCAATACATATTTAAAGTTCACCGTAGCCAACAATTCTTTTTATTTGGCATGCTTCATTGTTAATTGTTTATACGAAAAAAATAGTAATTCTGAAATTTTACTCAGAGAATATTTTTGGAGAAAATGTGTATAAACCTCCGGATGATATTGACTCAACCTTCTACTGTGTGATTGAGGTTCTTGTCAGAGTCTGTCTATGAACTTATATAATAAATTGGCATTTTCTAGGTTTATTTTTCTCAAGAAGTTCTATTGTTTAATTCTGGAGTCATTTTTATGTTGTTAGCGTGTATTCATTGATCTGTATTTGAATGCTAAGCTATTATTTATAATGTTTTTCTTCCTCCATAAATTTGGAAATGAGTTCAGTTTTTAATAGTTGGAAAATTTATTTGAGTTCAGTTTTCTATGCAAATATTTTTATTTTCCTGCGAGAAACCTATTTGATGTTTCTGATTATTTATAAAATGTGAAATATTAACATAGTTTTATATATTGCAGATGCATAGAAATAAAGAGAAATGGTGACTTTAATATCTGTGATACCACTCAAAGTAGACAAAAGTATATTTAAAGTATGAAATATGGAACAAACTATTTCTTTACACGAGCGTTTGGGAAAAGAATCTTCTAACTTGCAACGAGGAAAAACGTTCGTTTGTGAGATATGCAGCAAAGCGTTTTCTCATAAGTCTACTTTAAATGTCCACCTTCGCTGTCATACTGGTGAGAAACCTTTTGTGTGTGAGATATGCAACATGAATTTCTCTCACAAGGGCAGTTTAAGCCAGCACCTGTTAATTCATACTGGTGAGAAACCTTTTGTGTGTGACATATGCAGGAAGAAATTCTCACAAAAGGTTTATTTGAGAAAACATCTGTTAATTCATACTGGTGAGAAACCTTTTGTGTGTGAGATATGCAACAAGAATTTCTCTCAAAAGAGAGATTTAAGCAGGCATCTGTTAACTCATACTGGTGAGAAACCTTTTCCATGTGAGATATGCAACAAGACATTCTCTCAAAAATATAAATTAACCATGCATCTATTAGAACATACTGGTGAGAAACCTTTTGTGTGTGAGATATGTAATAAGAAGTTTTCTCGTAGGGATTATTTAAACAGACATCTGTTAATTCATACTGGTGAGAAACCTTTTAAGTGTAAGGTATGCAACAAGAAATTCACTCAAAAGGGTGATTTAAACAGGCATCTATTAATTCATAGAGGTGAGAAACATTTTGTGTGTGATGTATGCAACAAGAAATTCTCTCATGAGCATCATTTAAGTGACCATCTATTAATTCACACTGGAGAGACACCTTTTGTGTGCAAGATATGCAACAAGAATTTCTCTCAAAAGAATAGTTTAAGCAGGCATTTGTTAATACATACTGGTGAGAATATTTTTGAATGTGATATATGCAACATGCATTTCTCTAAAAACAAAGATTTAAGCTGGTATCTGTTAAGTCATACTGGTAAGAAATCTTTTGTGTGTGAGTATGCAACAAAAATTTCTCGCAAAAGAAACATTTAAACAGCCATCTATTAATTCATACTGGTGTGAAACCTTTTACGTGTGAGTTAGTATACAACAATAAATTTTCTGAGAAGAGTGACCTGAGGCAGCATCTATTAATTCATACTGGTGAGAAACTTTTTTGTATAAGATATGCAATAAGAATTTCTCTAAAAAAGAAGAATTGAACAACCATATGTTAATTCATACTGCTGAGTAACCTTTTGTTTGTGAGATATGAAACAAGAAATTTTCACAAAAAGTAATCTAAAGGTTTATCATTGCTGTCATAATTTGAGATTTGCTATCAACCAACTTTGGTATATTTCTTTTATGGATGCATTGGCAAAAGTTAGTCCAGAGAGAATGTGGTTTCTTGCCAAGCATTATATACAGTCACAAAGATGAAACATTGGTCAATGAAAAAATTTCTAATTTTATAATTTTTATTTGTGTATCAAATTATTCACTGTATATTTTGTATTACATTATTTTATGTTTTATTTTTGTATATATTAAATAGTGTAAACATTGAAAAAATTGCTTGTTCTTTGATTCATTATGGGTCAATTCATAAGATAGTTAATAACAGTGTGATGAAATTTTAAAATGCAAATAAGGCTTGCTAGAAAATATTTAAAAATCTTTCTTTTCTCTTTAGTGTTTTATAAAAAGTAAGTACCCTAACTGTGTTACGATGTCACTACTAAAATGTATAGTTAGGTCTTAAGTTCATTATTTTCATGTTGTTGTAATATTTAAATTCATTTAATTATGTTAATCTTTATATATCTTTATAAATATATGCATGTAAGGAATTATCCGGGGACGACTTGGGAGACTAATACTTTACAGAAACATACAAATAAGTTGCACTCGGGACCTCTGGACAGATCGAACTCGTTTATTGAAGCATTTCTTCGTACAGACATCTTCGCGCGTTCAGTCGGAGGTCCCGCGAGCCAGTTACGTTAAATTTTGAGAACTACATGGCCGAGGGTTTGGCTGACCGCTCAAATGTGCCAAAAACTGTCTTCTTCGACCTTGCATGAGGTTTTAATCAGAATTTAGGATATTTTCCAGCAGAGGGAGAAAGAGTCAAATTGGGAGGATCATTTATTTTAATTGGTCAATTAGCTTTTGATTGATGTCTGGGGTCTTATGCCGACACCAAGGCTTGGCCGTGCCTGGGAGCCGCACCCCACAGATTGCTGCAAGAAATGCAAACTCATCACTTTTAAAACTTAAAGAGATGTCGAAATTGATAGATGAAAGTAATATTTGTGAGGCTGAGAAACAAAGATCACAGGGGCAGATTAGATTTAAGCATTAGATTTATAAGTTAGAAAAAATGTTTTAGGATTTTAACTTTTAATTTTGCATTTTAAAAAGGGTTTATTTTTATCCTTTCACATCCCCCCCCTCCAAGAGGAGATCCACCAGATTTGCCTGCAAAACTGGGGGAACTCACCCGGAAGACCGAGAATGCCAAAGTGAGTTAAAAAGAAAGTGTTTAATTGAGTAAGGCTTCAAAATAAGTTAATGTTAAAGTTAAATTTACAACTAAGATTGTTAAAAAGTGAGGGCTGAATTTTGCTGCTGGAAAAATATTAAAAGTTCACATTTTGACGCGTAAAAATTAAGGAAAAATGAAAGATTTTATGTTTTTATGCTAAAAATTTCAAAGTTTGGTGTATGGCTCTCGGGACAATCTGACCGAACTTTACATTAAAAACTTGAAATATATAATAATTATACCACAAAACATACGAAATCTATGAAAACAATAATACAGTAATATTACCACAAAACTATATGAGAAAAAAAAATACTAATAAGATAAAGATTAAAATAATAGCCATAAATTTGTCGTTTGTCTTTTGGCCATAATTGTATGGATTAAAAGTTTTTTGGCCATTTTTGTGCTATTTTTGTTCAAGTCCTTACAGCACAAATTTTCCAAATTTTATATAAAATTATATTTCTGTACAAAATTATAATTCTGTAAACATATACTATTAATACAAAAAATAAGAAATTATTCTAATATCTGAAATAATTGAAAAATATGTTTTTTATATGCAACATGTTCACATTAGACAAATACTTGAAAATATTAAATTATGAAAAAGAAACTTGACATTATTTGTTCACATTTTTTCAAAACGTGAAAATATTGCAAAATAAAATTGCAGCAATATAAAATTGTTAAAATTAAAAGATTATGTAAATATTTAAAAATAATGAAATATACTGTAAAATGGACAAAACAGGTGTGGAAATAACAAGTGTAAGATATAGAGTTTATTTACAGGGACTACTGGTTAGGTAAGTAGTTTTATTTGTATCCTAAACCTTTGGAGGTTTTAGCAGATCCTAAACCTCGAGGAGGTTTTAGCAAAAATAAAAAAAAAAAAAGAAAATTGAGCATGATATTTTTATTTTGGATGAAGATGTAGATGCAATTTAATTGTAAGCAACGGAATTTACTGTTTTGCAAACTGAGGTGTATTTGTTTTCCCCAGTGGCATCAATAAATCCGATCAGCAAAATAATAAATTAAAACTACATCTCACTGTGAGCTCAAAGAAAAAAAAAATTCCTGCTCTAGACAAGTATAAATCGCAGAACATTTTTCCTTTAAGATTGAGGCCAGAACGCTCTGAATTTTCCTTGCTAGTCTTTACGCAAATAGCAAAAATCTTTTATTTTTAAGAGTTTTACTACTGGCAAAGGAAAAATTAATTAATAAAACAAAAAATAATAAACCTGGTATGAATAAAAAAGGACAGCGTTTCAGAAGTGCATGGCAACCTGGTGATAATTCTGTTTACTAATGGATCTATTCTTACAAAAATATCAGCAGTCGCCACATTTGCACATGTACATAACTGAATCCTCTTTGATTGCACAGGGGTGTTTTTGGGTGGAGTTTAACCAACTCAAAAACTTTAAAAAAAAATGTGGTCTTAAAGATTTAATGGAATGGAACCATGGTCATCTTTAAAAATTGAATGGGTGGATTCAAACACTATTGGACTTACCACGGTAAAAGTGGGTTCACCAAGGTCATGTCTAAACCGATTGGTTAATAAATTGAATTTATTTTAAATATTTAAAATGGTAAGGACGGGGCCTTCCAAATTTTTCTTTGAAAACTGGTTGGGGTTTAACCAACACAGGGAATGATGGGTCACGTTATTTGAATTAAAAAGTGATATGGGTAATAAAGGGGTGATATGAGTAATAAAAAAGGAAATGGTAAAAATAATATAATATAAAATATAAAAATATTGAATAAATGCACTGGAAACACAACATACATTACTTACTTACATGAAATATTTTTAAAAATACTGCCAATCTGATTGGTATCTCCAACAGTTCAATAAAAATATATTTTCATATAAAAAGAAACGAACTGTAATGATGAATAAGTACCATAGCTAATAATTAAACACACACAAAATCTGAAAATAATAATAATAATATATTTACAACTTTAAAAAAAATTCACCTGGAAAAATTGGGTAAAAACTTGATGAAAAATACTTAGTGAATAAAATGATGAAACACTGAACGATCACTGTAAATGTATCATTTAATATCTTCATAGCTATTTTCTTTCCTGTTTCACTCTTATATGGAAAAAGTTATAAAAAGAAACAAAAATGTTGTCTGTTTAAATGTTTTTACTGGAAAGCATTTATAAAAGTAACTAGTTCAATCCATTTATTTATAATACCATAAACATTAAATTCAACTGCATTTAGTTTTTGGTGATCGCACGTATGCTTCACCTGATGAAAAAGAAAAGAAAACTACTGTTATCAAAAATTATCACAATTTTAATGTGCATAGCTGGTCATTTCCAAATTTCCTATAATTTTAATAACTTGAACTTTACAAGAAAAAATAAAGCTAATAAAATTTTAAAATAATAAATTTAAATTTGCTTAAAAATTATAAAATCCCTTTAACCCAACTGTGATATTTTAGAAAAATCTACTTTTGAACTTTTAAAAACTACACATTGATAACAGCATTTTTTTTTTTTTTTTTTTTTTTTTTTTTTAACTTTTGATATTTCCAGGAATAACTTTTCAATATTAATTCGTTAAACAAATAAGTAAAGTAAAATATTGTTTAATTTAACAAAATGGATTTTTAATAACACCTTTTCATCATAGAAATAACGTAAAAGAAATCTGTATTGTGGATTAATTACTTTTAATACAAAAACTTAATAAAATATTAAAAAATTTAAGCTTCAATTAAAAAATATCAGTTACTTTCAAACACTTAAATGAAGAAATTAAAAAGAATGTAATTAAACTTAATACTTTTTTTCTACAAAACCATTAAGACGGAAATTTATATAGCAATAAAACTTACCTGTGAATTAAAATATCCAATTTGCTTTATTAACACACCCACACACACATACAAAATAAAATAAAATAAAATAAAATAAAACACAGGGCTTTTTCTGACCCAGATCATTATCGTTATTTGTTCACTAAAGGTAAATAAATAACATTTTCCGGTGGTCGGTTCAGTGCATCATGAATCACTTTAGTTTACCGTGCTCAACTGAAAGAAAATAAAAACTTTAAAAAATAAATGAACACTGAATGTTTTTTCCCTTTCTTACTCAGTTCTAACCACAAAAATTTAAAGTCGGGATCGCACAGATAACGAAGGACACAGATAAATATTTCAGTTCTGTATCAGAGTTTGCGCGATCTTGAAAATCAGCTGTCTCTTTGACCTACATATGTTGAGGTTATAAAAGAGTTTTTCGAAAGATTCAGTTTGATCTTCGGTGAGTCTAAAGTTAATAAATTGATGCGGTTTGCACATAGATAAGTTTCTTTTTGACGATAACAGAGTGAGGAAAAAAAAAGTTTCTTGGTTGAGGACCGGAAATATAGCAAATAAATTTCAGCATAAAGGATGTTTATTTTTGGTTTTTCTCAGATGAATACGAAAATTATTTGAATGTTATCTGGCGAGTAAGCACACTAAGTAAAATAATTTGATGTTGAAGAAAAAAAAAAAAAAAAAAAAAAAAAAAAAAGTTCTTTTTTACCGGCCATCGGGAGGAAATGTATTTTCTTTTCTAGGTGACTATATTCAACTTTTATACACAATAAAAGTTCATGATGGTAAAATGCACTTTCTTGAAAGACTAATCGAAGTCTCATTAATTGCTGGCAATCTTTTGAGATTGTTCGTGGGCCGATTGCACTGACACAACACAGATACTATTCGAAATTTTCATGGCACAAGTGGAATTTTTCATTTTTTAAGTTCTTTTATCGTGGAAAGGCTGGGATTTTCCCGAAGTAGGCGACCGTCATGCCGACTTTATAAAATGTAAGGAATTATCCGGGGACGACTTGGGAGACTAATACTTTACAGAAACATACAAATAAGTTGCACTCGGGACCTCTGGACAGATCGAACTCGTTTATTGAAGCATTTCTTCGAACAGACATCTTCGCGCGTTCAGTCGGAGGTCCCGCGAGCCAGTTACGTTAAATTTTGAGAACTACATGGCCGAGGGTTTGGCTGACCGCTCAAATGTGCCAAAAACTGTCTTCTTCGACCTTGCATGAGGTTTTAATCAGAATTTAGGATATTTTCCAGCAGAGGGAGAAAGAGTCAAATTGGGAGGATCATTTATTTTAATTGGTCAATTAGCTTTTGATTGATGTCTGGGGTCTTATGCCGACACCAAGGCTTGGCCGTGCCTGGGAGCCGCACCCCACAGATTGCTGCAAGAAATGCAAACTCATCACTTTTAAAACTTAAAGAGATGTCGAAATTGATAGATGAAAGTAATATTTGTGAGGCTGAGAAACAAAGATCACAGGGGCAGATTAGATTTAAGCATTAGATTTATAAGTTAGAAAAAATGTTTTAGGATTTTAACTTTTAATTTTGCATTTTAAAAAGGGTTTATTTTTATCCTTTCATGCATATAAATTACATTATGCATATATAATGTAAATTATATGCAATGCAAAGTAGCTACTTTGCAGAATTGTTCTGAGTTAGTGAAATGAAATATGTGTTTATCTTACCTTTCCATCCATTGACCTTGAATGCATAGTTAAAAAGCAAATATAATTAATTGTCAACGTGTCATTTACTTCCCTAAGTTAGTAAGCTTGAATCCATCATAAATTAGCAATTTTTAAAAATATGCTGTATTTCTCATGCATTTGATGTAATTTTATAAACTTTTTTATAATTAATCTATAGTAATAAAATTAGAAGTTTTTGTGTGTGTGCTCTATCCTGAAGAGACGGGTGCACATATAACTGCATTTTTTTTCAGGTACGTACATCTATGCCGAATGTTATGCAACTTTAAGACAGTTTTTGGATTCTTCTAAAACTTTCTATGTGATTTTTAACTATTTTCATAGAGATAACATTGTGATTGTTTAATTTTAATCGAAACTTGCGTACACTTTAACCGCAATGCTACCCACATTGTTATTATGACAAAGTTACTGACACGCACACATTTGGGTGTTAGGATATACATTCACTTTTAGGAATTTTACTTGTAATATGATGGGTTTTTTTGTAAGTGCGACCAGGCAGCCAAATTTGACATTATATTTTTTATAACTTCCAAATCGATGTAATTCAGGAATTTTTGAGAACAATTTACTTGGTAAAACGCTCAAAAACAATATATTTGAAAGTGCAATAGATCAAAGAATTCTCTGGTAAATTTTGATAGTGTCATGATTAAACTCAAGTTTGAAAGGTACCAAATTAGCTCAGTTTGAACGACGATCTTGAAATTTTTTATTTTAATCTGGGTTGAAATAAAAAACACAATAATTCAAGATTCACTTGATCTGAGATCAGAGCAGGTGTATCCTGCATAGGTGTATGCTGCCAAAAGCAGTAGAATCAGTGGTCGGATTGAGCTGATTCGGCAAAACCTCTACCTACAATTTGTTGAGTTCGGAGAACGGGCTGTTAAAATGACATTTTTAATTTTGAAGTCACAAATTTACAGTCCTTAGAATATTTATTTATTCAGTTTTCGCGATTCAAGCACTCAAATACTCAATCTGGTGGAGAAAAGATATAACTTCTCGCTTCAGGAAAATCCCATGTAAGCACATTGAATGACATGTATTTTAACTATGTTCAGAATTACTATTTTTTGCACAATTTCAAATTTCATGTGATATTTGTGTTGTGTGATTATATGACAAGGTAAAAATTATACAAATTTGAATAGCTAACACTTTCAAATGCATTTACAATAAATAATGATTTCAGTGGCACTTTAGCATTAGTTGAAGGGACAATTTTCCTGTAGTGACGGCTTCTATCAGTGCCTCTATAAGCCGTTTTAAATCCCAATCGTTTCCTAACACATTGATATTTTCTCATTTTTTTCATCTTTGTGTTCCGTCTCAGTTTCGCACAAGATCTATTATTAGCATTCTGTCAAATATCTTTATAAGAAAGTGGTGATATATGCACAAAGAGATTGTTCAGATTTCAAGTTTTTGTCTCTGGTCTCATATTATCCCCTCAGTTTTTTCCAAAATTCTCCCAACTAATCAATTTTTTTAAAGAAAATTGCATATTTTATTATTTATATAAAACGAGCTACATTTATTATTTATACAAAATGTTATATATGTATATATATTTCCCCCCCATATGCTCATTGTTGCAATAAAAATAGTTTTACAGACATTTGTGAATAATTATAGAAGTTAGCATTCAGAATTGGGGACAAAACATAATGCCAAACATGTATCTCATAAAATCCAAAAATAGCAACTTTTTGCTTTTGCAACTGATAACAGTTGATCTATCAATAAATAATATTTTTAATTTACGCTCAATAAGTTCAATTTCTCACCAAAGCAAGGGTATAATTAGGCAGTGTTTGACAGTTAGTGAGTTAATATCAGAAGCTTCATTAATATATTGTATTATTTCTACATTTTTAGGATTGATAATAACTAAGCACTTTTAACTTCAGAGAATAAGCTTGAATTTCTGCAAATTTTGTTTTCTGTTTGTCTCGATGCATTTTTTGAGAGAATTGTTTAACAGGTTATCAGATATTCTTTAAACAGTGTTTTTTTCCCTTAAGCAGGAAACAACATGTTAAAACAAAAGTCGACAACTGGGAATCCATGTTACCACCAATGGTCAGCGACAAAGTTTTTGTGCTTCAACCGCCCCCCCCCCCACACACCACCACCACAAAAAAAAATCCAGACATAATTTGCATCTAAAACAATATTCTCAAAAATTCTTATATTTATAAAATTTCAGATTTTTAATTTTGAAAATTTAAATTATAGTAGGCATTGACAATTATGTTGATAGACATAATTTGATAGTTGGAAAATAATCATATTTTTTTCCTATCCATCAAAAATGAATACCCTAAGTGAAAAAGATGAAATTTATTATTTAGTTTTCAACAAAATATTTGTTTGAAGAGACATCTGTTACAGCAATTAGAACTCAATACCAGTTTCGATTGGAATAAAAAACGGCTCTCCATTTTTTCACAAGGTCATTGGAGCCCAATACCATTAATATCTTTCTTAAAAGCAAGAACAATTATTACACTAAAAATGTGATTCTTAAATAAGCCTAAATTAATTTGAAATAATAAAATTTACCTTAATAATTGGGCTACAATTATACAACTTTCAAAGATCTTTCTTGTGATTAAATAAGCATTTATAATTTTGTTATAGTAAAACCTGCAAGCTCTTTGATCATTATTGCTCGAATGTGCATATGTTTAAAAAATAAATTCTTATTTGTTCTCCGTGGGTATCACAATTATAAAATTAGTGGTCAATGAGTTTCGAAAAGCTGGTGACAGGGACAGTTTTTTCCTTTCCCAAAAGATCAACATTTTGTAACAACGTTCTTTCAATTTGGAAAGAGTCCAAATGTATGTGTGATAAGTCATTACGGTAGCAAGGCTCCCAAACTGGGCCCTTTCCTTTTTAAAGTCCTCTTTTTCATATCTGTTTTTATGCGCTTGGGTCCGTTTTCAGTAACGAAAAACATTTCAAAGAATTTCATTATCAATTTTTTGGTTTTTCTCCTTTTGAATACGGCAAAATAGTGATGCATACTAATTGTGTGTGCTTCCATAGTGTATAAGAGAAAGGGCATGTTTACAAACAAACTCTTCCGTCAACCAATCTATCACTACATTTTTGTTGTAGCGATCATTACAGGAATCGTTAGGGCGACGTAAGCCAATCATGTTATAGATCTGTTTAACGTAGACCAATCAAATCGCCCCATCTCATGTGTACAGTAGGAGTCATAAGGAACGAGCAGGTTTTTTTGCTATCAAACAGTAATTTTACCAACAGTGACGTGAGCTGCCCTCTTATAAATCAGAACTGACAACAGCTATAAAAAAAATCGTAGTTTCTATGGTGCTACGGAAATCGGCCTGATGTTATGATTTTTATTGAAAATTGCAAATTTTTCCATCTGCCGCTGGTTTGTACGCGCAGTTTTTTTTAGAACTTGCATATGAATAATGCACAATATCAGCCTTTTCCTGTAATGTCTCCTAATGTTCTCAATAACTCCTTGGTCCATTGGTTGGATTAGAAAAGTTACATTCGGACAGGCGCAGAACCAAGTGGTGGGGGCAATAGGAGCGATCGCCCTTCCCAAAATTGTTTTTAACAAATGGGTACTCATCCGTTTTTATAATAAATCATTTTTATAAGGAAAAGCGAAAAGAATTTTTTCATGAAAGTCTTTTGCGAAATGTTTAAGAAAAGATACCATGAAGAAGCGAAAATGTCATTCTTTTTTCCAATTGTCAGTATCAGAAAATTGGAAAAAAATATATATTTCAGAGCCCAATTGATTGCTGATAGACCTATCAATTAACCATAAAAATCATCTCCGCAAACATAAAGGAGAGTGTAACATAAAGGAGGTTGCACACAAGAAGCGAGATTAGTTAAATGAATTTTTGTCTTGAAATTTTCTTTTCTTAATACTACATGCTGAATCTTACCCTTGCTGTCCTCCATCGAAGCTTTCGTTTGGAACAGGTTATCCGAGAACCAAATACAGTAAAACCCGTGAAAACGTAACCTGTCTGTAATAGAATTCTGCCTTGAACGGAAATATTTCTTGATCACAACGAATGGATTGTTATAAAATTATACCTGCTGAAAAAGAGGGTTTTTTCGGTTCATAATGATTCCGTTTGCACATGTTTTACTGTGACGTGTAATAACCAATGTAAAAATAAACACACAGGTAGATTAAACTTGCAGCTCGATGATGAGTAAAATTTTTTTTCACACCTTCTTAGAACTCTCCTCCTTTTAGAGCAGAATGAAAAACCACAGCAGCAAAGTAGTGTGATGCTCCTGCTTCTCAGTATCTTTTATATTGTATTTTGCACTGAAACAATGTAAGCCTTGGAACTATACATGCTAATCTTTTAGATATTTTTGCATTTCTTTTCATTGTTTTTACACATCACAACACAAGAGTTTTGTACTTATTCATTTTTAATTCATCTTCTATCTCTTAAATAACCTCTTTCTGTGTGTCAATGTAACTAAAGTAAAACATGCTAATACTGAATCACTAGAGACCAAGACAATTTCTATTGCACATAGATTTCTGTCTTAGGAGGTGTAATTATACGGTATTCCTATTCTCGGAACAGTGAAACATTTCTGGTTAAGACAGGATTTCCGTATAGACTTTCCGTTTTAGCATGTTTTATTGTATTTTGAGAAATACTATTACGCTATACTAATAGCTCTATACAAATTCGCAGCACACATTTTCTACTTTTAGATAACTAAAATTATTTTATAAAAATTAATTCTTGTAGTCATAAAATAGTTAAGACACAGTAAACCCTATAAAAACATAATCACTATGGACGGAAATAAAATCAAGTTTAGACAGATTTCTATCTTAGCAGGTAAAATGTATGGAATTCCTTTTGTCAGGACCATGAAATATTTGCTTTTAAGACAAGATTTTGTTGCAGACATATTCAGTTTCACAGATTTTACTTTATACATATTACCAAAATTATTTTGAAACTAGTAGGTCCTGCATGCGTCCGCTTATGGACGTCACAGATTAGAGTAATGTGATTTCGGTCATTACGAAGCATACCTCCACTCTTTGTTGTCTACCATAAAACTTTTAACTACAGGTGACTGCAAGCATCAGTATCACGCATGTTCAGTACGTTTAACAATTAGACATCAAACATCAATCATTATTTACAGATATGTTTAGGCTCCCTCTAAGAAACTGAAACATTAACTTTCAAAATATTAATTTATTTATATCACTTCATGTGCATAAAATTAGCTTTACAGCGTTTGTGCACATGTTACATCTAAATTACACATGCATCTTAATCTTACACATCAAACATCAACCACATACCGATTCAACCTAATTCTTCAACATCTTCTTTCACACTTAAGCTTTGCACTTCAACCATTTACCACTCCATCACAAGACTTCAGAATCTAGTTATCCTTTCTCATCCTAACTTTTCCAATTTTAACTATTGGGCAACTTCTGTCGTTAAATACTCACCTTCTCAATTACCAACCATGCCTTCTATGGTTGCACTTCTACACCTTAAACCTTACCTTGACATGTCTCTGTAACCTGTCATGTTTAACTTAATAGCTTGTCACTCCCAGCATACTAGATTTACAATCGGATACTCACTTTCTCAAATTTTTCTATAACCACCCTTTTATGGTTAGTCTTCTGCACTGTTACACCACTTACCAAGACATGGCTCAATTTCCTGTCATGTCTAGCTTAATAGGCTCCCTCTCTTTTCCAGCTTACCTTTTATCAAAGCAGACATGCTGCCCACAAGGCCTCTATGATCTTCTTTTCTCTCAGACCATACGTACATAATAATTTTACCACTTAGTTCATAAAATATGAAACCTGTTATATGAAGGAAAAATCTCTCGTTAAGGTAGAAATGACCTGATGAAGATCGCCTTTCAGACGTGCCTACCCGCCATCTCTTGGAAACAGTCGCTGGCACAGTCTACAATTTCTTTAATTCCTTAGCTGGAATCGACTCGCAACCTTTGGCTTCCATCAAGGCACCATCTATTCTTAATTCAGCTCATTGGGCATAAGAGTATTTTTGGGTTGTGTCAGCAGTAGCCCTCTTCCTGCCGAGATAACATTACCGCAGTGGTGGGACGGCGAGTGAAAATGACAGGGAAGACAAACACCTACTCTAGCGGTAAACTAATGCTTAGCTGGACTACAATATGGCAGTTATTTTGGGCAGTTATTTTGGGCAAGAAGATGACGCGTCAGCTCCTCTTTTAGGAGCCTTAGCTAGGACCATCTGGTCTGTAGAGGGTTCCTCATTATTGTTTTGAAAATTAAGTTAATCTTAATGCTCGCTATGAAATATTTGGATAAAAATTATTAGCTCCACGAAAGTTGCTGCTCTACGCTTAGCTCTACCAAAGTTGCTAAATTTTTAAATGAACTTAAATTATGTCATAATGAATTATTTGAATGGTAATAAAGACAATAAAACTTGATATGCCAGAATTGCCAAAGACTAAAGAAACGTTCACCTTTAACCAGATTTTCCCTCTTGATAGTTATAATTGTACGATATTCCTTCCAACATGCGAAAGCGGAACCAGCTCTTTAACAAAATTCTCTCTTAGGCGAGGACATTCCAGGATCCCCACGAAAGGACTACCACCACAACCGACCTACTAAGATGGAAACCTGTCAAAAACGTTCTTTTCAGTACTCAGCAATTTTTTTTCAGAGATTTACTCTACTTCTATTCGTAAATCATTAAATATACACATTGTAGTATTAGATCTCTAATTAAACAATTATTAATAAACTACAATTTATAGCAAAGCTTGTAAAAACGGATAGGTATGAGCTGGAAAAAAATATTGTTTTATGCAGGTTTTTGTTGTAAAAGAGAGGTTTGTACAGCATTCCTTCCATCAAGACTATAAAGCTTTTTCATTTAAGATAGAATTTCAGTATAGACAGGTTCCGTTTTCAGACATTTTACTGCATGAATTAACCAACAGAAATTATGACTTATGATTAATTGTAAACATTAACTCACTGTATTGTTTTACAAACAGTAAAACCTTTAAAAACGGAATTGCAGGAATCAGAATAAAATTCCGTTTTAGACGGTTTTTTGTTTCTAAAGATATACAACTATGGTGTCTTTCTGTCAGAATCATGAAAATTTTCCGTTAAAGACAATTTCTGTATTCATAGGTTTTACTATACTACTGTATACATTATGTGAAACTATGTATTCCCCCCTTCAAAAAAAGAGTCTCTGGATTCCTTGCTTAAGGTTTTGGTTTATTCTCATGAAATTTATTCTTAATGGTTGCAAAACAATTTTAAACGTGTTAATTTTTTAAGCATAACTCAAAAACTACTTGGCAGATTTAGGTGATATTTCAAATTCACATGCTTGAAACTTCTATAAATCGAGTTATATTTAAGTTTATATGAGTTACAATACATATATTGTTCTGAATATAATTAAAAAATTTATAAATAAAAGGAACATTTGAAAAAGATATGTATTGCAACCTATACAAATTTTAACATAAATCAATGCCAATAAGTTTCAAGTTTATTAATCTAAAATATTACATTATTACACGGAGTAGTTTGTGAGTTGTGCTCAAAAAAATTATACTCAGTTAGTTTTACAAGTACAGTCTGCCTCAATAGTTGAGGTGAAACGAGAAAATGTTGTTTATTAAATAACAATATTAAATTTAAAAAAAACATTATTTACTTATAAGATTCTGTAAATTTATTCAACTAAAACACATCAAAATGAATAAATGGGCACATATCATAACTTTGATATAGACCTTAAAAATCTGTAACCATACAGTGTCTCAAAAGTTTTGGGAGAATGGTAAATAATTCAATTTAACACTTTTACAAGATTCAAGAAAAATAGAGCATTTCCCTAGTTTCTGATAGCTTCAGATAAACATATTTTCCCTGAATACATAAGTTTTTGAAACTGTCTGGCAGAGAATACTATGCTTTTTCAATGGCCGATTTTGGTTTGTTAGAAGAGTTGTATTGCTTTCCAATAATATTTCACAGGTTTAGATATCCCAAATATTCTCAGTTGGGTGTAAGTCTGAGCTTAAAGCTCGCCAATCAAAAGCGTTAACCTTTTGTGCAGTAAGCCACAGTTTAGTGCTTTGTGAGTTGTGGATTGAAGCACTGTCATGCTGAAATCTTGACGTGGGATCTCCTAAAATGTCATCCAATGGAAGTACATGTTGCAGTAGTGTCTCTTGATATATTGTTGAGTCTTGTTTGCATGGAGAAAGGCCAGGGAAATTTCCCCATTAAACCCATTTTCCACCCACCAAACCATCAGCGACTTTACTGTCTTCTTGTCTACTGACGATAGTAAGTGGCTGTTTCCTGATATCAAGCCAGTGTTATTTTCGCCCATCAGGCAATCCACATTACATTTCTTTTCGTTACTGAATAGTACTGTGAACTGAGAAGTGAACGTTCTCGTAAGGCATGTACTTTCAAGCGCAATCCATTCTGGCATAATTTTAGGCACAGTTTGCAAGAATTGTTTTCTAAAAGAATGATTTTTTATTATCTTATGCATCTATATATTGTGTTCTTTGAAACATTGAATTATGAAACAAAAATGAAACATTGATCTATAGAATTTATACACACCCTGTAGTATGCAAAAATATAGTTTAACTTAGACACACACACTATAACTCTTAACTGAAAACACACTTTTCCAAAACTGACTGCTCGTAGATAGTCATGTAGCCAAAATCTATTGTGTGTCTAATTAAAAGAACGGTAAATGCTATGCATGTCCTAATCTACAGCAAGCATCTTGTAGTGTGAATCTCAGTAATTCATATAAATTGTATTACGTTAAAATAGTTTAACATCCTTAAAGAAGGCTGCAGTTTTTCAGCTGTAGATCATTATGTAACTTAATTATTTTGTGACACTCTATAAATCAGCCATACTCAAACTTTTGTCCACGGAACACACTCTACTTATATCATAATTAACAAAAGGTCATTAATATAGTAAAATAATGAAAGTAGTATAACAAAGTTAATAGAATTAGTATTTGCTATTCAATAAGTATAAAGTGTACAATTACCAAATTCTAAGAATAAAAATATCAAACATTTTACAATGTAAAAACTAAAAAGTTACTTTTCCTAAATGTAAAAATGTAGAATACAAAAGAAATTAAAATAATGCTTCATGAGTGTTGTAGATTAATATATATATATATATATATATAAACCACTTTAATATTAATAGGATTCCATGTAAAAAGGACTTTTGACTACACAAATGATAATTAGGATGTTTTAACATTAAATTGATTCTAAATAACAGGGCAACTTTTGACTCACCATAAAAATATATATAAAACAACAGAGAAGATCGTCAATATATTTCATCTATTTCTCACATTTTCATAAATATGGATTAACGATTGCATCCCGGGCCACATGTCGAGTATGGTTTCTGTAAATGAATAATAAATACTTTGCACTCCCTACTCTACATAATGCATGTTTTAGGGACTTCAGAAATTCATACTAATTTCATTCAATATATTCTTTAAATAGTGTAAAATAAACTACAAAGGATTTTGCCCTGTAAACCATAATAAAACGGAAATATTTTGAGTGTCTCTCTGAAGGAATCTCCAACTATAATAAAGAAGGAAGTTTGTGTGTGTGTGTGTATCAGTCAGTGTGTGTGTCTGTCTGTTTCTCCGTTGTGTTCTGAAGAGACCGTTGCACGCAGGGCTACAAAATTTGGTGGGAAGGTACATCTATGTATGTAATTTTGCACCTCGAAGCCAGATTTTGGATTTTTTGAATATATATTTTTATATTTAATTTTTAATGCGATTTTTAGTGTTTTTTCACGTTTTGGCTGCGTTTTTTCCACATTAGTAATGGGAATCCGGTTCCAATCTTGTAGCACAATATAGTAAATTTTATCCTCTTTTCAATTAAGTATATGCAAAATTTGTACAGCGATATTTGAGTTTTTGGTGAATTTTTTCCTTCAAAATTAAGAAATTTTGCAAGAATCCTAGATTGGTTCGGTGGTTCTTCTATTTCAGCCGCAGATACGTTCAGAAACGTCATTTTTTTTCTCTTTTTAGCTTGGAGAAAGTTGATAATTCTTTACAGATAAAGAATCATGATTTTAAAAATGCGATTTTTAATGTTTTTTGACGTTTTGCTGCGATTTACCCACATTACTAACAGAAATCCGGTTCCAATCTTTTATCACAATATACCTTTTTTTATCCTCTTTCCAATAAAAATTATGCGAAATTCGTACAGCGATTTTTGATTTCTTGGGGAATTTTTTCCTTCGACACTAAGTAATTTTGCCCAGAATGCTTGATTGGTTCGGTGATTGCTCCCATTTCAGCCTCAGATACGCTCAGAATTGTCCTTTTTTTTTACTCTTTTTGGCTTGGAGAAAGTTGATAATTTTTTACAGATAAAAAATCATAATTTTGAAAGGGAAGAGCGGATTATTTATTATTCCAATTTTTTTATTAGACTTTTTCTGTTAATTTAATTTTTTATGCATTTTTTAACTTTTTTTCATGTTTAGCTGCGTTTGTTTTGTTTCAAATGACGTCACAAATCGCCCACTACAAGTCAAACACCATTGGAGGGCAGTTGTGATTGGTAGCTGATAGAATTGTAGGCACAGCTGGAAGTCAATCGGGCAGTTGGGATTGGCAGATGAAAACGTCATCAGCTGATTGCAATTCGAACAACGAGTTGTGAATTTTTGTGATTTGTTTTATGCGATTTTTAGAGTTTTCTCATGTATACGTCATTTAAGTATTTCATTTCAGAAATAAACAACAGTAACTTACTGTTTTTGTATGTAAAAAAAGTCATTTTGTTTCTGTTTAGAAAGTTAAAGATATGTCCTAATTTTTTAACGTCGTTGGTGAAATTCTCTTGGTGGGGGGGGGGGGGGGGGGAGGTGAGTGTTCAGTTGTAGTTTAAATATCACGTTAATGCTCTGATCGAAGCTTCCTCTTTCCCCCCACCCTGCCTCCAAAATCAGAATATTTCATTTTTAGTCCAATTCAAATGAAACCTTTTCTCAGGTCCCCAGATACTAGATAAAGTTTGGTATCATTTTTTCAGCCCTTGGTTACCACTATTTCTGAACATTAATGACCAAGGAGGGGTATTTTCTCGGGTTCTATGAGCCCAATTTCAATGAGAATTAGTTCATTCAACTTAACACAAACTAATTAAGGTATAGATAACTAATTAAGATACTGATTTAGCACCACATGTCGGTAGGAAATGGAACTAAAAGATTTTGTAGCATGTGCGCAGCACACCTACTATACGGTGTCATAGGCAGCACGGACACGTGCCGGAGTTTCGATTGGAAAGAGTTTTATTTAGAACTAAGTGTAGCTCTAGTGGGGGGAAGTGAAACTAAACAATTTTGCATCTAAAATTTGTGTGATTCAAACAAAGGGCCCGATTTCAACGACAATTGAGTCATTCAACTGAACATGAATTAATTAAGATATAGATAAGTAATTAAGACATAGATTTGACACCCTGGCTGTGGAAAGCAGAACTAAAAGATTTTCTACCCATGCACAGAACGCCTTCTATATGTTGTCATAAGCAGCAGAGACACGTGCTAGACTTTCGATCGGAAAGAGCTTTGTTTAGAATAGAGTGCACCCCCTGGAGGTGGACAATGTAACTAAAAGATTTTGCATTTAATCTTGGTCCGATTCAAATGCAATCTTTTCTGACATTCTTCAGAGGTCTCCCAGGAACTAAATAAACTTCGGTATCAATTTTTCAGCCCTTGGTTAGCACCTTTTATGAATATTAATATCCAGGGGTGATTTATTTTCTTGTGTTCTGTGGGTCCAATTTCAAAGGGAAACAATTCATTCAACTTAACATGAACTAATTAAGATGTAGCTAATTATTTAAGACATAGATTTGGTACTCCCTGACGGTGGAAAGTGAAACTAACAGATTTTTTGCGCATGCACAGCATGGCATGCCTTCTACATGGTGCCGAAAGCAGTAGGAACGAGTACCGGAGTTTCGTTCAGAAATAGGTTTATTTAAGACAGAATACTCCACCTGGTGGTAGAAAGTGGAAATAAAAGATTTTGCAGTGTGTGCCTAGCAGGTCTGCTATACACAGTATTGTAGGCAGCGGGGACACGTGTGGGATAATTTGTTTAGAACAAAATGCATCCCCTGGCAGTGGAACTAAAAGATTTTCCTGCGCGTGTGCCAAAAATGAGTATTTTTATTGAAACCGTAAAAGAATGTTACCAATTTGATAATCCCAGAAAACGAAAAACTTTCATTTTCACTCATCCTCGAGTATTAAGAAATTTGAATGGAAATTCCAATTGGATTATTTGAATCGAAACTCACAGTTTTCTTCTGATTCAGAATTTGCAAATTTTGTGAAAATCAAAAACTAACTCTAAAAAATGTTTTGACTAAAAACTGACCTGTTTTGAATCAAATGATCCAGACATTTGAGGAGGTGGTATTAAATTTACTTTCGCTTCAGGTAAATCTCTCTATTTAATTTCTGAAAGACAAAGAGTTAGCAGAAGAATGGTTTCGTGCAGCGATTTTTAGAGTGATTTCCCATTTCTTATTATTTTTTTTACGGGACCAGGCAACGCCGGGCAGTTCTGCTAGTTATAAATAAACACTTCATTTACAATAGCGAATGTGTCATAGCGGACATCAGTGATGTATATCAAGTACATATTAATTTGTGTAATTCACTAAAGTTACAGCATAGACGGATTGGAAGCAGTTAAATCAAAGTCATAAACATTTTTTAAGTATGTTGGAAAATTTTAAGGAGAGATTGAATTGAATGAGAAAAGCAAAAATTTCAAGCACTTTTTACCAACATTTATTGACATTTCAAAATCTCATTGGATTAATATTCCTTTATAAGATAACAATCTGCGTATCAAACACACGAGCAATTTTTCAATATTTACTTATATTTTATCTTCAATATTACAGGGCATTTAGGAGGCAGCGTCCCTTTAAAGAAAAGTATTTTTCATCTTAAAAGTTTATAAGAAAGTCAGTTTTACAGTCAAAGAACTTCATTGCATGAAAACACATTTAACATAAGTTTTTTTTTTTTAAATTTAAATATCCCTAATTATCAGAAAATCTTATACTCTTATAAATCGGTATTATATAAATAAATCGATGATAGTAACATTTTTAATATAATATAAAGCAAGATCAAAATAAAAATGTGTTTGGCATAGCTGATGTTAAGGCTCCTCATCTGCTGATTTACTAGATTCAATTAGAAATATTTTCATTCGTTGATGCTTAATTTTGGTGACTGTAATAATTGTCAAGAAATTCCACTTTCTTAATACTAGAATATGCCAAGGATGCTATAAAAAAGAAGTATGAAAGATAGTCAATAGTAAATAAACAATTAAATATTTGATTTACTCTTGTGAAATATTTTTCTTATATATCACATACTTGAATCTCACTAGTATGAATTAACAGATGCTTGCTTAAATTGCTCTTTTGAGAGAATTTCTTGTTGCATATCTCACACACAAAAGGTTTTTCACCTGTATGACTTAACAGATGCTTTTTCAAAGTACCTTTGTCAGAAAATGCCTTATTGCATATCTCACACACACAAGGTTTCTCACCAGTATGAATTAACAAATGGTTGTTTAAACTGCTCTTTCGAGATAATTTCTTGTTGCATATCTCACACACAAAAGATTTTTCACCAGTATGAATTACCAGATGCTTTTTCAATGTACTTTTTTGAGAAAATGCCTTATTGCATATCTCACACACACAAGGTTTCTTACCAGTATGAATTAACAAATGATTGTTTAAAACGTCCTTGTGTATAAATTTCGTGTTGCATATCTCACACACAACAGGTTTTTCACCAGTATGAATTAGCATATGCCTGCTTAAACTACTCTTTTGAGAAAATTTCTTGTTGCATATCTCACACAGAAAAGGTTTCTCACCAGCGTGAATTAACAGATGCGCTTTTAAATGGTGTTTTCGAGAGAAATTCTTCTTGCATATCTCACAAACAAATGATTTTCCTTGCTGTGAGTCAGAAGCTGCTTTTCCAAAAAGCTCTTGTAAAGAAATATTTTGCTGCATATTTCACAATTTAAAGACAGTTTTGAATGATGTGATGTGTATCTACATTTGTGGCTTTATGCATCTGCAATATATATAACTAAGTTAATCAATGATTCATTCTTTTCATCTTTCATTGAAAAGCAATTTAAGAGAAAATACATTTCTGAAAAATTATAATCAATGTAAAAGTCTTAATTCAAATAAAATTCTGTCCATAGTATTAAAAAATAGAATAGACTTATAATTACTGCAGAACTAAAGGTGTGTCCGATGCATTTCCTAACTGTATAAAGATAAAATGATAAATAAAATTACAATAAATAACTTATGATAAAGATAATAGTCTAAATAAAAAGTAAAGAAAATTTACACTACTATGAAAACAATCATGCATTTTGTAATTAATGAGAAGAAATGATTTTTTTTTGTAGCAAGGTTTATTCTGATATACAGATGTGTTTAGTTGAAATTCCTGCAGAAGTCTAGAATTTTTCAATCTAATATAAATGATTATTGAGACAAAATTCTGCATTATTGCCCATAATTGACATTTTATTGGAATAATGTAACAGTAATTTTACAATTTTTTTTTGTATTTTTATCATGTTTAAATCTTTGTCTGATTGATTATGGGCAAAACAAAATGCATTTTATTCTTCAATTTTGGAATAAAACTACAAATGTTCTTAGATATGTCCATACAAACTGGATGATTAAATGCATGTAGAGTGTCATTTAATGGAGTTATAACAGGGTAGACATTATAATAGTTATGATGACTTACAACAGAAAACCAGATTGGAGAGAAAAAGCACATAAATAGTAATATTTTATTCAAAAACGTATCCATCAATAAAACTTTCAGTGGCTTAAATAAAAATTATCAAAAGAGCAACATTTAAAATAATGGTGTTGCAATTATCATCTACAAGAATCATAGAAATGGCTCTTTAAAAACAATACTGTAAAAATTCACGATGAAACTACAGAAATAGATTTGGTAAAACTAATTTTATTATAGTGACTTTGAAACATTACAGGTAACAGGTTAGTCTCAAATAACTTAGGTCAAAATTCTCTCATATTTCCATGTCAGCATTAAAATAAACAAATTTCCATACTTTCGCACTACTACTCTGATACAAAATCATTATTTAATTGAAGTAGATATGAAAACAAAAATCACACTAAAAGACATTCAAGTTGAAATCCTATGAACAACACAAATAAGTTCAACATTATACTAAATATTACTTCTACAAACAATATACTCAATTTAGAGTAACCCATAAAAACAAATTAGCATAATGTACATGTATGTATTTCTTACATTTTATTTACAACAGTCACAAGTTTGCTATACTTTTACACGTAAGGGATAAACACATGCACGGAATTGAATGAGTCCACATGGCAGGAAATTTAATAACTTTAATTATACTATTTAAATTTTGTTACAATAAAAAACATAATTTATAAAAAAAATTTAAAACACAAAGATTGTTTTCTAGTTAAAAAAGAAATTATTTATGTTTTGATTGCCTTCATCTCTTCTGTTAGCACACTTTATTAGCATACTGATTTATATTTTCAATTTTGTTGTTAAATATTTTAGTTACTAATTTTATTTTCTTCTTCTTAGTAATTTCTTCTTCTTTTTTTTCTTCAGCATCCTTTTTCCAATAAATCTTTTTTTTTCTTTTTACAGTATCATCGAGTGTTGAATGTACATTTTAGAATCTATGAATGAGATTTATAGACATTTCAAAATTGTTCACGTCTCTTACAAATAACTTGATTTTGACACACACAAGCCTCTGTATAATTAGGTTAGTAAAAAGTGTCTGTCTACATGGGTGTTTCCATGTCTATTTTGATGATAGTACTTATAGACTCACAGTTACCAAAGTTATTAAATATATCCAAGGTGGTCACACATACTTTACATCAAAATTCCCTGATATCCCCTTGTTAGTGCTAAAATTTTTCTGATAATGAGTATTTTGCTTTGAATAGCATCACTCGCAGCATACAGTGATAATTTTGTGGATGTAAAGCTATCATAAGGATGTAAGCTATCTTATGATCTATGCGTCAATCACAATGCGGTTTGGCTCATTCAATTCAATATCCATAGAAGTTACAGATTTTAGTTCCAAGTTTCTTCTCCAAGGGCTGCTTTCCGATCTTGGGTTCTATGGGCTGATTACGATGCTGTTTGGCTAATTTGACTGGATTTTAATAGCTTTAGAGATTTTAGTTATGTTTGTATAGAACAGATTGCACACCCGGCCAGTGGAAGGTGCAACATATGAATTTTGCAGTATGTGCATAGCACACCTGTTATATGGTCCCACAAAAAGCAGGTACGCAAGCAGGAGGTTCATTTGGTTAGAGGTTTATAATATTAGAGGTGGAAATAAAGAGTTTTTCTGGGGCAGCACACCTGTATTCGGTTCTGAATGCAGCAGCGATACGAGCCAGCGGTTCGTTTCTTTTTAGAGTATCATCTAATGTTGAATGCACATTTTTGAAACTATGAAAGAGTTTTACTGAAATTTCAAAACTGTTCGCACATCTCCCACAGATGACCTCATTTTTATTTCTCAAACAAACCTCAATACAATTAGGGTATTGAATATAGTCTTTCTGCATGGGTGTTTCCATGATTATTTTCATGATAGTATTTATAGACTCACATTTAGCAAAATTATGTAATATATCCAAGGGGAGGTAACAAATACTTTATATCAAAATTTTCTGATATTTCCATGTTATTACTGAAATTTTACTGATAATGAGTATTTTGTTAGGAATAACAACGCCCCCAGCATATATTCCTAATTTTGTAAAATGGATATAATAAATAATGTCTGTGCAATATAAACAGAATTGTACAAGAGTCATGTACAAATGATTTCATTTTTGAAGCTTTATAATTAAAACTATAAATTATTTAAAGCAACAGATGTACAAAGATGATTATCTATTAATTTTTTTTCTGAGTGTGTAAAAAGATGAGAAAGAATCAAATTATGTCGACCATTTTCAAAAAAAATTTACTGTGGTCAATTAGAGAATGGTATTTCAATTTTAGAGAAATATGATATTTTTTTAGAATTAGACTACAAAATTTTTAACAATGTTGTCTTGTATGGCTCATTGGTGAAGTTCAATCTTATGCATTAAAATATTTGTTTAATACAAAATATGGCAAACAATTTTTTTTCCATTCTTAAGAGGACACAAAAAAATATTTTTTTACATTATTCACAAATTCAAGCTTTACACATTGGTACATATGCAGATTACACAAAGGGTTCCATTATCAATTGTAATATAGTGTAGTTAATAGTGTGAATACAGTAACTATTATTGGTAATACACTACATTAACTATACTATAATAATTTAAAAAGAGTGAAAAAAATTGTTTAAAATGAAGTAAAATTTTTTCAATAAATGAATATAGCTTAGAAACATTTCAAGGTAAGAGAACATAGGGGAAGGTGGTGTACCTTGGAGGCACATTGACTGTGCAGCCATCTTGATTGATAAATTTAAACTAAAATATTAGTTGCATGTATTTGTTACTAGAGGCTCATGGGAAGTTGTTCTACTATTGATCAACACACTTGTTGCTGCTGTAAAAAACAGTTTGTATTCAGTACCAAAATGTTACTTTTTAAGGACACATTCTTTCTCTTCCATAACTGTAAGTATCAACTTTTGTTTTAAACTGATTATCACAAGTTGAAAAGCATGTTTTCAGCTACATTTATGTATGCTTGAAAATGGCTAACTCTTAACATATGAAGATATGGTAGCCATTTTGTAAAACACTTGCTTGTAGTGTACCTTGGAGGTAGCTAATGTTGTGGTAGGTACCTCCAAGGTACACACACCTGATAAATTTATTAATAATTAAGAGTAAAAGTTGTTAGAAAGTATTTCTTTACTTTAATAACCAAAGTGCTGGGCTAGGAAAATAAGCCTAAGTCTAAATGTTAAGCTATTAATTTACTGAAGTTTTAGACCTAAGTAAAAATTCAAAATCAAAGTTATCTGAGCCTAGTAGTACAACACTAAAATGAACGAGTGGATGTTGAAACTAGAAAATGTTGGGAAACCAGCAACAATCTATGATGTGTCAGAAGTTGTTGGGAAAGCTTTTCCCTTAGCTTTTACTCCCAGTAACATCACACACGGTTTTCAAGTGAGTGGTCTTCATCTACTGAATGAAGGCATTTTTCCAAGACTATGAGTTCCTGCCATCCATTGTAACAGATCGACTTATGTGTACGCCAACACGTGAAGACCAACCTGAAAACCAAACTATGCCGATGGAAGACAAGTCAAACAGGCCTGGATCCTCAATTGATACTGGGGTGACAAATCGCAGTCCTCCTTCTTTTGCAAACAGGATGAACATTAACATTGTGTCTCCTGAAGATATTCGTCCGTATCCGAAAGCTCAACCACGAAAACAAACTAGAAAAGGTCACCCCAAGAAAAAATCATGCATTCAAACTTCCACATCCACGAAACTTCAAATCGAGAAAGAAAAAGCTGAGAAGAAAAATAAGAAAGAAAACTTATAAGAAAGTGCCCTTAGTAAAGAAAAAACCTAACATTGACTTGGAGTCAGAATCGGAAGAAAATATAGATGAACCCTCTTACGAAGAGTCTAGTCAGTCAGAAGAAGAATTTGATGATTTGGAAGATCCAGATTTTGAAAACATTAAAGCTGGAGTTTTTATTTTGGTACAACTTAGGGGTAAAACTACTGTGAAACATTTTGTAGCAGAGGTATTAGAAGTCGGTGATCTATTTTTAAAAATTCAGTATTTAAAAAAGACACAAACTCACAAAAATTCACGAGGGAAGATAAAAATGTTTACGAGTTGGATAAATCTGATGTTGTCTTTAAGATGCCACATCCCACTGCAACAGGAGGTTCCGCAAGACAGCTTGAAAAATTATCATTTGGTATAAACCTAGATCACCTGAATGTGGAATAGAACTAAAGGTATTAGATATAAAGAGGCGGTGTTAAACAGTGGTTATTTGTATTTGACTAAACTTTATTTTATGGCTAAACTGTTCAAACGTTATTATTTCAGTTATATGAACGATTTTGTTTTTAAAATTGTAAATTTAAACTAATTAGACTTATATTAGCCTAAAGTAGTCCTATATTAAATCATATTACTGTAAACAAATAATAAATCAACTTTCTTTCATGCTGTGTAGTACTTAATTTGTTAAAAACAAATACCTCCAAGGTACACCATACCTACCTCCAACGTACATCACCGGTGGTGTACCTTGGCTGCATTGTAAGCTATTTTTAAAAAAATTAAAAAGGACTAAAGAATGATATTTAGACATTTCATAAAAAAATATGTAACAACTAAGATCCTTAAATTTTTGAAAAAAAAATGTTTTACAGATATTTTCCAAACACATTTTTTGTAAAAAATTAAAGTTTGAAATTACCTCTGAGGTACACCACCTTCCCCTACCCAATAAACTGTTACCCTGGCTATAGCTTTAGAAAATTTAAAACTATCTGGAGGGATGGGGGCATTTTGATATACTGCACCATCTCATTAATTCAACATTAGGACTAACAAAGGTTACGTTCTTGATGGAAAGTCATTTTAGATGGACTGGCAACCTTTCAACTTTGAAAAGGGGCCTAGAATGCAATGCTTCACTGAAAAAGATTGAATTACTTCTGAATGAGTCCCATTTTTGAATGAAATATTTTTTCAGATTACTGTGATTGGAAAGAAATTGGAAATTAAATTATATTTTCTGCCAAATTTCCATAATATTTTAATATTTTTCAGGTCCATGCCCTCCTTGAACTGTGATGGAAGCCTATTATGACATTAAGAGGCAGGTTTGAAATAAAAAAAATACTTAAATATGAATCCTCATAGTGTCTTAGACTCTGGCAACAGTTTTAATTCACCTATTTCATAGGCAGAAGGTTTAGTCAATATTACCATAATTTCCGGCCTATAATCCAAGGATCTAACAATGATGTTTCGACTCAGAAATTTTATTCAATAAACTAAAATTAAATATTTACAGTCATTTAGTAAGTTAAGTTTTATAAAATAAAATTTCTGGGTCAAAACATGATTGTTTGATCTACAGATTATAGGGTAAAAATTATGGGGCCAAGAGTAAGTTGAGTTCCAAGAGTAAAACTGACCTATATTTGAACATGAAACAATTAGAATAGCTTAGCTAAAAAGTTTCCTTGCTCCATCCACTGGAATAATGATATACTAGCGCAATTGCACTAGGTCTGGTCTTGAGTCGATTTAAAAAATATATCAATTGTAAAACTGACTTTGATGATTCAATATATTTATTTAATCTTTATTTAATCTTAAATATTTAATGAGGTCCTACCAATCTTATAAATTCATATATATTTCCAAATGGCATTTTAGAAGAAAATGAGCGAATATTAAACTCCTTACGGTTCTGGTGCAGATTTCATATATAGTATATAAATATGGCCTCACATATATTAAGCATACTTGCATAATTTATTTTTAAGCTGTTAGATTAATTTGCATGTACTGAGAAAATCTGCAGTGCCTGCTACCATGCTGAAATGTTTCTGTTACTAGGATTGGTTGGTACCAATCACATTTCTATACGATTAATTTGCAACAGAATTAGTAGGGCAGATATCGTTTTTTCTTTTTCAAGACCATACCACAATTTCGACTAGCATTTAATGAACGAGACTTGTATTTCTATCAGCTAAATTTGAAGAAACATTCAAGCATAAAATTTATTTAACTGTCTTGAACAAATTTTACCTAAAAAATATTTGAAATAAATGAAGTCCTACCAATCTTATAAATTACAGAATTAATTAGTAAAAGCATTACTAATTGACTGCCAATAGCAGAGATTTCAATGTCATTCTGATGCAAACCTAAATTCATCTGAGATCTAACAATACTGAGCCAAGCTACTATTGTAGGAACTTATAATAACTTGTAAAATAATTAAAGTTTGCATATATGAAGATAATGTAATAAGAAAATATAATAACTCTAAAGAAAAATAATTTTTAGCAATTTTTTTAAAGCGTAGAGATTATTTCTTAGCTGTTAGATTAATTTGCAACGTCTGAAATTATATGCAGAGCCTGCTGTCATTCTGCAGTGTTTCTGCTACTGAAATTCATTGGTACCAATCACATTTTTTATATGATTATTTGTAGCAGAATTAATAGAGCTGAGTTTTTTTGTTCCAGGACCATACAACAATTTTGACTGGCATTTATTGAATGAGACCTGAATTTCTATTCACTCAATTTATGGCATGAAGAAATTTTCAAGCTTAGACTGTCTTGAAAAATTTTAACCTAAAAAAATATTTGAAATTTATAAATGAAGTCTAACCAATCTTATAAAAATTAATATATTTCCAAACAGCATCTTATAAGGAAATGAGTGAACATTAAACTTTTTTACGGTTCTGGTGCAGGTTTCATATACATTATATAAATATGGCATTACATATATTAAGCATATTTGCAACCCTCCCACAATTATTTTGTAAAGAGTGGTTTAATTTGACATAGGTAAAACAGCTTTCAAAACAGAACATTTCTTTCATATATCTTTTATTATTCAATTTCATGTTTCTATGTGAAAAGTATTTGATTTTCTTAACCACTTAAATGCCAATATTTCAAAACTGGAAGAGAAGTTTTAACTAAATATTACAAAAGACATAATTTTCAAATTATTACTTTTTTTTGTATAATGATAACAAAGATTTTAAAATATTTTTTTCATTAAAAATTAAAAATTTAAATTTAACAATTTTATATTTTATGATTTCTAGAAACTTCATATTTTGGGGATATTATATTGTTTAACATGATATGTAACACATCACCTTTTTGTTTTAATGTATTTACTAATAAATATATTCTTTAAACATCATTTTGCATAACGACCCATTTTACCCCATAGGTGACCCATTTTACCCCAGAATGGAGTAAAATGAGTCAAAGCTATTCAAGCTAAGTTTAATTAACTTATAATTAAAAAATAAATGTTAAAATTACATAAAAATGACCTGAAAGAATGTAATGTCAAGATGCTATTGAAAAAAAAACAGGAAAGTTTTATGATTTTATTGCTACAAGGCTTTGAATGTGAAAATAGCTAAAAAGTGACCCATTTTACCCCACCTGACCCTATTTCATTTATTACATTATTTTATTTTTATATTGAAATAAAAAATCATGTTCTATTATTGCATTCTATTTGTAACTAATATTAAAAAATAAAGTTTTTGCCAAATTGGCAGGAGAAAAAAATTGCGAAAACGTGATATGTATATGACATCTTTAAAAATTTTTTACTTTTTGAAACAAAAATGCATAATTTAACAAAATATAAATGCATTTTATGAAGATGCCTGAAAAACAGAAAATAAAGTAATAAAAGAGGAATGAATAAAAAGATATATAGGAAACAATAAAAAAATTATTGTAATAAAAGAAAATTGTTAAAATATATACCATTGTAACATATGAGCAGGTTCAAATCAAAGGTTTAAGTCACATTTTCTTAAATAATGTTAAAAAATAAAAGATTTATTTGAAGTATTACAATGAATTCCTATGTGGATGCATGACTCCAGACATGCTATTTATAGTGCTTTTTTTAAAATTACTAAGGCTTGTATTGTTCTCCCTGTAAACATAGTTTGATATGTCTAGGCACTCTACATGCAGTTACCTCAATTTTCAAAATTCGTGATTACCACTATGAATTTGACAAGCTCAATCATACAAACTAATATATATTTATCAATCAGTTAATAGCAATATGATAATACTTCTTGGTAAAGGTATAGGCTAATAGCAATTACCAGTAAAAAAAAAAAAAAGCAAAAAAAAAAAAAAAAACTTAATGTTATTTACTAATAAAAAGCATAATTAGTCAGTAAGATTAATAATTCTTATTATCTTACCTTTTGAAAATGTATTGTAATATAGGAAGATAGTAGGCACATCATTGTCTCACAGTCATACACATGTCCAATCAATCATATTCTCTGTGAAATAAGCAGATCACACTGAACTATGTTGTGATATAACTCTAATCTCTATGACAAACTGCTAATATCCACAAGTGTCTTGGTATAGAAGCATTTGAAAAACTATAAACAGATAAAGAAATGTAAACAAAAATATAGCTACCAACTTTCTTTTATATATCAGAGATTAAATCAGGCTAAGTTTGGGACTATTTTACAAACTTCTCAAAATAATATTCCATCATAAAAATTGCCTCTCTAATTACGGTATGCAAATATTAAAAGACAGAAATTAGCACCATTTCAAAAGCATATGCCCACTTTTGGATTTATAAGGATTGATTTAAATCAATGAAACATTCTTATATTTAACAACAAACATATAAAAATTTGAGAGAAAATTATTAAAAAGTAAAACTAAATGCCATTTTTCACTAAAAAAAACAAAAAAAAAAAACAGGAATATTTTTTATGAATAAAAAACTACATTTTAAACCCATGGATACTGATATGTACATGCCCTCATAATGGCAATTAATGCAGATTTCGAGGACACAATCCAGATGTTCCCAATGTAAACTTTTCTAGGTTATTTTCCTTCACTTTTACATGAGATTAAAAAATTCACTTTTAATAGAGTTTCTCCACAGGTTTTTAAAAAGTCAGGGTGATATTCGTAGGGAAAAGCCACTATATGTTCTAATGACAATTTTTTAAAGCAATTTTTATAGTTAAAGTTCAGGGCACATTTTTCAACACAGCAGTAATAACACATTTTCCCATTATGCAAGCAATATTTATTTTTAAAAAAAATAACCATTATTTTAACTAAAAATGAAGAAGGGTGGTATTTTTTAGAGGGTTTGAGAATTCCTTTTTTTTTTTAAAAACTAAAAGCCACGTAGATTGCAGCACCCTTCTGCAACTGTCCAAGTGAAACTCTGTTCCCAATTAAAAAAAAATTGCTTTACAGAAAGCTAAATTGGCCCATTTTACCCTGCCTTTGATTTAAACACATCCAAAATACTCAATTGGAACTGAAGCCTAAGTTTCAAGTAGGTGCTGACAACAAAAATGAACAATTGTCTTTCGTAAAGGACTCTTGTTGAAAAAGACATTAACAGTATAAAAAATAAAATTGTGGAAATAAACTTATTTGTCATAGTTATGAAAAATGTTTTAATAATTTAAAAATACATTGTAACTTTTTAAATTGCCTTATAATCTAAGTATACATTGTAACTTTCTGTCTTGCCTTGTAAGTGCACAAGCCTAAATATTCATAACAATAATAAAATAATAAAAATTGGTAATAATAATAAATTGGAGATAGGTAACCATACAAGATTTTACATCATGGATCATTGCAAGAATGTCATCCATGTGTCAACTATTTGATAAAGTATACATAACAAAATTTTCATAATATACTGCTATTGTACTATGATGCAAGCGCGGATCCAAGGGGGAGGTCATGGGGGTCATGACCCCCCTCTAAACGGAAAACATTTCAATAGAACAATACATTTTTTAATATAAATATGTATTAAATGTGTTTTCATTTTTTTCTTCTTTTACGGCTTAAAAATTTTAATCTTTCTGATAAATTCATGGAGTTATTTTTAAATAAAAATGTATGAAAATTGCAGGCATTATTGTTTAAGCACCAAAGAATCGAACATCGTTTTTAATTTTACTATAAATATGATATATTTTGAATTGTATTTATGGTTTTTCCTTCAAGACGGTATTTCTATGATTGCCGAGCCTCGAAAATTAATTTAAATTGAAAAATTTGTGAAAACTCTGTAAGATTCTTTGCTTTTATAAAAAAATAGTAAACTCTGATATCTTGGTATCTGGATAAAATATGCATGTTTCGTATAGTTACGAATATACCTGTAAATTTCATTCACTTATGAAAGAAAATTAATTCAGGTATATGTCAGAAATTAGTCAATTTGGATCTAAAACCTGCTAATGAAGACATGTGACCTCCCCCCCTCAAAAAAAAAAGTCATGACCCCCCCCTCTAAATAGAGTGCTGGATCCGCCTCTGCTATGATGTAAAATAATGTACCATTATAAAATTATGATGTAAAATAATGTACAATTATAAAATTATAGTTCAATATGCAGTATTATATAATGTTCTGTAATACGATAAGGTATTATAAGTTAAGATGTACAATTTCTTCAGATTTTTAGTAAGCTTCTTAGTATGTAATTTTGTATAATGCGGAAACATATCCATTTCAGAAAAATATTTCGATCTCTTGCATTTCCCTTTTGAACAAGTTTTACTCTATACTTCAGGAAATATGAAGAAAATTGTAAGGTGGTATTTTAAATGTATTTCTAAGGCATGGAATCGGCAGATAAAGGTGGTCATCAGGTAGAAATTAACAATAATCCAGTCCAATTCTTAATACATCTTCTTGTCTACATCTGCTGATTGATTTTGAAACTCAATTCTGCATTAGAATCTTCTCTCTATTCATATAGACAGATTGCTATTATAGTAGTAAACTTTATCCAACAAATTGAACCACACATTTCTAAAAGCAAAATATTAAATATGCAAAAAAAGAAAAAAAAAGACAGCAAATTGCAATTGTTTAAATATGTGGAATTTTATTGCAATGATGTGCAAAACTAGCAATAGTATTTTTTATATTCTTGTTCAAGAGCATAGAAATACAAATAAACAATATATGTAAATAACAAAATAATAATAAAAACTAAATATGTATCAACAAAATCGGTAAATTCCTATTCCGTAAACAAGAAAAACAAAAATAGATCGTAACGTCCTTCAATGTATTTAAATTTCTTATAAATGAAAAGTTTTAATTGTAGATGTAAACGAAAAGTTTAAATACCGAGAAAATGTGGCAAAAACAACAATTAACAGACGTCGGTTAAATAATCATCTGTCAAAAATTTAAAAGAAATTATTTCACGGAAGCTTTGAGATTTGCTTATGATTGATGACAAGAGAATAGAACAATTTCCATTTCTAAAAGCTAAAATGAGCCAAGAAAATAGTTTATATTTCATCCGATAGAGAGCGCCGTTTTCCGTAATACGTAGAGGTGGTACTCTAGAAAAACAGATATTGAAATTTAGCTTTGGGTGACGTTTATTTAGCTGTGTCTATGTTAATGATTTTGGTATTATTTGAAATCGATCTCTTTTACTAAAAGATGGTACGTTTTGCTAATACAAAAAGCTTGATGTCTATCTAATATAAATGTGCCAATAATTTAGAACCTCCAAAGTTGCTAGTTTAAAAAAAAATAATAATAACAATAATATTTACCTATGGAAAATCAGCTTTTATTATTTTTTTCATAACTCTCCCTTGCATGTTAATTCGGATTATTATTGACAACCTTAATCAAACCAACCAGAAAATAACGTTTTACAATTTCAATTGTTTTTCATTGAAAATTTTAATGAACAAGCTGAGAGCATGGTTTATTTAATTAATTAATATCTCCTTTATATATATATATTTTTTTGCATAAACTGCATTTTTATTTTTATTTATTTATTTATTTTTGATAGAAAACATAGAATTGTATATACTAATGACCATTTACAAAATTTCCTTTATTTTGAGGTTTTAGGGTCAGTTTCCAATACTGGAATGTGGAATGCTTAATTAGTCAATTTCCAGTCCCCATGTGGACATTAGTAAAAGTATAACTTCCATAATAGATAATTCAGTTGTACGTTAGCTGGGATTATTTCGATTTCCTTATCACAAAATCTTCTATTTGCTAGCAGCTTTGTTGCAATCTACTGAGCACATCTACAATATCTTTAGGCTGTATCCATGTTTACCAGATTGACTTCTTTATTGCACATGATTTCATTGCCAAACTTGGCAATTTTCTTATGTTTGTACTTTTGTGACATTTTAGATTGGGAAGGAAAAGCAATAATGTTTTATGGCATTGATTATTCAGAATTTCGCGTACTATGTTTGTATAATGATTTATTGAGAAACTAGCAGAAAACAAAGCTCAAATAAAAAACAGAAAAAGCAATTGTAAATGAAAAAAAAGTAATTTTAGAAAAACTGTCATCTTATTATTGTTGTGTTTGAGAAAATGCCCTGACTTTTAAGTAGTAAAAATGTCTTACAAAACGCCTGTAAGAAAATAAATAGGCTTTTCCATATCACTAGTACCTGATCTTTTTTAACAACTACAAAAACTGTGTATTAAATTTAAAATTGTTCAGTCAGTTGGAAAATGTGAGAAACATGACCTGGAAAAACTCAAATGATACACAATCATGAACAATAACACAATCATGAACAATAACACAATCACAGTGGATAGCCAGACCACTGTGATTGTGTTACGAAGGTGCACCTGAAATTCCCATTTGACTTGTGAATTGTCATTATAAGTTCATGCATATAACAGTATCTAGTTCACACAGCTTTTTCTTAGAGGGGGGGGGGGGGATTGTAATTTTTTGTGAATAACAAAATTTTGTAAGGAAAATCACATTCAGTTCTACTCTTTTTAATCATCTCTGTTATTATTATTTATTTTGGTAAATTTAAGAATTTTCTTTAAAACAATCCTGATAAATTCTACAATTGGCACAGATGTTCTTTACTCAGTGGCAATCTGTTCCCATTGATACTGAAGTTTCACAATTTGTTATAATGCAGAAAAATAACAATTTGTGTACTTTTTTGTGTGTTTGAAAAGTATATTTTCAACATAAAATTTTATAAAAACGCTATTTTTATGGAAGGTGATTTTGTGAAGTGTCTGTAAATTGAACCCATTTTTCTCCAGGATCAATCCCTGGCTTCAAATCTGTTCTTTTAGTTTTGTGATAAGAATCTCAAATGAATATTAGCAGTATTATTTTTGGTTACATTTCTTAATTTGCTTACAGAATGGTGTCCACTGGTGGATATCAGCAGTTTTGAATCTATCACAACATAGTTCATCGTGTTCTGCTTATTTCCCAGAGGATATAATTGAACAGGTGTCTGTCTCATGTCTCAAGCTGAGAGATAATGCTGTGCCTACTGTCTACGTAAGTTCCATAGGTGAGATAATGAAAACAATTAATCTTAATGAGTAATTATGCTTTCTACTGACAAATAATTCTAGAACTAGTCAACTAGTACATTTCACTTAAGACATTACTAGATGGAACCCGTCAAAATTTGACGGCAAAAAACTTGATAGTACCATAAAAATAAAATTCATAGCTGCTTTAAAATGTTTGAAGCTTTTGCAGAATAATTCAAATAAATAAAAAACCCACTTTGAATTAAAGCTAGGTTGAAGAACAGCAATTGGCTAAGTTTCACTGGCACATGGACTCGCAGAATTTCTTTCATCTGACACATTTAGTGCTGTTGTGCAAGTAAATGGAAAGTAGCCCCTTGGGGAGAGGGAAATGGCGGGATGGACCAAGGAATAACATGCACAAGCATAACATGAATAAGCAGTCAAAGACCTTTCAAACGATATGTAACATGAGGGGTGCGTGCAAAATTAAAAAAAGTACCCCCTTGGGGGGGGGGGTAAAGTAGGGGATGGACACAGAACATGCATATGATTAAGTGGTCACAGACCTTTCCAACTATATATGACATGAGGGTTGTCTGCAAAATTTAGAAAAGTACCCCCTTGGGGGAGGGGGGGGCAAAGTGGGGAGAGGGACAATGGAGAGGCATAATATGATTAAGCAGTCACAGACCTTTCCAAAAATATATGACATGAGGGGTGTCAACAAAATTTAGAAAATTGCCCCCTTGGGGGGGGGCAAATTGGGGAGATGGACATTGGAGATGCATAATATGATTAAGCAGTCACAGACCTTTCCAACAATATATGACATGAGGGGTGTTAACAAAATTTAGAAAAGTGCCCCCCTTAAGGGGGGAAGTGGCGGGATGGACCCCGGAGATGCATAACATGAATAAGCAGTCAAAGACCTTTCCAACAATATGTAACATGAAGGGTTTGTGCAAAATTTACAAAAGTACCCCCTTGGGGGGGGGAAGTGGGGGTATGGACGCTGGAGATGCATAATATGATTAAGTGGTCACAGACCTTTTTTAACGATATATAACATGAGTGGTATGTGCAAAATTTAGAAAAGTACCCCAATTGGGGGGGGGTGGGGGGTGGACCACACAGATGCATAACATGAAAAGGCAGTCGCAGGCCTTTCGAACGATATATCATATGAGTGGTGTCAGCAAAATTTAGAAAAGTCTCCGCCCAGTGTGGGCAAAACATACTCCCCCCCGCCGCTATAATATTTGATGCGGACTCATTTTTAAAATTCGTTCGCACCCCTCTTCTCCCGCAAAATGTTGTGAATTTTAAAAACTCCCCTTCCGAATTTTTTTATACCAAAAGCGCTTAGGTCTGTCGTCGGCACGCAGAGTTTTGCGCTTACAGATGCCAGACACACCAACACACACAGACAGACGTTTACCGACATTAATAGTATAGATGATCAGTACAAAAACCCTTAATGGGTTAAAAGTTGTGACGCAGCACTTTCTTTTGGCTCTATGAATTTTAAATATGGGTCTTAAAAGCAATGATATCAAATTTAAGTGACGCTATGTTAATAATTTTTTTTAAATCATAATTTTCTTTTTAGTTTTATTTATATTCACAGGTGCAATTATTATCTTAATATGAAAAAATATATATAATTTATTCGCTGATGCTTTTTCATTCACATCTCTCATGAATTCAAAATATGGGTTTTAAAAGAAATGATATCAAAATTTGAGGGACACCTTGACGTTAATTTATTGATTAATTATTGATTATTAATTATTGATTGGTTAATTATTGATTTATCTTCTGTGCCACGCTATCCAAAAACATAAGTACAATTTATGTAAATGATTATTTTGCATCATATTATCCACTTGCATACATTTCACTTTGTTTGGATACTATGACACAAAATAATCATTTACATAAATTTTACTTATGATTTTGGATAGCGTGACACAGAAGATAAATCAATTTATTGAAATAAATACATTTCAATACATAATATAAGCTCAGTGAAAGTAATATATTTAAAAGTGTATTGAAAAATTAAAAGTATTGTTTGTATGTGTAAATATACTTTAGAAGACAAACCAAAAATAATTTAAATTGAATTTTAAAAGAGTCCTAATAAATTAACGTCAAGGTGTCACTCAAATTTTGATATCATTTCTTTTAAAACCCATATTTTGAATTCATGAGAGATGTGAATGAAAAAGTATCAGCGAATAAATTTTATATATTTTTTCATATTAAGATAATAATTGCACCTGTGAATATAAATAAAACTAAAAAGAAAATTATGATTTAAGAAAAATTATTAACATAGCGTCACTTAAATTTGATATCATTGCTTTTAAGACCCATATTTAAAATTCATAGAGCCAAAAGAAAGTGCTGCGTCACAACTTTTAACCCTTTAAGGGTTTTTGTACTGATATCATTACTTTTTTAAGGTTATTGATGAAAATGTCAATTAGTCGAAATTAAGTATAGGGTATAAATTAATCATTAGAATAACATTTTAAAGAAATGCTAAAAAATTTCCTTTGGACCCCAATAAAATATGAGGGTGGTGGCACAGGGAGAGGAATCCAAGACTCAACTTTTAAATTATACAGCGAGAGAGTAACACAATTAGAAGGATGAAAATGCATGGCAAAACCCGTTTGTTCCATCTTCCTCCACCAAAGGGCGCAATCTTTTCTATACAAACATAGCTGAAAATTTTCAGGCTGTCGATTCCGAGTCAAATGAGCCATACATCGTCGTGATCGGTCCCATAGAACCCGATAGGGAAGTGCCCCTGGTGGTGAAACTTGGAACTAAACTCAATATATCCTGTCGATGTCGAGTCGAATAAATCAAACTGCATTGTAATGGGACCCATAGAACTTGAGATAGCTGCAAAATCCGTTAGTTCCATCTTCCACCACCAGGGGGCGGACTCTGTTGTCGATTTCGAGTCGAATGAGCTATACCTCGTCGTGATGGGGCGCATAGGACCCGAGATAAGAACGCGCCCCCTGGTGGTGAAACTTGGAACTAAAATCTATATATCCTCTCGATGTCGAGTCGAATGAATCAAACTGCATTGTGATGGGACCCATAGAACTCGAGTTAGCAGCAAAATCCATTAGTTCCATCTTCCACCACCAGTAGGCGCACTCTGTTCTATACAAACATAGCTGAAATCTTTGAGGCTGTCGATTTCAAGTCGAATGAGCCATACCTCGTCGTGATCAGGCCATAGAACACAAGATAGGAAAGCGACCCCTGGTGGTGAAAGTTGTAACTAAAATCTATATATCCCGTCGATGTCCAGTTGAATAAATCAAACTGCATTGTGATGGGACCCATAGAACTCGAGTTAGCTGCAAAATCTGTTAGTTCCATCTTCCACCACCAGGGGGCGCACTCTGTTCTATACAAACATAGCTGAAATCTTTTAGGCTGTCGATTTCGAGTCGAATGAGCCATACTTCATCGTAATCGGGCCCATAGAACACGAGATAGGATAGCGTCCCCTGGTGGTGAAACTTGGAACTAAAATCGATATATCCTGTCGATGTCGAGTCAAATGAATCAAACTACATTGTGATGGGACCCATAGAACTCAAGTTAGCTGCAAAATCTGTTAGTTCCATATTCCACCACCAGGGGACGCACTCTGTTCTATACAAACAGCTGAAATTGTTGAGGCTGTCGATTTCGAGTTGAGTGAGCCATACCTTGTCATGATCGGGGCCATAGAACCTGAGATAGGAATGCACCCCCTGGTGGTCAAACTTGAAACTAAATTTGATATATCTTTTCAATGTGAAGTTGAATGAATCAAAGCATGTTGTGATGGGACCCATAGAACTCGAGTTAGTTCCAAAATCCATTAATTTCCCCTTCCACTGCCAGGGGCGCACTCTGTTCTAAATGAACATAACTGCCCCTGGTGGTGAAACTAAAATCAGTAAGTTCTATCGATGTCGAGTCGAATGAGCCAAACTGCATCACGATTAGGAATGCACAACCTGTGGCCCGTGATGGGTAACTGGTGGCCCGCAAAGACCATACATGCCAACCTATCCAAAAATTTTGAATTTCCTTAATAATTCGTGAGAAAAATGTGCAAATTTTGTCCATAGATCGTAGGAAAATATGAATTTCATCGATCAGGCGCATAAAATTATGAATTGCATCGACTGGATGCGAATTTTGTCGAATGGGTATGGAAAAATCACAAATTTCGCCATTTTGTCGCTAGAAAAAAAAACGCAAATTTCAATAATCGGTCAACAGAAACCAGAGATGCCAAAATCGGTAATTCCGGAGTTGTAAATTTCGTCAATCACTCATAATCTTGAATTTTGTAAATCAGTTGAAAAAACCTGCAAATTTTGTCGATAAGGCACTTAAAATCACAAATTTCATGGATCGAGCAACGAATTTCATCGAATCGCATGGAAAGATCGCGAATTTCAACGAACAGTCGCAGAAAAAATTTGCAAATTGTCCATAGATTGTGGGAAAACATTATGAATTTTGTCTATCGGTTCTGCAAAATTATGAATTTTGTCTATAGGCATGGAAAATCGCAAATTTCGTCAATTGGGCGTGGAAAAATCAAGAATTCCATCGAATGTTTGTGAAAAAATTGTAAATTTCAACAAACGGTAAAAAAAAAAAAAAAAATTGCAAATTTTGCCATTGTCTAGAGAAGAAAAATTGTGAATTTCATTAAATGGCTGACGGAAAGCATATCAGTTGAAAATCACGAATTTTGTCAATCAGGCACAGTAAAAACATGAATTTTGTGGATCGGGAGAAGGAAAATCATAAATTTTGTTGAACGCATGCATAAAAATCATGAATTTTGTTTATCGGGCATATAAAAATCATTAATTTCGTCAAACGGATGCATAAAAATCAAGAAAGTCATCAATTGGGTGCCTAAAAATCTTGAATTTCATCGATCAGGCGTGTAAAAATATAGGACAAAATTGCCATTCGCCAATTGGCGAGTAATACTGAAAATTTGGCGACTGACTTTACTGCCACCACTGGTCAAACTTAATAGTCCCAATTGCGATGATTGAATGGGAAAAGATTTTTTCCCCGCTGTCGCTCGACAAATTTCGAAACCATTTGGTGAATTTTACGATTTTTTCCCCGCAATTATTTGACGGATTGTGATTTTTTTTCTTCTCGAAGCCATTCGACGATATTCGAAAAAATTTTACCCTGAAACCAGTTGATGAATTTTGTGATTTTTCCACTATCAATGAATTTTGTGATTTTTCTGCTATCGATTGATGAATTTCGTGATTTATCGACTATCGATTAATGAATTTCACGACTTTTTCCATGAACGAACAAATTGTGCACTTTTTTTCCACTGCTATTCGACGAATTTTGCAATTCTGTTCCTAGATTGTTAGACAAATTTCACTATTTTTCTCCCGATATCATTTGATGAATTTTGAGATTTTTTCACGACAGTTAGACATAATTAATTTTTTTTCCTGCAATGCCTGATTTCTTTCCCGAGACCATTTGAAGAATGTTGCGATTTCTTTCCCAACACTATTTGACAAATTTCTCCGTTTATTCCACAATCGTTTGACAAATTTCTTAAATTTTTTATCAAGTATTTGTAAATTTGTTATTGGTCAATGCTGAAAAACAGGAGTAAAAAAAATCCATGTACTGGCCAGTGGCCACTGAGTAAAAAAGTTGAAACCTATATATAAAAGTTGAACCTATACATAAAAATCATGAACTTTTTAGAACGGGCACATAAAAATCACAAATTTGGCAAGTAGCCGCATAAAAATCACAAATCCATCTAGTGGGTGCATTCTTCCAAATTTGCAACCGAACAGTGCTGTATGTATGGATAATGCTAATTATCCCTCCCCCTACCCAACATCTCCTCGAAACAAAATTCTCTCTGTGCTACTGATGGTGGTCCTCGACAACCCAACAATTTTTTAAATGGCCCTTCGCCTAAAAAGATTGGGCACCTCTACTATCAATTAACAATAAATTAACCTATCGCTTGTGTCATGTATTCATGAGTGGTGATTGCAATGCAAATTCTTGTTTACAAGAATAAGACTCATATTAGGTATTTTATTATTTATTTATTGTTTGTTTACTTATTTTGATTTGATTTTCTTGTCCTTTTAGAAATTGACTTTAGATTGTTACTTAAATGGTGAGATGATTGTCAATTACCTGTTTTATCGATAAAAATGATACAAGGTAAGGAAATTGCATCGTGTCAAGTGAATATTTAGGAAGTATTTTAAAAACCGCAGACTAAAGAAGATTTGTGTTTTACTTGTTAGCTATATTTTGCAACTCTCCAAATTACTGCAATGTAAATATAGTATGAAGTTTTATCCTATACTAAACTTTCCTCTGTTGTATAGCTAATTTTATTGGAAAAAAACCCTGAAAATGCATTGTTGTAGTAATCAATTATTTTTGCAGTTGTGTAAATTCTGTCATAACAATTTTCAACTAAGGGAAATCTTACATTGGACATTTAATCACAGTATTTTAAATAAGAAAACTTAAAATATTTGCAAATTAAAGAAATGAATGAAGAGATTTTGTTTAAAATTACATCTAAAGATTTTTTTTTTTACAAAGAATGCAAAATTTGCCCGTCATTCAGGAAATTATCACCAGGGGTCGATCCAGGAAAAATTTTGGGCCTGTTTACGGGCCCTTCACAAAAATCTATTTAATAAAATGGGTCCCTTCACAAAAATTAATTTGATAAAATGGGACCCTTCACAAAATTCTATTCCATAAAAACTTACTATTTATTATTTATTTATTATTTTGTGATGTTTTAAAATGTGTAATTTGTAAACAAACAAGTTCACCAGAGCAGAAAACTTCAGCAAAAGGATTTAAAAAAGTTTTTATTTATAAATGCTTGGTTCGAATTTGATTAACTGGATTTCAAGTTTTGTTTTAAAATGTTATTTTTCACAAAAATATAATAAATTTCACAAAAATAACCTTTACTTTTCACAAAATGGGCCCCAAGAAAAAAAACCTGCATCGACCCCTGATCACAAAATTCTACTAATAAAATGGGACTGTAAACAAACCGGTTCAAAGTGTGTCCTTTTTAAAAATTAAATTCAATCCCAGCGGCCCTGTTGTTATGTTAGTCGAGCACTAGCTGATCGGCAAAATTTTTTAATCTCGCCAACCTTTTTTTTCTGACCAATCTTTAACATAAGCTAATAAAGTATAGCCAACATTTTAACATTGCTATATAGTATCTTAAAAAACTTACTTAAAAGTAGCTGAAATATAATCTTGATAAAATACGTAAACACAAACATATCAATACAATTAACAAAATCTCATGTAATCGGGTAGGGGAGACCGGTACACAGTGGACCACTTTTTCAGTTAAAATTTTTTTCTCTTTAACAGACTGACCAATCTGTATGAAAATATTTTTGAATATTCCTTAAACCTTCTTACATCCATCATAATTTTCTCAAAACATAGTTTTCAATACATTTAAAAAAAAAAAAAAAAAAAAAATTATATACACTGGTCCACCCACCAGGGTACAGTGGACCACTATTAGGTATTATCTAAAATATAATATAAATCTATTTTTCATTAATCTAATTCTTTTTTGTTGCCCCTTCATTCGCAAAATAACATAGTAATATAAATTTTGAAACAAAAACAAAAAATTAATTATATTTTGAAAATAATAACAGATTAATACAGGAACAATTGCAATTTAGTTGAAGTTATTACTTAAGTACAAAAAAAATCAGCTGACATTAAAATTTGCAAATGAAATTCCAAAGTACTTATCAGTAAGATTGAGCCTGGAATTTTCAAGAAATAATTTTGGGTCTGCGAGCAACATTATGAAATCATTGACATCAACAGCAGATTCATCTACAGTTTCGGGAGAAATAAACTGATTTCCATTCAATTTGCATCTCATGAATCTTACTTGAATACAATCATCAACAATTAGACTACAGTTATATTTATCAAAGGCAGTAAATACAAAACAAAATATTTCTTACTATGTTAAAAAAATTGTTATTTTTATTTGTTTACTTTATTTTACAGTTAATTCTACTTTAAAACAATCTTTCTTTATAGAAAACAAGCAATTATTACATATTTTGAACGTTCTGCATTAGAGGAGCAGAGTGGATTGTGGACCACTGTGCCCCAGGAGTGGGTGGTCCACTGTACGCCATGTTGAAGTTCAATAAATAATCATATTAATATTGTTTATAGCTTTCTTTTAAACATATTAACTTTAAAGTAAAATAAAAACAAGTATCTTAGCTTTTCAAAAAAGCTGTTTTATTTTATTTATCTACAACCTTTAATTACTAAAAAAATAAAAATATGATGATGAAAAATTTTACTTTTAGAAGCTCAAAACAACAAAGCAGGATAAAATAGTTCAATCTGAGCTAAACATACTTTCTGAAGGCTATAAATAATCATTGCAGTGCTGTTGTCTATTAGGATAGAAGAGAAGCTTAAAAAAATTTAAATAAATAAAATATTAGGGGGTGGTCTACTGTGTCCATAGGTTCACTGTGTACCGGTCTCCCCTATATTAATGATAGGCTTAGCCAATAACAAAAATGTTAAAGTAAGCCATAACATAAATTAGAAACATTGTATTTCATAATGAAAACATCGTATCTAATTTTATATACATAAATGTGAAAACTTACGTTATATAAATTCCCTATATAATATACCAAAGTTTCATCACAATTAAACGTATTTCAATCACACTGAAATAAAAAGTTTTAGTTATTAAATTTGTGTGAGGTGAATGATGGGAAAGTTTGATTTGGAGAGTTGGAAAATATAGCTAACAAGTAAAAAACCAATCTTCTATCATCATCAGATTTTTAAGACTTCTTTAAAAGATTCACTGGCCATAATGCAATTTTCTTATATTATTTTTAACGATAAAACAGGTAATACTATTGACAATTATCTCACCATTTACGCCACTAAATCAAAAGATAATTTCTAAAAGGCCAATCTAATCGAAATAAGTAAACAAACAATAAATAAATAATAAAATACCTCATATGAATGTTATTCCTAAACAACATTTGCGACTCCCTCGAACAAACAGATGATTGATTTGTTGATTAGAGCCTGTTTCAAATTAACTGATAAAAAATAAAATCTGAATCTTTTTTTCCTTTAAAAACTGACAAATTAAATATATAAATAAAAATAAAATTGTATACATATAATTATAAAATATTTCAATATTTTAATCAAGGAATCTAAATATTTTTCGACTTAATGAAGATTTTGAAATAAGAAATTCTTTATTATAACAAAAAAGAAAAATATACAAACAATAATTTAATTTAATACATAAATATTACATATTAAAAATTGCATTACAAACTGTTTTCGTATTAAAAAAAAAAGAATCTAAATAGTTTTTAAGCGATATGGATATGCTTTAACCTTTAACTGTAACTATGATAGCCATGAACATTGTTATTGCGCAGTAATAAAAAGTGGTGAAAAGTCCCAAAATCTATAATGTTATTCAATAGTAAAATGCATAAGAAAAGAGTCCGATTTTTAAACTGGATTATATAAAAAACAAGAGTTTTCCTACGTTAGCTCAAAATATTTTTCGCTTCATCTAAAACCGATTAATATAATATATTAATTTTAAAAAAATCGTTCGATCCATTTTCGAGATAACAACTATGTGCCCATTACAACCATTATATCTTCCATTTTTGCTTAAAAATTGGTTTTCAGATCTCAAAATCTACTGCATGTAGAAATCTATAAATTTCAGGATAGAGTTAGGCCATAGATATAAGACTAATGTGAAAAAATCGAAATGGTATGCCTCATATTTACTGAGATATTAAATGTCGGCGTTTCGATTTTCCTTTGATGTCCTGCTAGCTGTATATATGAGAGTGACGGAATCTTCGGTTTTGGGCTTACGGTTTTCGGTTTTTTGCTGCGTCACTCAAGAAACTACCGTCTCTCATGATTTATACCATTGAGCATTGTAATAGTAAAATATACATTCTATTTGAATTATGCTATTATAAATAAAATTTTTAAATATTTATGTACAAATTTCAAAGTCTAGCTACAAACAAAATGTAAAGTTTGCTTATAAAATCAAATTTTTCAGAGCAATTTTATGAAGAGATCCATTATGTGAAGAGACCTGTTTTATTAAATGGATATTTATGAAAGTGTCTTATAAGATATAAATTTTGCATGGGTTTTTTAATTTTTTTCAATTTAATGTGATGTAAAAAATACTGTTCAACTTGTCATTGTTACTGCACTTTTACGTCTCTTCCATATGAATATGGATTTACTTTTGAAATAATAATAAGTGTATTTACAGATGGGTGGTGGGGTGGAAGATTCATGATTTTAGGTTGGGCATGGACAGAAAAAGGTTAGGAACCACACATCTAGAATATGAATAAATCTGAAAGATATTATGTAATGATAGATAAAGTTGCATTATCTAAAATATTTGAAGGGGCTAGATTTTACCAATATTTAGCTAGTTAGAGGTTTAAAACTATCACAGATCACAAACTTTTACTTAGATTGTTTCATTCTATTAAAAAGGTACCTGATATATTATCGAATAGAATTCTGAGATGGTCACTAATGTTAGCAGTAATGATTATTTATACCATTGAGTATTGTAATAGTAAAATATACATTCTATTTAAATTATGCTATTATAAATAAAAATTTTAAATATTTATGTACAAATTTCAAAGTCTAGATACAAACAAAATGTAAAGTTTGCTTATAAAATCAAATTTTTCAGAGCAATTTTATGGAGAGATCCATTATGTGAAGAGACCTGTTTTATTAAATGGATTTTTATGAAAGTGTCTTATAAGATATAAATTTTGCATGGGTTTTTTAATTTTTTTCAATTTAATGTGATGTAAAAAATACTGTTCAACTTATCATAATTTCCGGCATATAATCCACACATCAAACAATTATATTTAGACCCATAAATTTTATTTAATAATTGAAGTCAAATATTTACAGCAATCTAGCAAGTTACATTACATAAAATCAAATTTCTAGATTGAAACATAATTGTTTGATCTGTGGATATTGGCCTGAAATTACAGTACATTGTCTGAAATACAAAATTAATGCAATATTTCATTAGACAACACAATTCTGGTAAACAGATGCTCACCCATTGAAAAATTTCCTCAAAAACAGAATGAAATCAACTGTAAATTCAGCAGAGAAAGGTTTATAAATGACATGTAGCTAATTCTATTTCTGTTCTTCTGTAAAAAACAACAAAAATGATCATTAGTATTAGCATTTATATATTAGAATATGATTACAGATATAACAACAAAAAGCATACTTTATATCCATACATAAAGCCAAATAAATTTATCAAAAACTGCAGGAATATGATACTTAATATTCTGTAGAAAAAGACATGAACTCTCTTGTATAAAAAACTACAAGGATGGGAAATTATATAAAACTATATGTCGTTAGCATCTATAACACCTGGAAATATAGAATTAGGTTACAAATTCAATACTTTAAAATAATAAAAATAAAAAAATCAGATTTCACATTGTTTTGGAGCCATTTATCTTAATTTTGGAGAAACAAAATTAGCAAAATGGTATAAAATTAATATTAATTAGAAAATTATATTACTTAATTGTGAATTTTTATTATTATTATTACTTTAATATATTGTGCAATGGTATTGCATAAGGCTAACAGAACTATAATAAAATATAAATTATACATAACACAGAAAGGATTACAATCAATATTAAAATTGAGAAAATAAAATATATTATTGAATCAAAGATTATTACACTGGGTTACTTCAACAATTTAACAATAGCAGGTTATTTTAACAAAGGTACTATTTTGAAGAATCAAATAAATAATACTTTGAAATATCCATTTCTGATATTAAATGGAAAACATCTGAGAAAATGGAAAAAATGAAACCTGATTTCATTTTGTTTTGGCGCCATCTGTTGTGACTTAAGATAAAATAAAGATAAAAATGTACTATTATTAATTCTGAATTTATACCTCTTAGCATTTAACTGACTGACACACTGCAAGGAAAATTGTTCATTTGTGAAGTATGCTGCAAAGGATTTTCTCGAAAATTTAATTTAAGTGCCCATGTTCGAAGTCATACTGGTGAAAAACCTTTTGTGTGTGAGACATGCAACAAGAAATTCTTTCATAAGCATCATTTAAGCAAGCATCTGTTAATTCATACTGGTGAGAAACTTTTTATTATGTGTGAGATATGTAATAAGAAATTCTCACAAAAGAATAATTTAATCATGCATCTATTAATTCATACTGGTGAGAAAACTTTTGTGTGTCAGATATGCAACAAAAAATTCCCTCAAAAGAGTCACTTAACCATGCATTTATTAATTCATACTGGTGAAAAACCGTTTGTGTGTGAGATATGAAACAAAAAAATTTCTGACACGAGTAGCCTTAAAAAGCATAAGTTAATCCATACTGGTGAGAAACCTTTTATATGTGAGGTATGCAACAAGAAATTATCTCAAAAGAGTGATTTAAACAAGCATCTGTTAATTCATACTGGTGAGAAACCTTTTGAATGTGAGATATGTAACAAGAAAAGGCTTATTTAAGAAAGCATCTATTTATTCATATTGGTGAAAAACCTTTTGTATGTGACATATGCAGCAAGAAATTCTCTAGAAAGAGTAATTTAAGCAGGCATCTGTTAATTCATAGGAGTGAGAAACAATTTTCTGCATGAGATATGCAATAAGAAATTCTGTGAAAAGCACATTTTCTGAGATTTACAGACAAGAAATGTACAAAAAATTGTAATCTATGTGCTCATTCTTGATAGAATTACATATTAGGGTGGGCCGAAATTTTTTTTATTTATTTATTCGCTATACCGCGGAAAACTTTGCTTTAGGGTTGCTTAGTAAAATAAAATGAAAAAAAAAATTATTAAATTTTAATTTTAGCGGCACAGCTGCTCAAACAATTTTTTTGGAAAGCAATAGTTTTCTTTATTTTTTAAAAGCTATACAAGAAAAAAACGGCTATGGTGAAAAATCTTTAAAAGAAAGATATATAAAAACACATTTTAATAAAAAAAGAAGCAAAATTACTTCATTTGAGGTAGCGCAAAGCATTTTAAAAATCCTTAAGTTAACGCAATCAAGTTGTATTCACTCAGTAAATGTTGCCGGGTTGTGGGCCGGGTCTTTTTTTCTGTTTTGATTCGCTATATCGAAAAAAAACTTGTGTCTAGGCTAGCTAAGTAAAATGCAAAAACAAAATAAATAGAATTTTACTTCTGGTGGTAGCGCAAAAGGCCTAAAATTTGAGAAAAAATGCGTTTTAGGTCAAATTTTAGGCCTTTTGCGCTACCACCAGAAGTAAAATTTTATTTATTTTGTTTTTGCATTTTACTTAGCTACCCTAGACACAAGTTTTTTTCGGTATAGCGAATCAAAACAGAAAAAGTCCTTCCGGCCTGTACCAGGAGGAAAAGGTAGCTTTCCTATATCTTCGTTATAAAATTTGAACTAATGTTACACGAACACAGCAAGTTAAAATGCAAAGAAAATGTTTACAATAGATTCGTTAATACTGAATTTGAATAAGAAATTCGCCAAATTATTGAGCTATAGCCAAGTTGGCTTCATTTATGAAGACTTATTTTGGTCGCCAAATGTCACCAAGTTTGGCGAGAATTTGGCGCTAATGGATATGAATATATAGTTTTATGCATATGATTGGGAAAATTATTACAACAATGAAATTTTTTGTAATGTGCTGTCTTGTTTCAAAATGTCAGCCACCCTAGAATTTCAAACTGCTCTATCTCAGCCATTTTTTAAGATAGAGGTAAACCAAAAAATGCTCTGGAATCCTCGTATCAAGGCCTAACACTTAATTAAAAAATAAATTTGAATTTTTAATTTTTATGTATATTTATTTTAGTTTTACATTTTTAAATGGCCACCGCCATCTTGAAACAAAATGGTGGACCAAGCTGGCCAACGAACTCGGTCGAGACATTGGTGAGCTTAATACACACAATTAGTTTCATCAAAATTGATTTATAAATACGAGCGTTATCATATGACATAGGTCAGATATATATATATATATATATATATATATATATAAATCAACATTTCAACGGAGGGTGGTTTTGGGGTCTGGGGGTCATGATCGGTGAAAATATATCAAAATTTTCCGGAACTGCTTTCCTCCGAACGGCTGCAATAGGTAGCTTTATACTTTTTTGTATTGAAAGCTACCTAAAAAAGACCCGGCCAACATTCACTAAGTGAATACAACTTGATTGCGTTAACTTAAATTTTTATTTTACTAAGCAACCCTAAAGCAAAGTTTTCCGCAGTATAGCGAATCAAAAAAAAAAAAAGTTTTTTTCGGCCCACCCTATTACATATGCTTCTTCTTATCACCATACTTCCATATTTAATATTATACTTCATACTTCCATATCTCCTATTATATATTCATATCTCCATTTATTCATTTATATCTCTAGTTATCTTTTATTAAATATTCCTTATTATCATAATATACAAAGCTACTTGCATTATTTCCTTCACTTATCAGTTTCTAATATTTCTTAAAAGACCGTTCTGGTTTTATTCATTTGTTCATATTCCTAAGTTCCTCTTTCAACTTGCCATGAATCCAGTGGCGCAGCCAGAATTCGGTTCTAGGGGGGGTTTTGAGTTTCTGATAAAGATGGTCGCCGGTTATATGAATCACCGGTTAATGAATCAGTCTTTTAAATGAATGAAATCATAATGCTTATCTCTTGAATTACGTTGGTTACGGTTCATTTAAACAGCGTTTACAGTATTAGAGTGACAAACTATAAAATGCACCAATGAAATAACACAAAAATTGATTAGATTTATAAAGTGTTTAAAAATGATGAGGAGCAAACTTTAAGATGGAAGAGCACAGTACAGCAAATAATTTTTACATAGAAAATAACAGATTTGAAATCCATTTGTTCAATCAAAAATCCACAAGGTTTCATGAGAATCACGAATTCTTATTCCTAAATTTAATAATAAAGAAGCAATTTTAACAAAATTTTCAATAGACTTACTTACCTTGCTATTTGCCAAATGTGACAACTCAATTAAGGTAATCGATGTTTTGGAATGTAGTTGATATTAAACACGGTATTGTAGACTAAATTACTGTGCCCTTACAGCACTTTACATGACATCGAATTTCGCATTATCTAATGTAAATCTGATGAAAATTTTGTTAAAATATATTTATTATTGTTAAAGTTCTCTAAAAATATCCGAGTTTGAATTGTAGTCGTATTTATACTAATATTATAAAACAGCAACATTTGTTTTTTTTTGCAGGGGTTAATTCTGGAACTACCGAACAGATTTAAAAAGAAATTGGTCATATGCGAGTTTTATTCACTTACAAGGGGTTCCACACAAAATATCAGAACTATTCAAAGACAATATTCTCACATGACATAGTCACATACCTAAAACAATATTACATGCCAGAATTTAATTTTATTGGTGTTGGAATGAAAAACAATGAATATATCTCCCTTTAAAATAAATAACTTGTACAAAGTTTAAATTTGGCAGAGAACAAATCACGCTTCGGAAGAAGTCGCTGAGTTTCACATGAAAAGTTACTTGTCAATCATATTTGTCGTAATAGTAGACAATTTTAAAACATTTAAAAAAAGTATGCTAAACAAAGCAAAACTTTCCGATTCATTTTCAAAAATGAAAACCTATCGAGATATGATAATTCAAGTGATTTGTTAACGAAAAATTTTTTCATTATAAATGAATTATATATTGATTATAAGCGATTGTTGTCTCAAAATTACTTACTCTTAATGTCTTAGAATTATTCTATGAATTATTTTTCAATATTTTCCCTTAATAATTGAATTCAGTTGGTATGAAAAATGTTGACTATCATGATTCGTCTTACCTAAAGCAAATATCTTGTTACAAAGTTTAATCTTAGCATTGTGTCAAGCGCGCTTCAAAAGTAGGTCGCAAAGTAGCAACACAGTTTTGATCTGTGCCGTTGTTTTCTAGATGGGTTTTAACTAATATCGCAGCTATTTACAGACATATTTTTTCGAAAATCATTACCAACAATCCTTAGATGATTCTGCGTCGATAACCCTTAACTCCCCGCTGAGCGCCAGAAGAATAAGACACATGAGTGATCTTTTAATAGTTCCGTTTTTACTTTTTAAGTATGGAACCTTAATAATGGTGTCAAAATTCTGTTAACCATCTCCTCTCTAACATAGGGTATATTTTATACAACAATTTCCAAACACTTTTTTTCGGTACATCACGTTTCAAATGGGTGCAAGAACGAAAAAAAAAAAAAAAAAAAAAAAAAAATCTAAAATTGCACTTTCTATGATATTGTTGATTCTAGAAATTTGAAATTTGGACTAGCGGTTACTTTAAAAAGATGTAAATGCTCACTAAAAATGGTTTCTATAAAGTTCGAAATTTAAAAAGGGAAAAGGAGCAGGAAACGGTCTAAATTACAATTTATTTGTGCAATTAGGGCTGGAAACATGAAATTTGGCATGGTTGTTACTTTAGACTTATATGCTAGCCAAGAACAGTTTGCAGTAGCAGAAAAAAAAAAAAGTTCTAAAATTGCGATTTATGTGATACAGTTGGTATAGAAGCTTGGAATTTGGCATGGTGGTAGCTTTTGGGATGTAAATGCTCTCTAAGAACGATTTCTAAAGAAATTCTAAATTTAAAAGGATGAAATGACCGAAAAACGGTCTGAAAATGATATAAAACATTTAATTAGGAATTGTTTGTGCTAGATATAGGTGAAATTTGGCACGGCTGTTACTCTAGAAATGAAAATGATCATCCAGAACAGTTTTCTAAAAATTCGAAATGTAAAAAGGATCAAGAACAAAAAAGTTCTAAAATTGCGATTTGTGTGATACAGTTGGTATAAATGCTTGTTTTTTGACATAGTGGTTACTTTTCAGATATACATACTCGTTCAAAACGGTTTTTAAAAAATTCGAAATTTGAAAATGTGAAATGAGCAAAAAACGTTCTAAAAATGTTCTAAATCATAATATGAATAGAACTTTTAGTGCTAGAGTCTTGAAATTTTATATGGATATAACTTAGGAGACGTAAATGCTCGCTGTAATTTATTTTTTTAATTCGAAATTTGAAAGATTGCAAGAGTAAGAAGCATTCTAAAATTGCAATTTATGTGATACAATTGGTATGGAAACTTAGAATTTTGTATGATGATTACTTTTATGTAGTAAATGCTTCCTTAGAACATTTTTTTAATTGAAAATTTAAAAGAATGAAATGACGGAAAACTTTCTAAACGCGTTCTAAATTATGATTTAGTTGAAACTATTAGTGTTAGAAACTTGAAATTTAGTATAGAGATTACTTTTAAGATGCAAATTCTTGGCATAAAGAGTTTGAATAATTTGACCAAATGAAGTATAGTCTTTAAATTTGTGTACAGACCCCCTACGAAACAAATGATTTGAAAGAAACACTGATTGCAAAAATCTGTTCACAATCGAAAAATAGCTTTTTATAACTTTAAAGTACTTTTTATTAATTCTTACTTTTGCAAAGATTTTTTTCCTGGGTTCGCACATAGCTTGGTCTTAGTAACTGAGAGCAAAAAATGCAAAAAAAAGCCGTTTGAAACTGAGAGAGACTTACAAAGTGTATGTTTTATTTTTTCCTTGGAATTCGATGGCCTGTTATTGTTTCGAACATGGAACAAAGACAGACATGCAATTAAGAAATGGCCCACTGTATACTATATAACTCAAAGCAGTCTGGCAGTGGTGACGAAACCTGGCTATAGTATTATGATGTGCCGACTAAGTCTCAAAACAAAGTTTGGGTCTTTGATGATGAGGACACACCGGTAGCTGTCAGAAAATCCCGATCTGTCAAAAAAAAATTATAGCTGTATTACTATTTTTCAAATCAAGTGGAATTGTTGAGCGTATCGTTTTGGACACACAGAAGACAGTTACAGCTAAGTGGTACACTGAACAGTGCCTCCCTAATGTCATGGAATCTTTGAAGAACCTGCGACCAAAGTCACGAATGAACACCTGGTTCCTCCTTCATGACAAAGCTCCAGCTCACCGGGCCAAAGCCTGCACTGAATATTTGGCCACTACAGGACTGAAACTTCTTGAACACCCTCCTTACAGTCCAGATCTTGCCCTCTGTGACTTCGCACTGTTCCCGCATGTGAAAATGAAGCTGAAAGGGATTCGGTTTTCCAGAGAGTGATGAGACACTTTTGAGGGCTTGGGACAACGAGTGTGCCTTACTTCCTAGTGAAACTTGGCAGAGCTGGTTTAAGGACTGGTTTCGGAGGATGGAGAACTGTATTGCTTGTATCGGAAATTACTTTGAAAAAGTTTGATAAATAAATACATATTGCAAAACTTTCCTAGTACCCTTTGTATATGACCCCTCTTTTACTATAAGACGTCTTGAGGGGGCGGGGGGCAAAATACATCGAAAAACCATTTTCGATACAAAATACATTGGTTTTAGGGTCTAAAATACAAAATATAAAATACTTTTCAAAATTTCAAATGTCAAAATACAAAATACATTAATTTTAATTTTAATTATTTTGCACTACGCAAAAATGTTTTAATGCAATGCCATGTTATAAATTTTTACCTACTGTATATGGACATGTCCGTAACCAAAAAAATAGGTCTGCACGAGCCAAAATTTCCAGACCCGAACCCGTAGAAAAAAATTTGGGACCCGACCCGGTATAAAAATTAAAAGTTCGGCCCGAGGCCCGGCCGTGTCCGTACAAAAAATTCTTTGGCCCGACCTGGTATAAAAGCTAAAAGTTCTGTCCGAGTCTGGACCAGCTCATACAAAAAATTTATTGGCCCGGTTTAAATGCTAAAATTTCGGTTCGAGCCTAGCCCTACAAAAACTTAATTGGCCCAATTGAACTTCTACAAAAGATAAATTTTTAAGCCGATGTGGTTAAAAATTCTCTTGTACGAGGTATTCTGACAATTTTTATTTTAGCTATTTTTCATGTTTATATTCTTCATCTTTTAAAAAGCGCCCAGAGCTGCAAAGTAGAGGCATACCCGTTCCAAAATACTGCACTCCCTAGATTTATTTCTGCCTGTGCCCATGTAAACTATGTTTATTTTTTTTATGATTCTCTATTTGTACGCAAATGTCTGAGTTATTATTAACGTCATTAAACCATATTCCATTGCTTAGAGACTTATAAATGTGAAAAATTCGATACAGAAAAATCTTCTAAGACGAAATCACGTAGGAGCTAAAAAAATCAATTATAGACAAGTTCCCATCTTAACTGGTACATCACCTGTTCTAAATGCATTATATTCTTTTCACACGTATTATTATATTCATTTTGTATGAATTAACACACTTTTCCGTTTAAGACAGGATTCCATCATAGACAGGGATCTTTTCACGTGTTTTCGTGCACTTTAATTTTATCACCCAGAAATATACAAGTATGTGCTATTCTTCAAAAAGTATAAATTTAAATTTTTAATTGTAGAATAATAACGATTTAAAAATATATGCATTTTTTGCAAAGAATGTTAAACCAGATCAAATTTTACCGATATCTGCGCGGGCCAGGCCAGGCCAGGCCAATGACTTTTTACGATCTGGGTCGAGACCGAAGTTTTACAGAAAACTGCGAAGCGTGACCCTGGGTTAGACCAGAGGTTAGTTACCCACGTGATATCATCAGGTAACTAACTTGGCGATATTTTTGTCTTGGCTAGCGAATAAGCAAAACGGCGCGTCGTTGGCGTAATCGTAAATAATATAATCGAATCGCTAGTTGTTGCTTTATGCTTTTGCTGTACTGATTCCTCGTTCGCTTACTAGTTTTTTATTTAATTTTTATTATTGCATATGCTTATGTAATTTAATCAATTTCTCAATATTCTCTTTAGTTTCAGGTAACAATGATTAGCATATTTTTTCTGTATTTTGATATTTCTTTATCCTGCCTACACGTGCTATTTTTTGTTAATTATCTCAGTATACCTTCAGCTGTCTTTAATTATTTATCTTATTTTTATTATTATTATCATCACGTAGATTTCAAATATATATGTATACATATTTATCTGATAAATTGTATATTTGTTACCAATTCTTTTAATCTGTGTTAGTGTTGCTAAAAAGACATTTCTGTCTTGCACGTGTTATTGTTTGCTAAGTTTTACTAATAATGTATGTTTCATATTCAGAAACTTGTGTAATTGAAACACGTTTTTAAATTTTTTGGTAAAGGTGGGAAATCATTCAGAAAGTACTTTCAAAGTCGGCGTTTTGAACCGAATTCGACCCTGTTAAATAAAATAACAAAATGTTTGGTTCTAGAATGTGCCTTATTCTGTTCTTAATTTTACCATGTATTTCGGATTAAAATATCAAGAGGGAGGGAATTCAAATAAGGGGATAAAAAGCAATTGTTCTACAAAAATGCAAATGAATTTTTAAATTGTATTTTGCCATGCTAATTGCTCAGTTTTTCTGTTTTAGCGTCTATGCATGTTCAAGGTTGAAGAATTTTCATAAAATCTTACCAGCCAAGGATTTATTTTAGCAGGCTGCAACATGCAATTGAAAATTGCTATAGCAAAATTTACGCGATTGCAAAAATATATGATTACCATTGCTACAATGCATTTTCATTATTATTTTCTATAAAATTAAGAAATACGTACAACAGAGGAAAGTTTAGGATAGAACATATCACCATGTTTATATTGTGATAATGTGGAGAAATGCAAAATTCAGCTAACAAGTATACAAATGAAATAAAAAAAGCTTTTGGCGGCATACCTTTTTATAGCCTGCAGTTTTTAAAACTCTCTAAAAATTTATTCGCCCTGTCAGAAAATTCACTCACCAGTGGCGAGTAAAAAATTGCAATTCCCCACCCTTGATACATGTTCTGTTGTTGTTTGCTTCATTAGCTATGCTAATATAGTAGTGTATGTGAAGAAAATTAAAATGGTGATTTTTTTTTCTCCCAGTTACTTTAGATGACGTAGGTCACTAACTTGGCAGTATTTTGAGTTTGGTTGGCGAGAATCAAAGCTTGCATAGTATATTATAATCATAATTATCGTTTACGACCACTGTGCTTTATTTTTACATATATTTTTTTAATTATTATTTATGACTCATGAGTATTATCAATTGTTTCAAAGTGACAGCAGATAAATTTATCTGTTTGAGGTTTGAGAAATTGCCACAGAAAACAAATCTATATGAAGAGAAAGGTTTCTAAATTTGCAATAAGTTTGTCTTGTTTCTTGTAATTTTGTCAAAGAAAGGTTATTTGTAAAGTAAATTCCTAGAAATTGTATGCTGTTTTACATGAATGATGATTATACCAACACAAATGAATGTAAAGCATATCTTATCGGCCTTTATATTTTCTGAATTGCTTACTCTTTTTTATTAATTTCACAGATCTGTTACATGTTAAATTGTGGTGTATTGAGTACTTAGTCTCAGCAAGTGAAATATTTTGTAGAATTTATTAAAACAAAATGATTTTCATCTATTATTTGGGTCATTCCATGGTAACTGGCGTTATATTTAGAATAATTGACTTTAGTAATTTTAGTAATATAACACCAAAAAATATTCATAATGTAAAGTTGATGTAATTTGTCAATTAAACCTATCCAAATGAAAATTACTTAAATTTAGTGCTATTTCTTGAACTCTGAAAATTGTATTTACTGTGGTAACTTACGTTACTGAAAAAAGAACGTAAGTTATCATAATAAGTTTAATTGCCGCTGTTCAAGAAATAACACTAAATTTGGGTAATTTTCATCCAAATTTCGGTTTGAAATGGTTTAATTAAAAAATCACTTCAACTTTACATTTTGAATACTTTCTGGTGTTATATTATTAAAATTACTGAAGTTAATTACTCTAAATGTAGCACAGGTTACCATGGAATGACCCATTTAAATATTCAAAATGTAGGTTCATGTCAGATCAAATAGTTATCGAAATAGAAAGAGTAAGTAAATTTTTTGTTCTATACTTAGTGTACAAGAGAAACTATTTCAACAACTATAATATTAATTAAATTTACAACAGTAATAAAACTAGTTAATCTGCAGATCAGGGGCCTCAAATGTCAAGTCTGCAGTTTTATTTTAATCATTTTATTTACTAGTATTTAAAACATTCAACCCACAGTTTCATTTATTTCATATTTGAAATGCTAATTACAACAGGTATTATACCAAGTAGTTTGATGAAGTTTAACTGTTAAGAATAATGGGAAATAAGATTCCATTCACTAGTTCTCAGACAATTTTTTTGCAAAATTTATTAACTTCTTTAACAGCCCCCTCCCCCTCCCATTGTCGCAATACTTTGATAAAGTTTAATACTTAAAAAATTTAGTAATTTAAAATCTTCTATTTAAATTAGTTAAAGTATAGATCTTGTAATAATGACAAAATTAGTTTAAACAATGAATTATTCTCATTAAATATTTTATGGATACTAATTATTAAATTTATTTAAAAATGACTATTTAATTTTGTTTCATTGGTGTACTCTCATTAAACTCTGGTTCTAAATACAATCATAAAAACAATTACCCTGTATTTTTTTTTTGGTGGTGCCCATTACTGGAATTTTGGGTGTTTTGATTTATTTTTGTTATTCACAATTAATTTTCTATTGACATTGGGATGTGTAAAAGAATGGTTAAATATTGTTGATAGATTAATATAAATAAAACTGGAATGTAAAATAAATTCCCTTAGGGTGTCTTACTGACACATCTACCATAGTTTTTTTTTTTTTTGTTAAGCCTAGCTGCCTAATTCTTTTATCCTATTTGGTCTTGTTTTTCAAAAAAGTATACAATTTTTACATTATTTTGAAGAAAAATGTAGAAAATTTATTCAGAATAATTGTTGCATGGAATATGTTGAACTAAAACTCACCTCTTATTTGAATAATCCAAACTTTCTTACTATCATAATCAAACTACATCAAGAAATTTCAAAATGGCTAGCATAACAGTGCAGCAGTAAATATTTTGAAGAAATGACTGGCCCATGAAACTGCTAAAAGTGAATAAAATTACCATTTGTATTAATTCCTTTTGAATTATTCAACCTAATATAAATTAATAACTAAATGCCTCTGTTTTGAATGCCAGTGATAGCTTGTTTTTATAGCAAGCAGTTAAAGCAATCAAATTTTCACCATTTATCACATTATTTTACTCCTGATATTCTAGTCAGTGTGCCAAATGTAGATCTGGCACATTATTTTTAGGTGCGTTCGTAATTATATAAATACGTAGCACCTATTGTCGTCGCTTGGTCTGTCCGTCCGTCCGCATATAACAACGCAAAAACTACCCAACCGAATGGGTTGCAATTTAAAATATATTATCTTTGCAGAATTTTGTCGAGACATTTCAAATTTTATTAAAATCGAATCATAACTTTAGGAAATATTAATAATAATATTAAGAAATTTGAATTTTTTTTTTTTTTTAAATCGGTGCTTTTTTGTTATAGGAGCTTCCGAGGTTTAATCGTCTAAGCGACCAAGATACTTATCTTATTACAGAAATTAATCTGCAGACGATATAATTCATTTCACAGAATTAAAAATCAGAAAAGATCTGAATATTTATGTAACTAGTTATAGTACGAACGCATCTCATTTGTCAAGTTTGACGTACAATTTCCAACTTGCTTTTATAGTTTGTGTGATAATTTGTAAGGTCTATTTTGATTGAAGAAGATAATTATTTCTCAATTAACCTATGGGTTGTGATACACTGTGTGTGTATATTACATTACTTTTCAGCCCAGGATCTTTATTTTCTATCCATCTAAACAATATATTAATTAAAAAAGTTCTAGTATATGTTTACATCATCAAAACTCCTTCATGATGTGAATTTTAAATATTCAATATCAACCGAACAGTAGCTTAATTTATGTAGCTTTTTTTTTTTTTAGTTATGCAAGTCCAACAATCATCAGTGGTGTAAACTTCCCAATGGGAAAAACAGATCCACTCTAATTTATTTATTCTTAAAGATAATTAAGTATAGTTTTATTTTAGTAATAGATAAGAAAACAATTTTATAATTATTTACTCAGTATTAAAAAAACACAAAAGATTGTTTTGAAATAAATATGAAAAGTGTGCAAATATATTTTTAATTCAATGAACAATATTTTATAGAGAGATCCTGAAATGATCATCTACTTCATGTGTAGTATATTTGTGTATTGTTATTAAATGAACATTTTATAATCTATTTCTATTTTAAACTTTTTTTTAACGAATTTTTTAGATCCAGTTTTGTTGTTAATTTTTATGCCCCTTGAAGGATGTAGGCATCAGACCAAGTCCTGGAGGCATTGGGTTCGCCGAAGTGTGCAGCTTCCATTTGACGAGACACTGTGTGGGCACCAGTCTTTCCTTCCAAATGGGAGCACTCTCCACACCACTAATTTTGTGCGCCAGCATGTGACATTGCCAGGAACTGTATTAGCACAGCTGATACTGCTGTGTTCTGATGGGAACTGCCTCTATATGCCATTGTGGCAAGTTGAATAAATATTGCATGTTGTGTATGGGTCTATTTGAATCATATATACAAGCAATATTTTTTCGACTATTGGAGAAATCTATGCTAGCGAGTAAAATTGAGAAAGCTCTGTTCAGCAACTCATCTAGCAGGGAGAAAGCTTTACCAAAAGTATGTGTTTGTTATTAATTAAATATTGTTGCATAGCTCATAAGGCCCTCTTGCTCTCTCTTATATCTGGCCCAAGTAGACTGTAAATATGTGTTCTATTCATGCATTCGTGTTACATTTATTTCTTTCATTGATTTTAAACACTAAATAAAAGTATGCTTGACGTAAATTTTTTAGTAACTGTACCATTGTAAATTTTACAACAATTGTGATATTTCTTACACTATATACAGTAGATTCCTTCAAATCCACAACTTTAAAATCATCCACAAATGCTTAAAATTTGCACATTGTTGCAGAAGTAAACATTGAAACTTAGTTAAAATGTGGGGGAAAAATTCAAGATTTGTTTTATTTTTATATCATTCTGTACACATTTTAATGTTATTCTGGTTAATATGACAACTCATGTTTTCTCATGAAGGAAGTATAAATTTAATTCTGACAAAATTCGCGATAGCGCTGATATCAGTTGGTATATGATCTTTTTACCAAATACATTTGTATATTAATCAAGCTATTTTAGTTAGTCTGGCTAAACATAAAATAAAACTTCATTATTTTAAGATTTTTATGTAAATTATTAGTGTACCTTTTATGAGACGAATCTCATCGAATAAATAATTAGAAAAGTTTCATCTCATCATTATTAAATTATGCATTATTAATTATGTACTTTTAATATTTAAACCATTTCTTAAATTTTCTTAATTTTTATTATTTTAACATTTTACTTTATTATAAGCATATGTTATAATTTTAAGTGCATTATATACATTCAAATTACTGTTTTAAAAATATAACCAAAACAGTGACCAAAAATCTACATAATCTCTAGTCCCAAATGATGTAGTTTTGAGGGAGTGTATGGTACTCGCATATTGCATGGAGTTTAAATTAAATTTTTACTGTAATTTTCTTCTAATTTGTCACTTTTTACTTTCTTCTATCTTTACAAGAAGAAAGTATTGGATTCATGAAAATTTTCGACTTCCGGTTTTCAACGGATTTATACATTTTAGAAGGTCCTGAACACAATTTGACTGTTTCTAGAAAATGTCTGTCTGTATGCGACACAAATTTTGTGGGCGCTCTATCACAAGAGCTAATTCTCGGAATTTAATACAGGAATGCCGAATGTTGGGCTATTCCTGTCTGTGAGTCTGTCTGTATGCGACACAAATTTTGTGGGCGCTCTATCTCAAGAACTAATTCTCGGAATTTAATAAAACTTTAGATTCAGTTAGTCCCTGATATAAATTGGTGCTGATCAGTTTTTGGTAAAAATTTCCCAGCAGGTGGCGCTGCTATGCAGCATTTTTCATGATTTCCGCAATAGCTCTATCTCAAGAACTAATGCTCAGAATTTAATAAAACTTTAGATTCAGTTAGTCCCTGATATAAATTGGTGCTGATTAGTTTTTGGTAAAAATCGCCCTGCAGGTGCCACTGCTATGCAGCATTTTGCAGGATTTACACGATTTTAGCAATAGTCATATCTCAAGAAATATTGCACGGAATTTAATAAAACTTGAGTTTCAGTTAGACCTTGATATAAATTGGTGCTGATTCTTTTTAGTGTATGCGAAACCTGTGTGAGATAGAAGAAAGTTTTGGGATTGCCACATCCGACTAGTTTTACTATTGTTAAATATCACGTATTTGTCAAAGCGTAACTGTTATACATAAAAAGTACATGTGCCTACTCTTACAAAAAATTAGTGTGTACGCTGAAAAGTTAATTTATGAGTAAAATCAGGTCTTTTTTCTAAAAAAATGTTTAGGAAGACACTCAGTTTAACACAGGAAAATCACCAATTTTGCAGTCTGTTCTTTGAATGATGTCACTCTAGAATATTTTAACAAAATTTTTAATATGGATTTTCCTTGTTAAAGATTGTGGTGACCAAGAGTATTGCTGAGTTATATGACGCTATAATTATATTGGCATTTTATCATTTTAGATGTAAATATAGGTATATTTTGGACATATTACTTACTTATTTCAGGATTTACACATGAGAATAAAGGAAATTAAAAGAGGAGGTTCTCACAATGTTGGCCATCTGAGGAGACAATGAAACAAAATCTGTTTGAAATTTGCAATAACCTGCTTAAGTTGGTCTGTTGGAATCAACCTTATCACACTTGTTATTGCTGTTTTCAGCTCTCCTATGGTGTTTGGTTGATCTCTGTAGACCCATAAAAAGAAGTCTAGTGGCGATAAGTCAGGCTATAGGGGTGGGCCAAAATGTTCATAGCCAAAGCGATTTGGGTAGCCTCTTGCGATGACATGATTGTCATAGTAACTTTTGATCAAGTTCAGGATGTCTCTTGTTGAATGTTGAGGAGATCCATCCTGCTGAAACCATGCGTCTTGAATCCAGTGTTCATAGTAGGCATAAATAATGAACCTCGTTGTAAAAAAGATAGTTTTTTTCTCCAAAATTTCCGGAGTTTTTTCCGAGCATTCCCATCTCTACTGTTTAAACATAGAGCAGTTATGTGGTATCTGATGAAACTGCATGACTATTTTGTTAAAATACAATTTAAAAATTTAATAAAATATTTATTTTCAATATTTTTTTATAATTTAATAAAACGGTACTTTCAGTCATCGTTGAAACACCAAAAAAAAAAAAAAAAAAAAATCCAGGCAAGAACTGAATTTATACAAGGGACTAAATTTGTGATTCCTCTGACCAATGACATGAAGTTTTTTCAACTCAACATTGAGTTACCTTTGGTTGAATAGTTTTTTTTCCTAAGTCAATTAGGAATTGCGATAGTATCTCAGTTCAAATTGCTAAGATGTGGTTTCTCAGCCGTAAGTTTGATGTTATTAAAGAATTTCTTAGTGAGCCAGCAATGTCAATAAGCTTTTGAAATCTTGTGTCCCTGGGACCCAGACACTTTTCAAAAAGTGGGTCCTGCTTTTTTAAACGAGCAATGCATTTAATACAAAATATGCCTCTTTTGAGCATTCCTTCAATGAAAAAAATGCATCTTGAAAGACCAATCACAGTTTTTTTTGTTTTTTTTATGCATCTCTTCTCCAATTTTTTGATTAAATTATGTGCTCTAGTTCGTTCCTGACATCACTTTGAGACAGGCATACTACTGAATACTACCTTGTGAAAATTTTCAGTACTTTTCTGTTTCATTGAGCATATTTGAGGACAATATTTCTTGTTTAATTTTTTTTCACTTACTAAAGAAAGCCGCTGTCTGTTTTACAGTAAAAATTTATTTGCATACATTAACGATGCATTTTCAAAATTAATCTTTTCTGTCATTATTTATTTTTATTATTTACTAGCTGATCCACCCGGGCCCATGATAATAAATTTAAACAATCCTCAGGTTTGTATGATTTTATATTTTTAACCTGATTTTGTAAGAAGATATATTTTTAAATAAAAATTTGTGAAAAAACATTGATATTTAGTGATAAAAGTGCTTGTAAGAAGACATTTTCTTGTTTGTTCATGTGGGGTCTTTTCATAGTTTTTTTCTTAAAGTTCTTGTCTGAACTCTTGGAAATTTTTATCGATTATAAATATAACAGTTTTACAGTCCATGTAAAAATTTTGTGAAACATTGCTATCTAGTTGTAAAAGAAATATGTTTTCTTCTCCCTTTTTTTTTAATTTTTGTTGTTTGTTTTTGCATCGGCTGTTTAAAATCACAATAAAAAAAATAGTTCTCATCTTCCAAACTCTCTGAAATTTAAATCAGTTATAAACTATAACTGTATTGAAGCTCTCATTAAAATTTCATAAAAAAATATGCTTATGTAATGATAAAAACATGAGTCGAAGCAGAGAAATGCCATGCTAAATCCCTGCTTTTTTTTTTTTTTTACCTGAGATTTTTTAATAACTGTATCCAAAACATTTGAAAATTTTGTATTTAATGTAAATCAGGTCTACTGAAATGCTATAAAAAGATTGTGTCGAAATGTGAACGTCTAAGTTACTGTTAGTGTAGAAAAAAAATCATCTCCATGAGGTGCGAAGTGAATTGCATTCACTGGTATTTTTGAAAAGGTTAAAATTCGTATTTTTTAAAACCAATTGCAGTGTCAATTAGAAGAACATTTGAGCTTTAAGAGCATATATTTGGTTTTGTTGGTACCTCTACCAACAAAAATTGCACTCTGGAGGGGCGTTGCCATAAGGGGGAAAATAACCCTTTAAAAAAAATTCAAAGGGTTAACAACAATATTATATAGTTTCAAATTGATTGCAGCATTTGAGATGTAAGAGTACAATCTTTCTAATATGTCTTTCAATTTTAACTGTACTGAATGGTTTGATTGATTTATGTTAAAATAAAGCTATGAAATACCACACAAAAAACTGTGTGTTCAGTTCTTCAGACTTCTCTGTGTGCTGTATTTTGCTAGCTCTTGTCCACACACAGCAAAACTCTCTTTTATCAATATAGATTTGGTCATTTTTTATCTTATAAAAGTTCTGCATTGTTTCAATATTTTACTTTTGTAACCATATCTCTGTATTTTCAGGTGCTAAGACTGATGTTACTTTTCCCGTGTCACAATTTGAGTCATCTCTCAATAAATGTGTGCCATTTTCTTCAAGTTCAACTATCTTTTCATTTTCATTGTATGTAAAAAGTCATGTTTTGAATACATTTTCACTCACTTGATATTTAAAAAGCAAAAAAAAACTATGTAAATGTTTTAAAATCAGTTCCTTATGTGTGTTATGTATTTCATGTCAAAATACATAATTGTCACGGTCACCAGTGTATCACTTAACAACATTCATCTGTTAGCTACTTAAAAAGCCTAAAAAAGTTATTATATTAATGTGTTACTTCAAAAATAGATTCATATTTATGTTATCCTTTTTTTTTTTTTTTTCCAGATTCTGCTTGTAGAAAATTTTTCAGAAGAGTCATAACCGAACAAAAAATGTACAATTTTACTGATAAAATATTACTGTGTATTTTGTAACATTGAAATACTGAAATGTATTTTTAAAGGTAAAATAAAAAATATAAATTCTGTATTTGCTGTTTTATAGCTGGGAAAACAAATTCATGTTTTTATGGGTTAATTTAGAATGTATATGAAAAATGTAGACATTTTATAACAAAACATTCAAATGCTGGTAAAAGTATTATTTTTGAAATCAAACACCTTAATTATTAGAGAACCACTTATCCTGAATGGTTGGTGTCAGATGTATTCCAGATAATTGGTTTTTCTGACTAACTGGTTGGACATTAAAGCAACATCCATTTGACCACATTTGTAGAATATGTGTGACTGTGGCATTGTTTCTGATTTGAAATTAATTATTAGATTACTCGGATTAAGAATCAGATCCAATCAAGGTAAAAAATTAATTGGAGTTTGAAAGAAGCAGTTTATGGTAATTGGAAATAGCAATTCCTCTGCATAATCGATTGGAAATAGCAATTCCTCTGCATAAAAATCAAAACGCATAATATCTAGCTGAATATATTTCAATTCCTAGATGTTGGCATCAAGTTATACCATGCATGTTGTAATGCTTCAAACAATGAACATGTCAAACTGGGTTTTCAGATAAACGGTTCCATACTGTATATTATATACATTCCTGGCTGATACAAGGAAATTTTATAATGGGACAATGATAGATGACAACATTAGACATTTTAAGAAATAGAGAAATTTGAAAAAAAAAAGTTGATAAAAACTAAACAACATATTTTAAATATGCTCATTTAGATTTAAGATGCTCCATGTTGTCTTTACTTTTCTAAATTTAAAGATGACTACACGCATCACCACTGTAAATAACCTATAAAAGGTTCTAGGCAGGGTTGAGGGTGTTATTATAATTGTTCTTCTTAAAATTAAATCTTTCAAAAATAATTTTATAAGAAAATCCCTTAGTATCATTAAAATATACATATATATATACTAAAAGTGATAACAGTACACTAAAAAACCTTATAAATGCCGTTTAATAAACAGATATACTAGTTTCATACACATAATCAACAATCTCAAGATCAATAATTATAAATTAACTATTTTCCCAAAAATTTGAAAAGAATAATAAATAATTTTTGCATCTGGAGAATGATTGTGTGTACGAAACTAGTAGGAGTAGATCTGTTTATTAAAAGGTGCTTAACAGCCTTTAAGTGTATTATCATATATATTTGTTTTTATTTTATAAAATGGTAAATGAATAGAATTTATGTTAATTAGTTTTATTATAAGATTTATTCATCTTGGGTACCCGAATAACATGGAAGATGCCTTTTTTTCTCTTTGAAATGAATTCAAGTATAAAAATATATTACTTTTTCTTTACTTTAAACATTGTGAACTTCTTTAAAATGAAATAACACATTTCTGTTAGGTAATGTCTATTTGTTTTGCAAAAAAGGAATTTACGAAGCACCAAAATTATGGGGCAGGGGGCTCAGTACCCTTTTTAAAAAAAAAAAAAATATTTTATACCTTTTGAAATATTAAGGGGTTTTATGAAGGAAATACGTTTCTGTTACAGTTTTAAACTTTTTGCTGTGATACATGAAAATATGAGTATTTGCGTAAAAACTTTATTTTAAAAAATAATTAATTATAGTAAAAAACCACTAATTCGCAGACCTTGGTTCAAAGGATTGTGTTAATTTGTGACTTTTTATTAAGATAAATAGTAATACACTGTTAAATAATAATCCATGTTCAAATATAATAAATGTAATATTTTTAAATGTTTTTTATTTTATAACTACAATTTAAGGATAAAAAGATAAATGATTAACCATATTGGCTACGTAAACATCATTATTAATTTTACTAATTTTTTATTAATTATTGCTTTACCATCCCCCCTCCCCTCCAAACACACACTCTATAGCGAAATCTCATGTTTGCAATTGCCTTCTTCAAATGAAGTATTTTTAAGATGATAAAATTTGAAATTTTTCTGCATGTAGAAATTTCAGTTTTTTTATATACTTAAAATTGAAGGAGGCTTTAAAAAAACGCACTACATATAGGCATCAGACATCTACTTTTTGGTGGTGAAAACCGTATTTCGATAATTAGGTATGAGTCACCATCTAATTCAATTTCTCCACAGGCTAACAAAAGGATTTTGAGATTGGCGATTTGAAAACCTGTATTGATGAATCATCCCTTTAAACTGTAATCTTCAGGAATAAAGAATCCAATCACATGTGATTTTTTCCATTTTACTTATCTAATTTCAACTGCTTAAATGCATGAACCAGTAACATTCATTAATTATATATTTGTTAATTTTGGACATAATAATGTTATGCTGTTGAAACGCTGCCTTTCAGCAGATCTCTGATGATATTAAATAAACATTATCTCCAGACTCTGGGGCAGATCCAAATAATCTTTTTTTGTAGGGAAGGGGGGGGGGAGATACATAGTTTTATACAGTCGGCATAGTATTGTACCGTAAATGGAACATTTTCATTGTCCCGCCGGAACGAACACCTGCTAAGACGAAAACTTCCCTAAAACGATACTTTTCTTTGATCCCTAGCTATTCTCTTTTCACAGATTTTGTTGTTTAATATTTATATATAAATCATAATTTATGTTCGTTAATTCATGCAGTAAAGACTGTGTAAACGGAACTTGTCTATAACGAAATCTCACTTTTTATTGAAAGATTTCATAGTCTCGACAAAATAGTACCCTTTAAATCTACCGGCTAAAACGGAAACATGTGTCTAAAACTGAAATATTTTTATGGTTTCTAGCAATTGCGTTTACACGTTTAATTTACTTTGTAAGTCCGTTATTAATTGTTGAATTAGTAGAAAACTAAGACGGAATCACAAGGTCACCATTTACTTATTATTGAATTGTAAAAAAAAAACAGTCCACACTTATTTATACATTTACCTGGATGAATTCATATGTAATTAGCTTAGTGTGCAAAGCACGGAATGAGTGTTTAGCCAGCGAAACGGCGCCAAATTTTTGTGGAAAAAAAAAATCCGACAAGAAAAGACACCAATTGTACAAAGGTCGTTAAGTAGATTTGAACATATGATCGATTTTTAAATATTTTTTTAATTCTCACTTACTAATGAAGGCTCTCTGATCGGTTTCTCCTAAACGGGCATGGACTTGGGGCTTCACTGCCCTCGGCTGTGTACACCCGTGCGGGCTTAATACATTATATCGTACATTAATTACATTGTATTGGCTTAACAATTGTATCGTACATTAATTACATTGTATTGGCTGAATAAATTGTATCATTGGACTTAATACATTGTATCATTGGACTTAATACATTGTATCTTGCTCCTGTATCGAATCAAGCCAACCTTGAATTATAAATTTTAATATCGCCATACGTTAAAATGTTCACCATCGTTGTTTCAGATGCTGTAAGAACCGATTTGGCATTCTCAAAACTTAAATTGAATCACGACGGCAAAACGTATAGGTGAGTTCTTCCCATTTGAGAAAAAAAGTCTAAAAATTACCGCAAAACGCTACAATTCTCATAAAAAATTAAATAACAAAATCTTATTAAAAAATACAAAAAATCGCTTCGTGATGCGTAACTTTAGATAGGCACCTACCTGCCGGGCAGGGTGCAGGGCCGTTTGTTTAACTTGCAACGAGTAGGGCAGGGAGTCGCTTATAGCGTATTGTATTTAAATAAATCAATTAATATCCACCCTTTCCTCGCAACACAATCACTTTTTCAAAAAGCTCGCATGCACAGACAGGCCCAAGGCAGTCCCAGGCTAATTTTCTTTCATTAGATTTAGGCCGGACTGACAGATCTGGTTTATAAATAGGAACCGGGTGCAAACACATTCCGGCGTACTATTGGTACGTAACGCTAGTTGTCAGTACTTTTGATTTAAAAAGCGAAATTTATTAAGAGCTGTATAGATGTAGAGGGCTAGACAGAGTTTTTTTTTTTTTTTTTTTTTTTTCAGAATTCGGACGATTTTATTAGATTTTTGACTTGTGGGAGCATAGGATAGAACCGGAGCAACGCCTTGACCCGGCGCACACGGCTGTCCCTAAACGGTCTCCAGGAGACAGAACATATTGGGGCTAAGCTTGCCCGGTTTTCGAAAAGCCGGAATTAATTGGGTATCAGTTATTTTAGTTGGTTAGAACTATCCACATAAAGGAATTGAATTCACGATGACACAATCAGATGAGGGTGCCACTGACTTTAATAAGTCAACGTTGTCCGACATGGGTATCCCCACCGTCGATGAGGATGGGAAGTAGGACAAACGAGTATCAGCACGATACATAGTGAATAAAATGAAGGTCATGTTGAAGGGGAGCCAAACAAAAATGAAAAAGATACGAAGGTGACACTTATGGAAGAGCTTTCTGTTTGTACAGCAAGCTCTGTATCTAGCAGTCACTAGAACTTAAATAAACAACTTGACCTAGAAGGTGCCTGAAGGATACTGTCAAATGCACTGTTCCCAGGCTTCGAAGTCCTCGTATCATCGCATACGACCGCGACCAACGAAATACACGGCCGGCTCATGACTTTTAAAACGTTACACGGAGTGGATCATCTTTAAATGGCGATTGGCACAAAATGATGGGTGCACTGCTTTGTACCAATCGAAGTGTAAAGATGATCCACTCTGTGTGACTTTTAAACGTTATGAACTGGCCGTGTATATCGTTGCTCGCGATACCACATACCTAACGACGTCGATGGGACAGACGTAGTCGAAACTGCAATAAAGCAGTAAGGTGCTGAGGCAGGGTCGGTTAAGATCAAGTTTCCTATTAAGGGACAAGACTTGACCAACTGGGTTCTGGAAGTAACTCCAGGAGCCTTCCATGTCCTGACGAATCTATGAAAGCTGGTAATCGGCTGGACAAGAGCTAAACTGGCTGAGCACCTCCGACCGACTCAGTGTCATAGATATAGTTGCAAAGACTAGAATAAACTTGGAAATAAACCGGCTTTATTGGGAATAAACCGGGTCCATTGGAAATAAACCCGTTCTTTGCAACTGTAGTCAGAGACATAGATGTGGGAATTATGCCACATAAGCAAGTTGTGCAAGAATAAGGAAGTATGTTTGGAGTGTGGGAGGTCCAAGCAGAAGTTGGACAAGCATTGTAAAAATCCCAAATGTGGAGTGGGAGAAAAGAAATTTTTGAATTGTGTCACGGTGAGCAAATTGTTTCCTGTCGACCAGAGGGCGAATTGAATCATTCACCCCTCTACCCGCCACCAACGTTATACACGGCCGGTGCATGACGTTTAAAACGTCACATGGAGTGAATCATTTTTACACAATGATTGGTGCAAAATGGTGCGCTCGCCGCTTTGCACCAATCGTCGTGTAAAAATGATCCACTTCATGTGACGTTTTAAACGTCATGCACCGGCCGTGTATAACGTAGGTCGCGCTCCACCTCCATTGCCCTACGTGAGCTCTTGAGGTAATCAGGTTAAATCAAAGAACAGACTGGTTAATTTTCGCATAGGGCAGCAGAATCTGGGCAGGTCTGTGACGTCATTGAATCATGTGAATGTGGCTATCGACGAATATGACTCCTGCTAATAAAATCCAAACTCTAAAATCCATTCTGCTACACATAAGAAATAATTTTGATATGGTTCGGAAAAATGCTTCTTATTTGTGAAACATCTTCAGATGCAACTAATAGAAAATGAGTTACTCCACTGAAATTGAGAGTTTTCTATCGGAAAAGAGAATATCTATAGTGAAACGTCGATGTGGTGAATATTATCACGATGAGACAAGAAGTATTGTCAGGTAACCATCCGAAATATTTAAGGCAAACATTTATAATGTCATCTTAGACACATAAACCGGGAGGCGGCAGCACAGACAATCACCTCATCGAGTTCATGGCTGAAATTGCAGAATTAGTTAAAACTCAATGCGCATATTAAAACGCAATCGGTCTGCCAAGTCATATCTTGGTGGAAAACACCTTAAAGCCTGATTTTAGCGGTTAACTCGTAGGTTTACCATTGTGTTTTCCTGCACCCAAAGCTATGAAAACATGGAGGACTGGGAGCAGGCAAGCATAATTTCCGTCTCCACCGCCGATCGACGATTGGAATTTTTACGCTTTCTGATTATTTCTAAAAACAAATGCATCTTAAGTCATTTCCGGTATTTTGGAGGATTATGAAGATATAAGAAGATATAATATAAGAAATTAATATATATTATATTAGATTATGTAGAAATATTAGATTATATAGAGGTTAGAATATATAGAAATTAATTAGATTGTATTAATAATATTTATTATATTACAGTTATAAATTAATTAGATTATATAGAAATTAAAAGATATTATATAAGAAACCAAATTCAACCGGAAATGACTTAAGAAGCGTTCGGTTTAACAACTAATCAGAAAGCATGATAATCGCAATCGTCTATCGGCGGTGGAAAGGGAAATTATGCAGCAGGCAAACACAATGGTAAACCTACGAGCCAACCGCTAAAACCGGGTTTTCGAGTGTTTTCCACCAAGATATGACTTGGCAGACCGATTGCGTTTTAATATGCGAATCAAGTTTTAACTAATTCTGGAATTTCAGCCGTGAACTCGATGAGGTGATTGTCTGTGCTGCCACCTCCCGGTCTAACAGCAGGGCTACACTAGATACTGGGCTGGCTCATTCATTATCATGACGTCACATATGGTGGCTGTCCGCGACCAGCGATTGGTGCAAAGCGACGCGCCCATCGTTTTGTGCCAATCGCTGTATGTCTTTCGTTTTGTCGTTTCGCTTTGTACCAAGTTAAGCTCCCCTCCCTCCAAGATTTTGTTTACGATAAAATTACTACCTATTGATAATTAACGATTACAAAGATGCTAATATGATTCGAATTAGGGTTAAGTCATCTTCATAGAATTAGAGCAAAGAGCCGTGTTGATAGTCAGTATTGAAATATTTTAACAATGGGGTTGTCGATTGGTGGCCAACGCATAAGTCTAGCGAGGTGGGCCAAACTGTACCAGTCCGCCCCTGCTGTTTTCAGGAACCATATGTGTTCGCTGAAGGTAAAGTTGATGGTATTCCAGATGGGGAAACAGTGTTATACTCTCAGGTCCAAGCGAGATCTGTGGTCTACGTCTTGAACAAAATCGTTCCAGCGGTGGAAGTTATGACGGAAATAGACGCTGCGGTGCAGTCTGACTTAAGTGCAGATGTAAAAATTCTTGTGATTTCGGTCTATTTGCCGCCACAAAGAGATGGCCTTGACATCACTTCCCAGACGGAGCTGCTTCAGGATCTGTTTGACAGTCCCACGGACAAGTCCATTGTAATATTTGGATATATAAATACCAAGAGCTCGGTTTGGGGGTACCCTCTTTACAAGTCTGACGACCAGGGTGACCTTATTCTATAAGGAAAGGGCATGTTTGTTTACAAACAAACAGTTCCATCAACTAATCTACCACGACATTTTTGTCGCAGCAATCATTACAGGAATCGTCATGGCGACGTAGGACAATCATATCACAGACCAGTTTAACGTAGACCAATCAAATCGCTCCATCTCATGTGTACTGTAGGAGTTGTAAAGAACAACCAGGTTTTCTCCCAAACCAACAGTACTTTAACCAACAGTGACGTCAGTTGCCCTTTCCTTAAATTTTTGTGCTCAGAATGATTTAGAGGTGTGGAACGACCAAGGGCGCCCATATGATTAATTTTAAGGGGGGGCTGAAAAAAATCTCAACTTCCACCAAAGCTATCATACATGTTAGTAAATATTTAAGGTACTTAGCGTTTTTTCACTATCTTTTTGACAAAATTTGAGTTCCCCCCCGCAATTTTTTGACGAAATTAGCATTTTTTTGCGATCCTTTGGCGAAATTTGCGTTTTTTCACGAATCTTTGACTAAATTTGCGTTTTTTTTCGCGATTCTTTGACGAAATTTGAGTTTATCCCACGATTCTTTGACGAAATTTCGTTTTTTCGCGATTCTCAAACGAAATTTGAGGTTTTTTCCCCCCGTGATCTTTTGACGAAATTTGCGTTTTTTTTGCGATCTTTTGACGAAATTTGCGTTTTTCTCTACGAATCATTAACGAAATTTGCGTTTTTCTGCGGTTCTTTGACGAAATTTGTGTTTTTTCAGCTATTTGACGATATTCGCATTTTTCTCGCGATCCTTGAACAAAATTTGCGTTTTTCTGCGGTTATTTTACAAATTTTGCGTTTTCCCAAGGATTCTTTGACGAAATTTCGTTTTTTTTTTTCGCGATTCTTTGACGAAATTTGAGTTTTTCCCGCGATTTTTTGACGCAAATTGCCTTTTTTCGCGATCCTTTGGGGAAATTTGTGTTTTTTAGCGATTCTTTGACAAAATATTCATTTTTTCCACAATTTGTAGACGAAATTTGCGTTTTCTCCACGATTCCTTTGACGAAATTTACGTTTTTATCGCGATCTTTTGACGAAATTCGTCTTTTTCCCGTGATCCTTTGACAAAATTGGCGATTTTTTTCTGCAAACGATTCACGAAATTGGTGTTTTTTGTGGCCATTTGTCAAAATTTGTGATATTCTTCCGTGATATATTTTATGTTCGTATTTTCGGAACCGAATGCCTTAAATTTTCAGACAGTTCGGAATATAATCACCTTCACCACTGGCCTGAGGGTACTGAATAAGGGGCTCACAACCATAGTTGACAAAATCCATTTTGAAAAAAAAATGAGATAGTTCATTGAGAAGGTGCATAAAATCTGTTTTATACACTCTCACAGTAAACATAGTCTGTAAACAGATGACATATGCAGGGCTGCCACAGCTGAATATTTTTCTATTCTATTCGCACCACTATTAAAAAAAAACAGATTTTGTAGTATATTTCTCTTGAAAATTTTCTCGAATTTTATTTCAACAATTTTTTTTTGAGAAAGTGGTGTGAGGTAGAATTAAAAAATTGTCGCCTGTATCAGCCCTGCATATATGAGAAAGTGAAAACAGATTTGGCTCAGTGTGGGAATGGATAAAACAGATTTTATGCACCTTCTAAATGGGCTAGCTCATTTTTTTTTCAAAGTGGACTTGGTATACAGGGAGTTTCTAAATGAATATCGGGGTTTTAACGCTTGGTAGTATTTATTACATACAACTTAAAATTATAATTAATACTTAAAATGAAATAGCAACTCAAACATTTTTACCTACAAGCTTACAAGTGTTCAATGTGAACACCTTTCGTCACACACCACACAGCACACATGACGTCAATAGCTCGGTTCTTCCCAAACGTTAATTAGTGTTTGTGAGATAATTGTTGCAACAGCTGCCTCAATCCTGTTTCTTAGGTTGTGTAGGTCAGCTGATAGTGGAGGCATATACACTCGATCCTTTATGAACCTCAACAGGTAGAAATCACATGGCGTCAGATCGGGTGAGCGTAGAGTGGTGTTTGGGAAGAGCTATTGACTTTATGTGTTCCGTGTGACGAAAGGTGTTCACATTGAACACTTGTAAGCTTGTAGGTAAAACTGTTTGAGTTGCTCTTTCATTTTATGTATTAAGTATAATTTTAAGTTTTTTATAATAGATTCTACAAAGCGTTAAAACCCCGATATTCATTTAGAAACACACTGTACTATGGTTGTGAACCCCTCAAAATGACATTCCTACAGTGCAAATTTTTGGCAGAATTGTCTATAATTTAATATGGCTGTCTTAACCCCTTGAGGGGTACCGGTATATAATATATACCACTTTTTAATGTATAACTTTGCCACCAGTATTACTAAGTAAAAATATTTATTATTCTTTTTTGCAGATTGAAAAGGTAAAAATTTATTATTTAAATTTACTGGTGTCAAAACATCGCAAAATGTAGCATTTTTAGGCCACGTGCTTGCCCTCTAAGGGGTTAAATAAATGGGGAAATGTAGTTTCTGCGAGGAGATCATTTATCGTGACATTCTCACCACAGTCTTTGCTTTTCCACAAATCAAACCATGTTCTTGCTTCTGACTCCAAATTCTCAATATTATAAAAATGAGATAGCTCCTTGATTTCTTTGACAAAAAAAAATTTGCCATATTTTTCATCATATTGGGATGAAGTAAAATTGCTTTGAATGACGTTTCATTTCGATTCAAAAACCTTGACTCAAGGGATATAATTAAAGAGTCTAAATATGGATTTAGAAATGCTGCTCTGTAATATTCAAGAGGAGTGGCCATAGGAAGATAAGATTATCTAGTAGACGTTCTATACATTTTAATATCGATTTCTTACAGTTACAATTCTCCATTTTAGCTCCATGAAAATTTCTGAAAATTCTTCTTCTGATTCCATTCTGTGTATAAGAAAAATCTCAAGAAGTTCATCTTTATGTTCTGATAAACCGAATGCAAATCTTAATCTACAGATTGTAATTTGTTTACAACTGGCTCCAGATAGAAAAAATATCGAGAAATTATTTTGAGGTATACAATAAACTTTATAGATGACGTTGCAGCATCTAAATGAATGACTTGTGAGCGTGTTTCTTGGTTTGTACTATTGTCTAGAGAAAGATTACAGAGATTTTCTTTAACAGTGGCAAAATGATTAGAAAAATATCTTGTGGACTTATACTTTTCTGACCACATTGTTTCACGTAGACCAGGAAAGTGTGAGTTACAAGAATTATAAGGTTTCAGGTCGACGAAAATTATTTTGTCTTGTTCTGTAGGCTTAAGATAGAATTTTCGAGTTCGGGCTGCGTACAATCAGGATTCTAATCTTTATTAGATTCGGGAAAAAGAATTTTTCAATTAAAAATTGCACTGTACCGTTCACAACTTATTATTAAGTCTCTCTCTAATTTCTCAGAGTTTTCTTCATGCAAAATCAGTTATACCTGTGAAAATGGATCCTGTCTATAACAAAATCCTTCGTTATGCAGAAAAAGTGTTATCGTCTTGTAGGAAAAAAAAACACACAGTAACACCGGCTAAGATAAAAATCGTCTGAAACGGAATTTGTTTCCCATCTTGTGCTTTTCCTCTTTGTAAGAAGCAGACTATTCGGAAGGACTAATTAAAAACTTATGAAAATAGAACCTGTCTAAAACAGAATCCATCTTTAAAAGAAAAAAAAATTATGGTTATGACAAAATGAATTCCTAACAATTATACCTGCTAAGACGGAAACCTGTCTAAAACGGAAATTCCTTCCGGTGACTTCTGATGTTGTCGAGGCATATTTTATTTATGCTTTGTTTTTAGAAGGTAAAGTTAAAATTTTCATATCTTGCAACTGATCTATATTAAAAAAATTTGACAAAACCAAAATCTAGGGGGGGGGCTCAAGCCCCCCCTTGCCCCCCCCATATTGGCGCCCTTGGGAACGACCCCACCAGTGAAGGCACGTTCATCAGGTCCCAAGGCAAAAGCTGGATATATTTAGCTTTGGGCAGACTTCGAAGACCAATGGACTTTACCCATATAACGTCATCTGTGGGTAAAGAGAAGAAAAGCGCCGATAGGCGTGAAGAACATTTTAACACATCTTCCCCTTCGTCCAATAAACAGTATTTTTCCGAAGGAAATTACCCTCAGAGGTGCGGTTGTTGCCATTCGTGGGTAAAGTCCATTCGTTTGGTCAAATGGGAGCTCGAACCTCGTGAGACGGCCTGGCTAGATGGGAAGTCAGTCAACGAGAGCGTCGCTCAATTAACGGAAATTTTGCAGGATATATGTGCAGATGTCAAGAGAAATAAAAGACCTCGGGTTAAAATTGTTCCTTGGTGGAGCGAAAGTCTAGCGATCAAGAGCGTTCTTTCTGCCGTTTGAACAAATGGCAAAAGACGTCGCTTCCAGCGTTGCAATGACAACCTGGATCAAAGAAAGGAGTACAAAATACTTTTTTGAAAACTCCAGGGCCGTTTTAGAAAATCGATACGCCGGGCCAAGTGAGATCATTACCAGTATCTTGAAGACATTGACCAGTGAAAACCATTTGGTCCTCATTTGATTGGGCTCGAGGTAAATCCTTGAACCGTTTAAAATAGTGCAATTCACGATCGGGGTAGGAGCCGAACCAAGGAATTTAACTCGGCAATAGAAGAGCTCATGGATTATCACTTTTGAAGTGACAATGAGCACCGCGCTGTTCAGGATTTCGCTCTAGGGGACGACGACCCGGAATTCACCCAGAAGGAGGTTGAGGCGGTCATCGTGGCAAAGCTCCGCGGATGAATGGAATACATCTCGAGATTGTAGAACTTCTCTTTAGGGCAAATAAAACATTTTTCATGAACAAATGTCTAGCAGATGATATCTTTCCAAATCAATTGTTCTGTTTAGTAAAGTGGGCAAGGATCGTGGGCTGGCCAGCTTCTATCGTCCGATATGTTTATTGCCCGCCTGGAGAAAGGTTCTAGACAAACTTGTGAGCTAGAGTTACAAAGACTGGAAAAAACCCAGTTTAAACCGGGAAATAAACCGGTCTTTTGGGGAATTAACCGGGTTTTTTGGGAATAAACCAGGTCTTTTGGGGAATAAACCGGATCCACTGGAAATAAACCAGTTCTTTGCAACTTTACTTGTGACCAATAGATTGAATTACCATTCTAGATCACATGGGTTCATGAATCCATGCCAATTTGGTTTTACTCCGAGTATGGGAACGGAAGACGCATTCCAGAAGCTGCGTATGACAATAGAAGGTTGTCAAAATCGGGACAACGATTGTTGTTTCGTCCTGTTGGATATCAAAGGAGCCTTTAACAGCTTGTGGTGGCCCTCGATCTTTCTGGGTCTAAGTAAAATGAAGTGCCCTAGAAACCTATTCAATCTGGTTAGAAGTTTTCTTTCTGAGAGGAAGGTAGTTTACCGAACAGAAATCTCATCCCTGGAACGAGAATACAACGTTGGCTGACCACAGGGTTCGAATTCGGGTCCTTTTTATAGAAATTTAGTAGCAAATATGCGGATGCGGTTTTGGCTCATAGATCAGCTCTCTTCCAGATAACAAGATGCTCCCGTACTAGCAGTACGGCAGCTATTAAAATACTGGCCGGTGCAATGCTCCTAGATAGGCAGGTGGAGAAAAAATTCCTTCTCACAAGAGCCCTCCATATGAATAGCGACCTAGAAATAGGCTCAGTCTGTATTCGTGCAGACGAAATTCAACGTAAAGCAGAACGCTGGAAGGTACACCCCGCAAAAGCCCCAGCCATCGATTGGAAGGGGGCACCCCAGCTGACTGAGGGCTCCCGAGTCCATCGGGTAATTTGTTACTCACTTAAATAATCAACCAATAATTTATTGATTGAATTAGCACAAAAAAATGTTACAGTAATAGTCCTTATTGGTCCATATTTATTATTAGCACTTGCCGTAAACGACTGTCGAATGACAATCTCCCTGATCGTACGTTTCACGCTACTTCGTTACGCACCACTAATACACACAGTTCCGGTGGAGCCAAATCACAACCACCTCAAAAGATGATTCCCATACTCGCACTATATATATATATATATCCGGCGGTATGTCACCTCGCTACCCCCGGCACAGTCTAGACCTCAGGTCTATTCCGATCTGTTCCGTCTATGCTGTATTTCGTCCACCCCTGGACCAACTGTCCGATGCACGTTCTCTCCGGTCTGGTCCGTATACATAGCTTCTCTCCCAGGACACTGCCTGTCCTACTCACTCCACTGCACACCAGCGACTGCCTCATGTCATACACTTCACCCCACTCTCTCGATCTTCGGGGCCTGTCTTTCCTCCTTCATGGATTTTCCACACCTGTAAATACATTTCTCTAGAACGTTCCCTCTTTTCTATTATCTTCCCAAATCAGTTCGCTAGGAATTCAATGCGCATTGTATCCACATTGAAAAAACCGGATTCCTTTCATAATGACTCTGTGAACACCCCACAAATAGCTGTGAGGATCAGGGAAATTCCATTGTCAATCACATACAGAAATTTACAGGAAAAGAAAATATATATCTGAATACAATAATGATTAAATATAATTAATTAAATTAACTAGATATATACAACATAGGTTCTGTTAAAGTCAGAAACCTGACAGATACCTTTATTTTTTTTCAACTCTTTTCCGGTGTTTGTCTCGTTTCTTCCAGCTGTTTCATCCCACCTCCATATTCATCACTCAAATAGGGTTTTGCCTTTTTAGACTAAGTTTACATCCCACCCCCTCCTAAAATTTTGGAAAAATCGAACCATATTTATAAGCTTTTATAGATTTTCATCCCTACCGCCTTGTGGTAAATCTACACATATTTTTTTTACGGATTTTCTCATCTTCTATTTATCCGATCTTCATGTTACTTTCATTGTTACTCATGAAATCATTCTCTTGTTCAACGAATATAGCTCCAATTTATGTTATTCCGTTCTATAGGGACTTTTGAGATACAGTTCCAATTTTAGAGTCTTTTATTTTCTTTATTTTTTCTCTAGCTTATTTTGGCTTTATCACTGTGCCCGCGGTGGATTTATCCTTCAGTTGCATGCATAGGCATTTTCTATAGGAGCCTTTGTTTATGTTTACCGCATTTCTTCCAGCTGTTTCTCTCTCCTATAGATTTTTGCCTCTACATCCCCCCCCTCGCGATGAACGAATTACACGGCCTGTTTATGACTTTTAAAACGTCACATGGGGTGGATAATCCCATACAGCACAATAACGTCCTAACGACATACGATACACGTCATATGAAGGATAAAGCCTCAATATCCCATCCTTATCCAGAGACAGTGTTGAATTCAGGGGGTGGCCCGAGGAGACACCCCCTCCCCGGAAGATTTGAGATTTTATCTTTTGATGGTTAAAAAGTTGATCCCTCCCCCCCACCCAGGAGCCACAGAAATCCCTCCCGGAAAAAAATTCCCGAATTCAACACTGACTGGAGAACATCCAGTTTTGAGCAAAAATAGACTTCTATGTTCGTTCTGTGAACATCATTTTCTGCCATGTATATGATGACAATAGGACGAGATAAAATAAATAGAATGTGAATTCTCTGCTTGTCCAGTAAGCGTCATTTTTAGACATTCACAGGATGCTCACTGGATCAGTAGCAGACACTTTATATAAAAATTATTTAAAAAATCGACGGGGGAGGGGGATTGCCCCTACCCTGCCCTCCCAAATTATGCCCTGGATTTCTATTCATTTTATCTTAAGTTGTGCAGAGGTACACACTAAAACATTCCTATTGAAAAATAGTGGTAACCTATCCAGGTTACCACTATTTTTTAAATAGAAGTGTTTTAGTGTGCACCACTGCACACTAATTTATGATAAAATGAATAGAAATCAAAGACATAATTTAGGAAGGACAGTGTGGGTCAGTTGCATCCCCACCCCCTCCTTTATGATTTTGAGACGAAATCGTCTCAAAAATTCACAATGCCTTATTGAATGATCGTCGATTGAAGATACGCGAACTTGCTGACATTGCAAATATCTCGATAGACCGTGTCCACTACACTTTACACGATGTTTTGGGTATAAAAAAGCTTTCCGTTCGATGCGTGCCTTGTTTGTTGAACGTCAACAAAAACGCCAAAGAATGAACATTTCTCAAGAGTTTTCTGAAATGTATTGTGCTGCAAGTTGAAAAATGAAATATTGTCAAAAATCTTGAATTTTCTTTGTCAGGCCGAGAACTTTTCGAACTATCCTCGTACAGGGCTGCACTAAAGTATTTGCACACATTATGCATTTTATAATATAAAAATGCTGAATGGCAGCTCCACTTGGTATATGATTTACACCAAAACCTAATTAACATCAACTTATGTCAAGGTCTAACAGATATGAAATTTGACGTAATTCCGTGCATTAATTTTTGAGATATGACTATCGCTAAAATCCTAAAAAATGCAGCATAGCAGCACTACCTGTTGGGAGATTTACACCAAAACCTAATCAACAGCAATTTATGTTAACGTCTAACTGAATCTGAAAATTGATGAAAATCTGTGCATTACTTCTTGAGATAGAGCTATTGCAGAAATCGTGAAAAAGGCAGCATAGCAGCGCCACCTTTTGAGCGATTTACATCAAAAACTAATCAGCACCAATTTATATTAAGCTTTAACTGAATCTGAACTTTTATTAAATTCAGTGCATTAGTTCTTGAGAGTGCCCACAAAATTTTTATCCCACACGCACACAACACAGACATTGTTTTAAAAAAAGTCAAATCGTGTTCAGGACCTCCTAAAACATATAAATCCATCAAAAACTGAAAGTTTTCACGAATCCAATACTTTCTTCTTGTAAAGATAGAATAAACTAAAAGAGAAATCCGTTTTAGACAGGTTCTATTTTTAGCAGGTACATCGTCTGTTTTATATGTATTAATATGCTTTTTGTACGGATTATTGTATTCATTTTGCACGCATCACGATATTTTTCCTTTTAAGACAGGTTTCCGTCATAGACAGATTCTATTTCACAGGTGTGTTTTAATTCTTTTGCCTAGAAATGTATGTACTATTCATTAAAAATAATTTTAATAGTACAATAATGACCATTTAAAAATGTATACATTACTGGCAAAAGTTGTTGTGCTGGGGTCTCATTTTACCGATTTTGCACGGACCAGGCTCGGGCAATGATTTTCATATGGGTTGGGTTGAGTCGGGACTGTGGCTGAAAATTTCGACCCTTGTAGACCTCAAGGAAGAATGAAGTCCAGGCCTGGTCCCGCTCAAGTCTGCAGAAAAAAGTTTGACTCGGAAAGAGAGATAGGTACGACTCGAGCCTCAATGAAAACTGGCCCGAACCCGGCAGGCCCTCAGGCCCGTGCTGACCTATAAGATGGAATACTAATACAGAAACACACTATTGTCAATAAATTTTGAATTTCGCATTTGGATTAAACATGTTTTTCCGTCTCTAAGGGATAGAAAACGCTGAAACTTCCAAAAATCAAAGTATCATAACTTGATAAGTTTTGGTCGCGCAAAAAAGGAAGTTTTGTTGTTTTACCTGTTAGAGTATGAAGAAAGTTTTTCCAAACATAACTTATAGGACCTAGGAACCGTATAAAATTTTAAAGTTCGTAACTTTTAAACTATTTTGATGTAAATATCTTTTAACACTATGAAGAGCAAATTTGAAACTTTTTTGCTATTGCAACTGATATTTGCAAAGCCAATCGTTTAAGAAATTAGAAAAATATCAGAGTTTACACACATATATGCCATTTAAGACTGCAGCTTTTCTTCCATCTTATAATTCGGAAGTTCAGTGCCGAAACTAGCTTTTTTTACACCCGGGGCAAACATGGATTTTGGCGCCCCTCCCCTCTCCCAGCCAAATAAATTTGCAAAAAAAATTTTACCAACTTTCTAATAGCCGACTCGACTTGTTTTAAATTTAAAATATGTAATCACAAAAATATGTAATACTGAACTACGCAATCAGCTTTCTCAAATATTGATTCAATAACACGTTCAAAACGGAATAGAAAAAAACAGGAAAAAATTTCACTTTATACAGGTTTTCATCTTAGCAGGTATAATTGTTGGTATTCTTTCTGTTGAGAACATGTAATTTTAAAATTGAAAACTGGATTCCATTATAGACAGATTTCATTTTCACAGATTTTATGGTATGTGTATCATCCAGTGATATGAATCATATTGTCTTAAGAGTTTACAATAATCACGCGAAGACATTCGGAAGCTAATGTTAAATCTGTGGGAGCATTCATAATACTTTTAATCTTTTTTTCATGGGATACTTCCGGTCGATATCTAATGTTGTGCGTTTGTACTTTTTCGGGTTTTGTTACATTTTTTTTTAATTCGGACCTTTTCACTTTTGTGAAATGAAACTAGTTGAAAATGGTTGTGAAATTGAAAGTGTCCTCATATAAAAAAATTGCAACAAAAGTCGAAAAAGTAAAAACACACAACGTTAGATATCGAGATCAGGTATGATATGAAAAAATATTTAAATGCAAGCGAGAATTCCAAAAAGACCGCTGCCATAGGTTTAACATTAGTGTGCGAGAGTTTTCGTGTGACTAGTGTAGACTCTTAAAAGCATTTTAATATTTTTTTCTTAGGATAGCTGAGGTTGATGTTCCATAAGTGAAAGTAACTATATATATATATTTATTTATATAAACCTGCAACAAAAAATCGAAAGAGTAAACACTTGGTCAGAGATTATCCTACGAAAAAAAATTATTTAAAAATATTAAAATGCAAGCGAGAAATTTGAAAAAAAAAAATCCGCTCCCATAGGTTTAACATTAGCTTGCGAGTTTCTTCACGTGACTACAGTGTGGGTTCTTAAGAACTCAAAAACCAGGATTTTCTGCAAGCATAACAATGAATTCCAATACCGTAAAATATTATCTATAACCAGTTCTGTGAAACTATCACTTATACTCTTCTTCCTATTCATAGATGGATAGGTTTAGATACTTTCCTGAACCTAACGCTAAACTTCAAAATTATAATACTGGCTTATATTACTGCTACTTTAAATGGCTCAATTGTTACTGAGACGATGGCGAGAAATAGAAATATACTACATCAGATTTCTATTGTGGAATATATTAAGATTTTTAATGAATGCGAGCCTAATATTTGCCAATGAAACTTAAACTAATTTGGAATTTAATGCAGATAAGATAAATTCACTATTAATAAGATATGAAATAATAAAGTTTCTACTGTAATAGAAAGTTGTTTAAAGAAAAATTCAACTAATAGCAGAACTTTAAAAAAATAAATACAATTTTCTAAACATATTTTAGATTGCAAATTAAATTAATACATTTCTTGACTTTTATATTACATAAAATAATTAACTATCTTTAAATGATGTTAAAACTTTACTTTTCGAGCTTTTTTTGCTGCAAATACATTTGCAAATAATTTGCTAAAACTTCTTTCACCTGAGGCAACAGAGACAGGAAGTGTCAGAAATATTTTCAATAAAATAGTCAAATTAGGATATATTTCCTCAACTCTATTTTTGAAAATAAGTTTTAAAATATCTTCTGTCGGGGCAGTTTTAAAAGTTTTATCAACTGCCATTGCGTGGAACATGAAGCCTTCGATTTCTTCGACGAATTCTTCTATGTTCAGATCTTCTCTACAAATGCTTGTCAGCTCTTTAGCTTTTCTCTTAATATTGTTAATGTCTGATTTCTCAATTTCTCTCCCATTCAGAAAGCTAAATTTATTATTAATATTTTCGAGAGCCTGAAATCTTGTATTTAGTTTACAATCCTATCAACAATTTCCAACAATGAATCTCTAAACATATCTTCTCTAGAAAATTTTGTGACTTCATCTTGACAGTCTTCGTCAAACATTTTTTCCCCCTTTTCCTGACATCTTTAAAATTTTCAGGCAATTATTATCTTTATCAATTATTTTGGCCTCGGAAATTGCATTGAAAACTATATTTCCTCTCGTGGATTTAAAAAATACAACAATCCACAAATATGTTTTACAGACATATCAACTGTTATGTCCTGTATTTGAAGGAATGATCTATTTTTGTTTTAGAATTTTATTACAAAAGCATAAAAAAATGATGAAGTCATAGTTCTTGATACGTTTCTTTATGCTCATTGCTTCGATTACTAGCCATGGCACCCTGGGTGGTATTTTTTGGTGCACCTCTACAAATGATATATTAAAAAAAAAAGTGTTTACTAAGTATTTTATTTTGTGTATATTTTCCACACCTTTGTCTTTAGTATCCCGAACAGTCGCCTGATCTCATCCCCTCAACGCATACAAATGGTAAAAAAACAAGAAAAAATATTTTGGGAGGATAAAGGCTTTACTAGTCATGGCGACCTGTGCAAGATTGTTTACTGTACCTCTAACAAATGCTATACTCCTTTTAGAAAATGATTTTATTAAGTATTTTACTTTATGCATTCCTCTTTGTTTTTCTTGTCCTGGCAGTCGCCCGACGGTCCGACCTTGTCCATAGCAAGATGGGAAAAAAGAAAGCTCCATGCTGCTTAGCAAGAAAGAAAATAAAAAAAGAAAGTTATTACTGATGGCATTGAGCTCACAGGCTATTCACACTAATTGTATATTACACTTCTTATTTCAAAGCATAATGCCCATCAAAAAATTAAGGGGGAATTAGCCCCCCGTTCCCCCTCTTTTTACTTAACCAATGAACCCCCAAAACTAATCAGAGACCTGTCTTATCACAATAAACATATATACAAAATTTGAAGCAAATCGGCTAATTCTGCATGAAAAGCCCAACTATCTAAATTAAGGGGGGTTGGCACCCCATCCCCCACTTTATACTTAACCAATGAACCAACAATTTAATCTTTAAAAGCGCTTTATCACAATGAACCTGTATACAAAAGTTGAAGCACATCGGATAATTCTACATGAAAAACCCATTTATCTAAATTACGGGAGTTATTAGCCCCTGTACCTTCCCTTTATACTTAACCAATGAACCCCCAAAACTAATCAGGAAGCGCTTTATCACAATGAGCCTATAAACAAAATTTGAAGAAAATAGGATAATTTTGCATGAAAAGCCAATTTATCTAAATTAAGGGGGATTAGCCCCCCCGTTCCCCCCCTTTTATACTTAACCAATGAACCAACAACACTAATCTTTGAAAAGGCCTTATCACAATGAACCTGTATATAAAATTTGAGGCACATCGAATAATTCTGCATGAAAAACCCATTCATCTAAATTAAGGGGGGATTAGCCCGCGTTACCCCCCACTTTATATTTAACCAATGAACCCCCAAAACTTAACAGGGAAGCGATTTATCACAATGAGCCTATAATCAAAATTTGAAGCAAATCGGATAATTTTGCATGAAAAGCCCATGTATCTAAATTAAGGGGGGTTAGCCCTCCCCCTGTTCCACCCTTTATACTTAACCAATGAAACCCCAAAACTAATCAAGGAAGCGGCTTATCACAGTGAACCTATAAACAAAATTTGAAGCAAAACGGATATTTCTATCAAGAGTTATCGCATTACGTACATACATACAGAACGGGCAGGCACATTAGCTATCAGGCTTTGATAGCCTGCGAGTTAAAAAAGAATAAAACATCCTTGGAATTTTTTTGCAGGGAATTGCTTGGACATGAGACTGACCTTGAAAAATGTTAGTGGTTCTTACTACATGGGACGTGATTTCCCTGATAGACAGAAGACATAGGCATCTTCTTTGGACATGGTGTATTTGGAATAGGATAAAAATAGCCTAAGAGAACAGTTCTTTCTTCTTATTCATTTGCTATCTAGTATTTTAGGCGAATCTTTTTATCTATTATTTTAAAAACACAAATTGCACAAATTGTGCTTATTAGTTGCTAAAATCAGTGTAAAAATTGTTTTAAACTCATAAAAGAGCTAAAATTCTACATGTTTCGGCTTTAAACGTAAAGCCATCATCGGGGAAGAGGAACAACACAAACGACTACTGATCTTTTAATTTTCGATGCGAGAAAATTAAAATCAACAGTATGGAAAAATTTAAATAAAATAAGCGGGCGCTCTCTGTTGCCAAAGAGCGAAAAACAAAACAATGAATTAACAAGGGGTTAAAAATGTATCCCATAAACTAGGTATGTTGAAAGAAAAGTTATCATTACAAATACAATCTTTTCTAATTTTAATTTCCAATGATTCCCTAATGGCGGCTTTAAATGGGTTATTGAACCTATGGATAATTCTTGCTTTATCGAAATTAATTACAGTATCATTATTTTTAGCGTAAAACTGGGAGAGTGCAGTGGATAACTTTCCAAATTTTATGTCGTTTTTGTTCCAGCTAAAATAACTTGATTATGTTTTAACTAAACAATAGTAGTATGGTTAATATAGTATGGTTTACTGAACCATAAATTGTTACTCAATATTATTAATATGCTATGCAAAAAAAGGAGGAAATTGTAAGAGAAACATTTTAGAGAATGCCGGTAAAAAAAAGAAAAGAAAATTTAACTAAAAGTCCAAAACTAAAAAAAAAAAGAAAATGCAGCTTTTTAAACGAGTCCATCGATAAAGAATCATCTTTAATTTCCTTGCACCTAAATGTGTGTGATGTACAAGATGATGGTGGCTACTTTCTATATAACTTTCTAAGTGTAAACAGAATAACAAGGAAAGTAATCTTCAAACAGAGGATGTTAAAAAGTATCCATTGGATGTTAGGTAGTTGTTAGATTCCCGCATGAAAATTGTTCTTGGATCAAAGATTTTATTGGTATTGTAACCAATGTAGTAAATGACTTAACATAAGTTGTAACATTTAAAAAAAGAAAAAAAAATGGAAACAATGTTTATTTTTCCAGAAAATGAAGATATCATACATATATTAAATGAATTGTTGGATTTTTAGATGAGCCCATTCAACTCCAGATGTCAAATGTTTTTACCAAATTAACACGTATAAGCTCTGAATAATACTATTTCATTCATTATTACAGCTGTTAATTCAATAAAATCCACTATAATCAGAACTTTAATTTATAACTCATCAAACCTTTAGAAATGAATTACTTTATTTATCATTCCTAAACAATACATATCCTCTTTCCTCCTTTTTTATCAACACTAGACACAATATACTATATTTTCTCTAGTAATATTGCATTTTTTAGTAACTAGCACTAACAATTTTAACTAGCACATACAGTGCGTGTGTAAAACTAGCGCACAGTTTTATTTTCTAAAGTGAATTTGTATTAGAGGGAGAATAACAAAACCTCTTTCTGAAACTCTCACCAGCCTTGCTTTTCCTACTAGGCAAAACAGAAACAAAAATAAATTACTTGATTTTGTTTTATCCAGATATTCAAAAAATTATTTTAATGGCTAAAATTCTCACTATAATGAATCATGTAGCCAAAAGTGGAACATATGTTGTACCCCTTTTGGCCACTTCCATGGCCATAAAAGGTAGATATAGCAAATTTAGAACACCAGTTTTGACCGTCTCCCATTAAACAGTTAAAATAATTAATTTTAATGCAGAATTTATATAGAAAGAAAGCTTATCTCATAAAACTCAATAGCAATTAGTTTTAGAACAAATAGAGCCTGATAAGGCTTAATGTTGAAAGATTCTAAAAACTTGTTAGCTAAGCAAAGATCTTAATATTTGTGAGCACACACTATAGGTTCACACATTTAATTTTTTTTGCAAGTCACAGGTTATGGAAAAATAAACCAATCAGATTGGAAATGATAAATTAAGGTTTTCTTAAGGTGTAAAAATGCATTTTATTGATTAATATCAAATCATAAGCTAAATACTGGACAAACTGATTGAATGCGGCTAAAACTGGTACACCTATCCTATATATAAGATTATTGTATATATATCTATTGTATGTTTATTCATAGAAATGAGATTAAAAGCAAATATTAAATATTTCTGCCTTGAAATTATAAAGTAATTTTTAGTTTTACACGTACAGTTTATGAAAATGATACAGATGCACAGAATTTATTTTAAAAAACTTTTTATGTTTTAGAAAATTATTATTTTCTATGAAGTATTTTTCCTACGAGCTTTGTTTTCTGCCATCAATGACTATTAATTAATATTGCAATTTCTGTGCACATAAATATGTTACATATGTGTCCAGTTTTTCAATTCCCTTTTTATTAATTAGATAAAAATTTAACATTTTATAGTCCTTCTTTCAGCCACATTTATAGTAGATTAACTTTTCTTTTTCATTGTATCAAGGTGTGAAGTAACCACTCAGCTAAAACGACTATCTAACCCCTACACCCCCCCCCCCTTTTTGTTCAGATTAATAATTTTGAATGTGTGGGAAAAATTGCACAATTATAAATTTGTTTCCTTTATACAACTATAAGTTATTTTTATATTATAAATGTTTAGCCAAAATATTTATTAAAACTATTAAATTTCGTCAAACTAAAGCAAAAAATTATATCTACATATATTGATACCTCTAACTTAAATATATAAAAAGCAACTTGAGTTAAATGAAAAACATTGGTTTACATAATTTATTAAAATAAAACATTATCAGAATATGAAAACAATATTTGTTCCTTAAAATAATTTGTGCTGCTCTGAAAAAAAAAAAAAAAAGAAAAAAGCTTATAAAGCTCATTTTTTTCCTTCAAGCAACGACAGCTATTGTATCAAATAAAGTATCAAGGCATCATAATATTAAACACTAACTAGCCTACATTACACACTTCCATACAATTATACCATTATACAATTCCATAAACAAGCAATTTTTTAATAATAAAAAAACCTGTTATTATCATTTGATAAGAGTTTACTGCTATGAAATTGTGTCTCATTCTATTCTAATATGAGTATGATGATAAACCTTTATCATTAGTAATTCAAATAAAGCTACAAATATGTACATAACAACATAATAGTAATACATAAATGAAGCACAAATAAATAAATATCCATGTGATTAAATATCAGTTTTCTTTTAAGTTTAAAATTTATTTATTAAACGTAAAAGGATTTTTAATTAAAAAAAATTAAACATGCATGATGTAAACAAAAACATTTCGGTTTTATATCTTTGAATTCGAATAAAGCAGTCGATTTTAATCTCTTGATTTTACATAAACAAAAAATACTTTTGCGCCAAAATAATGATACATCACAATAACTATCAGTCCCTCCTTTGCTGCATCAAGTTGCCATAATCTAACGAACCAATGAAAGCAAGGTAACTAACCTAACCCAAGTCCAACGTTTCTCAGGAATGTAGCTGACTCGTCGAGACCGTTTGTTGGCCTGAAAATTTCTTCCCGTCAAGACCGCTAGGAAGAATATCCAGGTCCGGCTGGATCCGGAAAATATTAATCTGCCCCTGCCCGGCCTGAGTCTGCAGGAAAAAATAAAGCACACGCCCGGTCCGGTCATAAAATAATGATGACCAGACTCAGTTGATTTCGACCTGAAAATAGTGTCTTGCACTAACTGTCATCAAAAAATATTTTGAAATATTTCGAGTAAACTTATGTCTATCGCATAGCGTGATGCAGTGGCGTATCCAGGGGGTGGGCTGATGGGGCTACAGCCCTCCCCCGAAATTGTCAAGAGTAAAATGAAAAAAAGTGCTTTTTTCTTTCTTTTTTAGATAAATTTCTAATTTTTTTTCTGTTATACAGCGGATTAGCCATTCTCGTTAATCCATATTAGTCCGCATTGACATCGCAGCATTAACATGGTAAGGGGGCTGATGGGGTTACAGCCCCCCCCTCCTCCCGAAATAGTCGAACATCTCATGAAAATAGTGCTGTTTTTTTCTTCTTTGAGATAAATTTGTATTTTTTTTTGTTATACAACAGACTATCCACTCTCTTCTTTTTAGTCCCATATTAGTCCACATTGCCATCAGAGCATACCTAAAAAGGCAAAGGGGGCTGATGTGGTTACAGCCCCTCCCCCCTCCCCCAAATAGTTGAACATCTCATGAAAATAGTGCTGTTTTTTTCTTCTTTGAGATAAATTTGAATTTTTTTTTGTTATACAACAGACTATCCACTCTCATCTTTTTAGTCCCATATTAGTCCACATTGCCATCAGAGCATACCTAAAAAGGCAAAGGGGGCTGATGTGGTTACAGCCCCTCCCCCCTCCCCCCTCCCCCAAATAGTTGAACATCTCATGAAAATAGTGCTTTTTTTTCTTCTTTGAGATAAATTTGTATTTTTTTTTTTTGTTATACAACAGACTATCCACTCTCTTCTTTTTAGTCCCATATTAGTCCACATTGCCATCAGAGCATACCTAAAAAGGCAAAGGGGGCTGATGTGGTTACAGACCCCCCTTCCCGAAATAGTTGAAAATCTCGTGAAAAAATTGCTATTTTCTTCTTCTTTGAGATGAATTTATAATTTTTTTGGTTATACAACTGACTACCCACTCTCTTCTTTTTAGCCCCATATTAGTTCACATAGACATCAGAGCGTATCTAAAAAGGGGAAGGGGCTGATGGGGTTACAGGGGGCCCCCTCTTCCCGAAATAGTCGAACATCTCATGAAAATAATGCTGTTTTTTCTTCTTTGGATAAATTTGTATGTTTTTTGCTATACAACAGACTACTCACTTTCTTCTCTTTATTCCCATATTAGTACAGAGTAACACCACAGCATATCCAAAGAGGGGAAAGGGGCTGATGGGGCACAGACCTCCCAAAATAGTCAAAAATGGAATGAAAAAAGTGCCGATTTTTCTCTTTATGTTTGAGATAAAATTATATATTTTTTTTTCTGTCATGCAATGGACAACCCAATCTATTTTCTTTACTCCCATATTAGTACACAAGGGTTGGGGGTTATGGGGTAACAGCTCCATTCCCCTTCCGAAGTGGTCGCCGTGAAATTAAAAAAAAAACTGACTTTGTTTCTTACTTTTTGAGATAAATTTGTTTTATTTTCTGGTGCACAACGAATTTTTTTTCTCGTTAGCCCCATATGCCTCTCAGTCCTGCAATCAAAATTACTTGAGACCAAAAATCTATTTTCAAATGACTGAAAAACAGTTCCACACATGTTTTAGTGGATACTTAAATACGTATAATATGCTCAATTGGCAAGATCTAGAAGTAGTTTAATTAATTTAAAGAATATTTAACTCTCTTCCACAAATGATGCCAAGACTAAGGAGGTATATTAGTGCGCAGTGACATTAAACATTATCGCCAAATCAGCAAATGCACGAACTGAATTTTTCTTTGTGAATGGCAATGTCAAGCAAGATCATTGATTTTCGGTTTTGAAAGGGTCTTTTAAAGATGCCCAGTAGTAATACTAAAAAAATAATCTCCTGTTGATTTGTTTGTTCCTGGTCTTTTTACTAACGAACTAGTTTTATTTACGTTACGTGTTTTTCCAGATTTAAGGCTGTTCTCCAATACAAACTGGCTACTTTATGACCTTTTTTTAAAATTCATTTTTGCTCGGAAACGCATGAAATTCACAGGTCTTTTTATTCAGAAACTTTGCAGTCGAAACACGTTTTCCCTTTTTTTTTTTTTTTTTTTTTTTTTGTAAAGGTTAGAAAATTTTTCAGAAAGCACTGTCTAAGTTGACGTTTTGAATCGGATTCCCGACGCTGCAGCCTGTGAAACGCGAAAAATGAGTCATTAATACGTTACCAGAATCACTTATAACTCGATAAGTAATCTATTTACCAAAAAATGGAAAACTCATCTCGATTCCAAATCTCTTCCATAGTCAGGCCTGCCAGTCTAATGCCTTTGCGTTTAAAAATGTGTCAAAGCTTCCCGTTGATGAGCAGGGAGGAAGATACCTTTTTCAATATTTCAGTGTACGAGGGATCCATCAAAAGATAAAAATTCTTAATTACTCTTCTATGAAAGTACAATATTACGAATAATGTTCTTTTCTAATCGCTCTTATTTTGACACGACACACTTTAGTATCGGCATTTTTACCATTTGGAATGTTTAACAAAAGAAGCATAGCATTAAATAAATTCACAGGTTAAAAATAAATTTTCTTACAATTTTACTTACCTTTTTTTTTTTTAAGTTGAGTAATATTGTTAGCCATAATTCAATAACTTTAATTCTTTTTTAAAAAAGTGAAATCTGATCTTTAGTTTCCAATTAATTCTTAACTTGTCCCTTTCTTCACAAATTTGATGAGTTTTTTTAACATATGTTTCTTGAAGGTTAATAGCCATACGTTTGATTAAAATCCCAGGAGCATGTATACGAAGGGAAGGGGGAGATCAAGAAGGAATGCTTGCTACCCTTAAGATTTTGAATTAAATTTTTGTTGGTATTAAAAAGAGATTTTGCAAAGAAAGTTTGTTTATCCTGAACAGACTCTGACCATCAAAATTTTGGGCCATGGCAACAGAAAATATTTTTGGCCCTAATCATAGATTATCACATTTTAACAAATACTGTGAATGAGAAGTGTATGAATATAACTATGTAGTGCGCCTATTTAAATGAAAGACTGAGAATAAATGTGAACTGAAGTTGGATTATTATTATTATTATTGAAATTTCTTCGTAAAAATTAACTTTACACACTCAAATATCATGTTAAATAAACATGAACTAATGTTGCACAACATTAAAAACATACACAACCCAAAGAAAATGATATTTTATAAATAAGACAGTCATAAAATTAAAACATTTTTAAACGTTTAAAACACATATGAAGAAGCTGAAATAAATTGGGCGCACTATGAGAAACTTAAATCTTCAAATGAGAAGAAAAATTATAAATATACTTATGATATCACTGGCAATTTTAGCTTAAATAAGTTGTGTAATGAATCTAGAAATTTTAATTTCTTAATCTGTTAAGGTTGTTTACAATAAAATTGATTTGAAACACCATAAATTTTTGGGCCCCTTAAATATGTGAGTTCTTGGAAAGTGCCCCATGTGCCTTGGCAGAAATAGGGAATCGATCCTAAAATAGAAAAAAAATTATGAAAAAAAAAATTTGTTTGAGATTGTCCCAAGCAAAATTAATTTATTGTCAAGCAAGAATCGTAGCCAGAATTTAGGGTAGAAGGAGACAACTTTAAAGATTATAAGTTACAATGACTTTCTTTTAAATGAAAGTATATGAAACAATCCATTATCACTTTTCAACTTATTTCGGCGAGGAGGGGGGGGGGGGGTGCTCCAGTTCGGTCCCGTACCCCCCCCTCCCCCCACACACACGTTTTCCTCTGCCTACGGCCTTATTGTCAAACATGATTTCTGTTTATAACGCAGTTCAGCATATTTCGTAAGACTCAGAACATTATCGAAATTTAAGTCAGCCCCCCCCCGAAATTAAATCCTGGATACGCCACTGGCGTGATGTATCACAAATAATTAATTTTCGTTCATTAGGAGTTCTTGGGTATGTATTATCAATCTTTTCAAGCGTCTATGCTACAACTAACAGCATTACACTGCTAACATAGTTTAAAAATGCAATACTCTAGAAAAGTCTGAACTACTTGTTTATCACACGACAATTTTTTTTTTTTTCGCATAGTAACATTAAGAATTAAAAAGCATTAGCAAAACCATTCAGAAAAAATGTTTCAGCCAAAGATAAAAATCCTTATTATGCCAAATTTAAAAAAAAATGTTCATATTAACTTCTAGAAACGAATTCAAAGACTATACAAAACAGACAAGCATGTATTTCCTGTTGTGAATCAGTAATTTGTGGTTAAAACACAAGTTGTGGTTTAAACTTTATACCAGCTTCAAGTCTGGTACGAAGTTTGAATAATCGAGAAATGTATTTTGAGTATTTTCAAAATACAACATACATGGAAAAATCATTTCAAAATACATTACCAAAATACTTTAGTTTTATCTGTTTAAAATACAAAATACAAATGTATTTCAAATACATGTATTTTCGATACTGCCCAGCTCTGATCTTGACAAAGTGACACAGTTTAAATAACCAGTTTTGACTTTGACTTAACCGATGCTTGTAATATGCTCTTTCACAGTTTTAAGTAGAATTTTCGCCGTTTAATTGAATCACATTGTTGAATAGAATTTGATTTAACAAAGCGGCGGACAGGCCAAAAAATTTAATTTTAACTTTAGTTTTGATTCATATAAACGGCAATTATAGTAATTTTTTTAGCTCTGGGAGGGGTTTTAACTCCCAAACCCCCCCCCCCCCCTTGGCTGCGCCATTGCATGAATCTAGAAACAGTTCAGCTGTCAAAGTGATGGTAGTTCCTGCGACCACTACAAGATTACGATATTTGTCCAGGTAGTTTACGATTATCTTGTGCGTTTCTACCGCAGAGCAAAAGGTCTATGGTTTCTACGTCACGGCATAGCTATCTGGCATAAACTGAGCTGTCGCTTGGATTGCATAATGATCTCTTTTTTGTACCTTTTGATTGTATATAATACGGTCGTGTACTTCCTTACATTATGTAATGTTTGTTATATGTCTTCTAACGTGTGAAGCGTAGCAAAACTTTGAGTGATGTTAGTGTCAGATTTAAAAGTTTATTTTAACTCGTATACGTAATGTAGTTCATGACTAATTCATATTTAACCTTCCTACTCTGTTGAAATTTTACCCAACCTTGATAAAAACATTGTACACCAGTATCTTTATTTAAAATTATTTAACTTAGTTTACTGTGGCTTTTATTTAGCTTCCTTATAAAAAAAATCTGGTTCGAATTGAATGAAATAAATTATAGAAACAGGTCGATTAGACCTATTCCGGGTAGGAAGGTTTAATAAAATCATTAATATATTTTTGTACCGTTGATATAACTTTGCTTTTTCATCTATCTTTTCATATTTTTAATTTTCTGGAGTTCAGTTCCCGTTTTTCATTCTATAAGGAGACTCTTAGTTTTTCCTCAAAAGCGATTGCATTGATCTTAAAAAATAAAGCTTGTTTGCAGTATAACGGTATCGAAGCTGCTCTCTGATTTTAAGATGTGGCTATTAATTGAATCTTTCTTAACTGTTAACGATTGATGTTTCTTTCTGATTTTTCTGGACTGCATTTTATTAGTGTTTAGTGATAAAGCAGATAACTTGGTTTTTCTTAAGCTCTGGATTGCCGGCAGCATAAAACCTGTTCATATAACGTAAATAACTGTGTCATTTTCCCCTGGTACTTTTGTCTGGAAGTCATATGTTTATCTGAATCAAGTTAATACATTATAATGTGCAGATCAGTTAATCCTTCATTAAGTTATTAAGTTTTATTCATTGTTTCACTTTTAATTTATTTACTTTTTATGATTGAATAAACATATTTGTTCTTTTAAACTTCTTTGTTTTTATTAAACGTCACCCTGTATTTTACTTTTCATATTTTAACTTTTTCTTCAACAGGTTTAAGCTTTTACAGCTAATTACATTTCTACAAGGGGCGCTCCAGTGGTATTCAGCGCCTGTGTGCAGAACTTCGTTTGGTGCCCTATGTCCCTGCCTCATCCGAAAATTCTCTTTATACAAATTGATCATCAGTATAAATAAAATTTGAATTATAAGTTTGTTGAAAAAAATCATGACATCATCAGAAATACTCAAGAACATTCTTTGAATATTTCGGCTCATTTGGAAAGTACAGATTTTTTTCTTCTACAATTTAAAAAATGGGTGTTTGGCAGCAAAATTGTCAAATCACTCAGAATTGCACAAAGTTCTTACCTGAGGTTTGACATTTATGCTATCCAATATATTTTACTAATTAATTATAAATTCTAGCAAGGAATTATTTACATAAATAACAATGCGTAAGTTAGAAAGCAATTTTTATTTATATTTAAAAAAAAAAAAAACATTTTGTTTAGTTTGAAAACTCATATCATCGCAGAAAATGAATTTCAAATGCAAACAACCACAGATGGGTCAAATTATTTTAGGCGGCTTTGTGTTGAAACTGTATGCACTACCTTTTACTGAAGCTTATTTAAATTTTAAATGCATAATACTGCTAGCAATGAACCTAAGAAAATAACTGCTCAAAGACCATAATATACCTGAATATTTCTACGTGCCTCCTTGTAAAAACTGCATACATTATTTTAACTAGGACATACAACCCGGGCTTCCCAGGATAGATAATACATAATTTTTTTTTTTTAATTGAAAAGTCTAATAAATTTTTTACATTTAATATTTTTTTATATTGCCTTCTAACAACACCAAAGAGCAATATTACACGAAATATGTCAATTATATATTCAAATAAACTTTTGAAATTTATTAAGAGCGGTCATTTTGTATTGTTCTCGTGCCAGAAGTTAATAGCCTAAGAAATCGCTAAAAATTTTGTTATCTGCAGCAGTTTGTTTTTTCTTATTCAGATAATTTCAGCCATTTTAAGCACTTATTTCAATTACATGTCAGTTAAATTTGTATTTTATTTACACTATTTTATTTATTGCTTAATGAAGTTTTAATTTCGTTATTGAATATTAGCTGGAAATAAATGGTGAACGTTTTATATTGTTTAAAGTACAAACGAATTAATATTTTGTAATCGCCTGCAAGCGATTGAGATAGATTTAAAAAAAATCATGCTTGAAATTTATTTAAATGCTATAATTAATGAGTAAATTGCGATGCAGTTTTCAAACAAATTGCATTTGAATGTAGATTTTTTTTCCCCGGTAAAACAGTATAAAAATTAAAAATGTGCGATGTTTAGAAATTAATAAAATTGCAAAACCGAAATTTCATCGTAAAGTGTTGCCATTCACAAAATGACGTCAGCGTCACGCACGGACACATTTGTCCTTTAACCCCTTGAAGGGCACCGGTATATAATGTATACCACTTAATTTTAATCCCAAAATGCCACAATGACACCAGAATTTTATAATAAATTTTTGAATTTATAAGGTACATGAGGAAAAGCTTTTACTAATTTTAAAATAAATTCATTCGTGAATCCTGGTGTTAATCAATCATTTCACTATTTTAGCTACTAGAGTACTTTGCCATTGAAGGGGTTAAAATATAGATAGATAATGTGGTGCAATGTACCTGAATAACATTTATTTAATATTGGTGAGTTCAAATTGTAAGAATCATAAAAATCTACTTCAAACGATTACTGTTGATAGGCTACTGTAACAGTGCAACAACAACAACAGAAACTTCAAACAAAGAACAGAAACTTCAAACATTTATGCCCCAAAGATCCAATGCTTTACGTTTTCTGTGCACTTGTAGTACTGTAAATGAAATGCATACCATTCAGTAGTAATTTGCTTTTATGCTGAGTCTCAATAATCAAGGCCACCCAGAGAGAACGTGAGCCCTGGTAATAATTCCAATGCAGGTCCCTTATCATAAATATGATCAATAAAAATTGCTTACACAAAAACGCAAACGACCAGTAAAAAATTCCATTTTATATAGGTCATTTTCATCTTAGAAGGTATAATGGTGTTTTTTGGCAAGACCATATTTTTTTCTCAGTTTATATTAGGATTCTGTTATAAAAAGGGTTTACTGTTTAGAAAGACGAAAATAAATGTGTTGGGTAGTACTTTTCAGAAAATCTATATAGTATAATGAATAGAGGAAAGCATATTCAACTAGGTAAATTATATCCAGTGGTTGGAGTATCACTCTGTTGGAAAAAATCTCAACTATGATACTCCAACCACTGGACCTAGTTGAATATGCTTTCCTCTATTAATTATGACCTAATTACATGGTATACACGACAGGTCTGTAGCTAGAAGTAAACAATAGGAGGTGCTCATGCGATTTCTCTCTCTCTCTCTCTCTCTCTGACACATGTGATGCACAAACACAGTTAAATACAAACACAGTATTATATAGAATGGTAAATTAGTGCATATTCATATTGTAGGCATTATGTTTCATATTAAATTGTTTATAATAACTTTATTTGATGCTAAGAAAAGTAAAGGCTGCAGACAGGGATGTAATGGAGGATATACGGTGGATACGCCGTATACCTTCTGGATTATTTTAAGGAATACCGTATACCCTCTTCTCAAAAATACTATAGCACATACTTTTTAGTGTATACCCTCTGCCTAAAGCGTTAGAGATGAGTTCGGGCCCTCTTTTCGGAGCCCGTAAATCCGAGCCCGATATATTTTACGTCCCTAGAGCCCGAGCCCGCCCGAACCCTTATTTCCTATAAAATGTGTAGATCTTAAATTATAATATATTCTTCCTCAAAACAATCTTTTGTGTTTCTAGTGCCCCCTAAAATCAGGTTAAATATTAACACTGTAATTGACACGTTATCTGAATGATCCGATGCTTTTATAGGAATAGAGGAAACACTGCTCGATTGCTTTCTATCGGAATAACAATACATGCTAATAATTATATCTACTTACGAATGAAACTGACTTCAACAATGTGCATAGCAGAGCCGCAGCATGAGCAGAGTTCATGATGAAAAATCGATATAAGAACCACTAAAATTATTTTCATGTGAAGAGCGATTATGACTCTCCCACTATAAAAGACTAAAAAATTTGCAAACCTTAAACTAATGCTGGCTGACTAAAGACGAAATAAAATATTCATTTTGCAATAGATCTCTAACAGAAAAAAAAAAAAATAAACGTTCCAATTAAAACATTTTCTACTGTCACAAACGAAAATCGAAAAAAAAAAGATTCCCGCTCTTCGAATTGGCGCCATGTCAACAGTCGCCGTCAATGTCAGACAATATGAAAAATTCTTCTGAAATAGCATCCTAATACTACAAGAAAAAAAAAAAAACATGTTTGTTCTCTTCATTGTGATAAAAATAGTATTAAAATGCCTGCAACTACAATAAGTAATTTTTAAAGAAAAAAAAAAGTTATTTTTTATATATACGAGAATAAATAATATTGTTAGTTTCAGAAAGTGAGCCCAAAGACTGGTTTAAAAATCAAGCCCGAGCCCGGCCCGGGCTCGGGATTTCGGCCCCGGGCTGAGCCCATCTCATCTCTATAAAGCGTATGCCCTCTCGTTTTTTCACTACCACACCACTATCTGATAAAAAGTTGTCAGTTCACCTGTTTCAAAAAAGTTGCAACCTTTAATTTTTTTCTGACTATTCCATGCCCTTAAGGATTCTAAAGTTATGATTTTATATCATAAAAAACGTTAGAAAAATTAAGGGTGCATTTTGCATTTTAAAATTATTTTTGTGTCTAGTCAAAAGCTAAAACCACTTGTATTTAAATTGGCTATAACTCATTAGAATAACTTTTTTAATGCTAATAATGGAAAACTCTGTACAATGAAAAATTTCAGTATATAACTAATGCAAAAGTCAATGTCTGCATCAGCAAAAGGTTGCTAATTCTGAGTATGTGCAGATAGGATGCGCACCCACTGAAGTACTTAGTTGCAGTTTTTAAACAAATACTACAATTTAGTATTTATGCAAAACTGTAAAAAGCCCCAAAACTAAGTTCAATTTTTGAACAGAGTTTCATTTAGATTTTTGAAACAGAATTTCATTTGGTGGCCTTGGCAACTTTCTCAGGGGGGGCTCAAAAATTTTCAGGGGGTTCTGAGCCCCCCCCCTGGCAACCCCCTAGCTACGGCCCTGATACACGAGTTTCCGTGCTGTTTCAAGGTTCATCATGTAAATGCTATAGTTATAGCTCGGATGAAAGAAATTAGCGCTGCAGTTCGTAGCTTTGTCCAACAAATAAGAGTGAGATATGTCATACCAGGATATCGTCGGGATAGCTCAGAAGGGAGAGCGTTGGTACGGCAAACCAAAGTACCCAGGTTCGAATCCTGGTCCCGGCATATTTTCACTCTGTTGGAAAAAATCTCAACTGTGATACTCCAACCCCTGGATATAATTTAACTAGTTGAATATGCTTTCCTCTATTCATTATGACCTAATTACATGGTATACAGGAGTTTCCGTGCTGTTTCAAGGTTCATCATGTAAATGCTATAGTTATAGCTCGGATGAAAGAAATTAGCGTTGCAGTTCGTAGCTTTGTCCAACAAATAAGAGTGAGATATGCCAGACCAATATATCGTCGGGATAGCTCAGTAGGGAGAGCGTTGGTACGGCAAACCAAAGTACCCAGGTTCGAGTCCTGGTCACGGCATATTTTCACTCTGTTGGAAAAAAATCTCAACTATGATACTCCAACCACTGAATATCTATATAGTATGTATTTGCTTACAATTTTACTAATTTTTTTTTAGCGTATAACAGCTTAATGTAGTATTTGTAACACTTTTTTTTGTAAAGATTTTAAATAGAAATTTAAAATATTGTAAATATTACTATATTTTAATTGAATTCATCAATTAATTTTGAATAAAGAAGTTGAAAGTATGAAAGAAATAAAATGTGCAAACTTACTATGTTACTTTACTCAACTTTCTGCCTGATTCCTATTTGCCCATCTGAAATCAACCACATCATTAAAACAGGACCGCCATTCCAAAACTTTTTTAAGTTTGAGTGGGAGGATTGCACACAGTTCAGAAGCAATTGAAACAATTTTATCCTTTCATTTGTTTATAAAAAGTGCCAAAATATTCAATATGGATAAATATGCTTGAATTTGAGAAAGTTGCAATGGCTTGCAGCAGCATGGCTTTAGAAAACGTTATTGAAATTTATTTATTAATTTATGTGCTTAAAATGTTTATTTAATACCTAATGTTTCTATTTTAATAAAAAATGACAAATTATTTTAGCTTTTGTGCAATTTTATATGTAAAAAAATCTGATTTGTGACAACTGAATCACTTTCAAATATTAATTTCTTTAAAGGAACAATTTCCACCTCTAACATCCCTCCAGCGGTGCCCCTGCATTAAAAGTATACTTCTTTTTTTGAACTGTTACTATTAATAGTAGATTACTTAATGGATATAATAATATAAATGGTAAAAGGAAGTACTATCATAAAAAAATATTCATTATCGATTTCTAATCAATAAAATTTAATATCTAGAAACACATTTAAACACGTGCCAGATAATATTTTTTAACTTTAAATAAGACTTTCCAATGCTGCTCTAAAGCTAAAAAAATAATAAGACAAGATTTATACCAGGGTAACATCAAGTTTTTTTTTAATGCTCAGAGCTCAGAATCGGTCCGGAAAAAAATATAGAACAGTCATATTATATATATATATATATATATATATGTATTTTAATAATACCACCGAAACTATTTTTGTTGCAATATATATTTTCGATATAAATCATTCTAAATACACTAATATTTGAAAAATCTAAGCATTTTTTTTAATTAGAGAAATAGTAATAATAAATAACAAATTACAATCATTTGCTGAACTCCTTGGAATTTTCAAGGGGTATGGCACCATTAATTTAAACATGAAATCTGTGCTTAATATTTTTTCTTCAGATACAAAATCATCCTGTGTATTAATAACATCCTGTGTATAATCATCCCCCATATTTTATAATGTTTTTCTGCTATTAACTAAGATAAAAACTTTCATACGAAAAGTGTGGTAGTAGATTACGACATACCTTGAAAACTTTCATATAAATAATTTCACTGGAAACAATAAAAAGAAAAGAAATTACAAGGTTTGTATATGATAGAGAAAACCAACTAAAATTAAATGTAAAATGAAGTAATAGAACAAATTAAGGAACACACCTCTTGGACCTGTCCCAAAAAAAATATGTTGCATTTTAAAGATACTTGAACCTTCCATTAAATTTAAGTCTATTTGAAAGTATTATATTTATCTGCAATAGCTATTACTATCCCTTTCTTTCTTGTAGACTATATTAGTTAACTTATATTAAAATTGAATGAAAAATGTGCATCTAACCATCGAATCATTTGTATAATAACAATTGTAGCAATAATGAAGAACTACTTGATAATGCAGGGATATGTATTAGAATATAAATTACTTTATAATTAGTTGTTTAAATTTCACCGGCACCGACTGCTTGACACGTACATTCTGCTGCTTTATTAATAAAAGCTAGACTGTTTTTTGAACATAAAACATTGAATTGTCAAATGTTTTATATATGTATGTTATATAAAAAATTTATTTCCTTTGCAAATCCTTCACATTTATTTCGCATTAGTCCTTTAAATTAATCTAACTTCTGACATAGTCAATATTTCCTTAATTCTTAATAATATTTATTCTTATTTAATGTCCTTTGAAAAGTAATAACCCGTATATTAATAATTATCTTATTCCAAATCTTAATCTAAATTTTTAAGTTCATTCATAACTTTTATCAACTCCCCAATCTACAAAATTCTGAAAGTGTAATCAAATCATCAATCATCTATCAATAATTCTGTCATTTCGAATGTTTTTAAAAGCCTTTTTTTTCATGCTCTGCTTTCGCACGCTAGGTATTTTTAACTTCAAAATTAATGCGCGGCTATGAGAGGAATTCTGTCGTGTTGGGTCTTCTCTCTCGCGCCTCATTCGCTGAGCTGGAGCTCGCCTCTCACTCATTGGTTTGTGCGCTCGTGACGTCATATTCTGTATCACTACGCTCAGTGAACAAAACTTGCATGCACGCTTTGGAGCGCAGATTTTTGGCATGTTTGGAAGTGTAACAAAATGGTTATCTGGTGATAAAGTCTCTTAGAATTTTCATATCAGCTCTTTAAGATCTTTTAAAACGATGTAATGAGCCATCGTGAAGCCTGAGGGCTATAAGTTTATTCCAGTGGGAACTGCTACTGCATCGCTCTTATTCAAATATAAACGATTTGTCTGGAAATTGACTGGTCTTTATTGACGAAACTTTTCTGGTGTCTCATCATTGCCTCACCTCTTCGCCATGATTATTGATATCGACTGCAACCTTCTATATCTTTAACAAACTGCCATTTTCTCCTGGAATATTACATCTCGTGGTATCTCATCTTCGTAAAAATGCCGCATATATATACTGGAGTACGGACCCTAAGCTCAGAACCCCTGGCAGGCCTGTATGATGACGCTCTAGCAAACTCTAACTTTTGAATTTTATGATTTGTTAATTATTTAACCCTGTTAGTGCCAAGGAGCGCCGTCGCGCTGCTCTCGCTAGTTGTAATTATCATAGTATAAATTTTTCTGAAGAGAATGTTGAAAAAATTATGAATATTGGTGTATTGTAACGGAAATGGTGAACATTTCTCTTGTTCATATAAATTATCTATAAAAATGCACTTTTTTACTGGCATTTTTAGCATATATTGGTAAAATATGTATTGCACTAAAAGGGTTAAATTTTTACATAAAAAAGAACAAAGCTCCTTTTTTCTGGCATTTTATAAAAAACAGGATTAATGCCGGGTCCCGGTAATTTGTACTGGCTCTAACCCCCTCTGTATGGGCCTGTCAATAACACATTCATCTAATAACATATCGATAGCTGCCAACTTTTAAGCTTTTTCACTTCGGGGGGGGGGGGGGGGGGGAAGTAGGGTAAACGTAAACATTTGTGGTCATTTCATTTTCTTTCTGTAAAAGGAAATTTGTCTTTGCTTTGTAGGGACATTTATTGAATCGGTGAAAGCGAAACTTCTGATCATTTTTCCTAATGCGAAGCAGATATTTAGCAGCTTTCACTAGTACCATTTATTGTGCACTGATTTGTCTTAAAATATGCCCAGTATTTGTGCTATGCATGCAACATGTACTAATCGTTCGGATAAAATGCACAATGTTTTATCCTATATATTGCAAGGATTGTATTCAATTGAATTGCAGTTGATTGTATCTTGTATGCATTGCATGCAAACGAACATATAACTTTAATACTGAAAAAGCCCAAATTTGTTCCGATAATTTTTATCCTTGTGATTACATGAGAAATTCGGTTTCAGCATTTTTGGGTTCCGTTCCTGCTATGAAAAATTGTCAATTCTAGAAAGATATTGGTATCGTCTATCAATGTGTAAAAAAAAAAAGGTACATTGCTTACGCATGGAATAATTTATTATTATGAACTAACTCATCCTCAAGTTTTCAAGAAACACCTAGACTTACTAGATTTTGCAAGAAAGATGTGAGAAAACGTGAGCATAAGATATTCAAAAATATTTCTTCTAGAATAATATATATATATATATATAAAAGTCTCAAATATCAGCTACATAACAGGAAGATTAAGATAAAAAGGCCGAGAAAAAATTTAAAGGAGTAAAAAGTTATTTTCAGGTTAATGAAATTGTAAAAATATACTCTTGCATAGCTGTCAACTTTTACGCTTTTTTGTTACCACTAAACTATAATAGTAAATTTTGTTCCTATTTTTACGAACAGTAAAAATGTTTACTCACAAGTAAACTTCATACTAAAAAGAGAAGAAAAAAAATCTATGTTTTGAATTATTAAATAAGATTATAATTTTAATACTTGTAAATAATACTTTTAACTTTGGCTTCCTTTGTGAATTAAAATAAATTAATACAAATTTCGTAAACTCTAAAACAAACATTCTAAAATCGATTTTTGTTTCTGTAAAACCATAATGGGTTTTTATGAACTAATCCCCTCTTCCCTTTTCTCTAACCTCATTATAATTGACTGAAAAGAAATACTTACAGTCATATAGTTTTTATTTGTCAAGAAAGGACAATATATATATATATATATTTAAATGATGGCAACTGCACAAGAATAATTTACCGCTTCTAGTTGATTCAGCAAAGAAGTATAGCAAGTTCCCTAGCAAGAAGAGTCTGGATTGAACGATTACACTCAGAAAAAGAAACTGATTAAAACTACAAAACATATTTTTTGAGTACATTTTGTTGTTTTAGCAAAATTGGAGTAAAATTGAACCATTTTACTTCAATTAACAAAACATTTTTGCTGACGATACAAAATTTTTTTTTGGAATTGCAAAAAAAAAAAAAAAAAAAAAATTTTTGTTGATTCAAACTAAATTTTTATTGACCCATATTTAAACTAAAATTTTGTTTAAATATAGGTCAATGGAAATTTTGTTTGAATCAACAAAAAAATTTTTTTTGTTGAAAACCACTTTTTTTTGCAATTCCAAAAAAAAAAAATTTGTATCGTCAGCAAAAATGTTTTGTTAATTGAAGTAAAATGGTTCAATTTTACTCCAATTTTGCTAAAACAAACAAAATGTACTCAACAAAAATGTTTTGTAGTTTTAATCAATTCCTTTTCTGAGTGTATTTTCAGAAGTTAGTTATAGAGAATGTTTCTAAACTATTAGAACTAACTTTTAGGAGCAATAATGCTAGAAAAACAAGTTTTGTGCATGAAACTAGGTCGCAAACCGCTTATTTAATGAATAATACAGGGTGTCTCGCTACAATCTGAATCCTCGTTCATAACTGTAGTAATATTGAAAATATTTAAAGAAATTTTTTATCAGATTAACTTTGTTTTATATAAATATGATAACTTCCTTGGAAGTGCATCAAATTTTGATCAGTGACAGCATGTACTGTCAGCTGCACACGAAATTATAGAGCATCTAGATTAGTGTTGTTTGGATGAGAATGGTGCTAATTTCTACCACTTTTCGTAATATCATATTTTATATAAAGCAGTGTAAGTCTGATAAAAATATCATAACAATATCTTTATTAAAATTAAAGTTGGGAACAAAAATTCAAGTTCGGCTTGAAGAGAAATACTCTGTATTTGAATAAATGGATTGGAACCTGATTTCCTATACAAAAACTCTCTGTCTTGATACATATTATCAAACTTAAAAGTGTTTTCCATTAGCTTAGAAACACTCTGTTACATGAAAATGCAAGATATAGATTAAACTTACATTTATTTGTTGAATTATTGCTTATCAGTAAAAAAAGAAAAGAAAAAAAAAACCTTTCTTAAAAAAATCAGTAATTCATGTGAATATCGTCATTTTATGAATATCGTCATGTGAATATCGTCATAACCTATTAATTACTATCTTCAATTATAATATCTCTATTAGGGATGCACTCTTTAGGGATAGTGTTTTTGGCGGAATACCGAATATTCGGCCTCAGGTAAACCGAATACCGAATATTCGACCAACTGAATAGTAAATATACAACTGAATACCGAATATTCCGCTGGCAGAATATTTTTATATTTTACAGACAGTTTAAAAGTATTAAAACCTAAATTATAAAACAATTTTACATAATATTTAACATAGATACTACCATTTTATGGACTAGACCTTTTTACAAGAAACCTTGATATCTTGTGAATTGACGAAGTTATGAATTTTTTTCTTCTTAAACCCCTATTTTTCCCCCCTTGAGACCATTTTTAATGATATAAAAAAATCTGTTCTACATAAATTTTCGGCCCTTTTCCTAGAAGTAATAATAACTTTAAACGGATTCGTTACGTATCATAATTAAGAAGTTATGGGTTTTGACTGTTTTCACAACCTCCCCCCCCCCCTGGTTCGATTTTGCCCATTTACGAACTTGACGGAGATTTTATGTATCAGTTTGGAAGAGATTTGTGCAAAATTAGTGATGTTATTGTGTCCTTAAAAAAGTGATATAGATAGATAGATAAAGTTTTGAACTGGGGGTGGTTTTAGGTTCTGGGAGTCACGATCGGTGTAGATCTGCAAACATTTTTGCAAGAAATTCCAACATAGGGGAGAATGTAACAGATAGTATTTCTTACGAAATCTACCTAATGGTGGCAAATCAATAAGAATAACTTTCCTGCTGCTTTTGATTTGGCAAAGAAGTTTTTTAATGAACCAAGAGAGCATGTGTCTGGAATGGGCGATCCTATTCAGAGGTTGTAAATCTACAGAGTGTTCATACATCTTGGAACAAACTTTCTTCGTAGATAATGTGGTCAAAGCAAACATTTTTTGAGCAAGAAACATTATCCCAATCTACTTATTCCATCAAAAATACAATACATTAGATCCAAAAACACAGGGTGTGTTACCACAAGCTGAAACTGAATTTTCGTTCACAACTTTAACAACAATGAAGATATTTTAGCGAGATTTGCATCATATTCATTTTGCTTTAGCAAATATGATGATATAATTGGAAGGTGCTGAATTTTAGCCAGTGACACAGTATAAGTAGCACTGTCAGATGCCTTCTGAATAAAGGAATATCTAGCTCAGTGTTGTTTAGATATGAATGGTGGCAATTTCCAGTACTTCTCGTGATTCACAGAAATCAAAATAACTAAGTTGAAAATACATTTACAATATTTTCAATATTATTAAAGTAACAAATGGAAATTCAAATTTGACCTGTGGAGTTAGATGCACTTTATTTTTGACTGAATAAGTATGTTGCGATTCTGGTTTCCTGGATAAAATTTGTCTGTCTTGATGTTTATTATCATTTGTGAAAGTTTTTTTTTTTTTTTTTTCGTTTTGTTTAACATGATGTTTGCGAAAAAACGAGAAACAGATTATTTACTAGAAGACAATATTCAGGAATTTGCATTTATTTGTACATCATAAATTGCTATGGTTTATTTTAATTAATTTTAATTAATTAAATTTAATTATTAATAAATTTTAATATTTAAAAATAAAATCATAAATTTTAAAAATTATAAATTTTAATATTTTAATTAATTAATGGTTTATTTTCTTAAGTGACACTTTTCAAACAGCGAATAAATAATGTAAAAGCATTATCTTTCATTGAAATATGATTCTGCTTCTAATTATTTTGAATATCTTTATTAATTGACAATTAAAAGTAGAAATTGTGGGTTTTTAAAAATATAAAAAAAAAAAAAGTTATTTTGAGTATTCGGTTTGGCCGAATATTTCGATATTCGGCCAAACCGAATAGTTTGATATTCGGCCAAGCCGAATGTTCTGTATTATAGCCGAATAGCGAATAGATACCGAACAATCGGTGCATCCCTAATCTCTATGAATATTGTAATTAATATCGTCTTAAGTGTCACTTTTCCTACTAAATAAATTACAATAAACTTTTATTTTAGTATGATTTTATTCCTTAATTATCTGAATAAACATTTTTATTTATTGCCACTTGGGTTAATCATTAAATTTAAGAATGTTGAAAAGAGATAATAGTTTAAATTTTATATGATACTTATCCTGTGTGTAAAGAATATATTTTTATGTTTTCGATATTTTTCTTTTCACAGAAAAATTACTGATGTTATTTTTTAATTAAAAATGGCGCGTCTCATACAAAACCTACTGAAAAACAGAACTGAGAATCAAACATCGCGCGTAGTGACATAAAACAGCGTGTCGCGCCCTATTAGCTTAGGGGTGAAATGATTCAACCTTGTAGTTGTAACCTCTAATCTTCTATTCTAACTTTCCGGTTTAGAGTCTCTGTGTTTACTCCGATGAGACTTCAAACGGGAAGTGACGTTTCACAGAAAATGGGGCTGCCAGAAAAAGAAGTTAATCTCCCATGCGAAAGTCAGCGCCATCTATTGAGAAAAGGAGATTTTCGTAATATCTGATGCTCTCTTTTAAGAGCCTATTACCCCTGAGTCAATTCATATAAATTGCAAAGTTAATCTCCCATGCGAAAGTCAGCGCCATCTATTGAGAAAAGGAGATTTTCATAATATCTGACGCTCTCTTTTAAGAGCCTATTACCCCTGAGTCAATTCATATAAATTGCATGAATATTATATATTTTGCTACTTTTCTGTTATACCAACACCATGCCAACCATATGATAAAGCACCATTTATTTCAACAATGAGCATGCAAAGGATTTTTATTGCAAACCCTGACAAACATTGTGATTTGGTATATATTGAACACGAATCCTTTTATTATTATTATTATTATTTAATTTTAACCTTACTAAACATCATTATTTGCTATTTTTAGAATAGAAAGCATTTATTATTAAGTTTTAACTTACATTTATTATTGACGCTGAGATAGATTTTACCATTTGGTCTGAAGATGAGGAAGTTTCAATAAAATTGATTCAGTACTTTGGATATATGAAAAAAAAAATTATTTAAAAAAACAAACATGTTTACTGCAATGGTAAAAGACATTTACAATTTTATGCCTGTAGTTTAAATTAAGTTTTATTTTATAACCTTATTGTATAATATTTATTTGTTCTATTATTTTAAGTATATATTTATATTTATTTAATAACTTTTAAATGTTATAATAATGTATATAAAAATAATTATTATTAACTTATTTTGTATTATTTTTTTTGCACTATAATGCTGCTATATGTCCTAATATTGATCATGATTCCATTTATGATTCAATAAAAAAATTTAATAAAAACATTTATAAAAAGCTAAAAAGATATATATAAAACATAGAACATTAATGTAAAAAACATACAATGTTATAAAATTATGTAACATTTATAAACAAATTATAAAATCAGCTATACAACTTAAATATTTTTTTAATTATCAGCAACAGGGAATTACATAAATCTAGTAGACTAAAATAGTGGCGAATGGATTTTGTGGCAAGGCGAGCAAGTTTTAGGGGCACACTTTTAAATATCTCTCACCAGGCTATGAAGAATATACCAAAAACTTCAATATAATTTTATTCATTGGTAATATTTTGCATTTTACTTAATTGGTGTAATGAAAACATAGCACTAAGCTCTATCCTGTACTAAACTTTCCTCTCTTGCAAAGTTTTCTTACTTTTATACAAATGTCAATACAACAATGCATTGTAGTGTGTAATAAAAAATTATTTTTGCAGTTCAGTAAAATTTTGCTATAACAATTTTTGACTGCATATTGCACAAAGATAAATGCACAAGAATGAATGAGGTATCATACAAAAACTTTTGAACATGCTTTTGATATAGTAAACTCACATTTCATTTAAACATCTTGTTTGATTAAAAATTACATTTAATTAAAAAATAATGAAAAAAAAACACATTAGCAAATAATCTCAAAGATTGCAGTGTGAAAAACTCATACGGGTCCACTGGTTACAATGAATTTAACATTAGGAGTTCAAAATTTTAAATGTGCATAATTTTTAGCTTCTTCACTGAATGCAGTGATGAAAATAAGGGGGGCGGGGGCAGGCAGAACTGACCCAAGTGGTACATTTTAGAGGGCACAAAAATGAGGAATTACATGAACATAAAAACAAAGGAAAGGTGAAATTCCTAATGTGAGTATATTTAATTTGCATAACTGGGGAAAGTTTACCTTGGTTAGGTCAGATTCAGAGAAAAGAAAAAGACAATTTACTTAACAAGGGACAAGTCAACTGTTCCATTAACACCGTGATTGTTCAACTCACAAACAAGACAATTATGCCCTACATAATAGGTTTTCCAGATTAAGCCTCATCTATGCAGCTGTGTTATTTAACTTTTAAATTTGCACGTAAATATTTCCACATGTAGATTGTGATTATTGTGGGCAAAATTCAAGAAAGAGAGATAAACAAAAAAGAATAATTTTACAAATGTTTTGAAGATAAAAATAGTACTCTTAATGATGAAGACAAATCTACACTAGTCATCATCAAAATCAAATTAGAATTAACAAAAGATTTGAAGCCATTCAAAACTTTAGTACCATATCTCCATGGGAATTATTTTCAAAATATGTCAAAAAAAGAGCTATATGTACAGGTTTCACTGATGAATATAGTTTTACAAATAATCAATGTATATTATTATAACTTTATTAAGGAGAAATAATTGTTTGATAAATTATTCTGTTCAGATATTATGCACTTTATAAGTAAAAAATGCTGTATGTAATAAATATTTATCTTTAAATATTGCAATCATATTTTTGCTGAATATGTTTGATTCAAACCCTTACCAGTATCATTGTAAAAAAGAAGCAAATAACTATTGATTGGTGAGCAATAAACGCATGAAAATTCCGACTTTGTAGAAATTCTCAAAAACTTTAACTATACTGTTACGGCTAATAATAGTAACTCCCAAAAGGTCACTGAAGACGCTATACAGGAACCCTCTGATTCCACTAACCCTGAGAGCACTTCTCAAAATACCCCACCCCCTAACCCGAACCCCATAAATGAAATATTCCAAACCTTCAACGACTTGAAAGAAATCCTTAAACTTTCCAAACTCCTCAAAAGCATTCAAAAAATCGCTCTGAAAATCAAAAAATGCAAAAACCCAATTGATAAGATGACTGTTATCATCAACGAGCTTGAAATATTCGCTAACGAGTTTAACCTCACCGACTAATCGGCGCCCTCTGGGCTGTCACTCTTAAAATCTCAATTTTTCTCTACCTTTTTTGAAAAAAAAAAAAAAAAAAATTGTTATACAAAATTCTAAATTAATATACTTTATATGGTCACTGAAAAGTTTTTTTTTTTTTTTTTTTTTTTTTGCTTTGCCCCCTTTTCCTAGCTGGCATTTTGCTTTGTTTTTTCGAACTTGTCTGAACCCTATTTTTAAACTCATAAACAGCAGTATTTTTACTGCAGCTATTCCTTCTTTTCAAAATTTTTGACTTTATCCTTAAATTTCTTCTTTTTTATTAACTTATTTTAATTACATTTTGTAATCTCTATACTCTTCTCACTGGCTCACTTTTAAATACAGTTTACTTTCATTCACCTGGGCATTAAGTTGATCGCAACTAGGTAGCTCATGAAACCACCTCAACCTGTTCCGTAAACGCATGTGAATGAATGCTGCTAAGAATGAAGGAGGTGCCAAAGCACGTGTGAATTGGAAATCCTTGCATTGACTTGGCTACAAAATCTATACCAGACAAGGTGACTTTTGTTGGTTTAATATAACAAAAGATAGTTTGTTTACATTTTTTTAAATGGATGAAGATAGTAAAAAGGTATAAAAGTGGAATTATCTGGCATAAATTTGCAACTCTTATGTTGACCTTGATTATCACTAAATCTTGAATGAACCATAGGAGTTTGTGGATTACAGCTGCTGTGCGTAAAACAAATTACTTTAATAATTTCATAAGCAGATATAAAGAAAATAATAATTTTGATTTACTTGCATTGCTCACTATAACGTATTATGTAAACTCTTTATATAGGTAAGATAGATGTGCCAGCAATGGACACACGTAAGGAATTTCTTTTACTATTATTTTTTAATTTGTAGCTATAATTAATATATTACATTTTTTTTTATATACAATACTCTATCAATAAAATACAACCAATCCCACAGTCACATTTCCAAATGTGAATAACAATTCAATTGTAAAAAACAGCAATGATTAATAAAATACTTAAGAGGACAATTAATTAGTCAAAATAGTTATTATCATTATCACAAGAACAATATTTGAATTACTTTTTGACAGAAGATTTAAAATACCGAATTTCAGACAATTACAGTTTATTGAGATAGTGGAGTTTGGGGGAGGGGTATTAAAACAAAATCAAAAAGGCTTTCCGGATTTTGGGTCCTTCTGAAATTCAAAATCCCCTTTCCCCTCCTCCCAAATTTCATGATTTTTTACGCAACCTCATGACAAAATTCAATTTTATCCATTATTGTTTATTAAAATGTGCAATTTTTTTCCATTACTGTTGGATGAAAACCTAGATTGGGTACACGACCTAATTTTTCATTGTTGCGGGAAAAATTTGCTTATTTTAAGATTTCTTCATTGTTGAAAGCGTGGGAAAATTTTGTCACTATAAATTTTTCCATTGTTAAAGGATAGGGAAAATTTCATGTTTTAATGATTGTGCATTGTTGAAAGCGTATCAATATTTGCCAATAGAATTTTTTCCATTGTTGGAAGTTCGGGAAAGTTGTCATTATAGATAACTTCTAATATAAATATAAATAAATGTTTCATAATAACAATTGAATAGCATGAATTAAAGTCTAATTTTTCATTGTTGCGGGAAAAATTTGCTTATTTTATGATTTCTTCATTGTTGAAAGCGTGGCACAATTTGTCTATGCATTTTTCCATTGTTAAAGGATAGGGACAATTTCATATTTTAATGATTGTGCATTGTTGAAATCGTATCAATATTTGTCAATGGAATTTTTTCGATTGTTTGAAACTCGTTAAAGTTGTCATTATAAATAACTTTTAATATAATTATAAATAAATTTGTCATAATAACAATTGAAAAAAGAAGACTTAATATCGAATTTTTCATTGTTGTGGGAAAATTTTTTTATTTTAAGACTTCTTCATTGTTGAAAGCGTGGGAAAATTTTGTCACTATAAATTTTTCCATTGTTAAAGGATAGGGAAAATTTCATGTTTTAATGATTGTGCATTGTTGAAAGCGTATCAATATTTGTCAATAGAATTTTTTCCATTGTTGGAAGTTCGGGAAAGTTGTCATTATAGATAACTTCTAATATAAATATAAATAATTTTTTCATAATAACAATTGAAAAGGATGAATTAAAGTCTAATATTTCATTGTTGCGGGAAAAATTTGCTTATTTTAAGATTTCTTCATTGTTGAAAGCGTGTGACAATTTGTCTATACATTTTTCCATTGTTAAAGGATAGGGACAATTTCATGTTTTAATGATTGTGCATTGTTGAAATCGTATCAATATTTGTCAATGGAATTTTTTCCATTGTTGGAAACTTGGTAAAGTTGTCATTATAGATAACTTCTAATATAATTATAAATAAATTTGTCATATTAACAATTGAACAAGGAAGACTTAAAATCGAAGTTTTCATTGTTGCGAGAAAAATTTCATATATTAAGGTTTCTTTATTGTTGAAATCGTGGGAAATTTTGTCACTATAAAATTTTCCTTTGTTGAAGGATAGGGACATTTTCACATTTTAAATATTGTCCAGTGTTGAAACCGTATCAATATTTGTCAATGGAATTTTTTCGATTGTTGGAAACTTGGTAAAGTTGTCATTATAGATAACTTCTAATATAATTATAAATAAATTTGTCATGATAACAATTGAAAATGAAAGACTTAATTGCGAATTTTTCATTGTTGCAGGAAAAATTTATTATTTTAAGATTTCTTCATTGTTGAAAGCATGGGAAAATTTTGTAACTATAAATTTTTCCATTGTTAAAGGATAGGGAAAATTTCATGTCTTAATGATTGTGCATTGTTGAAAGCGTATCAATATTTGTCAATAGAATTTTTTCCATTGTTGGAAGTTCGGGAAAGTTGTCATTATAGATAACTTCTAATATAAATATAAATAAATGTTTCATAATAACAATTGAAAAGGGTGAATTAAAGTCTAATTTTTCATTGTTGCGGGAAAAATTTGCTTATTTTATGATTTCTTCATTGTTGAAAGCATGGGAAAATTTTGTCACTATAAATTTTTCCATTGTTAAAGGATAGGGAAAATTTCATGTTTTAATGATTGTGCATTGTTGAAAGCGTATCAATATTTGTCAATAGAATTTTTGCCATTGTTGGAAGTTCGGGAAAGTTGTCATTATAGATAACTTCTAATATAAATATAAATAAATGTTTCATAATAACAATTGAAAAGGATGAATTAAAGTCTAATTTTTCATTGTTGCGGGAAAATTTTGCTTATTTTATGATTTCTTCATTGTTGAAAGCGTGGGACAAATTGTCTATACATTTTTCCATTGTTAAAGGATAGGGACAATTTCATATTTTAACGATTGTGCATTGTTGAAATCGTATCAATATTTGTCAATGGAATTTTTTCGATTGTAGGAAACTTGGTAAAGTTGTCATTATAGATAACTTCTAATATAATTATAAATAAATTTGTCATGATAACAATTGAAAAAGAAAGACTTAAAGTTGAATTTTTCATTGTTGTGGGAAAATTACTTATTTTAAGATTTCTACATTGTTGAAATCTTGGGAAATTTTGTCACTACAAATTTTTCCTTTTTTGAAGGATAGGGACATTTTCACATTTTAAATATTGTCCATTGTTGAAACCGTATCAATATTTGTCAATAGATTTTTTTTAATTGTTGGAAGCGCGGGAAAGTTCTCATTATAGATAACTTCTAATATAATTATAAATAAATTTGTCATGATAACAATGAAAAAGGAACACTTAAATTTGAATTTTTCATTGTTGTGGGAAAATTACTTATTTTAAGATTTCTTCATTGTTGAAATCGTGGGAAATTTTGTCACTATAAAATTTTCCTTTGTTGAAGGATAGGGACATTTTCACATTTTAAATATTGTCCCGTGTTGAAACCGTACCAATATTTGTCAACAGAATTTTTTCCATTGTTGGAAGCACGGGAAAGTTCTCATTATAGATAACTTCTAATATAATTATAAATAAATTTGTCATAAGAACTATTGAAAAAGAAGACTTAATGTCGAATTTTTCATTGTTGCAGGAAAAATTTATTATTTTAAGATTTCTTCATTGTTGAAAGCATGGGAAAATTTTGTAACTATAAATTTTTCCATTGTTAAAGGATAGGGAAAATTTCATGTTTTAATGATTGTGCATTGTTGAAAGCGTATCAATATTTGTCAATAGAATTTTTTCCATTGTTGGAAGTTCGGGAAAGTTGTCATTATAGATAACTTCTAATATAAATATAAATAAATGTTTCATAATAATAATTGAAAAGGGTGAATTAAAGTCTAATTTTTCATTGTTGCGGGAAAAATTTGCTTATTTTATGATTTCTTCATTGTTGAAAGCATGGGAAAATTTTGTCACTATAAATTTTTCCATTGTTAAAGGATAAGGAAAATTTCATGTTTTAATGATTGTGCATTGTTGAAAGCGTATCAATATTTGTCAATAGAATTTTTTCCATTGTTGGAAGTTCGGGAAAGTTGTCATTATAGATAACTTCTAATATAAATATAAATAAATGTTTCATAATAACAATTGAAAAGGATGAATTAAAGTCTAATTTTTCATTGTTGCGGGAAAAATTTGCTTATTTTATGATTTCTTCATTGTTGAAAGCGTGGGACAAATTGTCTATACATTTTTCCATTGTTAAAGGATAGGGACAATTTCATATTTTAATGATTGTGCATTGTTGAAATCGTATCAATATTTGTCAATGGAATTTTTTCGATTGTAGGAAACTTGGTAAAGTTGTCATTATAGATAACTTCTAATATAATTATAAATAAATTTGTCATGATAACAATTGAAAAAGAAAGACTTAAAGTTGAATTTTTAATTGTTGTGGGAAAATTACTTATTTTAAGATTTCTTCATTGTTGAAATCGTGGGAAATTTTGTCACTACAAATTTTTCCTTTGTTGAAGGATAGGGACATTTTCACATTTTAAATATAGTCCATTGTTGAAACCGTATCAATATTTGTCAATAGAATTTTTTCCATTGTTGGAAGCGCGGGAAAGTTCACATTATAGGTAACTTCTAATATAATTATAAATAAATTTGTCATAATAACTATTGAAAAGGAAGACTTAATGTCGAATTTTTCATTGTTGTGGGAAATTTTTTTTATTTTAAGATTACTTCATTGTTGAAAGCATGGGAAAATTTTGTCACTATAAATTTTTCCATTGTTAAAGGATAGGGAAAATTTCATGTTTTAATGATTGTGCATTGTTGAAAGCGTATCAATATTTGTCAATAGAATTTTTTCCATTGTTGGAAGTTCGGGAAAGTTGTCATGATAGATAACTTCTAATATATATATAAATAAATGTTTCATAATAACAATTGAAAAGGATGAATTAAAGTCTAATTTTTCATTGTTGCGGGAAAAATTTGCTTATTTTATGATTTCTTCATTTTTGAAAGCATGGGAAAATTTTGTCACTATAAATTTTTCCATTGTTAAAGGATAGGGAAAATTTCATGTTTTAATGATTGTGCATTGTTGAAAGCGTATCAATATTTGTCAATAGAATTTTTTCCATTGTTGGAAACGCGTTAAAGTTGTCAACTTCTAATATAATTATAAATAAATTTGTCATAATAACAATTAAAACAGGAAGACTTAATGGTGAATTTTTCATTGTTGCGATTAAAATTTCATATATTAGGGTTTCTTTATTGTTGAAATCGTGGGAAATTTTGTCACTATAAAATTTTCCTTTGTTGAAGGATAGGGACATTTTCACATTTTAAATATTGTCCATTGTTGAAACCGTATCAATATTTGTCAATAGATTTTTTTTAATTGTTGGAAGCGCGGGAAAGTTCTCATTATAGATAACTTCTAATATAATTATAAATAAATTTGTCATGATAACAATGAAAAAGGAACACTTAAATTTGAATTTTTCATTGTTGTGGGAAAATTACTTATTTTAAGATTTCTTCATTGTTGAAAACATGGGAAAATTTTGTAACTATAAATTTTTCCATTGTTAAAGGATAGGGAAAATTTCATGTTTTAATGATTGTGCATTGTTGAAAGCGTATCAATATTTGTCAATAGAATTTTTTCCATTGTTGGAAGTTCGGGAAAGTTGTCATTATAGATAACTTCTAATATAAATATAAATAAATGTTTCATAATAACAATTGAAAAGGATGAATTAAAGTCTAATTTTTCATTGTTGCGGGAAAAATTTGCTTATTTTAAGATTTCTTCATTGTTGAAAGCGTGGGACAATTTGTCTATACATTTTTCCATTGTTAAAGGATAGGGACAATTTCATGTTTTAATGATTGTGCATTGTTGAAATCGTATCAATATTTGTCAATGGAATTTTTTCCATTGTTTGAAACGCGTTAAAGTTGTCATTATAGATAACTTCTAATATAATTATAAATAAATTTCTCATGGTAACAATTGATAAGGATGAATTAAAGTCTAATTTTTCATTGTTGCGGGAAAAATTAAATATTTTAAGAGTTCTTCATTGTTGAAATCGTGGGAAATTTAGTCACTACAAATTTTTCTTTTGTTGAAGGATAGGGACATTTTCACATTTTAAATATTGTCCATTGTTGAAACCATATCAATATTTATCAATAGATTTTTTTTAATTGTTGGAAGCGCGGGAAAGTTCTCATTATAGATAACTTCTAATATAATTATAAATAAATTTGTCATAATAACAATTGAAAAAGGAGGACTTAAAGTCGAAGTTTTCATTGTTGCGAGAAAAAATTCATATTTTAAGGTTTCTTGATTGTTGAAAGCGTGGGCAAATTTGTCACTATAAATTTTTCCATTGTTAAAGGATAGGGACAATTTCATCTTTTAATGATTGTGCATTGTTGAAAGCGTATATATATTTTTCAATAGAATTTTTTCCATTGTTGGAAGTTCGGGAAAGTTGTCATGATAGATAACTTCTAATATAAATATAAATAAATGTTTCATAATAACAATTGAAAAGGATGAATTAAAGTTTAATTTTTCATTGTTGCGGGAAAAATTTGCTTATTTTATGATTTCTTCATTGTTGAAAGCATGGGAAAATTTTGTCACTATAAATTTTTCCATTGTTAAAGGATAGGGAAAATTTCATGTTTTAATGATTGTGCATTGTTGAAAGCGTATCAATATTTGTCAATAGAATTTTTTCCATTGTTGGAAGTTTGGGAAAGTTGTCATTATAGGTAACTTCTAATATAAATATAAATAAATGTTTCATAATAACAATTGAAAAGGATGAATTAAAGTCTAATTTTTTATTGTTGTGGGAAAAATTTGCTTATTTTATGATTTCTTCATTGTTGAAAGCGTGGGACAAATTGTCTATACATTTTTCCATTGTTAAAGGATAGGGACAATTTCATATTTTAATGATTGTGCATTGTTGAAATCGTATCAATATTTGTCAATGGAATTTTTTCGATTGTTGGAAACTTGGTAAAGTTGTCATTATAGATAACTTCTAATATAATTAGAAATAAATTTGTCATGATAACAATTGAAAATGAAAGACTTAAAGTCGAATTTTTCATTGTTGCGGAAAAAATTTTTTATTTTAAGAGTTCTTCATTGTTGAAATCGTAGGAAATTTTGTCACTATAAATTTTTCCTTTCTTGAAGGATAGGGACATTTTTACATTTTAAATATTGTCCATTGTTGAAACCGTATCAATATTTGTCAATAGAATTTTTTCCATTGTTGGAAGCGCGGGAAAGTTCTCATTATAGATAACTTTTAATATAACTATAGATAAATTTGTCATAATAACTATTGAAAAAAGAAGACTTAATGTCGAATTTTTCATTGTTGTGGGAAATTTTTTTTATTTTAAGATTTCTTCATTGTTGAAAGCGTGGGAAAATTTTTTCACTATAAATTTTTCCATTGTTAAAGGATAGGGAAATTTTCATGTTTTAATGATTGTGCATTGTTGAAAGCGTATCAATATTTGTCAATGTAATTCTTTCCATTTTTGGAAGTTCGGGAAAGTTGTCATTATAAGATAACTTCTAATATAAATATAAATAAATTTTTCATAATAACAATTGAAAAGGATGAATTAAAGTCTAATTTTTCATTGTTGCGAGAAAAATTTGCTTATTTTAAGATTTCTTCATTGTTGAAAGCGTGGGACAATTTGTCTATACATTTTTCCATTGTTAAAGGATAGGGACAATTTCATGTTTTAATGATTGTGCATTGTTGAAATCGTATCAATATTTGTCAATGGAATTTTTTCCATTGTTGGAAACTTGGTAAAGTTGTCATTATAGATAACTTCTAATATAATTATAAAGAAATTTGTCATGATAACAATGAAAAAGAACACTTAAAGTCTAATTTTTCATTGTTGCGGGAAAAATTACTTATTTTAAGAGTTCTTCATTGTTGAAATCGTGGGAAATTTTGTCACTATAAATTTTTCCTTTCTTGAAGGATAGGGATATTTTCACATTTTAAATATTGTCCATTGTTGAAACCATATCAATATTTGTCAATAGAATTTTTTCCATTGTTGGAAGCGTGGGAAAGTTCTCATTATAGATAACTTCTAATATAATTATAAATAAATTTGTCATAATAACTATTGAAAAGGAAGACTTAATGTCGAATTTTTCATTGTTGTGGGGAAATTTTTTTATTTTAAGATTACTTCATTGTTGAAAACATTGGAAAAATTTGTCACTATAAATTTTTCCATTGTTAAAGGATAGGGAAAATTTCTTTTTTTAATGATTGTGCATTGTTGAAAGCGTATCAATATTTGTCAATAGAATTTTTTCCATTGTTGGAAGTTCGGGAAAGTTGTCATGATAGATAACTTCTAATATAAATATAAATAAATGTTTCATAATAACAATTGAAAAGGATGAATTAAAGCCTAATTTTTCATTGTTGCGGGAAAAATTTGCTTATTTTATGATTTCTTCATTGTTGAAAGCATGGGAAAATTTTGTCACTATACATTTTTCCATTGTTAAAGGATAGGGAAAATTTCATGTTTTAATGATTGTGCATTGTTGAAAGCGTATCAATATTTGTCAATAGAATTTTTTCCATTGTTGGAAGTTTGGGAAAGTTTTCATTATAGGTAACTTCTAATATAAATATAAATAAATGTTTCATAATAACAATTGAAAAGGATGAATTAAAGTGTAATTTTTCATTGTTGCGGGAAAAATTTGCTTATTTTATGATTTCTTCATTGTTGAAAGCGTGGGACAAATTGTCTATACATTTTTCCATTGTTAAAGGATAGGGACAATTTCATATTTTAATGATTGTGCATTGTTGAAATCGTATCAATATTTGTCAATGGAATTTTTTCGATTGTTGGAAACTTGGTAAAGTTGTCATTATAGATAACTTCTAATATAATTATAAATAAATTTGTCATGATAACAATTGAAAATGAAAGACTTAAAGTCGAATTTTTCATTGTTGCGGAAAAAAATTCTTATTTTAAGAGTTCTTCATTGTTGAAATCGTAGGAAATTTTCTCACTATAAATTTTTCATTTCTTGAAGGATAGGGACATTTTCAAATTTGAAATATTGTCCATTGTTGAAACCGTATCAATATTTGTCAATAGAATTTTTTCCATTGTTGGAAGCGCGGGAAAGTTCTCATTATAGATAACTTTTAATATAACTATAGATAAATTTGTCATAATAACAATTGAAAAAAGAAGACTTAATGTCGAATTTTTCATTGTTGTGGGAAAATTACTTATTTTAAGATTTCTTCATTGTTGAAATCGTGGGAAATTTTGTCACTACAAATTTTTCCTTTGTTGAAGGATAGGGACATTTTCACATTTTAAATATTGTCCATTGTTGAAACCGTATCAATATTTGTCAATAGATTTTTTCAATTGTTGGAGCGCGGGGAAATTCTCATTATAGATAACTTCTAATATATTTATAAATAAATTTGTCATAATAACAATTGATAAGGATGAATTAAAGTCTAATTTTTCATTGTTGCGGGAAAAATTACTTATTTTAACAGTTCTTCATTGTTGAAATCGTGGGAAATTTTGTCACTATAAATTTTTCCTTTCTTGAAGGATAGGGACATTTTCACATTTTAAATATTGTCCATTGTTGAAACCATATCAATATTTGTCAATAGAATTTTTTCCATTGTTGGAAGCGCGGGAAAGTTCTCATTATAGATAACTTCTAATATAATTATAAATAAATTTGTCATAATAACTATTGGAAAGGAAGACTTAATGTCGAATTTTTCATTGTTGTGGTAATTTTTTTTTTATTTTAAGATTACTTCATTGTTGAAAGCATGGGAAAATTTTGTCACTATAAATTTTTCCATTGTTAAAGGATAGGGAAAATTTCATGTTTTAATGATTGTGCATTGTTGAAAGCGTATCAATATTTGTCAATAGAATTTTTTCCATTGTTGGAAGTTCGGGAAAGTTGGCATGATAGATAACTTCTAATATAAATATAAATAAATGTTTCATAATAACAATTGAAAAGGATGAATTAAAGTCTAATTTTTCATTGTTGCGGGAAAAATTTGCTTATTTTATGATTTCTTCATTGTTGAAAGCATGGGAAAATTTTGTCACTATAAATTTTTCCATTGTTAAAGGATAGGGAAAATTTCATGTTTTAATGATTGTGCATTGTTGAAAGCGTATCAATATTTGTCAATAGAATTTTTTCCATTGTTGGAAGTTTGGGAAAGTTGTCATTATAGGTAACTTCTAATATAAATATAAATAAATGTTTCATAATAACAATTGAAAAGGATGAATTAAAGTCTAATTTTTCATTGTTGCGGAAAAAATTTGCTTATTTTATTATTTCTTCATTGTTGAAAGCGTGGGACAAATTGTCTATACATTTTTCCATTGTTAAAGGATAGGGACAATTTCATATTTTAATGATTGTGCATTGTTGAAATCGTATCAATATTTGTCAATGGAATTTTTTCGATTGTTGGAAACTTCGTAAAGTTGTCATTATAGGTAACTTCTAATATAATTATAAATAAATTTGTCATAATAACAATTAAAACAGAAAGACTTAATGGTGAATTTTTCATTGTTGTGGGATAATTTTTTTTATTTTAAGATTTCTTCATTGTTGAAAACATGGGAGAATTTTGTAACTATAAATTTTTCCATTGTTAAAGGATAGGGAAAATTTCATGTTTTAATGATTGTGCATTGTTGAAACCGTATCAGTATTTGTCAATAGAATTTTTTCCATTGTTGGAAGCGCGGGAAAGTTCTCATTATAGATAACTTTTAATATAACTATAAATAAATTTGTCATAATAACAATTGAAAAGGATGAATTAAAGTCTAAATTTTCATTGTTGCGGGAAAAATTTGCTTATTTTAAGATTTCTTCATTGTTGAAAGCGTGGGAAAATTTGTCTATACATTTTTCCATTGTTAAAGGATAGGGACAATTTCATGTTTTAATGATTGTGCATTGTTGAAATCGTATCAATATTTGTCAATGGAATTTTTTCCATTGTTGGAAACTTGGTAAAGTTGTCATTATAGATAACTTCTAATATAATTATAAAGAAATTTGTTATGATAACAATGAAAAAGGAACACTTAAAGTTGAATTTTTCATTGTTGTGGGAAAATTACTTATTTTAGATTTCTTCATTGTTGAAATCGTGGGAAATTTTGTCACTATAAATTTTTCCTTTCTTGAAGGATATGGACATTTTCACATTTTAAATATTGTCCATTGTTGAAACCATATGAATATTTGTCAATAGAATTTTTTCCATTGTTGGAAGCGTGGGAAAGTTCTCATTATAGATAACTTCTAATATAATTATAAATAAATTTTTCATAATAACAATTGAAAAGGATGAATTAAAGTCTAATTTTTCATTGTTGCAGGAAAAATTTGCTTATTTTATGATTTCTTCATTGTTGAAAGCGTGGGACAAATTGTCTATACATTTTTCCATTGTTAAAGGATAGGGACAATTTCATATTTTAATGATTGTGCATTGTTGAAATCGTTTCAATATTTGTCAATGGAATTTTTTCGATTGTTTGAAACGCGTTAAAGTTGTCATTATAAATAACTTTTAATATAATTATAAATAAATTTGTCATAAGAACAATTAAATAAGGAAGACTTAATGGCGAATTTTTCATTGTTGTGGGAAACATTTCATATTTTAAGATCTCTTCATTGTTGAAAACGTGGGAAAATTTGTCACTATGCAGTTTTCTATTGTTAAAGGATAGGGACCGTTTCATGTTTCAATGATTATGCATTGTTGAAAGCATATCAATATTTGTCAATGAAAATTTTTCAATTGTTTGAAGCGTGTAAACGGGCCATTATAGTTAACTTCAAATATAAATATAAATAAATTTGTCATAATAACAATTAAAAAATGAAGACTTAAAGTCGAATTTTTCATTGTTGTGGGAAAATTTTCTTATTTTAAAATTTCTTCATTGTTGAAAGCGTGGGAAAATTTGTCACTATAAATTTTTCCATCGTTAAAGGATAGGGACAATTTCATGTTTAAATGATTGTCCATTATTGAAAGCGTATCAATATTTGTCAAAGAAAGTCTTTCGATTCTTGAAAGTGCGGGAAAGTTGTCATTATAGTTAACTTCTAATATAATTATAAATAAATTTGTCATAATAACAATTGAAAAAGGAAGACTTAAAGTCGAATTTTTCATTGTTGCGAAAAAAAAATTCTTATTGTAAGATTTCTTCATTGTTGAAAGCGTGGGAAAATTTGTCACTGTAAGTTTTTCCATTGTTAAAAGTTAGGGACATTTTCACATTTTAAATATTCTCCATTGTTGAAACCGTATCAATATTTGTCAATAGAATTTTTAAATTGTTGGAAACACGTTAAAGTTGTCATTATAGATAACTTCTAATATAATTATAAATAAATTTGTCATAATAACAATTAAAACAGGAAGACTTAATGGTGAGTTTTTCATTGTTGCAGGAAAATTTTCTTATTTTAAGATTTCTTTATTGTTGAAAGCGTCGGAAAGTTTGTCCATACATTTTTCCATTGTTAAAGGATAGGGACAATTTCATGTTTTAATATTGCATACTGTTGAAAGCATATCAATATTTGTCAATGAAAATTTTTCATTTGTTTGAATCGTGTAAAGTGGCCATTATAGTTAACTTCAAATATAATTATAAATAAATTTGTCATAAGAAGACTTAATATCGAATTTTTCATTGTTGTGGGAAATTTTTTTTATTTTAAGATTTCTTCATTGTTGAAAGCGTGGGAAAATTTTGTCACTATAAATTTTTCCATTGTTAAAGGATAGGGAAAATTTCATGTTTTAATGATTGTGCATTGTTGAAACCGTATCAATATTTGTCAATAGAATTTTTTCCATTGTTGGAAGCGCGGGAAAGTTCTCATTATACATAACTTTTAATATAACTATAAATAAATTTGTCATAATAACAATTGAAAAAAAAGACTTAATGTCGAATTTTTCATTGTTGTGGGAAATTTTTTTTATTTTATGATTTCTTCATTGTTGAAAGCGTGGGAAAATTTTGTCACTATAAATTTTTCCATTGTTAAAGGATAGGGAAAATTTCATGTTTTAATGATTGTGCATTGTTGAAAGCGTATCAATATTTGTCAATGGAATTTTTTCCATTTTTGGAAGTTCGGGAAAGTTGTCATTATAGATAACTTCTAATATAATTATAAAGAAAATTGTCATGATAACAAAGACAAAGGAACACTTAAAGTTGAATTTTTCATTGTTGTGGGAAAATTACTTATTTTAAGATTTCTTCATTGTTGAAATCGTGGGAAATTTTGTCACTATAAATTATTCCTTTGTTGAAGGATAGGGACATTTTCACATTTTAAATATTGTCCATTGTTGAAACCGTATCAATATTTGTCAAAAGAATTTTTTCTATTGTTGGAAGCGCGGGTAAGTTCTCATTATAGATAACTTCTAATATAATTATAAATAAATTTGTCATAATAACAATTGATAAGGATGAATTAAAGTCTAATTTTTCATTGTTGCGGGAAAAATTTGCTTATTTTATGATTTCTTCATTGTTGAAAGCGTGGGACAAATTGTCTATACATTTTTCCATTGTTAAAGGATAGGGACAATTTCATATTTTAATGATTGTGCATTGTTGAAATCGTATCAATATTTGTCAATGGAATTTTTTCGATTGTTGGAAACTTGGCAAAGTTGTCATTATAGATAACTTCTAATATAATTATAAATAAATTTGTCATGATAACAATTGAAAATGAAAGACTTAAAGTCGAATTTTTCATTGTTGCGGAAAAAATTCTTATTTTAAGAGTTCTTCATTGTTGAAATCGTAGGAAATTTTGTCACTATAAATTTTTCCTTTCTTGAAGGATAGGGACATTTTTACATTTTAAATATTGTCCATTGTTGAAACCGTATCAATATTTGTCAATAGAATTTTTTCCATTGTTGGAAGCGCGGGAAAGTTCTCATTATAGATAACTTTTAATATAACTATAGATAAATTTGTCATAATAACAATTGAAAAAAGAAGACTTAATGTCGAATTTTTCATTGTTGTGGGAAATTTTTTTTAATTTAAGATTTCTTCATTGTTGAAAGCGTGGGAAAATTTTGTCACTATAAATTTTTCCATTGTTAAAGGATAGGGAAATTTTCATGTTTTAATGATTGTGCATTGTTGAAAGCGTATCAATATTTGTCAATGGAATTCTTTCCATTTTTGGAAGTTCGGGAAAGTTGTCATTATAAGATAACTTCTAATATAAATATAAATAAATTTTTCATAATAACAATTGAAAAGGATGAATTAAAGTCTAATTTTTCATTGTTGCGGGAAAAATTTGCTTATTTTAAGATTTCTTCATTGTTGAAAGCGTGGGACAATTTGTCTATACATTTTTCCATTGTTAAAGGATAGGGACAATTTCATGTTTTAATGATTGTGCATTGTTGAAATCGTATGAATATTTGTCAATGGAATTTTTTCCATTGTTGGAAACTTGGTAAAGTTGTCATTATAGATAACTTCTAATATAATTATAAAGAAATTTGTCATGATAACAATGAAAAAGGAACACTTAAAGTCTAATTTTTTATTGTTGCGGGAAAAATTACTTATTTTAAGAGTTCTTCATTGTTGAAATTGTGGGAAATTTTGTCACTATAAATTTTTCTTTTCTTGAAGGATAGGGATATTTTCACATTTTAAATATTGTCCATTGTTGAAACCATATAAATATTTGTCAATAGAATTTTTTCTATTGTTGGAAGCGCGGGTAAGTTCTCATTATAGATAACTTCTAATATAATTATAAATAAATTTGTCATAATAACAATTGATAAGGATGAATTAAAGTCTAATTTTTCATTGTTGCGGGAAAAATTACTTATTTTAAGAGTTCTTCATTGTTGAAAGCATGGGAAAATTTTGTCACTATAAATTTTTCCTTTGTTGACGGATAGGAACATTTTCACATTTTAAATATTGTCCAGTGTTGAAACCGAATAAATATTTGTCAATAGAATTTTTTCCATTGTTGGAAGCGCGGGAGAGTTGTCATTATAGGTAACTTCTAATATAAATATAAATAAATGTTTCATAATAACAATTGAAAAGAATGAATTAAAGCCTAATTTTTCATTGTTGCGGGAAAAATTTGCTTATTTTATGATTTCTTCATTGTTGAAAGCATGGGAAAATTTTGTCACTATACATTTTTCCATTGTTAAAGGATAGGGAAAATTTCATGTTTTAATGATTGTGCATTGTTGAAATCGTATCAATATTTGTCAATGGAATTTTTTCCATTGTTGGAAACTTGGTAAAGTTGTCATTATAGATAACTTCTAATATAATTATAAAGAAAATTGTCATGATAACAAAGACAAAGGAACACTTAAAGTTGAATTTTTCATTGTTGTGGGAAAATTACTTATTTTAAGATTTCTTCATTGTTGAAATCGTGGGAAATTTTTCACTATAAATTATTCCTTTGTTGAAGGATAGGGACATTTTCACATTTTAAATATTGTCCATTGTTGAAACCGTATCAATATTTGTCAAAAGAATTTTTTCTATTGTTGGAAGCGCGGGTAAGTTCTCATTATAGATAACTTCTAATATAATTATAAATAAATTTGTCATAATAACAATTGATAAGGATGAATTAAAGTCTAATTTTTCATTGTTGCAGGAAAAATTTGCTTAATTTATGATTTCTTCATTGTTGAAAGCGTGGGACAAATTGTCTATACATTTTTCCATTGTTAAAGGATAGGGACAATTTCATATTTTAATGATTGTGCATTGTTGAAATCGTATCAATATTTGTCAATGGAATTTTTTCGATTGTTGGAAACTTGGTAAAGTTGTCATTATAGATAACTTCTAATATAATTATAAATAAATTTGTCATGATAACAATTGAAAATGAAAGACTTAAAGTCGAATTTTTCATTGTTGCGGAAAAAATTCTTATTTTAAGAGTTCTTCATTGTTGAAATCGTAGGAAATTTTGTCACTATAAATTTTTCCTTTCTTGAAGGATAGGGACATTTTTACATTTTAAATATTGTCCATTGTTGAAACCGTATCAATATTTGTCAATAGAATTTTTTCCATTGTTGGAAGCGCGGGAAAGTTCTCACTATAGATAACTTTTAATATAACTATAGATAAATTTGTCATAATAACAATTGAAAAAAGAAGACTTAATGTCGAATTTTTCATTGTTGTGGGAAATTTTTTTTATTTTAAGATTTCTTCATTGTTGAAAGCGTGGGAAAATTTTGTCACTATAAATTTTTCCATTGTTAAAGGATAGGGAAATTTTCATGTTTTAATGATTGTGCATTGTTGAAAGCGTATCAATATTTGTCAATGGAATTCTTTCCATTTTTGGAAGTTCGGGAAAGTTGTCATTATAAGATAACTTCTAATATAAATATAAATAAATTTTTCATAATAACAATTGAAAAGGATGAATTAAACTCTAATTTTTCATTGTTGCGGGAAAAATTTGCTTATTTTAAGATTTCTTCATTGTTGAAAGCGTGGGACAATTTGTCTATACATTTTTCCATTGTTAAAGGATAGGGACAATTTCATGTTTTAATGATTGTGCATTGTTGAAATCGTATGAATATTTGTCAATGGAATTTTTTCCATTGTTGGAAACTTGGTAAAGTTGTCATTATAGATAACTTCTAATATAATTATAAAGAAATTTGTCATGATAACAATGAAAAAGGAACACTTAAAGTCTAATTTTTTATTGTTGCGGGAAAAATTACTTATTTTAAGAGTTCTTCATTGTTGAAATTGTGGGAAATTTTGTCACTATAAATTTTTCTTTTCTTGAAGGATAGGGATATTTTCACATTTTAAATATTGTCCATTGTTGAAACCATATAAATATTTGTCAATAGAATTTTTTCTATTGTTGGAAGCGCGGGTAAGTTCTCATTATAGATAACTTCTAATATAATTATAAATAAATTTGTCATAATAACAATTGATAAGGATGAATTAAAGTCTAATTTTTCATTGTTGCGGGAAAAATTACTTATTTTAAGAGTTCTTCATTGTTGAAAGCATGGGAAAATTTTGTCACTATAAATTTTTCCTTTGTTGACGGATAGGAACATTTTCACATTTTAAATATTGTCCAGTGTTGAAACCGAATAAATATTTGTCAATAGAATTTTTTCCATTGTTGGAAGCGCGGGAGAGTTGTCATTATAGGTAACTTCTAATATAAATATAAATAAATGTTTCATAATAACAATTGAAAAGGATGAATTAAAGTCTAATTTTTCATTGTTGCGGGAAAAATTTGCTTATTTTATGATTTCTTCATTGTTGAAAGCATGGGAAAATTTTGTCACTATAAATTTTTCCATTGTTAAAGGATAGGGAAAATTTCATGTTTTAATGATTGTGCATTGTTGAAAGCGTATCAATATTTGTCAATAGAATTTTTTCCATTGTTGGAAGTTTGGGAAAGTTGTCATTATAGGTAACTTCTAATATAAATATAAATAAATGTTTCATAATAACAATTGAAAAGGATGAATTAAAGTCTAATTTTTCATTGTTGCGGGAAAAATTTGCTTATTTTATGATTTCTTCATTGTTGAAAGCGTGGGACAAATTGTCTATACATTTTTCCATTGTTAAAGGATAGGGACAATTTCATATTTTAATGATTGTGCATTGTTGAAATCGTATCAATATTTGTCAATGGAATTTTTTCGATTGTTGGAAACTTGGTAAAGTTGTCATTATAGGTAACTTCTAATATAATTATAAATAAATTTGTCATAATAACAATTAAAACAGGAAGACTTAATGGTGAATTTTTCATTGTTGTGGGAAAATTTTTTTATTTTAAGATTTCTTCATTGTGGAAAACATGGGAAAATTTTGTAACTATAAATTTTTCCATTGTTAAAGGATAGGGAATATTTCATGTTTTAATGATTGTGCATTGTTGAAACCGTATCAATATTTGTCAATAGAATTTTTTCCATTGTTGGAAGCGTGGGAAAGTTCTCATTATAGATAACTTTTAATATAACTATAAATAAATTTGTCATAATAACAATTGAAAAAAGAAGACTTAATGTCGAATTTTTCATTGTTGCGAAAAAAAAAATTCTTATTGTAATATTTCTTCATTGTTGAAAGCGTGGGAAATTTTGTCACTGTAAGTTTTTCCATTGTTAAAAGATAGGGACATTTTCACGTTTTAAATATTCTCCATTGTTGAAACCGTATCAATATTTGTCAATAGAATTTTTTCCATTGTTGGAAGTTTGGGAAAGTTGTCATTATAGGTAACTTCTAATATAAATATAAATAAATGTTTCATAATAACAATTGAAAAGGATGAATTAAAGTCTAATTTTTCATTGTTGCGGGAAAAATTTGCTTATATAAAGATTTCTTCATTGTTGAAAGCGTGGGACAATTTGTCTATACATTTGTCCATTGTTAAAGGATAGGTACAATTTCATGTTTTAATGATTGTGCATTGTTGAAACCGTGTCACTATGTGTCAATAGAATTTTTTCCATTGTTGGAAACCTATTAAAGTTGTCATTATAGATAACTTCTAATATAATTATAAATAAATTTGTCATAATAACAATTAAAACAGGAAGACTTAATGGTGAATTTTTCATTGTTGCAGGAAAATTTTCTTATTTTAAGATTTCTTTATTGTTGAAAGCGTCGGAAAGTTTGTCCATACATTTTTCCATTGTTAAAGGATAGGGACAATTTCATGTTTTAATGATTGTGCATTGTTGAAATCGTATCAATATTTGTCAATGGAATTTTTTCCATTGTTTGAAACGCGTTAAAGTTGTCATTATAGATAACTTCTAATATAATTATAAATAAATTTGTCATAATAACAATTAAAACAGGAAGACTTAATGGTGAATTTTTCATTGTTGCAGGAAAATTTTCTTATTTTAAGATTTCTTTATTGTTGAAAGCGTCGGAAAGTTTGTCCATACATTTTTCCATTGTTAAAGGATAGGGAAAATTTCATGTTTTAATGATTGTGCATTGTTGAAAGCGTATCAATATTTGTCAATAGAATTTTTTCCATTGTTGGAAGTTTGGGAAAGTTGTCATTATAGGTAACTTCTAATATAAATATAAATAAATGTTTCATAATAACAATTGAAAAGGATGAATTAAAGTCTAATTTTTCATTGTTGCGGGAAAAATTTGCTTATTTTATGATTTCTTCATTGTTGAAAGCGTGGGACAAATTGTCTATACATTTTTCCATTGTTAAAGGATAGGGACAATTTCATATTTTAATGATTGTGCATTGTTGAAATCGTATCAATATTTGTCAATGGAATTTTTTCGATTGTTGGAAACTTGGTAAAGTTGTCATTATAGGTAACTTCTAATATAATTATAAATAAATTTGTCATAATAACAATTAAAACAGGAAGACTTAATGGTGAATTTTTCATTGTTGTGGGAAAATTTTTTTATTTTAAGATTTCTTCATTGTGGAAAACATGGGAAAATTTTGTAACTATAAATTTTTCCATTGTTAAAGGATAGGGAATATTTCATGTTTTAATGATTGTGCATTGTTGAAACCGTATCAATATTTGTCAATAGAATTTTTTCCATTGTTGGAAGCGTGGGAAAGTTCTCATTATAGATAACTTTTAATATAACTATAAATAAATTTGTCATAATAACAATTGAAAAAAGAAGACTTAATGTCGAATTTTTCATTGTTGCGAAAAAAAAAATTCTTATTGTAATATTTCTTCATTGTTGAAAGCGTGGGAAATTTTGTCACTGTAAGTTTTTCCATTGTTAAAAGATAGGGACATTTTCACGTTTTAAATATTCTCCATTGTTGAAACCGTATCAATATTTGTCAATAGAATTTTTTCCATTGTTGGAAGTTTGGGAAAGTTGTCATTATAGGTAACTTCTAATATAAATATAAATAAATGTTTCATAATAACAATTGAAAAGGATGAATTAAAGTCTAATTTTTCATTGTTGCGGGAAAAATTTGCTTATATAAAGATTTCTTCATTGTTGAAAGCGTGGGACAATTTGTCTATACATTTGTCCATTGTTAAAGGATAGGTACAATTTCATGTTTTAATGATTGTGCATTGTTGAAACCGTGTCACTATGTGTCAATAGAATTTTTTCCATTGTTGGAAACCTATTAAAGTTGTCATTATAGATAACTTCTAATATAATTATAAATAAATTTGTCATAATAACAATTAAAACAGGAAGACTTAATGGTGAATTTTTCATTGTTGCAGGAAAATTTTCTTATTTTAAGATTTCTTTATTGTTGAAAGCGTCGGAAAGTTTGTCCATACATTTTTCCATTGTTAAAGGATAGGGACAATTTCATGTTTTAATGATTGTGCATTGTTGAAATCGTATCAATATTTGTCAATGGAATTTTTTCCATTGTTTGAAACGCGTTAAAGTTGTCATTATAGATAACTTCTAATATAATTATAAATAAATTTCTCATGGTAACAATTGATAAGGATGAATTAAAGTCTAATTTTTCATTGTTGCGGGAAAAATTAAATATTTTAAGAGTTCTTCATTGTTGAAATCGTGGGAAATTTAGTCACTACAAATTTTTCTTTTGTTGAAGGATAGGGACATTTTCACATTTTAAATATTGTCCATTGTTGAAACCATATCAATATTTATCAATAGATTTTTTTTAATTGTTGGAAGCGCGGGAAAGTTCTCATTATAGATAACTTCTAATATAATTATAAATAAATTTGTCATAATAACAATTGAAAAAGGAGGACTTAAAGTCGAAGTTTTCATTGTTGCGAGAAAAAATTCATATTTTAAGGTTTCTTGATTGTTGAAAGCGTGGGCAAATTTGTCACTATAAATTTTTCCATTGTTAAAGGATAGGGACAATTTCATCTTTTAATGATTGTGCATTGTTGAAAGCGTATATATATTTTTCAATAGAATTTTTTCCATTGTTGGAAGTTCGGGAAAGTTGTCATGATAGATAACTTCTAATATAAATATAAATAAATGTTTCATAATAACAATTGAAAAGGATGAATTAAAGTTTAATTTTTCATTGTTGCGGGAAAAATTTGCTTATTTTATGATTTCTTCATTGTTGAAAGCATGGGAAAATTTTGTCACTATAAATTTTTCCATTGTTAAAGGATAGGGAAAATTTCATGTTTTAATGATTGTGCATTGTTGAAAGCGTATCAATATTTGTCAATGGAATTTTTTCGATTGTTGGAAACTTGGTAAAGTTGTCATTATAGATAACTTCTAATATAATTAGAAATAAATTTGTCATGATAACAATTGAAAATGAAAGACTTAAAGTCGAATTTTTCATTGTTGCGGAAAAAAATTTTTATTTTAAGAGTTCTTCATTGTTGAAATCGTAGGAAATTTTGTCACTATAAATTTTTCCTTTCTTGAAGGATAGGGACATTTTTACATTTTAAATATTGTCCATTGTTGAAACCGTATCAATATTTGTCAATAGAATTTTTTCCATTGTTGGAAGCGCGGGAAAGTTCTCATTATAGATAACTTTTAATATAACTATAGATAAATTTGTCATAATAACTATTGAAAAAAGAAGACTTAATGTCGAATTTTTCATTGTTGTGGGAAATTTTTTTTATTTTAAGATTTCTTCATTGTTGAAAGCGTGGGAAAATTTTTTCACTATAAATTTTTCCATTGTTAAAGGATAGGGAAATTTTCATGTTTTAATGATTGTGCATTGTTGAAAGCGTATCAATATTTGTCAATGTAATTCTTTCCATTTTTGGAAGTTCGGGAAAGTTGTCATTATAAGATAACTTCTAATATAAATATAAATAAATTTTTCATAATAACAATTGAAAAGGATGAATTAAAGTCTAATTTTTCATTGTTGCGAGAAAAATTTGCTTATTTTAAGATTTCTTCATTGTTGAAAGCGTGGGACAATTTGTCTATACATTTTTCCATTGTTAAAGGATAGGGACAATTTCATGTTTTAATGATTGTGCATTGTTGAAATCGTATCAATATTTGTCAATGGAATTTTTTCCATTGTTGGAAACTTGGTAAAGTTGTCATTATAGATAACTTCTAATATAATTATAAAGAAATTTGTCATGATAACAATGAAAAAGAACACTTAAAGTCTAATTTTTCATTGTTGCGGGAAAAATTACTTATTTTAAGAGTTCTTCATTGTTGAAATCGTGGGAAATTTTGTCACTATAAATTTTTCCTTTCTTGAAGGATAGGGATATTTTCACATTTTAAATATTGTCCATTGTTGAAACCATATCAATATTTGTCAATAGAATTTTTTCCATTGTTGGAAGCGTGGGAAAGTTCTCATTATAGATAACTTCTAATATAATTATAAATAAATTTGTCATAATAACTATTGAAAAGGAAGACTTAATGTCGAATTTTTCATTGTTGTGGGGAAATTTTTTTATTTTAAGATTACTTCATTGTTGAAAACATTGGAAAAATTTGTCACTATAAATTTTTCCATTGTTAAAGGATAGGGAAAATTTCTTTTTTTAATGATTGTGCATTGTTGAAAGCGTATCAATATTTGTCAATAGAATTTTTTCCATTGTTGGAAGTTCGGGAAAGTTGTCATGATAGATAACTTCTAATATAAATATAAATAAATGTTTCATAATAACAATTGAAAAGGATGAATTAAAGCCTAATTTTTCATTGTTGCGGGAAAAATTTGCTTATTTTATGATTTCTTCATTGTTGAAAGCATGGGAAAATTTTGTCACTATACATTTTTCCATTGTTAAAGGATAGGGAAAATTTCATGTTTTAATGATTGTGCATTGTTGAAAGCGTATCAATATTTGTCAATAGAATTTTTTCCATTGTTGGAAGTTTGGGAAAGTTTTCATTATAGGTAACTTCTAATATAAATATAAATAAATGTTTCATAATAACAATTGAAAAGGATGAATTAAAGTGTAATTTTTCATTGTTGCGGGAAAAATTTGCTTATTTTATGATTTCTTCATTGTTGAAAGCGTGGGACAAATTGTCTATACATTTTTCCATTGTTAAAGGATAGGGACAATTTCATATTTTAATGATTGTGCATTGTTGAAATCGTATCAATATTTGTCAATGGAATTTTTTCGATTGTTGGAAACTTGGTAAAGTTGTCATTATAGATAACTTCTAATATAATTATAAATAAATTTGTCATGATAACAATTGAAAATGAAAGACTTAAAGTCGAATTTTTCATTGTTGCGGAAAAAAATTCTTATTTTAAGAGTTCTTCATTGTTGAAATCGTAGGAAATTTTCTCACTATAAATTTTTCATTTCTTGAAGGATAGGGACATTTTCAAATTTGAAATATTGTCCATTGTTGAAACCGTATCAATATTTGTCAATAGAATTTTTTCCATTGTTGGAAGCGCGGGAAAGTTCTCATTATAGATAACTTTTAATATAACTATAGATAAATTTGTCATAATAACAATTGAAAAAAGAAGACTTAATGTCGAATTTTTCATTGTTGTGGGAAAATTACTTATTTTAAGATTTCTTCATTGTTGAAATCGTGGGAAATTTTGTCACTACAAATTTTTCCTTTGTTGAAGGATAGGGACATTTTCACATTTTAAATATTGTCCATTGTTGAAACCGTATCAATATTTGTCAATAGATTTTTTCAATTGTTGGAGCGCGGGGAAATTCTCATTATAGATAACTTCTAATATATTTATAAATAAATTTGTCATAATAACAATTGATAAGGATGAATTAAAGTCTAATTTTTCATTGTTGCGGGAAAAATTACTTATTTTAACAGTTCTTCATTGTTGAAATCGTGGGAAATTTTGTCACTATAAATTTTTCCTTTCTTGAAGGATAGGGACATTTTCACATTTTAAATATTGTCCATTGTTGAAACCATATCAATATTTGTCAATAGAATTTTTTCCATTGTTGGAAGCGCGGGAAAGTTCTCATTATAGATAACTTCTAATATAATTATAAATAAATTTGTCATAATAACTATTGGAAAGGAAGACTTAATGTCGAATTTTTCATTGTTGTGGTAATTTTTTTTTTATTTTAAGATTACTTCATTGTTGAAAGCATGGGAAAATTTTGTCACTATAAATTTTTCCATTGTTAAAGGATAGGGAAAATTTCATGTTTTAATGATTGTGCATTGTTGAAAGCGTATCAATATTTGTCAATAGAATTTTTTCCATTGTTGGAAGTTCGGGAAAGTTGGCATGATAGATAACTTCTAATATAAATATAAATAAATGTTTCATAATAACAATTGAAAAGGATGAATTAAAGTCTAATTTTTCATTGTTGCGGGAAAAATTTGCTTATTTTATGATTTCTTCATTGTTGAAAGCATGGGAAAATTTTGTCACTATAAATTTTTCCATTGTTAAAGGATAGGGAAAATTTCATGTTTTAATGATTGTGCATTGTTGAAAGCGTATCAATATTTGTCAATAGAATTTTTTCCATTGTTGGAAGTTTGGGAAAGTTGTCATTATAGGTAACTTCTAATATAAATATAAATAAATGTTTCATAATAACAATTGAAAAGGATGAATTAAAGTCTAATTTTTCATTGTTGCGGAAAAAATTTGCTTATTTTATTATTTCTTCATTGTTGAAAGCGTGGGACAAATTGTCTATACATTTTTCCATTGTTAAAGGATAGGGACAATTTCATATTTTAATGATTGTGCATTGTTGAAATCGTATCAATATTTGTCAATGGAATTTTTTCGATTGTTGGAAACTTCGTAAAGTTGTCATTATAGGTAACTTCTAATATAATTATAAATAAATTTGTCATAATAACAATTAAAACAGAAAGACTTAATGGTGAATTTTTCATTGTTGTGGGATAATTTTTTTTATTTTAAGATTTCTTCATTGTTGAAAACATGGGAGAATTTTGTAACTATAAATTTTTCCATTGTTAAAGGATAGGGAAAATTTCATGTTTTAATGATTGTGCATTGTTGAAACCGTATCAGTATTTGTCAATAGAATTTTTTCCATTGTTGGAAGCGCGGGAAAGTTCTCATTATAGATAACTTTTAATATAACTATAAATAAATTTGTCATAATAACAATTGAAAAGGATGAATTAAAGTCTAAATTTTCATTGTTGCGGGAAAAATTTGCTTATTTTAAGATTTCTTCATTGTTGAAAGCGTGGGAAAATTTGTCTATACATTTTTCCATTGTTAAAGGATAGGGACAATTTCATGTTTTAATGATTGTGCATTGTTGAAATCGTATCAATATTTGTCAATGGAATTTTTTCCATTGTTGGAAACTTGGTAAAGTTGTCATTATAGATAACTTCTAATATAATTATAAAGAAATTTGTTATGATAACAATGAAAAAGGAACACTTAAAGTTGAATTTTTCATTGTTGTGGGAAAATTACTTATTTTAGATTTCTTCATTGTTGAAATCGTGGGAAATTTTGTCACTATAAATTTTTCCTTTCTTGAAGGATATGGACATTTTCACATTTTAAATATTGTCCATTGTTGAAACCATATGAATATTTGTCAATAGAATTTTTTCCATTGTTGGAAGCGTGGGAAAGTTCTCATTATAGATAACTTCTAATATAATTATAAATAAATTTTTCATAATAACAATTGAAAAGGATGAATTAAAGTCTAATTTTTCATTGTTGCAGGAAAAATTTGCTTATTTTATGATTTCTTCATTGTTGAAAGCGTGGGACAAATTGTCTATACATTTTTCCATTGTTAAAGGATAGGGACAATTTCATATTTTAATGATTGTGCATTGTTGAAATCGTTTCAATATTTGTCAATGGAATTTTTTCGATTGTTTGAAACGCGTTAAAGTTGTCATTATAAATAACTTTTAATATAATTATAAATAAATTTGTCATAAGAACAATTAAATAAGGAAGACTTAATGGCGAATTTTTCATTGTTGTGGGAAACATTTCATATTTTAAGATCTCTTCATTGTTGAAAACGTGGGAAAATTTGTCACTATGCAGTTTTCTATTGTTAAAGGATAGGGACCGTTTCATGTTTCAATGATTATGCATTGTTGAAAGCATATCAATATTTGTCAATGAAAATTTTTCAATTGTTTGAAGCGTGTAAACGGGCCATTATAGTTAACTTCAAATATAAATATAAATAAATTTGTCATAATAACAATTAAAAAATGAAGACTTAAAGTCGAATTTTTCATTGTTGTGGGAAAATTTTCTTATTTTAAAATTTCTTCATTGTTGAAAGCGTGGGAAAATTTGTCACTATAAATTTTTCCATCGTTAAAGGATAGGGACAATTTCATGTTTAAATGATTGTCCATTATTGAAAGCGTATCAATATTTGTCAAAGAAAGTCTTTCGATTCTTGAAAGTGCGGGAAAGTTGTCATTATAGTTAACTTCTAATATAATTATAAATAAATTTGTCATAATAACAATTGAAAAAGGAAGACTTAAAGTCGAATTTTTCATTGTTGCGAAAAAAAAATTCTTATTGTAAGATTTCTTCATTGTTGAAAGCGTGGGAAAATTTGTCACTGTAAGTTTTTCCATTGTTAAAAGTTAGGGACATTTTCACATTTTAAATATTCTCCATTGTTGAAACCGTATCAATATTTGTCAATAGAATTTTTAAATTGTTGGAAACACGTTAAAGTTGTCATTATAGATAACTTCTAATATAATTATAAATAAATTTGTCATAATAACAATTAAAACAGGAAGACTTAATGGTGAGTTTTTCATTGTTGCAGGAAAATTTTCTTATTTTAAGATTTCTTTATTGTTGAAAGCGTCGGAAAGTTTGTCCATACATTTTTCCATTGTTAAAGGATAGGGACAATTTCATGTTTTAATATTGCATACTGTTGAAAGCATATCAATATTTGTCAATGAAAATTTTTCATTTGTTTGAATCGTGTAAAGTGGCCATTATAGTTAACTTCAAATATAATTATAAATAAATTTGTCATAAGAAGACTTAATATCGAATTTTTCATTGTTGTGGGAAATTTTTTTTATTTTAAGATTTCTTCATTGTTGAAAGCGTGGGAAAATTTTGTCACTATAAATTTTTCCATTGTTAAAGGATAGGGAAAATTTCATGTTTTAATGATTGTGCATTGTTGAAACCGTATCAATATTTGTCAATAGAATTTTTTCCATTGTTGGAAGCGCGGGAAAGTTCTCATTATACATAACTTTTAATATAACTATAAATAAATTTGTCATAATAACAATTGAAAAAAAAGACTTAATGTCGAATTTTTCATTGTTGTGGGAAATTTTTTTTATTTTATGATTTCTTCATTGTTGAAAGCGTGGGAAAATTTTGTCACTATAAATTTTTCCATTGTTAAAGGATAGGGAAAATTTCATGTTTTAATGATTGTGCATTGTTGAAAGCGTATCAATATTTGTCAATGGAATTTTTTCCATTTTTGGAAGTTCGGGAAAGTTGTCATTATAGATAACTTCTAATATAATTATAAAGAAAATTGTCATGATAACAAAGACAAAGGAACACTTAAAGTTGAATTTTTCATTGTTGTGGGAAAATTACTTATTTTAAGATTTCTTCATTGTTGAAATCGTGGGAAATTTTGTCACTATAAATTATTCCTTTGTTGAAGGATAGGGACATTTTCACATTTTAAATATTGTCCATTGTTGAAACCGTATCAATATTTGTCAAAAGAATTTTTTCTATTGTTGGAAGCGCGGGTAAGTTCTCATTATAGATAACTTCTAATATAATTATAAATAAATTTGTCATAATAACAATTGATAAGGATGAATTAAAGTCTAATTTTTCATTGTTGCGGGAAAAATTTGCTTATTTTATGATTTCTTCATTGTTGAAAGCGTGGGACAAATTGTCTATACATTTTTCCATTGTTAAAGGATAGGGACAATTTCATATTTTAATGATTGTGCATTGTTGAAATCGTATCAATATTTGTCAATGGAATTTTTTCGATTGTTGGAAACTTGGCAAAGTTGTCATTATAGATAACTTCTAATATAATTATAAATAAATTTGTCATGATAACAATTGAAAATGAAAGACTTAAAGTCGAATTTTTCATTGTTGCGGAAAAAATTCTTATTTTAAGAGTTCTTCATTGTTGAAATCGTAGGAAATTTTGTCACTATAAATTTTTCCTTTCTTGAAGGATAGGGACATTTTTACATTTTAAATATTGTCCATTGTTGAAACCGTATCAATATTTGTCAATAGAATTTTTTCCATTGTTGGAAGCGCGGGAAAGTTCTCATTATAGATAACTTTTAATATAACTATAGATAAATTTGTCATAATAACAATTGAAAAAAGAAGACTTAATGTCGAATTTTTCATTGTTGTGGGAAATTTTTTTTATTTTAAGATTTCTTCATTGTTGAAAGCGTGGGAAAATTTTGTCACTATAAATTTTTCCATTGTTAAAGGATAGGGAAATTTTCATGTTTTAATGATTGTGCATTGTTGAAAGCGTATCAATATTTGTCAATGGAATTCTTTCCATTTTTGGAAGTTCGGGAAAGTTGTCATTATAAGATAACTTCTAATATAAATATAAATAAATTTTTCATAATAACAATTGAAAAGGATGAATTAAAGTCTAATTTTTCATTGTTGCGGGAAAAATTTGCTTATTTTAAGATTTCTTCATTGTTGAAAGCGTGGGACAATTTGTCTATACATTTTTCCATTGTTAAAGGATAGGGACAATTTCATGTTTTAATGATTGTGCATTGTTGAAATCGTATGAATATTTGTCAATGGAATTTTTTCCATTGTTGGAAACTTGGTAAAGTTGTCATTATAGATAACTTCTAATATAATTATAAAGAAATTTGTCATGATAACAATGAAAAAGGAACACTTAAAGTCTAATTTTTTATTGTTGCGGGAAAAATTACTTATTTTAAGAGTTCTTCATTGTTGAAATTGTGGGAAATTTTGTCACTATAAATTTTTCTTTTCTTGAAGGATAGGGATATTTTCACATTTTAAATATTGTCCATTGTTGAAACCATATAAATATTTGTCAATAGAATTTTTTCTATTGTTGGAAGCGCGGGTAAGTTCTCATTATAGATAACTTCTAATATAATTATAAATAAATTTGTCATAATAACAATTGATAAGGATGAATTAAAGTCTAATTTTTCATTGTTGCGGGAAAAATTACTTATTTTAAGAGTTCTTCATTGTTGAAAGCATGGGAAAATTTTGTCACTATAAATTTTTCCTTTGTTGACGGATAGGAACATTTTCACATTTTAAATATTGTCCAGTGTTGAAACCGAATAAATATTTGTCAATAGAATTTTTTCCATTGTTGGAAGCGCGGGAGAGTTGTCATTATAGGTAACTTCTAATATAAATATAAATAAATGTTTCATAATAACAATTGAAAAGAATGAATTAAAGCCTAATTTTTCATTGTTGCGGGAAAAATTTGCTTATTTTATGATTTCTTCATTGTTGAAAGCATGGGAAAATTTTGTCACTATACATTTTTCCATTGTTAAAGGATAGGGAAAATTTCATGTTTTAATGATTGTGCATTGTTGAAATCGTATCAATATTTGTCAATGGAATTTTTTCCATTGTTGAAAACTTGGTAAAGTTGTCATTATAGATAACTTCTAATATAATTATAAAGAAAATTGTCATGATAACAAAGACAAAGGAACACTTAAAGTTGAATTTTTCATTGTTGTGGGAAAATTACTTATTTTAAGATTTCTTCATTGTTGAAATCGTGGGAAATTTTTCACTATAAATTATTCCTTTGTTGAAGGATAGGGACATTTTCACATTTTAAATATTGTCCATTGTTGAAACCGTATCAATATTTGTCAAAAGAATTTTTTCTATTGTTGGAAGCGCGGGTAAGTTCTCATTATAGATAACTTCTAATATAATTATAAATAAATTTGTCATAATAACAATTGATAAGGATGAATTAAAGTCTAATTTTTCATTGTTGCAGGAAAAATTTGCTTAATTTATGATTTCTTCATTGTTGAAAGCGTGGGACAAATTGTCTATACATTTTTCCATTGTTAAAGGATAGGGACAATTTCATATTTTAATGATTGTGCATTGTTGAAATCGTATCAATATTTGTCAATGGAATTTTTTCGATTGTTGGAAACTTGGTAAAGTTGTCATTATAGATAACTTCTAATATAATTATAAATAAATTTGTCATGATAACAATTGAAAATGAAAGACTTAAAGTCGAATTTTTCATTGTTGCGGAAAAAATTCTTATTTTAAGAGTTCTTCATTGTTGAAATCGTAGGAAATTTTGTCACTATAAATTTTTCCTTTCTTGAAGGATAGGGACATTTTTACATTTTAAATATTGTCCATTGTTGAAACCGTATCAATATTTGTCAATAGAATTTTTTCCATTGTTGGAAGCGCGGGAAAGTTCTCACTATAGATAACTTTTAATATAACTATAGATAAATTTGTCATAATAACAATTGAAAAAAGAAGACTTAATGTCGAATTTTTCATTGTTGTGGGAAATTTTTTTTATTTTAAGATTTCTTCATTGTTGAAAGCGTGGGAAAATTTTGTCACTATAAATTTTTCCATTGTTAAAGGATAGGGAAATTTTCATGTTTTAATGATTGTGCATTGTTGAAAGCGTATCAATATTTGTCAATGGAATTCTTTCCATTTTTGGAAGTTCGGGAAAGTTGTCATTATAAGATAACTTCTAATATAAATATAAATAAATTTTTCATAATAACAATTGAAAAGGATGAATTAAACTCTAATTTTTCATTGTTGCGGGAAAAATTTGCTTATTTTAAGATTTCTTCATTGTTGAAAGCGTGGGACAATTTGTCTATACATTTTTCCATTGTTAAAGGATAGGGACAATTTCATGTTTTAATGATTGTGCATTGTTGAAATCGTATGAATATTTGTCAATGGAATTTTTTCCATTGTTGGAAACTTGGTAAAGTTGTCATTATAGATAACTTCTAATATAATTATAAAGAAATTTGTCATGATAACAATGAAAAAGGAACACTTAAAGTCTAATTTTTTATTGTTGCGGGAAAAATTACTTATTTTAAGAGTTCTTCATTGTTGAAATTGTGGGAAATTTTGTCACTATAAATTTTTCTTTTCTTGAAGGATAGGGATATTTTCACATTTTAAATATTGTCCATTGTTGAAACCATATAAATATTTGTCAATAGAATTTTTTCTATTGTTGGAAGCGCGGGTAAGTTCTCATTATAGATAACTTCTAATATAATTATAAATAAATTTGTCATAATAACAATTGATAAGGATGAATTAAAGTCTAATTTTTCATTGTTGCGGGAAAAATTACTTATTTTAAGAGTTCTTCATTGTTGAAAGCATGGGAAAATTTTGTCACTATAAATTTTTCCTTTGTTGACGGATAGGAACATTTTCACATTTTAAATATTGTCCAGTGTTGAAACCGAATAAATATTTGTCAATAGAATTTTTTCCATTGTTGGAAGCGCGGGAGAGTTGTCATTATAGGTAACTTCTAATATAAATATAAATAAATGTTTCATAATAACAATTGAAAAGGATGAATTAAAGTCTAATTTTTCATTGTTGCGGGAAAAATTTGCTTATTTTATGATTTCTTCATTGTTGAAAGCATGGGAAAATTTTGTCACTATAAATTTTTCCATTGTTAAAGGATAGGGAAAATTTCATGTTTTAATGATTGTGCATTGTTGAAAGCGTATCAATATTTGTCAATAGAATTTTTTCCATTGTTGGAAGTTTGGGAAAGTTGTCATTATAGGTAACTTCTAATATAAATATAAATAAATGTTTCATAATAACAATTGAAAAGGATGAATTAAAGTCTAATTTTTCATTGTTGCGGGAAAAATTTGCTTATTTTATGATTTCTTCATTGTTGAAAGCGTGGGACAAATTGTCTATACATTTTTCCATTGTTAAAGGATAGGGACAATTTCATATTTTAATGATTGTGCATTGTTGAAATCGTATCAATATTTGTCAATGGAATTTTTTCGATTGTTGGAAACTTGGTAAAGTTGTCATTATAGGTAACTTCTAATATAATTATAAATAAATTTGTCATAATAACAATTAAAACAGGAAGACTTAATGGTGAATTTTTCATTGTTGTGGGAAAATTTTTTTATTTTAAGATTTCTTCATTGTGGAAAACATGGGAAAATTTTGTAACTATAAATTTTTCCATTGTTAAAGGATAGGGAATATTTCATGTTTTAATGATTGTGCATTGTTGAAACCGTATCAATATTTGTCAATAGAATTTTTTCCATTGTTGGAAGCGTGGGAAAGTTCTCATTATAGATAACTTTTAATATAACTATAAATAAATTTGTCATAATAACAATTGAAAAAAGAAGACTTAATGTCGAATTTTTCATTGTTGCGAAAAAAAAAATTCTTATTGTAATATTTCTTCATTGTTGAAAGCGTGGGAAATTTTGTCACTGTAAGTTTTTCCATTGTTAAAAGATAGGGACATTTTCACGTTTTAAATATTCTCCATTGTTGAAACCGTATCAATATTTGTCAATAGAATTTTTTCCATTGTTGGAAGTTTGGGAAAGTTGTCATTATAGGTAACTTCTAATATAAATATAAATAAATGTTTCATAATAACAATTGAAAAGGATGAATTAAAGTCTAATTTTTCATTGTTGCGGGAAAAATTTGCTTATATAAAGATTTCTTCATTGTTGAAAGCGTGGGACAATTTGTCTATACATTTGTCCATTGTTAAAGGATAGGTACAATTTCATGTTTTAATGATTGTGCATTGTTGAAACCGTGTCACTATGTGTCAATAGAATTTTTTCCATTGTTGGAAACCTATTAAAGTTGTCATTATAGATAACTTCTAATATAATTATAAATAAATTTGTCATAATAACAATTAAAACAGGAAGACTTAATGGTGAATTTTTCATTGTTGCAGGAAAATTTTCTTATTTTAAGATTTCTTTATTGTTGAAAGCGTCGGAAAGTTTGTCCATACATTTTTCCATTGTTAAAGGATAGGGACAATTTCATGTTTTAATGATTGTGCATTGTTGAAATCGTATCAATATTTGTCAATGGAATTTTTTCCATTGTTTGAAACGCGTTAAAGTTGTCATTATAGATAACTTCTAATATAATTATAAATAAATTTCTCATGGTAACAATTGATAAGGATGAATTAAAGTCTAATTTTTCATTGTTGCGGGAAAAATTAAATATTTTAAGAGTTCTTCATTGTTGAAATCGTGGGAAATTTAGTCACTACAAATTTTTCTTTTGTTGAAGGATAGGGACATTTTCACATTTTAAATATTGTCCATTGTTGAAACCATATCAATATTTATCAATAGATTTTTTTTAATTGTTGGAAGCGCGGGAAAGTTCTCATTATAGATAACTTCTAATATAATTATAAATAAATTTGTCATAATAACAATTGAAAAAGGAGGACTTAAAGTCGAAGTTTTCATTGTTGCGAGAAAAAATTCATATTTTAAGGTTTCTTGATTGTTGAAAGCGTGGGCAAATTTGTCACTATAAATTTTTCCATTGTTAAAGGATAGGGACAATTTCATCTTTTAATGATTGTGCATTGTTGAAAGCGTATATATATTTTTCAATAGAATTTTTTCCATTGTTGGAAGTTCGGGAAAGTTGTCATGATAGATAACTTCTAATATAAATATAAATAAATGTTTCATAATAACAATTGAAAAGGATGAATTAAAGTTTAATTTTTCATTGTTGCGGGAAAAATTTGCTTATTTTATGATTTCTTCATTGTTGAAAGCATGGGAAAATTTTGTCACTATAAATTTTTCCATTGTTAAAGGATAGGGAAAATTTCATGTTTTAATGATTGTGCATTGTTGAAAGCGTATCAATATTTGTCAATGGAATTTTTTCGATTGTTGGAAACTTGGTAAAGTTGTCATTATAGATAACTTCTAATATAATTAGAAATAAATTTGTCATGATAACAATTGAAAATGAAAGACTTAAAGTCGAATTTTTCATTGTTGCGGAAAAAAATTTTTATTTTAAGAGTTCTTCATTGTTGAAATCGTAGGAAATTTTGTCACTATAAATTTTTCCTTTCTTGAAGGATAGGGACATTTTTACATTTTAAATATTGTCCATTGTTGAAACCGTATCAATATTTGTCAATAGAATTTTTTCCATTGTTGGAAGCGCGGGAAAGTTCTCATTATAGATAACTTTTAATATAACTATAGATAAATTTGTCATAATAACTATTGAAAAAAGAAGACTTAATGTCGAATTTTTCATTGTTGTGGGAAATTTTTTTTATTTTAAGATTTCTTCATTGTTGAAAGCGTGGGAAAATTTTTTCACTATAAATTTTTCCATTGTTAAAGGATAGGGAAATTTTCATGTTTTAATGATTGTGCATTGTTGAAAGCGTATCAATATTTGTCAATGTAATTCTTTCCATTTTTGGAAGTTCGGGAAAGTTGTCATTATAAGATAACTTCTAATATAAATATAAATAAATTTTTCATAATAACAATTGAAAAGGATGAATTAAAGTCTAATTTTTCATTGTTGCGAGAAAAATTTGCTTATTTTAAGATTTCTTCATTGTTGAAAGCGTGGGACAATTTGTCTATACATTTTTCCATTGTTAAAGGATAGGGACAATTTCATGTTTTAATGATTGTGCATTGTTGAAATCGTATCAATATTTGTCAATGGAATTTTTTCCATTGTTGGAAACTTGGTAAAGTTGTCATTATAGATAACTTCTAATATAATTATAAAGAAATTTGTCATGATAACAATGAAAAAGAACACTTAAAGTCTAATTTTACATTGTTGCGGGAAAAATTACTTATTTTAAGAGTTCTTCATTGTTGAAATCGTGGGAAATTTTGTCACTATAAATTTTTCCTTTCTTGAAGGATAGGGATATTTTCACATTTTAAATATTGTCCATTGTTGAAACCATATCAATATTTGTCAATAGAATTTTTTCCATTGTTGGAAGCGTGGGAAAGTTCTCATTATAGATAACTTCTAATATAATTATAAATAAATTTGTCATAATAACTATTGAAAAGGAAGACTTAATGTCGAATTTTTCATTGTTGTGGGGAAATTTTTTTATTTTAAGATTACTTCATTGTTGAAAACATTGGAAAAATTTGTCACTATAAATTTTTCCATTGTTAAAGGATACGGAAAATTTCTTTTTTTAATGATTGTGCATTGTTGAAAGCGTATCAATATTTGTCAATAGAATTTTTTCCATTGTTGGAAGTTCGGGAAAGTTGTCATGATAGATAACTTCTAATATAAATATAAATAAATGTTTCATAATAACAATTGAAAAGGATGAATTAAAGCCTAATTTTTCATTGTTGCGGGAAAAATTTGCTTATTTTATGATTTCTTCATTGTTGAAAGCATGGGAAAATTTTGTCACTATACATTTTTCCATTGTTAAAGGATAGGGAAAATTTCATGTTTTAATGATTGTGCATTGTTGAAAGCGTATCAATATTTGTCAATAGAATTTTTTCCATTGTTGGAAGTTTGGGAAAGTTTTCATTATAGGTAACTTCTAATATAAATATAAATAAATGTTTCATAATAACAATTGAAAAGGATGAATTAAAGTGTAATTTTTCATTGTTGCGGGAAAAATTTGCTTATTTTATGATTTCTTCATTGTTGAAAGCGTGGGACAAATTGTCTATACATTTTTCCATTGTTAAAGGATAGGGACAATTTCATATTTTAATGATTGTGCATTGTTGAAATCGTATCAATATTTGTCAATGGAATTTTTTCGATTGTTGGAAACTTGGTAAAGTTGTCATTATAGATAACTTCTAATATAATTATAAATAAATTTGTCATGATAACAATTGAAAATGAAAGACTTAAAGTCGAATTTTTCATTGTTGCGGAAAAAAATTCTTATTTTAAGAGTTCTTCATTGTTGAAATCGTAGGAAATTTTCTCACTATAAATTTTTCATTTCTTGAAGGATAGGGACATTTTCAAATTTGAAATATTGTCCATTGTTGAAACCGTATCAATATTTGTCAATAGAATTTTTTCCATTGTTGGAAGCGCGGGAAAGTTCTCATTATAGATAACTTTTAATATAACTATAGATAAATTTGTCATAATAACAATTGAAAAAAGAAGACTTAATGTCGAATTTTTCATTGTTGTGGGAAAATTACTTATTTTAAGATTTCTTCATTGTTGAAATCGTGGGAAATTTTGTCACTACAAATTTTTCCTTTGTTGAAGGATAGGGACATTTTCACATTTTAAATATTGTCCATTGTTGAAACCGTATCAATATTTGTCAATAGATTTTTTCAATTGTTGGAGCGCGGGGAAATTCTCATTATAGATAACTTCTAATATATTTATAAATAAATTTGTCATAATAACAATTGATAAGGATGAATTAAAGTCTAATTTTTCATTGTTGCGGGAAAAATTACTTATTTTAACAGTTCTTCATTGTTGAAATCGTGGGAAATTTTGTCACTATAAATTTTTCCTTTCTTGAAGGATAGGGACATTTTCACATTTTAAATATTGTCCATTGTTGAAACCATATCAATATTTGTCAATAGAATTTTTTCCATTGTTGGAAGCGCGGGAAAGTTCTCATTATAGATAACTTCTAATATAATTATAAATAAATTTGTCATAATAACTATTGGAAAGGAAGACTTAATGTCGAATTTTTCATTGTTGTGGTAATTTTTTTTTTATTTTAAGATTACTTCATTGTTGAAAGCATGGGAAAATTTTGTCACTATAAATTTTTCCATTGTTAAAGGATAGGGAAAATTTCATGTTTTAATGATTGTGCATTGTTGAAAGCGTATCAATATTTGTCAATAGAATTTTTTCCATTGTTGGAAGTTCGGGAAAGTTGGCATGATAGATAACTTCTAATATAAATATAAATAAATGTTTCATAATAACAATTGAAAAGGATGAATTAAAGTCTAATTTTTCATTGTTGCGGGAAAAATTTGCTTATTTTATGATTTCTTCATTGTTGAAAGCATGGGAAAATTTTGTCACTATAAATTTTTCCATTGTTAAAGGATAGGGAAAATTTCATGTTTTAATGATTGTGCATTGTTGAAAGCGTATCAATATTTGTCAATAGAATTTTTTCCATTGTTGGAAGTTTGGGAAAGTTGTCATTATAGGTAACTTCTAATATAAATATAAATAAATGTTTCATAATAACAATTGAAAAGGATGAATTAAAGTCTAATTTTTCATTGTTGCGGAAAAAATTTGCTTATTTTATTATTTCTTCATTGTTGAAAGCGTGGGACAAATTGTCTATACATTTTTCCATTGTTAAAGGATAGGGACAATTTCATATTTTAATGATTGTGCATTGTTGAAATCGTATCAATATTTGTCAATGGAATTTTTTCGATTGTTGGAAACTTCGTAAAGTTGTCATTATAGGTAACTTCTAATATAATTATAAATAAATTTGTCATAATAACAATTAAAACAGAAAGACTTAATGGTGAATTTTTCATTGTTGTGGGATAATTTTTTTTATTTTAAGATTTCTTCATTGTTGAAAACATGGGAGAATTTTGTAACTATAAATTTTTCCATTGTTAAAGGATAGGGAAAATTTCATGTTTTAATGATTGTGCATTGTTGAAACCGTATCAGTATTTGTCAATAGAATTTTTTCCATTGTTGGAAGCGCGGGAAAGTTCTCATTATAGATAACTTTTAATATAACTATAAATAAATTTGTCATAATAACAATTGAAAAGGATGAATTAAAGTCTAAATTTTCATTGTTGCGGGAAAAATTTGCTTATTTTAAGATTTCTTCATTGTTGAAAGCGTGGGAAAATTTGTCTATACATTTTTCCATTGTTAAAGGATAGGGACAATTTCATGTTTTAATGATTGTGCATTGTTGAAATCGTATCAATATTTGTCAATGGAATTTTTTCCATTGTTGGAAACTTGGTAAAGTTGTCATTATAGATAACTTCTAATATAATTATAAAGAAATTTGTTATGATAACAATGAAAAAGGAACACTTAAAGTTGAATTTTTCATTGTTGTGGGAAAATTACTTATTTTAGATTTCTTCATTGTTGAAATCGTGGGAAATTTTGTCACTATAAATTTTTCCTTTCTTGAAGGATATGGACATTTTCACATTTTAAATATTGTCCATTGTTGAAACCATATGAATATTTGTCAATAGAATTTTTTCCATTGTTGGAAGCGTGGGAAAGTTCTCATTATAGATAACTTCTAATATAATTATAAATAAATTTTTCATAATAACAATTGAAAAGGATGAATTAAAGTCTAATTTTTCATTGTTGCAGGAAAAATTTGCTTATTTTATGATTTCTTCATTGTTGAAAGCGTGGGACAAATTGTCTATACATTTTTCCATTGTTAAAGGATAGGGACAATTTCATATTTTAATGATTGTGCATTGTTGAAATCGTTTCAATATTTGTCAATGGAATTTTTTCGATTGTTTGAAACGCGTTAAAGTTGTCATTATAAATAACTTTTAATATAATTATAAATAAATTTGTCATAAGAACAATTAAATAAGGAAGACTTAATGGCGAATTTTTCATTGTTGTGGGAAACATTTCATATTTTAAGATCTCTTCATTGTTGAAAACGTGGGAAAATTTGTCACTATGCAGTTTTCTATTGTTAAAGGATAGGGACCGTTTCATGTTTCAATGATTATGCATTGTTGAAAGCATATCAATATTTGTCAATGAAAATTTTTCAATTGTTTGAAGCGTGTAAACGGGCCATTATAGTTAACTTCAAATATAAATATAAATAAATTTGTCATAATAACAATTAAAAAATGAAGACTTAAAGTCGAATTTTTCATTGTTGTGGGAAAATTTTCTTATTTTAAAATTTCTTCATTGTTGAAAGCGTGGGAAAATTTGTCACTATAAATTTTTCCATCGTTAAAGGATAGGGACAATTTCATGTTTAAATGATTGTCCATTATTGAAAGCGTATCAATATTTGTCAAAGAAAGTCTTTCGATTCTTGAAAGTGCGGGAAAGTTGTCATTATAGTTAACTTCTAATATAATTATAAATAAATTTGTCATAATAACAATTGAAAAAGGAAGACTTAAAGTCGAATTTTTCATTGTTGCGAAAAAAAAATTCTTATTGTAAGATTTCTTCATTGTTGAAAGCGTGGGAAAATTTGTCACTGTAAGTTTTTCCATTGTTAAAAGTTAGGGACATTTTCACATTTTAAATATTCTCCATTGTTGAAACCGTATCAATATTTGTCAATAGAATTTTTAAATTGTTGGAAACACGTTAAAGTTGTCATTATAGATAACTTCTAATATAATTATAAATAAATTTGTCATAATAACAATTAAAACAGGAAGACTTAATGGTGAGTTTTTCATTGTTGCAGGAAAATTTTCTTATTTTAAGATTTCTTTATTGTTGAAAGCGTCGGAAAGTTTGTCCATACATTTTTCCATTGTTAAAGGATAGGGACAATTTCATGTTTTAATATTGCATACTGTTGAAAGCATATCAATATTTGTCAATGAAAATTTTTCATTTGTTTGAATCGTGTAAAGTGGCCATTATAGTTAACTTCAAATATAATTATAAATAAATTTGTCATAAGAAGACTTAATATCGAATTTTTCATTGTTGTGGGAAATTTTTTTTATTTTAAGATTTCTTCATTGTTGAAAGCGTGGGAAAATTTTGTCACTATAAATTTTTCCATTGTTAAAGGATAGGGAAAATTTCATGTTTTAATGATTGTGCATTGTTGAAACCGTATCAATATTTGTCAATAGAATTTTTTCCATTGTTGGAAGCGCGGGAAAGTTCTCATTATACATAACTTTTAATATAACTATAAATAAATTTGTCATAATAACAATTGAAAAAAAAGACTTAATGTCGAATTTTTCATTGTTGTGGGAAATTTTTTTTATTTTATGATTTCTTCATTGTTGAAAGCGTGGGAAAATTTTGTCACTATAAATTTTTCCATTGTTAAAGGATAGGGAAAATTTCATGTTTTAATGATTGTGCATTGTTGAAAGCGTATCAATATTTGTCAATGGAATTTTTTCCATTTTTGGAAGTTCGGGAAAGTTGTCATTATAGATAACTTCTAATATAATTATAAAGAAAATTGTCATGATAACAAAGACAAAGGAACACTTAAAGTTGAATTTTTCATTGTTGTGGGAAAATTACTTATTTTAAGATTTCTTCATTGTTGAAATCGTGGGAAATTTTGTCACTATAAATTATTCCTTTGTTGAAGGATAGGGACATTTTCACATTTTAAATATTGTCCATTGTTGAAACCGTATCAATATTTGTCAAAAGAATTTTTTCTATTGTTGGAAGCGCGGGTAAGTTCTCATTATAGATAACTTCTAATATAATTATAAATAAATTTGTCATAATAACAATTGATAAGGATGAATTAAAGTCTAATTTTTCATTGTTGCGGGAAAAATTTGCTTATTTTATGATTTCTTCATTGTTGAAAGCGTGGGACAAATTGTCTATACATTTTTCCATTGTTAAAGGATAGGGACAATTTCATATTTTAATGATTGTGCATTGTTGAAATCGTATCAATATTTGTCAATGGAATTTTTTCGATTGTTGGAAACTTGGCAAAGTTGTCATTATAGATAACTTCTAATATAATTATAAATAAATTTGTCATGATAACAATTGAAAATGAAAGACTTAAAGTCGAATTTTTCATTGTTGCGGAAAAAATTCTTATTTTAAGAGTTCTTCATTGTTGAAATCGTAGGAAATTTTGTCACTATAAATTTTTCCTTTCTTGAAGGATAGGGACATTTTTACATTTTAAATATTGTCCATTGTTGAAACCGTATCAATATTTGTCAATAGAATTTTTTCCATTGTTGGAAGCGCGGGAAAGTTCTCATTATAGATAACTTTTAATATAACTATAGATAAATTTGTCATAATAACAATTGAAAAAAGAAGACTTAATGTCGAATTTTTCATTGTTGTGGGAAATTTTTTTTATTTTAAGATTTCTTCATTGTTGAAAGCGTGGGAAAATTTTGTCACTATAAATTTTTCCATTGTTAAAGGATAGGGAAATTTTCATGTTTTAATGATTGTGCATTGTTGAAAGCGTATCAATATTTGTCAATGGAATTCTTTCCATTTTTGGAAGTTCGGGAAAGTTGTCATTATAAGATAACTTCTAATATAAATATAAATAAATTTTTCATAATAACAATTGAAAAGGATGAATTAAAGTCTAATTTTTCATTGTTGCGGGAAAAATTTGCTTATTTTAAGATTTCTTCATTGTTGAAAGCGTGGGACAATTTGTCTATACATTTTTCCATTGTTAAAGGATAGGGACAATTTCATGTTTTAATGATTGTGCATTGTTGAAATCGTATGAATATTTGTCAATGGAATTTTTTCCATTGTTGGAAACTTGGTAAAGTTGTCATTATAGATAACTTCTAATATAATTATAAAGAAATTTGTCATGATAACAATGAAAAAGGAACACTTAAAGTCTAATTTTTTATTGTTGCGGGAAAAATTACTTATTTTAAGAGTTCTTCATTGTTGAAATTGTGGGAAATTTTGTCACTATAAATTTTTCTTTTCTTGAAGGATAGGGATATTTTCACATTTTAAATATTGTCCATTGTTGAAACCATATAAATATTTGTCAATAGAATTTTTTCTATTGTTGGAAGCGCGGGTAAGTTCTCATTATAGATAACTTCTAATATAATTATAAATAAATTTGTCATAATAACAATTGATAAGGATGAATTAAAGTCTAATTTTTCATTGTTGCGGGAAAAATTACTTATTTTAAGAGTTCTTCATTGTTGAAAGCATGGGAAAATTTTGTCACTATAAATTTTTCCTTTGTTGACGGATAGGAACATTTTCACATTTTAAATATTGTCCAGTGTTGAAACCGAATAAATATTTGTCAATAGAATTTTTTCCATTGTTGGAAGCGCGGGAGAGTTGTCATTATAGGTAACTTCTAATATAAATATAAATAAATGTTTCATAATAACAATTGAAAAGAATGAATTAAAGCCTAATTTTTCATTGTTGCGGGAAAAATTTGCTTATTTTATGATTTCTTCATTGTTGAAAGCATGGGAAAATTTTGTCACTATACATTTTTCCATTGTTAAAGGATAGGGAAAATTTCATGTTTTAATGATTGTGCATTGTTGAAATCGTATCAATATTTGTCAATGGAATTTTTTCCATTGTTGAAAACTTGGTAAAGTTGTCATTATAGATAACTTCTAATATAATTATAAAGAAAATTGTCATGATAACAAAGACAAAGGAACACTTAAAGTTGAATTTTTCATTGTTGTGGGAAAATTACTTATTTTAAGATTTCTTCATTGTTGAAATCGTGGGAAATTTTTCACTATAAATTATTCCTTTGTTGAAGGATAGGGACATTTTCACATTTTAAATATTGTCCATTGTTGAAACCGTATCAATATTTGTCAAAAGAATTTTTTCTATTGTTGGAAGCGCGGGTAAGTTCTCATTATAGATAACTTCTAATATAATTATAAATAAATTTGTCATAATAACAATTGATAAGGATGAATTAAAGTCTAATTTTTCATTGTTGCAGGAAAAATTTGCTTAATTTATGATTTCTTCATTGTTGAAAGCGTGGGACAAATTGTCTATACATTTTTCCATTGTTAAAGGATAGGGACAATTTCATATTTTAATGATTGTGCATTGTTGAAATCGTATCAATATTTGTCAATGGAATTTTTTCGATTGTTGGAAACTTGGTAAAGTTGTCATTATAGATAACTTCTAATATAATTATAAATAAATTTGTCATGATAACAATTGAAAATGAAAGACTTAAAGTCGAATTTTTCATTGTTGCGGAAAAAATTCTTATTTTAAGAGTTCTTCATTGTTGAAATCGTAGGAAATTTTGTCACTATAAATTTTTCCTTTCTTGAAGGATAGGGACATTTTTACATTTTAAATATTGTCCATTGTTGAAACCGTATCAATATTTGTCAATAGAATTTTTTCCATTGTTGGAAGCGCGGGAAAGTTCTCACTATAGATAACTTTTAATATAACTATAGATAAATTTGTCATAATAACAATTGAAAAAAGAAGACTTAATGTCGAATTTTTCATTGTTGTGGGAAATTTTTTTTATTTTAAGATTTCTTCATTGTTGAAAGCGTGGGAAAATTTTGTCACTATAAATTTTTCCATTGTTAAAGGATAGGGAAATTTTCATGTTTTAATGATTGTGCATTGTTGAAAGCGTATCAATATTTGTCAATGGAATTCTTTCCATTTTTGGAAGTTCGGGAAAGTTGTCATTATAAGATAACTTCTAATATAAATATAAATAAATTTTTCATAATAACAATTGAAAAGGATGAATTAAACTCTAATTTTTCATTGTTGCGGGAAAAATTTGCTTATTTTAAGATTTCTTCATTGTTGAAAGCGTGGGACAATTTGTCTATACATTTTTCCATTGTTAAAGGATAGGGACAATTTCATGTTTTAATGATTGTGCATTGTTGAAATCGTATGAATATTTGTCAATGGAATTTTTTCCATTGTTGGAAACTTGGTAAAGTTGTCATTATAGATAACTTCTAATATAATTATAAAGAAATTTGTCATGATAACAATGAAAAAGGAACACTTAAAGTCTAATTTTTTATTGTTGCGGGAAAAATTACTTATTTTAAGAGTTCTTCATTGTTGAAATTGTGGGAAATTTTGTCACTATAAATTTTTCTTTTCTTGAAGGATAGGGATATTTTCACATTTTAAATATTGTCCATTGTTGAAACCATATAAATATTTGTCAATAGAATTTTTTCTATTGTTGGAAGCGCGGGTAAGTTCTCATTATAGATAACTTCTAATATAATTATAAATAAATTTGTCATAATAACAATTGATAAGGATGAATTAAAGTCTAATTTTTCATTGTTGCGGGAAAAATTACTTATTTTAAGAGTTCTTCATTGTTGAAAGCATGGGAAAATTTTGTCACTATAAATTTTTCCTTTGTTGACGGATAGGAACATTTTCACATTTTAAATATTGTCCAGTGTTGAAACCGAATAAATATTTGTCAATAGAATTTTTTCCATTGTTGGAAGCGCGGGAGAGTTGTCATTATAGGTAACTTCTAATATAAATATAAATAAATGTTTCATAATAACAATTGAAAAGGATGAATTAAAGTCTAATTTTTCATTGTTGCGGGAAAAATTTGCTTATTTTATGATTTCTTCATTGTTGAAAGCATGGGAAAATTTTGTCACTATAAATTTTTCCATTGTTAAAGGATAGGGAAAATTTCATGTTTTAATGATTGTGCATTGTTGAAAGCGTATCAATATTTGTCAATAGAATTTTTTCCATTGTTGGAAGTTTGGGAAAGTTGTCATTATAGGTAACTTCTAATATAAATATAAATAAATGTTTCATAATAACAATTGAAAAGGATGAATTAAAGTCTAATTTTTCATTGTTGCGGGAAAAATTTGCTTATTTTATGATTTCTTCATTGTTGAAAGCGTGGGACAAATTGTCTATACATTTTTCCATTGTTAAAGGATAGGGACAATTTCATATTTTAATGATTGTGCATTGTTGAAATCGTATCAATATTTGTCAATGGAATTTTTTCGATTGTTGGAAACTTGGTAAAGTTGTCATTATAGGTAACTTCTAATATAATTATAAATAAATTTGTCATAATAACAATTAAAACAGGAAGACTTAATGGTGAATTTTTCATTGTTGTGGGAAAATTTTTTTATTTTAAGATTTCTTCATTGTGGAAAACATGGGAAAATTTTGTAACTATAAATTTTTCCATTGTTAAAGGATAGGGAATATTTCATGTTTTAATGATTGTGCATTGTTGAAACCGTATCAATATTTGTCAATAGAATTTTTTCCATTGTTGGAAGCGTGGGAAAGTTCTCATTATAGATAACTTTTAATATAACTATAAATAAATTTGTCATAACAATTGAAAAAAGAAGACTTAATGTCGAATTTTTCATTGTTGCGAAAAAAAAAATTCTTATTGTAATATTTCTTCATTGTTGAAAGCGTGGGAAATTTTGTCACTGTAAGTTTTTCCATTGTTAAAAGATAGGGACATTTTCACGTTTTAAATATTCTCCATTGTTGAAACCGTATCAATATTTGTCAATAGAATTTTTTCCATTGTTGGAAGTTTGGGAAAGTTGTCATTATAGGTAACTTCTAATATAAATATAAATAAATGTTTCATAATAACAATTGAAAAGGATGAATTAAAGTCTAATTTTTCATTGTTGCGGGAAAAATTTGCTTATATAAAGATTTCTTCATTGTTGAAAGCGTGGGACAATTTGTCTATACATTTGTCCATTGTTAAAGGATAGGTACAATTTCATGTTTTAATGATTGTGCATTGTTGAAACCGTGTCACTATGTGTCAATAGAATTTTTTCCATTGTTGGAAACCTATTAAAGTTGTCATTATAGATAACTTCTAATATAATTATAAATAAATTTGTCATAATAACAATTAAAACAGGAAGACTTAATGGTGAATTTTTCATTGTTGCAGGAAAATTTTCTTATTTTAAGATTTCTTTATTGTTGAAAGCGTCGGAAAGTTTGTCCATACATTTTTCCATTGTTAAAGGATAGGGACAATTTCATGTTTTAATATTGCGCATTGTTGAAAGCATATCAATATTTGTCAATGAAAATTTTTCATTTGTTTGAATCGTGTAAAGTGGCCATTATAGTTAACTTCAAATATAATTATAAATAAATTTGTCATAATAACAATTGAAAAAAGAAGACTTAATATCGAATTTTTCATTGTTGTGGGAAATTTTTTTTATTTTAAGATTTCTTCATTGTTGAAAGCGTGGGAAAATTTTGTCACTATAAATTTTTCCATTGTTAAAGGATAGGGAAAATTTCATGTTTTAATGATTGTGCATTGTTGAAAGCGTATCAATATTTGTCAATAGAATTTTTTCCATTGTTCGAAGCGCGGGAAAGTTCTCATTACAGATAACTTTTAATATAACTATAAATAAATTTGTCATAATAACAATTGAAAAAAGAAGACTTAATGTCGAATTTTTCATTGTTGTGGGAAATTTTTTTTATTTTAAGATTTCTTCATTGTCGAAAGCGTGGGAAAATTTTGTCACTATGAATTTTTCCATTGTTAAAGGATAGGGAAAATTTCATGTTTTAATGATTGTGCATTGTTGAAAGCGTATCAATATTTGTCAATGGAATTTTTTCCATTTTTGGAAGTTCGGGAAAGTTGTCATTATAGATAACTTCTAATATAAATATAAATAAATTTTTCATAATAACAATTGAAAAGGATGAATTAAAGTCTAATTTTTCATTGTTGCGGGAAAAATTTGCTTATATTATGATTTCTTCATTGTTGAAAGCGTGGGACAAATTGTCTATACATTTTTCCATTGTTAATGGATAGGGACAATTTCATATTTTAATGATTGTGCATTGTTGAAATCGTATCAATATTTGTCAATGGAATTTTTTCGATTGTTTGAAACGCGTTAAAGTTGTCATTATAAATAACTTTTAATATAATTATAAATAAATTTGTCATAATAACAATTAAATAAGGAAGACTTAATGGCGAATTTTTCATTGTTGTGGGAAACATTTCATATTTTAAGATCTCTTCATTGTTGAAAACGTGGGAAAATTTGTCACTATACAGTTTTCTATTGTTAAAGGATAGGGACAATTTCATGTTTCAATGATTGTGCATTGTTGAAAGCATATCAATATTTGTCAATGAAAATTTTTCAATTGTTTGAAGCGTGTAAACGGGCCATTATAGTTAACTTCAAATATAAATATAAATAAATTTGTCATAATAACAATTAAAAAATGAAGACTTAAAGTCGAATTTTTCATTGTTGTGGGAAAATTTTCTTATTTTAAAATTTCTTCATTGTTGAAAGCGTGGGAAAATTTGTCACTATAAATTTTTCCATCGTTAAAGGATAGGGACAATTTCATGTTTAAATGATTGTCCATTATTGAAAGCGTATCAATATTTGTCAAAGAAAGTCTTTCGATTCTTGAAAGTGCGGGAAAGTTGTCATTATAGTTAACTTCTAATATAATTATAAATAAATTTGTCATAATAACAATTGAAAAAGGAAGACTTAAAGTCGAATTTTTCATTGTTGCGAAAAAAAAAATTCTTATTGTAAGATTTCTTCATTGTTGAAAGCGTGGGAAAATTTGTCACTGTAAGTTTTTCCATTGTTAAAAGATAGGGACATTTTCACGTTTTAAATATTCTCCATTGTTGAAACCGTATCAATATTTGTCAATAGAATTTTTAAATTGTTGGAAACACGTTAAAGTTGTCATTATAGATAACTTCTAATATAATTATAAATAAATTTGTCATAATAACAATTAAAACAAGAAGACTTAATGGTGAATTTTTCATTGTTGCAGGAAAATTTTCTTATTTTAAGATTTCTTTATTGTTGAAAGCGTCGGAAAGTTTGTCCATACATTTTTCCATTGTTAAAGGATAGGGACAATTTCATGTTTTAATATTGCGCATTGTTGAAAGCATATCAATATTTGTCAATGAAAATTTTTCATTTGTTTGAATCGTGTAAAGTGGCCATTATAGTTAACTTCAAATATAATTATAAATAAATTTGTCATAATAACAATTGAAAAAAGAAGACTTAATATCGAATTTTTCATTGTTGTGGGAATTTTTTTTTATTTTAAGATTTCTTCATTGTTGAAAGCGTGGGAAAATTTTGTCACTATAAATTTTTCCATTGTTAAAGGATAGGGAAAATTTCATGTTTTAATGATTGTGCATTGTTGAAAGCGTATCAATATTTGTCAATAGAATTTTTTCCATTGTTCGAAGCGCGGGAAAGTTCTCATTATAGATAACTTTTAATATAACTATAAATAAATTTGTCATAATAACAATTGAAAAAAGAAGACTTAATGTCGAATATTTCATTGTTGTGGGAAATTTTTTTTATTTTAAGATTTCTTCATTGTCGAAAGCGTGGGAAAATTTTGTCACTATGAATTTTTCCATTGTTAAAGGATAGGGAAAATTTCATGTTTTAATGATTGTGCATTGTTGAAAGCGTATCAATATTTGTCAATGGAATTTTTTCCATTTTTGGAAGTTCGGGAAAGTTGTCATTATAGATAACTTCTAATATAAATATAAATAAATTTTTCATAATAACAATTGAAAAGGATGAATTAAAGTCTAATTTTTCATTGTTGCGGGAAAAATTTGCTTATATTATGATTTCTTCATTGTTGAAAGCGTGGGACAAATTGTCTATACATTTTTCCATTGTTAATGGATAGGGACAATTTCATATTTTAATGATTGTGCATTGTTGAAATCGTATCAATATTTGTCAATTGAATTTTTTCGATTGTTTGAAACGCGTTAAAGTTGTCATTATAAATAACTTTTAATATAATTATAAATAAATTTGTCATAATAACAATTAAATAAGGAAGACTTAATGGCAAATTTTTCATTGTTGTGGGAAACATTTCATATTTTAAGATCTCTTCATTGTTGAAAACGTGGGAAAATTTGTCACTATACAGTTTTCTATTGTTAAAGGATAGGGACAATTTCATGTTTCAATGATTGTGCATTGTTGAAAGCATATCAATATTTGTCAATGAAAATTTTTCAATTGTTTGAAGCGTGTAAACGGGCCATTATAGTTAACTTCAAATATAAATATAAATAAATTTGACATAATAACAATTAAAAAATGAAGACTTAAAGTCGAATTTTTCATTGTTGTGGGAAAATTTTCTTATTTTAAAATTTCTTCATTGTTGAAAGTGTGGGAAAATTTGTCACTATAAATTTTTCCATCGTTAAAGGATAGGGACAATTTCATGTTTAAATGATTGTCCATTATTGAAAGCGTATCAATATTTGTCAAAGAAAGTCTTTCGATTCTTGAAAGTGCGGGAAAGTTGTCATTATAGTTAACTTCTAATATAATTATAAATAAATTTGTCATAATAACAATTGAAAAAGGAAGACTTAAAGTCGAATTTTTCATTGTTGCGAAAAAAAAATTCTTATTGTAAGATTTCTTCATTGTTGAAAGCGTGGGAAAATTTGTCACTGTAAGTTTTTCCATTGTTAAAAGATAGGGACATTTTCACGTTTTAAATATTCTCCATTGTTGAAACCGTATCAATATTTGTCAATAGAATTTTTAAATTGTTGGAAACACGTTAAAGTTGTCATTATAGATAACTTCTAATATAATTATAAATAAATTTGTCATAATAACAATTAAAACAGGCAGACTTAATGGTGAATTTTTCATTGTTGCAGGAAAATTTTCTTATTTTAAGATTTCTTTATTGTTGAAAGCTTCGGAAAGTTTGTCCATACATTTTTCCATTGTTAAAGGATAGGGACAATTTCATGTTTTAATATTGCGCATTGTTGAAAGCATATCAATATTTGTCAATGAAAATTTTTCATTTGTTTGAATCGTGTAAAGTGGCCATTATAGTTAACTTCAAATATAATTATAAATAAATTTGTCATAATAACAATTGAAAAAAGAAGACTTAATATCGAATTTTTCATTGTTGTGGGAAATTTTTTTTATTTTAAGATTTCTTCATTGTTGAAAGCGTGGGAAAATTTTGTCACTATAAATTTTTCCATTGTTAAAGGATAGGGAAAATTTCATGTTTTAATGATTGTGCATTTTTGAAACCGTATCAATATTTGTCAATAGAATTTTTTCCTTTGTTGGAAGCGCGGGAAAGCTCTCATTATACATAACTTTTAATATAACTATAAATAAATTTGTCATAATAACAATTGAAAAAAAAAGACTTAATATCGAATTTTTCATTGTTGTGGGAAATTTTTTTTATTTTAAGATTTCTTCATTGTTGAAAGCGTGGGAAAATTTTGTCACTATAAATTTTTCCATTGTTAAAGGATAGGGAACATTTCATGTTTTAATGATTGTGCATTTTTGAAACCGTATCAATATTTGTCAATAGAATTTTTTCCATTGTTGGAAGCGCGGGAAAGTTCTCATTATACATAACTTTTAATATAACTATAGATAAATTTGTCATAATAACAATTGAAAAGGATGAATTAATGTCGAATTTTTCATTGTTGTGGAATTTTTTTTTTTATTTTAAGATTTCTTCATTGTTGAAAGCGTGGGAAAATTTTGTCACTATAAATTTTTCCATTGTTAAAGGATAGGGAAATTTTCATGTTTTAATGATTGTGCATTGTTTAAAGCGTATCAATATTTGTCAATGGAATTCTTTCCATTTTTGGAAGTTCGAGAAAATTGTCATTATAAGATAACTTCTAATATAAATATAAATAAATTTTTCATAATAACAATTGAAAAGGATGAATTAAAGTCTAATTTTTTATTGTTGCGGGAAAAATTTGCTTATTTTAAGATTTCTTCATTGTTGAAAGCGTGGGACAATTTGTCTATGCATTTTTTCCATTGTTAAAAGATAGGGACAAATTCATGTTTTAATGATTGTGCATTGTTGAAATCGTATCAATATTTGTCAATGGAATTTTTTCCATTGTTGGAAACTTGGTAAAGTTGTCATTATAGATAACTTCTAATATAATTATAAAGAAATTTGTCATGATAACAATTGAAAAAAGAAGACTTAATGTCGAATTTTTCATTGTTGTGGGAAATTTTTTTTATTTTCAGATTTCTTCATTGTCGAATGCGTGGGAAAATTTTGTCACTATGAATTTTTCCATTGTTAAAGGATAGGGAAAATTTCATGTTTTAATGATTGTGCATTGTTGAAACCGTATCAATATTTGTCAATAGAATTTTTTCCATTGTTGGAAGCGTGGGAAAGTTCTCATTATAGATAACTTTTAATATAACTATAAATAAATTTGTCATAATAACAATTGAAAAAAGAAGACTTAATGTCGAATTTTTCATTGTTGCGAAAAAAAAAATTCTTATTGTAATATTTCTTCATTGTTGAAAGCGTGGGAAATTTTGTCACTGTAAGTTTTTCCATTGTTAAAAGATAGGGACATTTTCACGTTTTAAATATTCTCCATTGTTGAAACCGTATCAATATTTGTCAATAGAATTTTTTCCATTGTTGGAAGTTTGGGAAAGTTGTCATTATAGGTAACTTCTAATATAAATATAAATAAATGTTTCATAATAACAATTGAAAAGGATGAATTAAAGTCTAATTTTTCATTGTTGCGGGAAAAATTTGCTTATATAAAGATTTCTTCATTGTTGAAAGCGTGGGACAATTTGTCTATACATTTGTCCATTGTTAAAGGATAGGTACAATTTCATGTTTTAATGATTGTGCATTGTTGAAACCGTGTCACTATGTGTCAATAGAATTTTTTCCATTGTTGGAAACCTATTAAAGTTGTCATTATAGATAACTTCTAATATAATTATAAATAAATTTGTCATAATAACAATTAAAACAGGAAGACTTAATGGTGAATTTTTCATTGTTGCAGGAAAATTTTCTTATTTTAAGATTTCTTTATTGTTGAAAGCGTCGGAAAGTTTGTCCATACATTTTTCCATTGTTAAAGGATAGGGACAATTTCATGTTTTAATATTGCGCATTGTTGAAAGCATATCAATATTTGTCAATGAAAATTTTTCATTTGTTTGAATCGTGTAAAGTGGCCATTATAGTTAACTTCAAATATAATTATAAATAAATTTGTCATAATAACAATTGAAAAAAGAAGACTTAATATCGAATTTTTCATTGTTGTGGGAAATTTTTTTTATTTTAAGATTTCTTCATTGTTGAAAGCGTGGGAAAATTTTGTCACTATAAATTTTTCCATTGTTAAAGGATAGGGAAAATTTCATGTTTTAATGATTGTGCATTGTTGAAAGCGTATCAATATTTGTCAATAGAATTTTTTCCATTGTTCGAAGCGCGGGAAAGTTCTCATTACAGATAACTTTTAATATAACTATAAATAAATTTGTCATAATAACAATTGAAAAAAGAAGACTTAATGTCGAATTTTTCATTGTTGTGGGAAATTTTTTTTATTTTAAGATTTCTTCATTGTCGAAAGCGTGGGAAAATTTTGTCACTATGAATTTTTCCATTGTTAAAGGATAGGGAAAATTTCATGTTTTAATGATTGTGCATTGTTGAAAGCGTATCAATATTTGTCAATGGAATTTTTTCCATTTTTGGAAGTTCGGGAAAGTTGTCATTATAGATAACTTCTAATATAAATATAAATAAATTTTTCATAATAACAATTGAAAAGGATGAATTAAAGTCTAATTTTTCATTGTTGCGGGAAAAATTTGCTTATATTATGATTTCTTCATTGTTGAAAGCGTGGGACAAATTGTCTATACATTTTTCCATTGTTAATGGATAGGGACAATTTCATATTTTAATGATTGTGCATTGTTGAAATCGTATCAATATTTGTCAATGGAATTTTTTCGATTGTTTGAAACGCGTTAAAGTTGTCATTATAAATAACTTTTAATATAATTATAAATAAATTTGTCATAATAACAATTAAATAAGGAAGACTTAATGGCGAATTTTTCATTGTTGTGGGAAACATTTCATATTTTAAGATCTCTTCATTGTTGAAAACGTGGGAAAATTTGTCACTATACAGTTTTCTATTGTTAAAGGATAGGGACAATTTCATGTTTCAATGATTGTGCATTGTTGAAAGCATATCAATATTTGTCAATGAAAATTTTTCAATTGTTTGAAGCGTGTAAACGGGCCATTATAGTTAACTTCAAATATAAATATAAATAAATTTGTCATAATAACAATTAAAAAATGAAGACTTAAAGTCGAATTTTTCATTGTTGTGGGAAAATTTTCTTATTTTAAAATTTCTTCATTGTTGAAAGCGTGGGAAAATTTGTCACTATAAATTTTTCCATCGTTAAAGGATAGGGACAATTTCATGTTTAAATGATTGTCCATTATTGAAAGCGTATCAATATTTGTCAAAGAAAGTCTTTCGATTCTTGAAAGTGCGGGAAAGTTGTCATTATAGTTAACTTCTAATATAATTATAAATAAATTTGTCATAATAACAATTGAAAAAGGAAGACTTAAAGTCGAATTTTTCATTGTTGCGAAAAAAAAAAATTCTTATTGTAAGATTTCTTCATTGTTGAAAGCGTGGGAAAATTTGTCACTGTAAGTTTTTCCATTGTTAAAAGATAGGGACATTTTCACGTTTTAAATATTCTCCATTGTTGAAACCGTATCAATATTTGTCAATAGAATTTTTAAATTGTTGGAAAAAGGTTAAAGTTGTCATTATAGATAACTTCTAATATAATTATAAATAAATTTGTCATAATAACAATTAAAACAAGAAGACTTAATGGTGAATTTTTCATTGTTGCAGGAAAATTTTCTTATTTTAAGATTTCTTTATTGTTGAAAGCGTCGGAAAGTTTGTCCATACATTTTTCCATTGTTAAAGGATAGGGACAATTTCATGTTTTAATATTGCGCATTGTTGAAAGCATATCAATATTTGTCAATGAAAATTTTTCATTTGTTTGAATCGTGTAAAGTGGCCATTATAGTTAACTTCAAATATAATTATAAATAAATTTGTCATAATAACAATTGAAAAAAGAAGACTTAATATCGAATTTTTCATTGTTGTGGGAATTTTTTTTTATTTTAAGATTTCTTCTTTGTTGAAAGCGTGGGAAAATTTTGTCACTATAAATTTTTCCATTGTTAAAGGATAGGGAAAATTTCATGTTTTAATGATTGTGCATTGTTGAAAGCGTATCAATATTTGTCAATAGAATTTTTTCCATTGTTCGAAGCGCGGGAAAGTTCTCATTATAGATAACTTTTAATATAACTATAAATAAATTTGTCATAATAACAATTGAAAAAAGAAGACTTAATGTCGAATATTTCATTGTTGTGGGAAATTTTTTTTATTTTAAGATTTCTTCATTGTCGAAAGCGTGGGAAAATTTTGTCACTATGAATTTTTCCATTGTTAAAGGATAGGGAAAATTTCATGTTTTAATGATTGTGCATTGTTGAAAGCGTATCAATATTTGTCAATGGAATTTTTTCCATTTTTGGAAGTTCGGGAAAGTTGTCATTATAGATAACTTCTAATATAAATATAAATAAATTTTTCATAATAACAATTGAAAAGGATGAATTAAAGTCTAATTTTTCATTGTTGCGGGAAAAATTTGCTTATATTATGATTTCTTCATTGTTGAAAGCGTGGGACAAATTGTCTATACATTTTTCCATTGTTAATGGATAGGGACAATTTCATATTTTAATGATTGTGCATTGTTGAAATCGTATCAATATTTGTCAATTGAATTTTTTCGATTGTTTGAAACGCGTTAAAGTTGTCATTATAAATAACTTTTAATATAATTATAAATAAATTTGTCATAATAACAATTAAATAAGGAAGACTTAATGGCAAATTTTTCATTGTTGTGGGAAACATTTCATATTTTAAGATCTCTTCATTGTTGAAAACGTGGGAAAATTTGTCACTATACAGTTTTCTATTGTTAAAGGATAGGGACAATTTCATGTTTCAATGATTGTGCATTGTTGAAAGCATATCAATATTTGTCAATGAAAATTTTTCAATTGTTTGAAGCGTGTAAACGGGCCATTATAGTTAACTTCAAATATAAATATAAATAAATTTGACATAATAACAATTAAAAAATGAAGACTTAAAGTCGAATTTTTCATTGTTGTGGGAAAATTTTCTTATTTTAAAATTTCTTCATTGTTGAAAGTGTGGGAAAATTTGTCACTATAAATTTTTCCATCGTTAAAGGATAGGGACAATTTCATGTTTAAATGATTGTCCATTATTGAAAGCGTATCAATATTTGTCAAAGAAAGTCTTTCGATTCTTGAAAGTGCGGGAAAGTTGTCATTATAGTTAACTTCTAATATAATTATAAATAAATTTGTCATAATAACAATTGAAAAAGGAAGACTTAAAGTCGAATTTTTCATTGTTGCGAAAAAAAAATTCTTATTGTAAGATTTCTTCATTGTTGAAAGCGTGGGAAAATTTGTCACTGTAAGTTTTTCCATTGTTAAAAGATAGGGACATTTTCACGTTTTAAATATTCTCCATTGTTGAAACCGTATCAATATTTGTCAATAGAATTTTTAAATTGTTGGAAACACGTTAAAGTTGTCATTATAGATAACTTCTAATATAATTATAAATAAATTTGTCATAATAACAATTAAAACAGGCAGACTTAATGGTGAATTTTTCATTGTTGCAGGAAAATTTTCTTATTTTAAGATTTCTTTATTGTTGAAAGCTTCGGAAAGTTTGTCCATACATTTTTCCATTGTTAAAGGATAGGGACAATTTCATGTTTTAATATTGCGCATTGTTGAAAGCATATCAATATTTGTCAATGAAAATTTTTCATTTGTTTGAATCGTGTAAAGTGGCCATTATAGTTAACTTCAAATATAATTATAAATAAATTTGTCATAATAACAATTGAAAAAAGAAGACTTAATATCGAATTTTTCATTGTTGTGGGAAATTTTTTTTATTTTAAGATTTCTTCATTGTTGAAAGCGTGGGAAAATTTTGTCACTATAAATTTTTCCATTGTTAAAGGATAGGGAAAATTTCATGTTTTAATGATTGTGCATTTTTGAAACCGTATCAATATTTGTCAATAGAATTTTTTCCTTTGTTGGAAGCGCGGGAAAGTTCTCATTATACATAACTTTTAATATAACTATAAATAAATTTGTCATAATAACAATTGAAAAAAAAAGACTTAATATCGAATTTTTCATTGTTGTGGGAAATTTTTTTTATTTTAAGATTTCTTCATTGTTGAAAGCGTGGGAAAATTTTGTCACTATAAATTTTTCCATTGTTAAAGGATAGGGAACATTTCATGTTTTAATGATTGTGCATTTTTGAAACCGTATCAATATTTGTCAATAGAATTTTTTCCATTGTTGGAAGCGCGGGAAAGTTCTCATTATACATAACTTTTAATATAACTATAGATAAATTTGTCATAATAACAATTGAAAAGGATGAATTAATGTCGAATTTTTCATTGTTGTGGAATTTTTTTTTTTATTTTAAGATTTCTTCATTGTTGAAAGCGTGGGAAAATTTTGTCACTATAAATTTTTCCATTGTTAAAGGATAGGGAAATTTTCATGTTTTAATGATTGTGCATTGTTTAAAGCGTATCAATATTTGTCAATGGAATTCTTTCCATTTTTGGAAGTTCGAGAAAATTGTCATTATAAGATAACTTCTAATATAAATATAAATAAATTTTTCATAATAACAATTGAAAAGGATGAATTAAAGTCTAATTTTTTATTGTTGCGGGAAAAATTTGCTTATTTTAAGATTTCTTCATTGTTGAAAGCGTGGGACAATTTGTCTATGCATTTTTTCCATTGTTAAAAGATAGGGACAAATTCATGTTTTAATGATTGTGCATTGTTGAAATCGTATCAATATTTGTCAATGGAATTTTTTCCATTGTTGGAAACTTGGTAAAGTTGTCATTATAGATAACTTCTAATATAATTATAAAGAAATTTGTCATGATAACAATTGAAAAAAGAAGACTTAATGTCGAATTTTTCATTGTTGTGGGAAATTTTTTTTATTTTCAGATTTCTTCATTGTCGAATGCGTGGGAAAATTTTGTCACTATGAATTTTTCCATTGTTAAAGGATAGGGAAAATTTCATGTTTTAATGATTGTGCATTGTTGAAAGCGTATCAATATTTGTCAATGGAATTTTTTCCATTTTTGGAAGTTCGGGAAAGTTGTCATGATAGATAACTTCTAATATATATATAAATAAATGTTTCATAATAACAATTGAAAAGAATGAATTAAAGTCTAATTTTTCATTGTTGCGGGAAAAATTTGCTTATTTTATGATTTCTTCATTTTTGAAAGCATGGGAAAATTTTGTCACTATAAATTTTTCCATTGTTAAAGGATAGGGAAAATTTCATGTTTTAGTGATTGTGCATTGTTGAAAGCGTATCAATATTTGTCAATAGAATTTTTTCCATTGTTGGAAACGCGTTAAAGTTGTCAACTTCTAATATAATTATAAATAAATTTGTCATAATAACAATTAAAACAGGAAGACTTAATGGTGAATTTTTCATTGTTGCGAGAAAAATTTCATATATTAAGGTTTCTTTATTGTTGAAATCGTGGGAAATTTTGTCACTATAAAATTTTCCTTTGTTGAAGGATAGGGATATTTTCACATTTTAAATATTGTCCATTGTTGAAACCGTATCAATATTTGTCAATAGATTTTTTTAATTGTTGGAAGCGCGGGAAAGTTCTCATTATAGATAACTTCTAATATAATTATAAATAAATTTGTCATGATAACAATGAAAAAGGAACACTTAAATTTGAATTTTTCATTGTTGTGGGAAAATTACTTATTTTAAGATTTCTTCATTGTTGAAAAAAAAGGGAAAATTTCGTAACTATAAATTTTTCCATTGTTAAAGGATAGGGAAAATTTCATGTTTTAATGATTGTGCATTGTTGAAAGCGTATCAATATTTGTCAATAGAATTTTTTCCATTGTTGGAAGTTTGGGAAAGTTGTCATGATAGATAACTTCTAATATAAATATAAATAAATGTTTCATAATAACAATTGAAAAGGATGAATTAAAGTTTAATTTTTCATTGTTGCGGGAAAAATTTGCTTATTTTATGATTTCTTCATTGTTGAAAGCGTGGGACAAATTGTCTATACATTTTTCCATTGTTAAAGGATAGGGACAATTTCATATTTTAATGATTGTGCATTGTTGAAATCGTATCAATATTTGTCAATGGAATTTTTTCGATTGTTGGAAACTTGGTAAAGTTGTCATTATAGATAACTTCTAATATAATTAGAAATAAATTTGTCATGATAACAATTGAAAATGAAAGACTTAAAGTCGAATTTTTCATTGTTGCGGAAAAAAATTCTTATTTTAAGAGTTCTTCATTGTTGAAATCGTAGGAAATTTTCTCACTATAAATTTTTCATTTCTTGAAGGATAGGGACATTTTCAAATTTGAAATATTGTCCATTGTTGAAACCGTATCAATATTTGTCAATAGAATTTTTTCCATTGTTGGAAGCGCGGGAAAGTTCTCATTATAGATAACTTTTAATATAACTATAGATAAATTTGTCATAATAACAATTGAAAAAAGAAGACTTAATGTTGAATTTTTCATTGTTGTGGGAAAATTACTTATTTTAAGATTTCTTTATTGTTGAAATCGTGGGAAATTTTGTCACTACAAATTTTTCCTTTGTTGAAGGATAGGGACATTTTCACATTTTAAATATTGTCCATTGTTGAAACCGTATCAATATTTGTCAATAGATTTTTTTAATTGTTGGAGCGCGGGAAAGTTCTCATTATAGATAACTTCTAATATATTTATAAATAAATTTGTCATAATAACAATTGATAAGGATGAATTAAAGTCTAATTTTTCATTGTTGCGGGAAAAATTACTTATTTTAACAGTTCTTCATTGTTGAAATCGTGGTAAATTTTGTCACTATAAATTTTTCCTTTCTTGAAGGATAGGGACATTTTCACATTTTAAATATTGTCCATTGTTGAAACCATATCAATATTTATCAATAGAATTTTTTCCATTGTTGGAAGCGCGGGAAAGTTCTCATTATAGATAACTTCTAATATAATTATAAATAAATTTGTCATAATATCTATTGAAAAGGAAGACTTAATGTCGAATTTTTCATTGTTGTGGTAAATTTTTTTTTATTTTAAGATTACTTCATTGTTGAAAGCATGGGAAAATTTTGTCACTATAAATTTTTCCATAGTTAAAGGATAGGGAAAATTTCATGTTTTAATGATTGTGCATTGTTGAAAGCGTATCAATATTTGTCAATAGAATTTTTTCCATTGTTGGAAGTTCGGGAAAGTTGTCATGATAGATAACTTCTAATATAAATATAAATAAATGTTTCATATTAACAATTGAAAAGGATGAATTAAAGTCTAATTTTTCATTGTTGCGGGAAAAATTTGCTTATTTTATGATTTCTTCATTGTTGAAAGCATGGGAAAATTTTGTCACTATAAATTTTTCCATTGTTAAAGGATAGTGAAAATTTCATGTTTTAATGATTGTGCATTGTTGAAAGCGTATCAATATTTGTCAATAGAATTTTTTCCATTGTTGGAAGTTTGGGAAAGTTGTCATTATAGGTAACTTCTAATATAAATATAAATAAATGTTTCATAATAACAATTGAAAAGGATGAATTAAAGTGTAATTTTTCATTGTTGCGGGAAAAATTTGCTTATTTTATGATTTCTTCATTGTTGAAAGCGTGGGACAAATTGTCTATACATTTTTCCATTGTTAAAGGATAGGGACAATTTCATATTTTAATGATTGTGCATTGTTGAAATCGTATCAATATTTGTCAATGGAATTTTTTCCATTGTTGGAAACTTGGTAAAGTTGTCATTATAGATAACTTCTAATATAATTATAAAGAAATTTGTTATGATAACAATGAAAAAGGAACACTTAAAGTTGAATTTTTCATTGTTGTGGGAAAATTACTTATTTTAGATTTCTTCATTGTTGAAATCGTGGGAAATTTTGTCACTATAATTTTTTCCTTTCTTGAAGGATATGGACATTTTCACATTTTAAATATTGTCCATTGTTGAAACCATATGAATATTTGTCAATAGATTTTTTTCCATTGTTGGAAGCGTGGGAAAGTTCTCATTATAGATAACTTCTAATATAATTATAAATAAATTTTTCATAATAACAATTGAAAAGGATGAATTAAAGTCTAATTTTTCATTGTTGCAGGAAAAATTTGCTTATTTTATGATTTATTCATTGTTGAAAGCGTGGGACAAATTGTCTATACATTTTTCCATTGTTAAAGGATAGGGACAATTTCATATTTTAATGATTGTGCATTGTTGAAATCGTTTCAATATTTGTCAATGGAATTTTTTCAATTGTTTGAAACGCGTTAAAGTTGTCATTATAAATAACTTTTAATATAATTATAAATAAATTTGTCATAATAACAATTAAATAAGGAAGACTTAATGGCGAATTTTTCATTGTTGTGGGAAACATTTCATATTTTAAGATCTCTTCATTGTTGAAAACATGGGAAAATTTGTCACTATGCAGTTTTCTATTGTTAAAGGATAGGGACAATTTCATGTTTCAATGATTGTGCATTGTTGAAAGCATATCAATATTTGTCAATGAAAATTTTTCAATTGTTTGAAGCGTGTAAACGGGCCATTATAGTTAACTTCAAATATAAATATAAATAAATTTGTCATAATAACAATTAAAAAATGAAGACTTAAAGTCGAATTTTTCATTGTTGTGGGAAAATTTTCTTATTTTAAAATTTCTTCATTGTTGAAAGCGTGGAAAAATTTGTCACTATAAATTTTTCCATCGTTAAAGGATAGGGACAATTTCATGTTTAAATGATTGTCCATTATTGAAAGCGTATCAATATTTGTCAAAGAAAGTCTTTCGATTCTTGAAAGTGCGGGAAAGTTGTCATTATAGTTAACTTCTAATATAATTATAAATAAATTTGTCATAATAACAATTGAAAAAGGAAGACTTAAAGTCGAATTTTTCATTGTTGCGAAAAAAAAATTCTTATTGTAAGATTTCTTCATTGTTGAAAGCGTGGGAAAATTTGTCACTGTAAGTTTTTCCATTGTTAAAAGTTAGGGACATTTTCACGTTTTAAATATTCTCCATTGTTGAAACCGTATCAATATTTGTCAATAGAATTTTTAAATTGTTGGAAACACGTTAAAGTTGTCATTATAGATAACTTCTAATATAATTATAAATAAATTTGTCATAATAACAATTAAAACAGGAAGACTTAATGGTGAGTTTTTCATTGTTGCAGGAAAATTTTCTTATTTTAAGATTTCTTTATTGTTGAAAGCGTCGGAAAGTTTGTCCATACATTTTTACATTGTTAAAGGATAGGGACAATTTCATGTTTTAATATTGCGCATTGTTGAAAGCATATCAATATTTGTCAATGAAAATTTTTTATTTGTTTGAATCGTGTAAAGTGGCCATTATAGTTAACTTCAAATATAATTATAAATAAATTTGTCATAAGAAGACTTAATATCGAATTTTTCATTGTTGTGGGAATTTTTTTTTATTTTAAGATTTCTTCATTGTTGAAAGCGTGGGAAAATTTTGTCACTATAAATTTTTCCATTGTTAAAGGATAGGGAAAATTTCATGTTTTAATGATTGTGCATTGTTGAAACCGTATCAATATTTGTCAATAGAATTTTTTCCATTGTTGGAAGCGCGGGAAAGTTCTCATTATACATAACTTTTAATATAACTCATAAAGAAATTTTTCATAATAACAATTGAAAAGGATGAATTAAAGTCTAATTTTTCATTGTTGCGGGAAAAATTTGCTTATTTTAAGATTTCTTCATTGTTGAAAGCGTGGGAAAATTTTGTCTATACATTTTTCCATTGTTAAAGGATAGGGACAATTTCATGTTTTAATGATTGTGCATTGTTGAAATCATATCAATATTTGTCAATGGAATTTTTTCCATTGTTGGAAACTTGGTAAAATTGTCATTATAGATAACTTCTAATATAATTATAAAGAAATTTGTCATGATAACAAAGACAAAGGAACACTTAAAGTTGAATTTATCATTGTTGTGGGAAAATTACTTATTTTAAGATTTCTTCATTGTTGAAATCGTGGGAAATTTTGTCACTATAAATTATTCCTTTGTTGAAGGATAGGGACATTTTCACATTTTAAATATTGTCCATTGTTGAAACCGTATAAATATTTGTCAAAAGAATTTTTTCTATTGTTGGAAGCGCGGGTAAGTTCTCATTATAGATAACTTCTAATATAATTATAAATAAATTTGTCATAATAACAATTGATAAGGATGAATTAAAGTCTAATTTTTCATTGTTGCGGGAAAAATTTATTTATTTTAAGAGTTCTTCATTGTTGAAATCGTGGGAAATTTTGTCACTATAAATTTTTCCTTTGTTGACGGATAGGAACATTTTCACATTTTAAATATTGTCCAGTGTTGAAACCGAATAAATATTTGTCAATAGAATTTTTTTCCATTGTTGGAAGCGCGGGAGTGTTGTCATTATAGGTAACTTCTAATATAAATATAAATGAATGTTTCATAATAACAATTGAAAAGGATGAATTAAAGTCTAATTTTTCATTGTTGCGGGAAAAATTTGCTTATTTTATGATTTCTTCATTGTTGAAAGCATGGGAAAATTTTGTCACTGTAAATTTTTCCATTGTTAAAGGATAGGGAAAATTTCATGTTTTAATGATTGTGCATTGTTGAAAGCGTATCAATATTTGTCAATAGAATTTTTTCCATTGTTGGAAGTTTGGGAAAGTTGTCATTATAGGTAACTTCTAATATAAATATAAATAAATGTTTCATAATAACAATTGAAAAGGATGAATTAAAGTCTAATTTTTCATTGTTGCGGGAAAAATTTGCTTATTTTATGATTTCTTCATTGTTGAAAGCGTGGGACAAATTGTCTATACATTTTTCCATTGTTAAAGGATAGGGACAATTTCATATTTTAATGATTGTGCATTGTTGAAATCGTATCAATATTTGTCAATGGAATTTTTTCGATTGTTGGAAACTTGGTAAAGTTGTCATTATAGGTAACTTCTAATATAATTATAAATAAATTTGTCATAATAACAATTAAAACAGGAAGACTTAATGGTGAATTTTTCATTGTTGTGGGAAAAATTTTTTATTTTAAGATTTCTTCATTGTTGAAAGCATGGGAAAATTTTGTAACTATAAATTTTTCCATTGTTAAAGGATAGGGAATATTTCATGTTTTAATGATTGTGCATTGTTGAAACCGTATCAATATTTGTCAATAGAATTTTTTCCATTGTTGGAAGCGTGGGAAAGTTCTCATTATAGATAACTTTTAATATAACTATAAATAAATTTGTCATAATAACAATTGAAAAAAGAAGACTTAATGTCGAATTTTTCATTGTTGTGGGAAATTTTTTTTATTTTAAGATTTCTTCATTGTCGAAAGCGTGGGAAAATTTTGTCACTATGAATTTTTCCATTGTTAAAGGATAGGGAAAATTTCATGTTTTAATGATTGTGCATTGTTGAAAGCGTATCAATATTTGTCAATGGAATTTTTTCCATTTTTGGAAGTTCGGGAAAGTTGTCATTATAGATAACTTCTAATATAAATATAAATAAATTTTTCATAATAACAATTGAAAAGGATGAATTAAAGTCTAATTTTTCATTGTTGCGGGAAAAATTTGCTTATTTTAAGATTTCTTCATTGTTGAAAGCGTGGGACAATTTGTCTATACATTTTTCCATTGTTAAAGGATAGGGACAATTTCATGTTTTAATGATTGTGCATTGTTGAAATCGTATCAATATTTGTCAATGGAATTTTTTCCATTGTTGGAAACTTGGTAAAGTTGTCATTATAGATAACTTCTAATATAATTATAAAGAAATTTGTTATGATAACAATGAAAAAGGAACACTTAAAGTTGAATTTTTCATTGTTGTGGGAAAATTACTTATTTTAAGATTTCTTCATTGTTGAAATCGTGGGAAATTTTGTCACTATAAATTTTTCCTTTCTTGAAGGATATGGACATTTTCACATTTTAAATATTGTCCATTGTTGAAACCATATCAATATTTGTCAATAGAATTTTTTCCATTGTTGGAAGCGTGGGAAAGTTCTCATTATAGATAACTTCTAATATAATTATAAATAAATTTTTCATAATAACAATTGAAAAGGATGAATTAAAGTCTAATTTTTCATTGTTGCGGGAAAAATTTGCTTATTTTATGATTTCTTCATTGTTGAAAGCGTGGGACAAGTTGTCTATACATTTTTCCATTGTTAAAGGATAGGGACAATTTCATATTTTAATGATTGTGCATTGTTGAAATCGTATCAATATTTGTCAATAGAATTTTTTCCATTGTTGGAAGCGCGGGAAAGTTCTCATTATAGATAACTTTTAATATAACTATAAATAAATTTGTCATAATAACAATTGAAAAAAGAAGACTTAAAGTCGAATTTTTCATTGTTGTGGGAAAATTTTCTTATTTTAAAATTTCTTCATTGTTGAAAGCGTGGGAAAATTTGTCACTATGAATTTTTCTATTGTTAAAGGATAGGGACAATTTCATGTTTCAATGATTGTGCATTGTTGAAAGCATATCAATATTTGTCAATGAAAATTTTTCAATTGTTTGAAGCGTGTAAACGGGCCATTATAGTTAACTTCAAATATAAATATAAATAAATTTGTCATAATAACAATTAAAAAATGAAGACTTAAAGTCGAATTTTTCATTGTTGTGGGAAAATTTTCTTATTTTAAAATTTCTTCATTGTTGAAAGCGGGGGAAAATTTGTCACTATAAATTTTTCCATCGTTAAAGGATAGGGACAATTTCATGTTTAAATGATTGTCCATTATTGAAAGCGTATCAATATTTGTCAAAGAAAGTCTTTCGATTCTTGAAAGTGCGGGAAAGTTGCCATTATAGTTAACTTCTAATATAATTATAAATAAATTTGTCATAATAACAATTGATAAGGATGAATTAAAGTCTAATTTTTCATTGTTGCGGGAAAAATTACTTATTTTAAGAGTTCTTCATTGTTGAAATCGTGGGAAATTTTGTCACTATAAATTTTTCCTTTGTTGACGGATAGGAACATTTTCACATTTTAAATATTGTCCAGTGTTGAAACCGAATAAATATTTGTCAATAGAATTTTTTCCATTGTTGGAAGCGCGGGAGTGTTCCCATTATAGATAACTTTTAATATAACTATAAATAAATGTTTCATAATAACAATTGAAAAGGATGAATTAAAGTCTAATTTTTCATTGTTGTGGGAAAAATTTGCTTATTTTATGATTTCTTCATTTTTGAAAGCATGGGAAAATTTTGTCACTATAAATTTTTCCATTGTTAAAGGATAGGGAAAATTTCATGTTTTAATGATTGTGCATTGTTGAAACCGTATCAATATTTGTCAATAGAATTTTTTCCATTGTTGGAAACGCGTTAAAGTTGTCATTATAGATAACTTCTAATATAATTATAAATAAATTTGTCATAATAACAATTAAAACAGGAAGACTTAATGGTGAATTTTTCATTGTTGTGGGAAAATTTTTTTATTTTAAGATTTCTTCATTGTTGAAAACATGGGAAAATTTTGTAACTATAAATTTTTCCATTGTTAAAGGATAGGAAAAATTTCATGTTTTAATGATTGTGCGTTGTTGAAACCGTATCAATATTTGTCAATAGAATTTTTTCCATTGTTCGAAGCGCGGGAAAGTTCTCATTATAGATAACTTTTAATATAACTATAAATAAATTTGTCATAATAACAATTGAAAAAAAAGACTTAATATCGAATTTTTCATTGTTGTGGGAAATTTTTTTTATTTTAAGATTTCTTCATTGTTGAAAGCGTGGGAAAATTTTGTCACTATAAATTTTTCCATTGTTTAAGGATAGGGAAATTTTCATGTTTTAATGATTGTGCATTGTTTAAAGCGTATCAATATTTGTCAATGGAATTCTTTCCATTTTTGGAAGTTCGAGAAAATTGTCATTATAAGATAACTTCTAATATAAATATAAATAAATTTTTCATAATAACAATTAAAACAGGAAGACTTAATGGTGAGTTTTTCATTGTTGCAGGAAAATTTTCTTATTTTAAGATTTCTTTATTGTTGAAAGCGTCGGAAAGTTTGTCCATACATTTTTCCATTGTTAAAGGATAGGGACAATTTCATGTTTTAATATTGCGCATTGTTGAAAGCATATCAATATTTGTCAATGAAAATTTTTCATTTGTTTGAATCGTGTAAAGTGGCCATTATAGTTAACTTCAAATATAATTATAAATAAATTTGTCATAAGAAGACTTAATATCGAATTTTTCATTGTTGTGGGAAATTTTTTTTATTTTAAGATTTCTTCATTGTTGAAAGCGTGGGAAAATTTTGTCACTATAAATTTTTCCATTGTTAAAGGATAGGGAAAATTTCATGTTTTAATGATTGTGCATTGTTGAAACCGTATCAATATTTGTCAATAGAATTTTTTCCATTGTTGGAAGCGCGGGAAAGTTCTCATTATACATAACTTTAAATATAACTCATAAAGAAATTTTTCATAATAACAATTGAAAAGGATGAATTAAAGTCTAATTTTTCATTGTTGCGGGAAAAATTTGCTTATTTTAAGATTTCTTCATTGTTGAAATCGTAGGAAATTTTGTCACTATAAATTTTTTCTTTCTTGAAGGATAGGGACATTTTTACATTTAAAATATTGTCCATTGTTGAAACCGTATCAATATTTGTCAATAGAATTTTTTCCATTGTTGGAAGCGCGGGAAAGTTCTCATTATAGATAACTTTTAATATAACTATAGATAAATTTGTCATAATAACAATTGAAAAAAGAAGACTTAATGTCGAATTTTTCATTGTTGTGGGAAATTTTTTTTATTTTAAGATTTCTTCATTGTTGAAAGCGTGGGAAAATTTTGTCACTATAAATTTTTCCATTGTTAAAGGATAGGGAAATTTTCATGTTTTAATGATTGTGCATTGTTGAAAGCGTATCAATATTTGTCAATGGAATTCTTTCCATTTTTGGAAGGTCGGGAAAGTTGTCATTATAAGATAACTTCTAATATAAATATAAATAAATTTTTCATAATAACAATTGAAAAGGATGAATTAAAGTCTAATTTTTCATTGTTGCGGGAAAAATTTGCTTATTTTAAGATTTCTTCATTGTTGAAAGCGTGGGACAATTTGTCTATACATTTTTCCATTGTTAAAGGATAGGGACAATTTCATGTTTTAATGATTGTGCATTGTTGAAATCATATCAATATTTGTCAATGGAATTTTTTCCATTGTTGGAAACTTGGTAAAATTATCATTATAGATAACTTCTAATATAATTATAAAGAAATTTGTCATGATAACAAAGACAAAGGAACACTTAAAGTTGAATTTTTCATTGTTGTGGGAAAATTACTTATTTTAAAATTTCTTCATTGTTGAAATCGTGGGAAATTTTGTCACTATAAATTATTCCTTTGTTGAAGGATAGGGACATTTTCACATTTTAAATATTGTCCATTGTTGAAACCGTATCAATATTTGTCAAAAGAATTTTTTCTATTGTTGGAAGCGCGGGTAAGTTCTCATTATAGATAACTTCTAATATAATTATAAATAAATTTGTCATAATAACAATTGATAAGGATGAATTAAAGTCTAATTTTTCATTGTTGCGGGAAAAATTTATTTATTTTAAGAGTTCTTCATTGTTGAAATCGTGGGAAATTTTGTCACTATAAATTTTTCCTTTGTTGACGGATAGGAACATTTTCACATTTTAAATATTGTCCAGTGTTGAAACCGAATAAATATTTGTCAATAGAATTTTTTCCATTGTTGGAAGCGCGGGAGAGTTGTCATTATAGGTAACTTCTAATATAAATATAAATGAATGTATCATAATAACAATTGAAAAGGATGAATTAAAGTCTAATTTTTCATTGTTGCGGGAAAAATTTGCTTATTTTATGATTTCTTCATTGTTGAAAGCGTGGGACAAATTGTCTATACATATTTCCATTGTTAAAGGATAGGGACAATTTCATATTTTAATGATTGTGCATTGTTGAAATCGTATCAATATTTGTCAATGGAATTTTTTCGATTGTTGGAAACTTGGTAAAGTTGTCATTATAGATAACTTCTAATATAATTATAAATAAATTTGTCATGATAACATTTGAAAATGAAAGACTTAAAGTCGAATTTTTCATTGTTGCGGAAAAAATTCTTATTTTAAGAGTTCTTCATTGTTGAAATCGTAGGAAATTTTGTCACTATAAATTTTTCCTTTCTTGAAGGATAGGGACATTTTTACATTTTAAATATTGTCCATTGTTGAAACCGTATCAATATTTGTCAATAGAATTTTTTCCATTGTTGGAAGCGCGGGAAAGTTCTCATTATAGATAACTTTTAATATAACTATAGATAAATTTGTCATAATAACAATTGAAAAAAGAAGACTTAATGTCGAATTTTTCATTGTTGTGGGAAATTTTTTTTATTTTAAGATTTCTTCATTGTTGAAAGCGTGGGAAAATTTTGTCACTATAAATTTTTCCATTGTTAAAGGATAGGGAAATTTTCATGTTTTAATGATTGTGCATTGTTGAAAGCGTATCAATATTTGTCAATGGAATTCTTTCCATTTTTGGAAGGTCGGGAAAGTTGTCATTATAAGATAACTTCTAATATAAATATAAATAAATTTTTCATAATAACAATTGAAAAGGATGAATTAAAGTCTAATTTTTCATTGTTGCGGGAAAAATTTGCTTATTTTAAGATTTCTTCATTGTTGAAAGCGTGGGACAATTTGTCTATGCATTTTTTCCATTGTTAAAGGATAGGGACAAATTCATGTTTTAATGATTGTGCATTGTTGAAATCGTATCAATATTTGTCAATGGAATTTTTTCCATTGTTGGAAACTTGGTAAAGTTGTCATTATAGATAACTTCTAATATAATTATAAAGAAATTTGTCATAATAACAATTGATAAGGATGAATTAAAGTCTAATTTTTCATTGTTGCGGGAAAAATTACTTATTTTAAGAGTTCTTCATTGTTGAAATCGTGGGAAATTTTGTCACTATAAATTTTTCCTTTCTTGAAGGATAGGGATATTTTCACATTTTAAATATTGTCCATTGTTGAAACCATACAAATATTTGTCAATAGAATTTTTTCTATTGTTGGAAGCGCGGGTAAGTTCTCATTATAGATAACTTCTAATATAATTATAAATAAATTTGTCATAATAACAATTGATAAGGATGAATTAAAGTCTAATTTTTCATTGTTGCGGGAAAAATTACTTATTTTAAGAGTTCTTCATTGTTGAAAGCATGGGAAAATTTTGTCACTATAAATTTTTCCTTTGTTGACGGATAGGAACATTTTCACATTTTAAATATTGTCCAGTGTTGAAACCGAATAAATATTTGTCAATAGAATTTTTTCCATTGTTGGAAGCGCGGGAGAGTTGTCATTATAGGTAACTTCTAATATAAATATAAATAAATGTTTCATAATAACAATTGAAAAGGATGAATTAAAGTCTAATTTTTCATTGTTGCGGGAAAAATTTGCTTATTTTATGATTTCTTCATTGTTGAAAGCGTGGGACAAATTGTCTATACATTTTTCCATTGTTAAAGGATAGGGACAATTTCATATTTTAATGATTGTGCATTGTTGAAATCGTATCAATAATTGTCAATGGAATTTTTTCGATTGTTGGAAACTTGGTAAAGTTGTCATTATAGGTAACTTCTAATATAATTATAAATAAATTTGTCATAATAACAATTAAAACAGGAAGACTTAATGGTGAATTTTTCATTGTTGTGGGAAAATTACTTATTTTAAGATTTCTTCATTGTTGAAAGCGTGGGAAAATTTGTCACTATGAATTTTTCTATTGTTAAAGGATAGGGACAATTTCATGTTTCAATGATTGTGCATTGTTGAAAGCATATCAATATTTGTCAATGAAAATTTTTCAATTGTTTGAAGCGTGTAAACGGGCCATTATAGTTAACTTCAAATATAAATATAAATAAATTTGTCATAATAACAATTAAAAAATGAAGACTTAAAGTCGAACTTTTCATTGTTGTGGGAAAATTTTCTTATTTTAAAATTTCTTCATTGTTGAAAGCGGGGGAAAATTTGTCTCTATAAATTTTTCCATCGTTAAAGGATAGGGACAATTTCATGTTTAAATGATTGTCCATTATTGAAAGCGTATCAATATTTGTCAAAGAAAGTCTTTCGATTCTTGAAAGTGCGGGAAAGTTGTCATTATAGTTAACTTCTAATATAATTATAAATAAATTTGTCATAATAACAATTGAAAAAGGAAGACTTAAAGTCGAATTTTTCATTGTTGCGAAAAAAAAAATTCTTATTGTAATATTTCTTTATTGTTGAAAGCGTCGGAAAGTTTGTCCATACATTTTTCCATTGTTAAAGGATAGGGACAATTTCATGTTTTAATATTGCGCATTGTTGAAAGCATATCAATATTTGTCAATGAAAATTTTTCATTTGTTTGAATCGTGTAAAGTGGCCATTATAGTTAACTTCAAATATAATTATAAATAAATTTGTCATAATAACAATTGAAAAAAGAAGACTTAATATCGAATTTTTCATTGTTGTGGGAAATTTTTTTTTATTTTAAGATTTCTTCATTGTTGAAAGCGTGGGAAAATTTTGTCACTATAAATTTTTCCATTGTTAAAGGATAGGAAAAATTTCATGTTTTAATGATTGTGCATTGTTGAAAGCGTATCAATATTTGTCAATAGAATTTTTTCCATTGTTCGAAGCGCGGGAAAGTTCTCATTATAGATAACTTTTAATATAACTATAAATAAATTTGTCATAATAACAATTGAAAAAAGAAGACTTAATATCGAATTTTTCATTGTTGTGGGAAGATTTTTTTTATTTTAAGATTTCTTCATTGTCGAAAGCGTGGGAAAATTTTGTCACTATGAATTTTTCCATTGTTAAAGGATAGGGAAAATTTCATGTTTTAATGATTGTGCATTGTTGAAAGCGTATCAATATTTGTCAATAGAATTTTTTCCATTGTTGGAAGTTTGGGAAAGTTGTCATTATAGGTAACTTCTAATATAAATATAAATAAATGTTTCATAATAACAATTGAAAAGGATGAATTAAAGTCTAATTTTTCATTGTTGCGGGAAAAATTTGCTTATTTTATGATTTCTTCATTGTTGAAAGCGTGGGACAAATTGTCTATACATTTTTCCATTGTTAAAGGATAGAAACAATTTCATATTTTAATGATTGTGTATTGTTGAAATCGTATCAATATTTGTCAATGGAATTTTTTCGATTGTTGGAAACTTGGTAAAGTTGTCATTATAGATAACTTCTAATATAATTATAAATAAATTTGTCATGATAACAATTGAAAATGAAAGACTTAAAGTCGAATTTTTCATTGTTGCGGAAAAAAATTCTTATTTTAAGAGTTCTTCATTGTTGAAATCGTAGGAAATTTTGTCACTATAAATTTTTCCTTTTTTGAAGGATAGGGACATTTTCACATTTTAAATATTGTCCATTGTTGAAACCGTATCAATATTTGTCAATAGAATTTTTTCCATTGTTGGAAGCGCGGGAAAGTTCTCATTATAGATAACTTTTAATATAACTATAGATAAATTTGTCATAATAACAATTGAAAAAAGAAGACTTAATGTCGAATTTTTCATTGTTGTGGAAATTTTTTTTATTTTAAGATTTCTTCATTGTTGAAAGCGTGGGAAAATTTTGTCACTATAAATTTTTCCATTGTTAAAGGATAGGGAAATTTTCATGTTTTAATGATTGTGCATTGTTTAAAGCGTATCAATATTTGTCAATGGAATTTTTTCCATTTTTGGAAGTTCGGGAAAATTGTAATTATAAGATAACTTGTAATATAAATATAAATAAATTTTTCATAACAACAATTGAAAAGGATGAATTAAAGTCTAATTTTTCATTGTTGCAGGAAAAATTTGCTTATTTTATGATTTCTTCATTGTTGAAAGCGTGGGACAATTTGTCTATGCATTTTTTCCATTGTTAAAGGATAGGGACAAATTCATGTTTTAATGATTGTGCATTGTTGAAATCGTATCAATATTTGTCAATGGAATTTTTTCCATTGTTGGAAACTTGGTAAAGTTGTCATTATAGATAACTTCTAATATAATTATAAAGAAATTTGTCATGATAACAATTGAAAAAAGAACACTTAATGTCGAATTTTTCATTGTTGTGGGAAATTTTTTTTATTTTAAGATTTCTTCATTGTCGAATGCGTGGGAAAATTTTGTCACTATGAATTTTTCCATTGTTAAAGGATAGGGAAAATTTCATGTTTTAATGATTGTGCATTGTTGAAAGCGTATCAATATTTGTCAATGGAATTTTTTCCATTTTTGGAAGTTCGGGAAAGTTGTCATTATAGATAACTTCTAATATAAATATAAATAAATTTTTCATAATAACAATTGAAAAGGATGAATTAAAGTTGAATTTTTCATTGTTGTGGGAAAATTACTTATTTTAAGATTTCTTCATTGTTGAAATTGTGGGAAATTTTGTCACTATAAATTTTTCCTTTGTTGAAGGATAGGGACATTTTCACATTTTAAATATTGTCCATTGTTGAAACCGTATCAATATTTGTCAATAGAATTTTTTCTGTTGTTGGAAGCGCGGGTAAGTTCTCATTATAGATAACTTCTAATATAATTATAAATAAATTTGTCATAATAACAATTGATAAGGATGAATTAAAGTCTAATTTTTCATTGTTGCGGGAAAAATTACTTATTTTAAGAGTTCTTCATTGTTGAAATCGTGGGAAATTTTGTCACTATAAATTTTTCCTTTGTTGACGGATAGGAACATTTTCACATTTTAAATATTGTCCAGTGTTGAAACCGAATAAATATTTGTCAATAGAATTTTTTCCATTGTTGGAAGCGCGGGAGTGTTCCCATTATAGATAACTTTTAATATAACTATAAATAAATGTTTCATAATAACAATTGAAAAGGATGAATTAAAGTCTAATTTTTCATTGTTGTGGGAAAAATTTGCTTATTTTATGATTTCTTCATTTTTGAAAGCATGGGAAAATTTTGTCACTATAAATTTTTCCATTGTTAAAGGATAGGGAAAATTTCATGTTTTAATGATTGTGCATTGTTGAAACCGTATCAATATTTGTCAATAGAATTTTTTCCATTGTTGGAAACGCGTTAAAGTTGTCATTATAGATAACTTCTAATATAATTATAAATAAATTTGTCATAATAACAATTAAAACAGGAAGACTTAATGGTGAATTTTTCATTGTTGTGGGAAAATTTTTTTATTTTAAGATTTCTTCATTGTTGAAAACATGGGAAAATTTTGTAACTATAAATTTTTCCATTGTTAAAGGATAGGAAAAATTTCATGTTTTAATGATTGTGCGTTGTTGAAACCGTATCAATATTTGTCAATAGAATTTTTTCCATTGTTCGAAGCGCGGGAAAGTTCTCATTATAGATAACTTTTAATATAACTATAAATAAATTTGTCATAATAACAATTGAAAAAAAAGACTTAATATCGAATTTTTCATTGTTGTGGGAAATTTTTTTTATTTTAAGATTTCTTCATTGTTGAAAGCGTGGGAAAATTTTGTCACTATAAATTTTTCCATTGTTTAAGGATAGGGAAATTTTCATGTTTTAATGATTGTGCATTGTTTAAAGCGTATCAATATTTGTCAATGGAATTCTTTCCATTTTTGGAAGTTCGAGAAAATTGTCATTATAAGATAACTTCTAATATAAATATAAATAAATTTTTCATAATAACAATTAAAACAGGAAGACTTAATGGTGAGTTTTTCATTGTTGCAGGAAAATTTTCTTATTTTAAGATTTCTTTATTGTTGAAAGCGTCGGAAAGTTTGTCCATACATTTTTCCATTGTTAAAGGATAGGGACAATTTCATGTTTTAATATTGCGCATTGTTGAAAGCATATCAATATTTGTCAATGAAAATTTTTCATTTGTTTGAATCGTGTAAAGTGGCCATTATAGTTAACTTCAAATATAATTATAAATAAATTTGTCATAATAACAATTGAAAAAAGAAGACTTAATATCGAATTTTTCATTGTTGTGGGAAATTTTTTTTATTTTAATATTTCTTCATTGTTGAAAGCGTGGGAAAATTTTGTCACTATAAATTTTTCCATTGTTAAAGGATAGGGAAAATTTCATGTTTTAATGATTGTGCATTTTTGAAACCGTATCAATATTTGTCAATAGAATTTTTTCCATTGTTGGAAGCGCGGGAAAGTTCTCATTATACATAACTTTTAATATAACTATAAATAAATTTGTCATAATAACAATTGAAAAAAAAAGACTTAATATCGAATTTTTCATTGTTGTGGGAAATTTTTTTTATTTTAAGATTTCTTCATTGTTGAAAGCGTGGGAAAATTTTGTCACTATAAATTTTTCCATTGTTTAAGGATAGGGAAATTTTCATGTTTTAATGATTGTGCATTGTTTAAAACGTATCAATATTTGTCAATGGAATTATTTCCATTTTTGGAAGTTCGAGAAAATTGTCATTATAAGATAACTTCTAATATAAATATAAATAAATTTTTCATAATAACAATTGAAAAGGATGAATTAAAGTCTAATTTTTTATTGTTGCGGGAAAAATTTGCTTATTTTAAGATTTCTTCATTGTTGAAAGCGTGGGACAATTTGTCTATGCATTTTTTCCATTGTTAAAGGATAGGGACAAATTCATGTTTTAATGATTGTGCATTGTTGAAATCGTATCAATATTTGTCAATGGAATTTTTTCCATTGTTGGAAACTTGGTAAAGTTGTCATTATAGATAACTTCTAATATAATTATATAGAAATTTGTCATGATAACAATGAAAAAAGGAACACTTAAAGTCGAATTTTTCATTGTTGTGGGAAAATTTTCTTATTTTAAAATTTCTTCATTGTTGAAAGCGTGGGAAAATTTGTCACTATAAATTTTTCCATCGTTAAAGGATAGGGACAATTTCATGTTTAAATGATTGTCCATTATTGAAAGCGTATCAATATTTGTCAAAGAAAGTCTTTCGATTCTTGAAAGTGCGGGAAAGTTGTCATTATAGTTAACTTCTAATATAATTATAAATAAATTTGTCATAATAACAATTGAAAAAGGAAGACTTAAAGTCGAATTTTTCATTGTTGCGAAAAAAAAAATTCTTATTGTAATATTTCTTTATTGTTGAAAGCGTCGGAAAGTTTGTCCATACATTTTTCCATTGTTAAAGGATAGGGACAATTTCATGTTTTAATATTGCGCATTGTTGAAAGCATATCAATATTTGTCAATGAAAATTTTTCATTTGTTTGAATCGTGTAAAGTGGCCATTATAGTTAACTTCAAATATAATTATAAATAAATTTGTCATAAGAAGACTTAATATCGAATTTTTCATTGTTGTGGGAAATTTTTTTTATTTTAAGATTTCTTCATTGTTGAAAGCGTGGAAAAATTTTGTCACTATAAATTTTTCCATTGTTAAAGGATAGGGAAAATTTCATGTTTTAATGATTGTGCATTGTTGAAAGCGTATCAATATTTGTCAATAGAATTTTTTCCATTGTTCGAAGCGCGGGAATGTTCTCATTATAGATAACTTTTAATATAACTATAAATAAATTTGTCATAATAACAATTGAAAAAAGAAGACTTAATATCGAATTTTTCATTGTTGTGGGAAGATTTTTTTTATTTTAAGATTTCTTCATTGTCGAAAGCGTGGGAAAATTTTGTCACTATGAATTTTTCCATTGTTAAAGGATAGGGAAAATTTCATGTTTTAATGATTGTGCATTGTTGAAAGCGTATCAATATTTGTCAATGGAATTTTTTCCATTTTTGGAAGTTCGGGAAAGTTGTCATTATAGATAACTTCTAATATAAATATAAATAAATTTTTCATAATAACAATTGAAAAGGATGAATTAAAGTCTAATTTTTCATTGTTGCGGGAAAAATTTGCTTATATTATGATTTCTTCATTGTTGAAAGCGTGGGACAAATTGTCTATACATTTTTCCATTGTTAATGGATAGGGACAATTTCATATTTTAATGATTGTGCATTGTTGAAATCGTATCAATATTTGTCAATGGAATTTTTTCGATTGTTTGAAACGCGTTAAAGTTGTCATTATAAATAACTTTTAATATAATTATAAATAAATTTGTCATAATAACAATTAAATAAGGAAGACTTAATGGCGAATTTTTCATTGTTGTGGGAAACATTTCATATTTTAAGATCTCTTCATTGTTGAAAACGTGGGAAAATTTGTCACTATACAGTTTTCTATTGTTAAAGGATAGGGACAATTTCATGTTTCAATGATTGTGCATTGTTGAAAGCATATCAATATTTGTCAATGAAAATTTTTCAATTGTTTGAAGCGTGTAAACGGGCCATTATAGTTAACTTCAAATATAAATATAAATAAATTTGTCATAATAACAATTAAAAAATGAAGACTTAAAGTCGAATTTTTCATTGTTGTGGGAAAATTTTCTTATTTTAAAATTTCTTCATTGTTGAAAGCGTGGGAAAATTTGTCACTATAAATTTTTCCATCGTTAAAGGATAGGGACAATTTCATGTTTAAATGATTGTCCATTATTGAAAGCGTATCAATATTTGTCAAAGAAAGTCTTTCGATTCTTGAAAGTGCGGGAAAGTTGTCATTATAGTTAACTTCTAATATAATTATAAATAAATTTGTCATAATAACAATTGAAAAAGGAAGACTTAAAGTCGAATTTTTCATTGTTGCGAAAAAAAAATTCTTATTGTAAGATTTCTTCATTGTTGAAAGCGTGGGAAAATTTGTCACTGTAAGTTTTTCCATTGTTAAAAGATAGGGACATTTTCACGTTTTAAATATTCTCCATTGTTGAAACCGTATCAATATTTGTCAATAGAATTTTTAAATTGTTGGAAACACGTTAAAGTTGTCATTATAGATAACTTCTAATATAATTATAAATAAATTTGTCATAATAACAATTAAAACAGGCAGACTTAATGGTGAATTTTTCATTGTTGCAGGAAAATTTTCTTATTTTAAGATTTCTTTATTGTTGAAAGCTTCGGAAAGTTTGTCCATACATTTTTCCATTGTTAAAGGATAGGGACAATTTCATGTTTTAATATTGCGCATTGTTGAAAACATATCAATATTTGTCAATGAAAATTTTTCATTTGTTTGAATGGTGTAAAGTGGCCATTATAGTTAACTTCAAATATAATTATAAATAAATTTGTCATAATAACAATTGAAAAAAGAAGACTTAATATCGAATTTTTCATTGTTGTGGGAAATTTTTTTTATTTTAAGATTTCTTCATTGTTGAAAGCGTGGGAAAATTTTGTCACTATAAATTTTTCCATTGTTAAAGGATAGGGAACATTTCATGTTTTAATGATTGTGCATTTTTGAAACCGTATCAATATTTGTCAATAGAATTTTTTCCATTGTTGGAAGCGCGGGAAAGTTCTCATTATACATAACTTTTAATATAACTATAGATAAATTTGTCATAATAACAATTGAAAAGGATGAATTAATGTCGAATTTTTCATTGTTGTGGAATTTTTTTTTTATTTTAAGATTTCTTCATTGTTGAAAGCGTGGGAAAATTTTGTCACTATAAATTTTTCCATTGTTAAATGATAGGGAAATTTTCATGTTTTAATGATTGTGCATTGTTTAAAGCGTATCAATATTTGTCAATGGAATTCTTTCCATTTTTGGAAGTTCGAGAAAATTGTCATTATAAGATAACTTCTAATATAAATATAAATAAATTTTTCATAATAACAATTGAAAAGGATGAATTAAAGTCTAATTTTTTATTGTTGCGGGAAAAATTTGCTTATTTTAAGATTTCTTCATTGTTGAAAGCGTGGGACAATTTGTCTATGCATTTTTTCCATTGTTAAAGGATAGGGACAAATTCATGTTTTAATGATTGTGCATTGTTGAAATCGTATCAATATTTGTCAATGGAATTTTTTCGATTGTTGGAAACTTGGTAAAGTTGTCATTATAGATAACTTCTAATATAATTATAAATAAATTTGTCATGATAACAATTGAAAATGAAAGACTTAAAGTCGAATTTTTCATTGTTGCGGAAAAAAATTCTTATTTTAAGAGTTCTTCATTGTTGAAATCGTAGGAAATTTTGTCACTATAAATTTTTCCTTTCTTGAAGGATAGGGACATTTTCACATTTTAAATATTGTCCATTGTTGAAACCGTATCAATATTTGTCAATAGAATTTTTTCCATTGTTGGAAGCGCGGGAAAGTTCTCATTATAGATAACTTTTAATATAACTATAGATAAATTTGTCATAATAACAATTGAAAAAAGAAGACTTAATGTCGAATTTTTCATTGTTGTGGAAATTTTTTTTATTTTAAGATTTCTTCATTGTTGAAAGCGTGGGAAAATTTTGTCACTATAAATTTTTCCATTGTTAAAGGATAGGGAAATTTTCATGTTTTAATGATTGTGCATTGTTTAAAGCGTATCAATATTTGTCAATGGAATTTTTTCTATTTTTGGAAGTTCGGGAAAATTGTAATTATAAGATAACTTGTAATATAAATATAAATAAATTTTTCATAATAACAATTGAAAAGGATGAATTAAAGTCTAATTTTTCATTGTTGCAGGAAAAATTTGCTTATTTTATGATTTCTTCATTGTTGAAAGCGTGGGACAATTTGTCTATGCATTTTTTCCATTGTTAAAGGATAGGGACAAATTCATGTTTTAATGATTGTGCATTGTTGAAATCGTATCAATATTTGTCAATGGAATTTTTTCCATTGTTGGAAACTTGGTAAAGTTGTCATTATAGATAACTTCTAATATAATTATAAAGAAATTTGTCATGATAACAATTGAAAAAAGAAGACTTAATGTCGAATTTTTCATTGTTGTGGGAAATTTTTTTTATTTTAAGATTTCTTCATTGTCGAATGCGTGGGAAAATTTTGTCACTATGAATTTTTCCATTGTTAAAGGATAGGGAAAATTTCATGTTTTAATGATTGTGCATTGTTGAAAGCGTATCAATATTTGTCAATGGAATTTTTTCCATTTTTGGAAGTTCGGGAAAGTTGTCATTATAGATAACTTCTAATATAAATATAAATAAATTTTTCATAATAACAATTGAAAAGGATGAATTAAAGTCTAATTTTTCATTGTTGCGGGAAAAATTACTTATTTTAAGAGTTCTTCATTGTTGAAATCGTGGGAAATTTTGTCACTATAAATTTTTCCTTTGTTGACGGATAGGAACATTTTCACATTTTAAATATTGTCCAGTGTTGAAACCGAATAAATATTTGTCAATAGAATTTTTTCCATTGTTGGAAGCGCGGGAGTGTTCTCATTATAGATAACTTTTAATATAACTATAAATAAATGTTTCATAATAACAATTGAAAAGGATGAATTAAAGTCTAATTTTTCATTGTTGCGGGAAAAATTTGCTTATTTTATGATTTCTTCATTTTTGAAAGCATGGGAAAATTTTGTCACTATAAATTTTTCCATTGTTAAAGGATAGGGAAAAATTTTTTTTTAATGATTGTGCATTGTTGAAAGCGTATCAATATTTGTCAATAGAATTTTTTCCATTGTTGGAAGCGCGGGAAAGTTCTCATTATACATAACTTTTAATATAACTATAAATAAATTTGTCATAATAACAATTGAAAAAAAAGACTTAATGTCGAATTTTTCATTGTTGTGGGAAATTTTTTTTATTTTATGATTTCTTCATTGTTGAAAGCGTGGGAAAATTTTGTCACTATAAATTTTTCCATTGTTAAAGGATAGGGAAAATTTCATGTTTTAATGATTGTGCATTGTTGAAAGCGTATCAATATTTGTCAATGGAATTTTTTCCATTTTTGGAAGTTCGGGAAAGTTGTCATTATAGATAACTTCTAATATAATTATAAAGAAATTTTTCATAATAACAATTGAAAAGGATGAATTAAAGTCTAATTTTTCATTGTTGCGGGAAAAATTTGCTTATTTTAATATTTCTTCATTGTTGAAAGCGTGGGACAATTTGTCTATACATTTTTCCATTGTTAAAGGATAGGGACAATTTCATGTTTTAATGATTGTGCATTGTTGAAATCATATCAATATTTGTCAATGGAATTTTTTCCATTGTTGGAAACTTGGTAAGGTTGTCATTATAGATAACTTCTAATATAATTATAAAGAAATTTGTCATGATAACAAAGACAAAGGAACACTTAAAGTTGAATTTTTCATTGTTGTGGGAAAATTACTTATTTTAAGATTTCTTCATTGTTGAAATCGTGGGAAATTTTGTCACTATAAATTTTTCCTTTGTTGAAGGATAGGGACATTTTCACATTTTAAATATTGTCCATTGTTGAAACCGTATCAATATTTGTCAATAGAATTTTTTCTATTGTTGGAAGCGCGGGTAAGTTCTCATTATAGATAACTTCTAATATTATTATAAATAAATTTGTCATAATAACAATTGATAAGGATGAATTAAAGTCTAATTTTTCATTGTTGCGGGAAAAATTACTTATTTTAAGAGTTCTTAATTGTTGAAATCGTGGGAAATTTTGTCACTATAAATTTTTCCTTTGTTGACGGATAGGAACATTTTCACATTTTAAATATTGTCCAGTGTTGAAACCGAATAAATATTTGTCAATAGAATTTTTTCCATTGTTGGAAGCGCGGGAGAGTTCTCATTATAGATAACTTCTAATATAAATATAAATAAATGTTTCATAATAACAATTGAAAAGAATGAATTAAAGTCTAATTTTTCATTGTTGCGGGAAAAATTTGCTTATTTTATGATTTCTTCATTTTTGAAAGCATGGGAAAATTTTGTCACTATAAATTTTTCCATTGTTAAAGGATAGGGAAAATTTCATGTTTTAATGATTGTGCATTGTTGAAAGCGTATCAATATTTGTCAATAGAATTTTTTCCATTGTTGGAAGTTTGGGAAAGTTGTCATTATAGGTAACTTCTAATATAAATATAAATAAATGTTTCATAATAACAATTGAAAAGGATGAATTAAAGTCTAATTTTTCATTGTTGCGGGAAAAATTTGCTTATTTTATGATTTCTTCATTGTTGAAAGCGTGGGACAAATTGTCTATACATTTTTCCATTGTTAAAGGATAGGGACAATCTCATATTTTAATGATTGTGCATTGTTGAAATCGTATCAATATTTGTCAATGGAATTTTTTCGATTGTTGGAAACTTGGTAAAGTTGTCATTATAGATAACTTCTAATATAATTATAAATAAATTTGTCATGATAACAATTGAAAATGAAAGACTTAAAATCGAATTTTTCATTGTTGCGGAAAAAAATTCTTATTTTAAGAGTTCTTCATTGTTGAAATCGTAGGAAATTTTGTCACTATAAATTTTTCCTTTCTTGAAGGATAGGGACATTTTCACATTTTAAATATTGTCCATTGTTGAAACCGTATTAATATTTGTCAATAGAATTTTTTCCATTGTTGGAAGCGCGGGAAAGTTCTCATTATAGATAACTTTTAATATAACTATAGATAAATTTGTCATAATAACAATTGAAAAAAGAAGACTTAATCTCGAATTTTTCATTGTTGTGGAAATTTTTTTTATTTTAAGATTTCTTCATTGTGGAAAGCGTGGGAAAATTTTGTCACTATAAATTTTTCCATTGTTAAAGGATAGGGAAAATTTCATGTTTTAATGATTGTGCATTGTTGAAAGCGTATCAATATTTGTCAATGGAATTTTTTCCATTTTTGGAAGTTCGGGAAAGTTGTCATTATAGATAACTTCTAATATAATTATAAAGAAATTTTTCATAATAACAATTGAAAAGGATGAATTAAAGTCTAATTTTTCATTGTTGTGGAAAAATTTGCTTATTTTAAGATTTCTTCATTGTTGAAAGCGTGGGACAATTTGTCTATAAATTTTTCCATTGTTAAAGGATAGGGACAATTTCATGTTTTAATGATTGTGCATTGTTGAAATCGTATCAATATTTGTCAATGGAAATTTTTCCATTGTTGGAAACTTGGTAAAGTTGTCATTATAGATAACTTCTAATATAATTATAAAGAAATTTGTCATGATAACAAAGACAAAGGAACACTTAAAGTTGAATTTTTCATTGTTGTGGGAAAATTACTTATTTTAAGATTTCTTCATTGTTGAAATCGTGGGAAATTTTGTCACTATAAATTTTTCCTTTGTTGAAGGATAGCTACATTTTCACATTTTAAATATTGTCCATTGTTGAAACCGTATCAATATTTGTCAATAGAATTTTTTCTGTTGTTGGAAGCGCGGGTAAGTTCTCATTATAGATAACTTCTAATATAATATTCTAATATGTCATAATAACAATTGATAAGGATGAATTAAAGTCTAATTTTTCATTGTTGCGGGAAATTTTTTTTATTTTAAGAGTTCTTCATTGTTGAAATCGTGGGAAATTTTGTCACTATAAATTTTTCCTTTGTTGACGGATAGGAACATTTTCACATTTTAAATATTGTCCAGTGTTGAAACCGAATAAATATTTGTCAATAGAATTTTTTCCATTGTTGGAAGCGCGGGAGTGTTCTCATTATAGATAACTTTTAATATAACTATAAATAAATGTTTCATAATAACAATTGAAAAGGATGAATTAAAGTCTAATTTTTCATTGTTGCGGGAAAAATTTGCTTATTTTATGATTTCTTCATTTTTGAAAGCATGGGAAAATTTTGTCACTATAAATTTTTCCATTGTTAAAGGATAGGGAAAATTTCATGTTTTAATGATTGTGCATTGTTGAAACCGTATCAATATTTGTCAATAGAATTTTTTCCATTGTTGGAAACGCGTTAAAGTTGTCATTATAGATAACTTCTAATATAATTATAAATAAATTTGTCATAATAACAATTAAAACAGGAAGACTTAATGGTGAATTTTTCATTGTTGTGGGAAAATTTTTTTATTTTAAGATTTCTTCATTGTTGAAAACATGGGAAAATTTTGTAACTATAAATTTTTCCATTGTTAAAGGATAGGGAAAATTTCATGTTTTAATGATTGTGCATTGTTGAAACCGTATCAATATTTGTCAATGGAATTTTTTCCATTTTTGGAAGTTCGGGAAAGTTGTCATTATAGATAACTTCTAATATAAATATAAATAAATTTTTCATAATAACAATTGAAAAGGATGAATTAAAGTCTAATTTTTCATTGTTGCGGGAAAAATTTGCTTATATTATGATTTCTTCATTGTTGAAAGCTTGGGACAAATTGTCTATACATTTTTCCATTGTTAATGGATAGGGACAATTTCATATTTTAATGATTGTGCATTGTTGAAATCGTATCAATATTTGTCAATGGAATTTTTTCGATTGTTTGAAACGCGTTAAAGTTGTCATTATAAATAACTTTTAATATAATTATAAATAAATTTGTCATAATAACAATTAAATAAGGAAGACTTAATGGCGAATTTTTCATTGTTGTGGGAAACATTTCATATTTTAAGATCTCTTCATTGTTGAAAACGTGGGAAAATTTGTCACTATACAGTTTTCTATTGTTAAAGGATAGGGACAATTTCATGTTTCAATGATTGTGCATTGTTGAAAGCATATCAATATTTGTCAATGAAAATTTTTCAATTGTTTGAAGCGTGTAAACGGGCCATTATAGTTAACTTCAAATATAAATATAAATAAATTTGTCATAATAACAATTAAAAAATGAAGACTTAAAGTCGAATTTTTCATTGTTGTGGGAAAATTTTCTTATTTTAAAATTTCTTCATTGTTGAAAGCGTGGGAAAATTTGTCACTATAAATTTTTCCATCGTTAAAGGATAGGGACAATTTCATGTTTAAATGATTGTCCATTATTGAAAGCGTATCAATATTTGTCAAAGAAAGTCTTTCGATTCTTGAAAGTGCGGGAAAGTTGTCATTATAGTTAACTTCTAATATAATTATAAATAAATTTGTCATAATAACAATTGAAAAAGGAAGACTTAAAGTCGAATTTTTCATTGTTGCGAAAAAAAAATTCTTATTGTAAGATTTCTTCATTGTTGAAAGCGTGGGAAAATTTGTCACTGTAAGTTTTTCCATTGTTAAAAGATACGGACATTTTCACGTTTTAAATATTCTCCATTGTTGAAACCGTATCAATATTTGTCAATAGAATTTTTAAATTGTTGGAAACACGTTAAAGTTGTCATTATAGATAACTTCTAATATAATTATAAATAAATTTGTCATAATAACAATAAAAACAGGCAGACTTAATGGTGAATTTTTCATTGTTGCAGGAAAATTTTCTTATTTTAAGATTTCTTTATTGTTGAAAGCGTCGGAAAGTTTGTCCATACATTTTTCCATTGTTAAAGGATAGGGACAATTTCATGTTTTAATATTGCGCACTGTTGAAAGCATATCAATATTTGTCAATGAAAATTTTTCATTTGTTTGAATCGTGTAAAGTGGCCATTATAGTTAACTTCAAATATAATTAATTATAAATAAATTTGTCATAATAACAATTGAAAAAAGAAGACTTAATATCGAATTTTTCATTGTTGTGGGAAATTTTTTTTATTTTAAGATTTCTTCATTGTTGAAAGCGTGGGAAAATTTTGTCACTATAAATTTTTCCATTGTTAAAGGATAGGGAAAATTTCATGTTTTAATGATTGTGCATTTTTGAAACCGTATCAATATTTGTCAATAGAATTTTTTCCATTGTTGGAAGCGCGGGAAAGTTCTCATTATACATAACTTTTAATATAACTATAAATAAATTTGTCATAATAACAATTGAAAAAAAAAGACTTAATATCGAATTTTTCATTGTTGTGGGAAATTTTTTTTATTTTAAGATTTCTTCATTGTTGAAAGAGTGGGAAAATTTTGTCACTATAAATTTTTCCATTGTTTAAGGATAGGGAAATTTTCATGTTTTAATGATTGTGCATTGTTTAAAGCGTATCAATATTTGTCAATGGAATTCTTTCCATTTTTGGAAGTTCGAGAAAATTGTCATTATAAGATAACTTCTAATATAAATATAAATAAATTTTTCATAATAACAATTGAAAAGGATGAATTAAAGTCTAATTTTTTATTGTTGCGGGAAAAATTTGCTTATTTTAAGATTTCTTCATTGTTGAAAGCGTGGGACAATTTGTCTATGCATTTTTTCCATTGTTAAAGGATAGGGACAAATTCATGTTTTAATGATTGTGCATTGTTGAAATCGTATCAATATTTGTCAATGGAATTTTTTCCATTGTTGGAAACTTGGTAAAGTTGTCATTATAGATAACTTCTAATATAATTATAAAGAAATTTGTCATGATAACAATGAAAAAAGGAACACTTAAAGTCGAATTTTTCATTGTTGTGGGAAAATTTTCTTATTTTAAAATTTCTTCATTGTTGAAAGCGTGGGAAAATTTGTCACTATAAATTTTTCCATCGTTAAAGGATAGGGACAATTTCATGTTTAAATGATTGACCATTATTGAAAGCGTATCAATATTTGTCAAAGAAAGTCTTTCGATTCTTGAAAGTGCGGGAAAGTTGTCATTATAGTTAACTTCTAATATAATTATAAATAAATTTGTCATAATAACAATTGAAAAAGGAAGACTTAAAGTCGAATTTTTCATTGTTGCGAAAAAAAAAATTCTTATTGTAAGATTTCTTCATTGTTGAAAGCGTGGGAAAATTTGTTACTGTAAGTTTTTCCATTGTTAAAAGATAGGGACATTTTCACGTTTTAAATATTCTCCATTGTTGAAACCGTATCAATATTTGTCAATAGAATTTTTTCCATTGTTGGAAACGCGTTAAAGTTGTCATTATAGATAACTTCTAATATAATTATAAATAAATTTGTCATAATAACAATTAAAACAGGAAGACTTAATGGTGAATTTTTCATTGTTGTGGGAAAATTTTTTTATTTTAAGATTTCTTCATTGTTGAAAACATGGGAAAATTTTGTAACTATAAATTTTTCCATTGTTAAAGGATAGGGAAAATTTCATGTTTTAATGATTGTGCATTGTTGAAACCGTATCAATATTTGTCAATAGAATTTTTTCCATTGTTCGAAGCGCGGGAAAGTTCTCATTATAGATAACTTCTAATATAATTATAAATAAATTTGTCATAATAACTATTGAAAAGGAAGACTTAATGTCGAATTTTTCATTGTTGTGGGAAATTTTTTTTATTTTAAGATTACTTCATTGTTGAAAGCATGGGAAAATTTTGTCACTGTAAATTTTTCCATTGTTAAAGGATAGGGAAAATTTCATGTTTTAATGATTGTGCATTGTTGAAAGCGTATCAATATTTGTCAATAGAATTTTTTCCATTGTTGGAAGTTCGGGAAAGTTGTCATGATAGATAACTTCTAATATAAATATAAATAAATGTTTCATAATAACAATTGAAAAGTATGAATTAAAGTCTAATTTTTCATTGTTGCGGGAAAAATTTATTATTTTAAGATTTCTTCATTGTTGAAAGCTTGGGACAATTTGTCTATACATTTTTCCATTGTTAAAGGATAGCGACAATTTCATGTTTTAATGATTGTGCATTGTTGAAATCGTATCAATATTTGTCAATGGAATTTTTTCCATTGTTGGAAACTTGGTAAAGTTGTCATTATAGATAACTTCTAATATAATTATAAAGAAATTTGTCATGATAACAATGAAAAGGAACACTTAAAGTTGAATTTTTCATTGTTGTGGGAAAATTACTTATTTTAAGATTTCTTCATTGTTGAAATCGTGGGAAATTTTGTCACTATAAATTTTTCCTTTGTTGAAGGATAAGTTCATTTTCACATTTTAAATATTGTCCATTGTTGAAACCGTATCAATATTTGTCAATAGAATTTTTTCTATTGTTGGAAGCGCGGGAAAGTTCTCATTATAAATAACTTCTAATATAATTGTAAATAAATTTGTCATCATAACAATTGATAAGGATGAATTAAAGTCTAATTTTTCATTGTTGCAGGAAAAATTTATTATTTTAAGATTTCTTCATTGTTGAAAGCGAGGGAAAATTTGTCACTATAGTTTTCTATTGTTAAACGATAGTGACAATTTTATGTTTTATTATGATTGTTCATTTTTGAAAGCATATCAATATTTGTCAATGAATATTTTTCTATTGTTTGAATCGTGTAAAGTGGCCATTATAGTTAACTTCAAATATAATTATAAATAAATTTGTCATAACAACAATTGAAAAAGGAGGACGAAGCCCAGCAAACATAGAACTGTTGGCTACTTCTGGGGCCTATATTGGCATTTATGGCCAGTGATGGCACATCCATTGAACAGTATTGGCCCATTGCTGGATGTTTGAAGTACGGCATCACATCGATTCAGGAATACCGGTCCAGTATTGGATCTTTCAAGTATTTTAGGGCTACGAAATAAAGATGGGAAATCTTTACTGGTCCGTTACTTCCAAACTGTTTAAAGTTCTAGTAAAACTGGATTTTCATTGGGCCATTTTTGTTCAACCAGCCAACCAGCAGACCTTAGTTTGTATATTTAACAATTAGTGTTTGGCAACAGTAGGCGCAAATCTTGGAAGATCTACCCATCCCTACGCGCCGTTGGGGCCTCCGTGGCCGAGTGGTTAAGACACCATTCCGCTAATCGCTTGTGAGCGTAGGAGTCAGGTCGGCGGGTTCGACTCCCGCCAGCTCCATTGCACACACTTTGTGGAGCTCGCGGATGTAACTCTCTGGTGTTGTAAATTTCCTTGTGGCTATCTCATCCATGTATATTGACGATGACTTATAAGCGGGCACTTGATGTCAAGCACACAAGTCAGATGTATGTTCTCAATAAACAATACGCGCCGTTAGGTTCGGCTGTTGATTTCTGATTATCTGAAATCTGAAGGTAAGATGATTTACTATTAATTAGTATTTTATATTTATTTCTATAGTTTTCTATTTTAATACACTTATTAGCATTGTAAAAGTGCCATAGAGTCGTTGGTATTCAACGATTAGAACTAAAAGAGAAGCGATCGCCATTACATTACGCCGTTGCTTTTGTTTTGAGGGATAAATAAGAACGAATATTTTAAAATTAAATATATATTTAAATGTAATCATTATGTATAGTATGCGTATGCTCGTGTAAATATTTTTTCAACTGACCGAATTAACTTTATAAACGATACTGTTATAAAAAGTTTAATCAGAACTCAGATAGACTTGTTTATTCGAAACACGTTAGGCTTACTTAATGTTTACTTTACAACTATGCAGTAAAAATCTATATTTCAGCAGGATCGTATGCGAATAAGTACTTTCATTTACTTAATATTTTATTTCAATGTGTTTTGTAGTATTTGTAAACTTTTTCTTAAACATTTTTACCATAATTCTTTTTTCAATGATAGAATTCAAATGTATTTTTTTCTCCTTCACTGATTGGTTGATCATAGATGGCTTCTTGTAAGAAGTTTTAAATTTTACAGAAAAACAATTTTATATACATATATAAAACATTACAAAGATTTTGAAAATTTTTATTCCTCTCCTCCCCCAAACATTATGTAATGCAAATATACACAAATATACAAATTTTGGAGTCGACAGTCTTTCGTAAAGTTCATAATTATCAATAAAAACTTCCTATTGATCAATGAAAACATCAATTCTCTTCAATAAAAGTAAATCGCGACAACAAATCAGACCCTATGAAAATAAGTATTAAGTAAAAAACTATTCCAAAAACCCGAATATTTTGCAGTGTTTTGAAACGAATCTTCAGCTGATAAAAAATGTTCTTTCACCTTTTATAGAAATTTAAAAGACGTTTCGTCACAGACACACACACAACAAAATAAATAATATTTTGTGGTAAGATTTATTTTTAAAACCATGGCATTAACAAAGAATTCACAGTTCTGTCAATAGTTTTAGAAGCGACATATTTTGAGATAATCACTTTTATGGAGCAAATGTGTTTAGAAATTTGATCCATGCATGGTTAGTTATAAATCCGGCTTTTAGCAGTTTTCTAATAGATTTCTGTCCATGTGGAGGCCCATGAGCTCTTCTTTCATACTGAATACATGTTAAATCTAACAGGTTATGAGTAACATTTGTTGGAGGCAAGTCCATTGCACCATACAATTTCAAATTTTTGATTTGATCACCAAGATCTGAAAGTAAATAATGAATATAGTGTTGACTCTAAAACAAGAGGGCTGCTATGCGAACACTGTTTTTAAAAGGGACGCTCTTGCATCTTATTCAAAAGACATATTTTGTTGAACTGGTTTGTTTTGAGTCCCCTAAATCAGTAGAATTTTACGCTGTTTTCTCGCGACCGACAAACTAATTTTGTGACATTTTTTTCCTGACTGATGAATTTTGCGATCTTTTCTCGAGAACGATTAACAAATTTCATAATATTTTTGAGATTTTTCTTTCCTTTGATCGATTGATGACTTTTGCTATTCTTTTCTCGGGACCTATAGACAAATTTCTCGGTTTTTTGATGCATTTTTCCCCTGTGACTGATTGAAGAATTTCCCAATTTTCTCACAATCTACAGACAAATTTCACAACATTTTTGAGATCTTTCATTTGACTGGTAAATTTTATGATTTTTTCCTGTGACCGATCGACACATTTGAAATTTTTTTTCCCTGCGACTGTTTAAAGAATTTCAAGAATATTTCCGAGGATCCACTGCTGATTTTCACCTGTGACCCGAATTTTGAGAGATTTTTCTTTTACCAATTGGCAAATTTTGCGACTTTTTCACATGAGCAATTAGCAAAAATCATGTTTTTTTTCCGCGACTGATCGTAATCGACAAATTTTGTATTTTTTCTGCAACTGACTAAAGAATTTCACGATTTCCCCCCCCCCCCCCCAATCTTTCTGATAAGCCACTGATGAATTTCGCTTTTTTTCCCCTGCAACCAATTTGTGAATTTTAAGATATTTTCTGTCAACTGATTAGCAAATTTTATGGCTATTTCTTGACCGATTAGCAAAAATCACAGTTTATTTTCCCCCAACTGATCGACCTTTTTTTCCGCAACCAGCTGAAGTATTTAACGATTGACTGATTTCACAATTTTTTCCCACTACTGATTGACAGATTTGTATAATATAGATGCATGGCCGCACGCTGTACGCGGAAACTTTTCTGAAAATTCAGAACTTTATGGAAAATATTTTAGAAAAGAAAAACTTAATTTTTTAAAAGTTATTTTCTTGTATCTTTACAAGAAAGTTTTGGATTCATGAAAATTTGCGGTTTTTGATGGATTTATACGTTTTAGAAGGTCCTGAACAAGATTTGACTTTTTAGAAAATGTGAGTCTGTCTGTGTGTTAAAAAAAATTGTAAGCACTCTATTTCAAGAACTAATGCACAGAATTTAATAAAACTTTACATTCAGTTAGACCTTGATATATATTGGTACTGATTTGTTTTTTGTGTAAATCGCCTGACATCTGGTACTGCTATGCGACATTTTTCACGATCTATATCTCAAGAACTAATGCACAGAATTTTATCAAACTTGAGATTCAGTTAGACATTGACATAAATTGTTTTTGATTAGGTTTTGGTGTAAATCTCCCAACAGATGGTGCTAATGCCTAACTATGCTGCGTTTTTCAGGATTTAAAGATTTTAGCGATAGTCATATCTCAAGAACTAATGCACGGAATTTAATAAAACTTCAGATTCAGTTACACCTTGATATAAATTGGTGCTGATTCGTTTTTGGTGAGTTTAAAACCTGAATGAGGTAGAAGAAAGATTTAGGATTGGTACATTCAACTAGTTTTATTTTTATTTCTTTTATTATTTTTTTTAATATTGAAAAATTAAAAATATTTCTTAAACTTACGTATGATTTATGCTGTGATTATGTATGATGTTTGCACACAATTCAAAGTTTAAAGACACAAAATATTATTGTGATATTACGCAATTTTATTTCTATTTTCTGCAGACTAGAGCTTCGCGGCGATCGGTTTTCCATCAGCAGCTGCAGTGACTTTTTAGCCCGGTGGCAGTGGTTAAATAATTTCATAGTGTTAGAAAACATTTTAAATTGAATTTCTCTAAAATGATTTAAAGCTAAATGTAAATATTTCAAAATACATCAAATTTTAATGAACATCAATCACTGATTGGCGGCGAGCCAAAAATAAATCGTCGTCTGAAAATTTTTAAAATAGAAATAATAATAATAGAAAAAAAACCATAAATGACACAGGGAAAGTGATTTTATTATTTTAACGCACATGTTTGTTCGTTTTTTTTTTCTCAAATCGATTCTATGAATGTACCTCTGCCTACAAAATGTGATTCAGTTGTTTCACAAGCAATGTCACATTATTTCTGCTAACAGAATGACTGGCATTTTGTGCGAAAATGTCACAATATTAAGTATTTGGTTGTTTCTAAATATATTGACAAAATAATTGATAAAAATTCACCCCTTCCTGTCATGAATTTTTAGCTTTATTATTTTTTGAACCAAAATAATTATTTTTTAATATTAATTTTTAATTTAAATGGTAATCATTTAAAACTACTGTTTTTAATTCATATCATCAAAATAATATAATAACACGTAATTTTATTGAACATTAAATTGATTTACTGAAAGTTTTTGGTTTTATATAAGTCTACCGATTGATGAATTTTGCTATTTTTTACATGAATGATTAAAGAATTTTGCGGGTTTTTTTTTTTTTTTTTTTTTTTTTTTTTTTTGTTTGTTTGTTTCCCTCTGAAGTTCGGCTGACAAATTTTGCCCTTTACTGGTGATTGACTGATAAATTTTGCACTTTTTTACTAAGACTTGAATGATGAATTTCGTTGAAATTGAGAATTTGAATTGTTCTGCGACATACGTCGCCCTTTTAACAATATTCTGCTTTTGGTAAAAACACTTTCTAGAGAACATTTATATTATTTTTGATGTCACTTCTGGCAAAAACTAGTTTCCTCTATCTATGAAAATTGAAACAGATGAAGAAATCTGTCTGGTGAATATCCCGGTTTGATTGCTCTCTGAAGATCACGAGTGTGTAGTTTTATTGTGTAACAAACGACTACCATGAGTGATCTTCTGCAAGCAAGAACAGTTGGATGTGCTTCTGTGTAGAATAGAGTATCGCTGCTGTGCCGAAAAAGAGGAAAATGAAGTAAGTTTATTGAAGTAACATCAAAAATAATATCGATGTGGAAACAAATTATTTTTGATTTGTATATATACTAAATTATCTAGGTAATCATTACTTAGCTAAATTACGGATTAGTTTGCGGTAGTGAATATCAAATTTTGATAGTTGTATTCTGAAATATCCTTTGGTTCATCGGTAAACATTTCCTTTTTTAAAAATGTTTCTGCAAATTAATTTTAGGTACTTTGTTGTTGTAATGCCCTTCTCCCTATAGGAGAAAATTAGCACTCGCCAATCGGCGAGTAATACTGAAAATTTAGCGATTGACTTTACTGCCACCACTGGTCAAATTTAATAGTCATACTCGCCAATTGCGATGATTGAATGGGAAAAGATTTTTTCCCCGCTGTCACTCTTCAAATTTAAAAACCATTTAGCGAATTTCACAGATTTTTTCCCCAACATTATTTGACGGGTTGTGATTTTTTTTTTTTCTCGAAGCTATTCGACGATATTCGAAATTTTTTACCCCGAAACTAGTTTATGAATTTTGCGATTTTTCCACTATCGGTTAATGAATTTTGCGATTTTTCCGCTATCGATTGACGAATTTCGCGATTTATCGATTAACGAATTTCACTATTTTTTCCATGAACGAAGAAATTTCGCACTTTCTTTCCGCTGATATTCGACAAATTTCGCACTTTATTTTCGCTGCCGTTCGACGAAGTTTGCAATTCTGTTCCGGGATTGTTAGACGAATTTCATTATTTTTCTCCCGAGATCATTTGACGAATTTTGAGATTCCCCCCCCCCCCCCCGCGAACCTATTAGACAAATTTCTCGAATTTTTTCACGACAGTTAGACAAAATTAATTTTTTTCCTGCAATGCCTGATTTCTTTCCCGAGACCATTTGACGAATGTCCCGATTTCTTTCCCAATGTCATTTGACGAATTTCGCTGTTTATTCCACAAAAGTTTGACAAATTTCGCAAATTTTTTATCAAGTATTTGTAAATTTGTTATTGGCCAGTGCTGAAACACACTGGCGAGTAAAAAAATCCATGTACTGGCCAGTGAGTAAAAAAGTTAATTTTTACTTATACCTCTCCCACACATTTAATAAGTGTAATTTATACTATAAACACACTAAAGCTAAACAAAACTATTTTGGGCTATGATGTCATGCATTCATGCACAGTTTTAAAAATTTTTAATCTGATATAAAAAGGAAAAAAGTCGCCAAATTTAGGGGATTTTTTCTTTTAATGGTAACTTAGCTATTGTATTGAGTTATTGGTATGGCACGGGCTTGAAAGTCGCGCCAACCGAAAAGTCGCCAAACATCTCTGCGTGAGTGTAACACATCTGTTCCCTATTTTGATTATCATACATTAAAATTTCAAAAATTATGTTTCTAACTGTGGTTTTCATGGTGAAAACCAAATTTTGATAATTGCATTCTGAACTATCCTGTGATTCATCGGTAACCATTTAATTTTTATAAAAATCCTGTTGCAAATTAAGTAATTTTAAGTACTTTGTTGTTCTTAATCACTATAATTTCTTTATATCTCTATTAACAATTATTGTATGTTCAGAAGATTGGCTTCATATTATGCAGAAAAATGTGCACTACTACTCATTGACCTCAAAATCGAATTTTAGACCATATTAAAGGTTACTGTCCCCTTTGCATTTAAGGAGAAAATTATAATTTTTAAACATTTATAATATGGACTAAAATTTGATTACAATATTGTAATCAAATTTTAGTCCCTATTACAATTGTTTAAAAATTATAAATTTCCTTATTAAAACTATACACCTTTTAGTATGGTCTAAAATTCAATTTTGAGGTCAATGAGTATAGTGCACATTTTTCTGCATAATATGATCTAATGACCTTTAATATTGGTCCAATACATGTCCTATAAAGCACTGAAAAATACTAGATACTGATTTAAATAGCCTTCATTGGGCCAGCTAAGTAGATTCAATCATGTATGGCTATTCCTTATTGGGCCAATATTTACCCTTTGAAGCATTCATGAAATTGTGATGAAAATAAAATTTTCTACATTGGGCCTGTACTTGCCCTTTAAGTAATGATAAATACATATACTGGACCAACACTCTTCCATTAATGCATTTATTAATGGTATTGGCATTACGGTATCTGCCCAGTAAATGTCCGCACTTAAGGGCCAATAAATTAAAGACGGACACTTTTTTAACGGTGCCATTACGGCTAACTGGTATTGGGGCAGCATTGTAATTTTTGGTACAAACGCATTGGCCCTTTTCTGGGCTATGCTGGTCATGTTTGCTGGGAGTTTTCATTGTTGCGGGAAAAAAATCATATTTTAAGGTTTCTTGATTGCTGAAAGCGTGGGAAAATTTGTCACTATAAATTTTTCCATTGTTAAAGGATGGGGACAATTTCATGTTTTAATGATTGTCCATTGTTGACACCGTATCAACATTTGTCAGTGGAATTTTTTCAATTGTTGGAAACTTGGTAAAGTTGTCATTATAGATAACTTCTAATATAATTATAAATAAATTTGTCATGATAACAATTGAAAAAGGATGACTTAAAGTCGAATTTTTCATTGTTGCGGGAAAAATTACTTATTTTAAGAGTTCTTCATTGTTGAAATCGTGGAAAATTTAGTCACTACAAATTTTTCCTTTGTTGATGGATAGGGACATTTTCACATTTTAAATATTGTCCAGTGTTGAAACCGAATCAATATTTGTCAATAGAATTTTTTCCATTGTTGGAAGCGCAGGAAAGTTCTCATTATAGATAACTTTTAATATAACTATAAATAAATTTGTCATAATAACAATTGAAAAAAGAAGACTTAATGTCGAATTTTTCATTGTTGTGGGAAATTTATTTTATTTTAAGATTTCTTCATTGTTGAAAGCGTGGGAAAATTTTGTCACTATAAATTTTTCCATTGTTAAAGGATAGGGAAAATTTCATGTTTTAATGATTGTGCATTGTTGAAAGAGTATCAATATTTGTCAATAGAATTTTTTCCATTGTTGGAAGTTTGGGAAAGTTGTCATTATAGATAACTTCTAATATAAATATAAATAAATGTTTCATAATAACAATTGAAAAGGATGAATTAAAGTCTAATTTTTCATTGTTGCGGGAAAAATTTGCTTATTTTATGATTTCTTCATTGTTGAAAGCGTGGGACAAATTGTCTATACATTTTTCCATTGTTAAAGGATAGGGACAATTTCATATTTTAATGATTGTGCATTGTTGAAACCGTATCAATATTTGTCAATAGAATTTTTTGCATTGTTGGAAGCGTGGGAAACTTCTCATTATACATAACTTTTAATATAACTATAAATAAATTTGTCATAATAACAATTGAAAAAAAAAAGACTTAATGTCGAATTTTTCATTGTTGTGGGAAATTTTTTTTATTTTAAGATTTCTTCATTGTTGAAAGCGTGGGAAAATTTTGTCACTATAAATTTTTCCATTGTTAAAGGATAGGGAAAATTTCATGTTTTAATGATTGTGCATTGTTGAAAGCATATCAGTATTTTTCAAAGAAAGCCTTTCGGTTCTTGAAAGTGTGGGAAAGTTGTCATTATAGTTAACTTCTAATATAATTATAAATAAATTTGTCATAATAACAATTGAAAAAGGAGGACTTAAAGTCGAAGTTTTAATTGTTGCGGGAAAAAATTCATATTTTAAGGTTTCTTTATTATTGAAATCGTGGGAAATTTTGTCACTATAAATTTTTCCTTTGTTGATGGATAGGGACATTTTCACATTTTAAATATTGTCCAGTGTTGAAACTGAATAAATATTTGTCAATAGAATTTTTTCCATTGTTGGAAGCGCGGGAGAGTTCTCATTATAGATAACTTTTAATATAACTATAAATAAATTTGTCATAATAACAATTGAAAAAAGAAGACTTAATGTCGAATTTTTCATTGTTGTGGGAATTTTTTTTTATTTTAAGATTTCTTCATTGTTGAAAGCGTGGGAAAATTTTGTCACTATAAATTTTTCCATTGTTAAAGGATAGGGAAAATTTCCTGTTTTAATGATTGTGCATTGTTGAAAGCGTATCAATATTTGTCAATGGAATTCTTTCCATTTTTGGAAGTTCGGGAAAGTTGTCATTATAAGATAACTTCTAATATAAATATAAATAAATTTTTCATAATAACAATTGAAAAGGATGAATTAAAGTCTAATTTTTCATTGTTGCGGGAAAAATTTGCTTATTTTAAGATTTCTTCATTGTTGAAAGCGTGGGACAATTTGTCTATACATTTTTCCATTGTTAAAGGATAGGGACAATTTCATGTTTTAATGATTGTGCATTGTTGAAATCGTATCAATATTTGTCAATGGAATTTTTTCCATTGTTGGAAACTTGGTAAAGTTGTCATTATAGATAACTTCTAATATAATTATAAAGAAATTTGTCATGATAACAATGAAAAAGGAACACTTAAAGTTGAATTTTTCATTGTTGTGGGAAAATTACTTATTTTAAGATATTTTCATTGTTGAAATCGTGGGAAATTTTGTCACTACAAATTTTTCCTTTGTTGAAGGATAGGGACCTTTTCACATTTTAAATATTGTCCATTGTTGAAACCGTATCAATATTTGTCAATAGATTTTTTTTAATTGTTGGAAGCGGGGGAAAGTTCTCATTATACATAACTTCTAATATAATTATAAATAAATTTGTCATAATAACAATTGATAAGGATGAATTAAAGTCTAATTTTTCATTGTTGCCGGAAAAATTTATTATTTTAAGATTTCTTCATTGTTGAAAGCGAGGGAAAATTTGTCAATATAGTTTTCTATTGTTAAACGATAGTGACAATTTTATGTTTTATTATGATTGTTCATTTTTGAAAGCATATCAATATTTGTCAATGAATATTTTTCTATTGTTTGAATCGTGTAAAGTGGCCATTATAGTTAACTTCAAATATAATTATAAATAAATTTGTCATAACAACAATTGAAAAAGGAGGACGAAGTTTTCATTGTTGCGGGAAAAAAATCATATTTTAAGGTTTCTTGATTGCTGAAAGCGTGGGAAAATTTGTCACTATAAATTTTTCCATTGTTAAAGGATGGGGACAATTTCATGTTTTAATGATTGTCCATTGTTGACACCGTATCAACATTTGTCAGTGGAATTTTTTCAATTGTTGGAAACTTGGTAAAGTTGTCATTATAGATAACTTCTAATATAATTATAAATAAATTTGTCATGATAACAATTGAAAAAGGATGACTTAAAGTCGAATTTTTCATTGTTGCGGGAAAAATTACTTATTTTAAGAGTTCTTCATTGTTGAAATCGTGGAAAATTTAGTCACTACAAATTTTTCCTTTGTTGATGGATAGGGACATTTTCACATTTTAAATATTGTCCAGTGTTGAAACCGAATCAATATTTGTCAATAGAATTTTTTCCATTGTTGGAAGCGCAGGAAAGTTCTCATTATAGATAACTTTTAATATAACTATAAATAAATTTGTCATAATAACAATTGAAAAAAGAAGACTTAATGTCGAATTTTTCATTGTTGTGGGAAATTTATTTTATTTTAAGATTTCTTCATTGTTGAAAGCGTGGGAAAATTTTGTAACTATAAATTTTTCCATTGTTAAAGGATAGGGAAATTTTCATGTTTTAATGATTGTGCAATGTTGAAAGCGTATCAATTTCTGTCAATGGAATTCTTTCCATTTTTGGAAGTTCGGGAAAGTTGTCATTATAAGATAACTTCTAATATAAATATAAATAAATTTTTCATAATAACAATTGAAAAGGATGAATTAAAGTCTAATTTTTCATTGTTGCGGGAAAAATTTGCTTATTTTAAGATTTCTTCATTGTTGAAAGCGTGGGACAATTTGTCTATACATTTTTCCATTGTTAAAGGATAGGGACAATTTCATGTTTTAATGATTGTGCTATGTTGAAATCGTATCAATATTTGTCAATGGAATTTTTTCCATTGTTGGAAACTTGGTAAAGTTGTCATTATAGATAACTTCTAATATAATTATAAAGAAATTTGTCATGATAACAATGAAAAAGGAACACTTAAAGTTGAATTTTTCATTGTTGTGGGAAAATTACTTATTTTAAGATATTTTCATTGTTGAAATCGTGGGAAATTTTGTCACTACAAATTTTTCCTTTGTTGAAGGATAGGGACATTTTCACATTTTAAATATTGTCCATTGTTGAAACCGTATCAATATTTGTCAATAGATTTTTTTTAATTGTAGGAAGCGTGGGCAAGTTCTCATTATACATAACTTCTAATATAATTATAAATAAATTTGTCATAATAACAATTGATAAGCATGAATTAAAGTCTAATTTTTCATTGTTGCGGGAAAAATTACTTATTTTAAGAGTTCTTCATTGTTGAAATTGTGGGAAATTTTGTCACTATAAATTTTTCCTTTCTTGAAGGTTACGGACATTTTCACATTTTAAATATTGTCCATTGTTGAAACCGTATCAATATTTGTCAATAGAATTTTTTCCATTGTTGGAAGCGCGGGAAAGTTCTCATTATAGATAACTTCTAATATAATTATAAATAAATTTGTCATAATAACTATTGAAAAAGAAGACTTAATGTCGAATTTTTCATTGCTGCGAGAAAAATTTTATATATTAAGGTTTCTTTATTGTTGAAATCGTGGGAAATTTTGTCACTACAAAATTTTCCTTTGTTGAAGGATAGGGACATTTTCACATTTTAAATATTGTCCAGTGTTGAAACCGTACCAATATTTGTCAATAGAATTTTCTCCATTGTTGGAAGCACGGGAAATTTCTCATTATAGATAACTTCTAATATAATTATAAATAAATTTGTCATAATAACAATTGATAAGGATGAATTAAAGTCTAATTTTTCATTGTTGCGGGAAAAATTTATTATTTTAAGATTTCTTCATTAAAGTTGAATTTTTAATTGTTGTGGGAAAATTGCTTATTTTAAGATTTCTTCATTGTTGAAATCGTGGGAAATTTTGTCACTATAAATTTTTCCTTTGTTCAAGGATAGGTTCATTTTCACATTTTAAATATTGTCCATTGTTGAAACCGTATCAATATTTGTCAATAGAATTTTTTCCATTGTTGGAAGCGCGGGAAAGTTCTCATTATAGATAACTTCTAATATAATTATAAATAAATTTGTCATAATAACTATTGAAAAAGAAGACTTAATGTCGAATTTTTCATTGCTGCGAGAAAAATTTTATATATTAAGGTTTCTTTATTGTTGAAATCGTGGGAAATTTTGTCACTACAAAATTTTCCTTTGTTGAAGGATAGGGACATTTTCACATTTTAAATATTGTCCAGTGTTGAAACCGTATCAATATTTGTTAATACAATTTTTTCTATTGTTGGAAGCGCGGGAAAGTTCTCATTATAAATAACTAATATAATTGTAAATAAATTTGTCATCATAACAATTGATAAGGATGAATTAAAGTCTAATTTTTCATTGTTGCTGGAAAAATTTATTATTTTAAGATTTCTTCATTGTTGAAAGCGAGGGAAAATTTGTCACTATAGTTTTCTATTGTTAAACGATAGTGACAATTTTATGTTTTAATGATTGTTCATTTTTGAAAGCATATCAATATTTGTCAATGAAAATTTTCCTATTGTTTGAATCGTGTAAAGTGGCCATTATAATTAACTTCAAATATAATTATAAATAAATTTTTCATAACAAGAATTGAAAAAGGAGGACGAAGTTTTCATTGTTGCGGGGAAAAAATCATATTTTATGGTTTCTTGATTGCTGAAAGCGTGGGAAAATTTGTCACTATAAATTTTTCCATTGTTAAAGGATGGGGACAATTTCATGTTTTAATGATTGTCCATTGTTGGCACCGTATCAATATTTGTCAGTGGAATTTTTTCAATTGTTGGAAACTTGGTAAAGTTGTCATTATAGATAACATCTAATATAATTATAAATAAATTTGTCATGATAACAATTGAAAAAGGAGGACGGAGTTTTCATTGTTGAGGGAAAAATTACTTATTTTAATATTTCTTGACTGTTGAAATCGTGAGAAATTTTGTTATTATAAATTTTTCCATTGTTGAAGGATAGGGACATTTTCATGTTTTAAATATTGTCCATTGTTGAAACCGTATCAATATTTGCAATGGAGTTTTTTCCATTGTTGGAAACGCGTTAAAGTTTTCATTATAGATAACTTCTAATATAATTATAAATAAATTTTCCATAATAAAAATTTAAAAGGATGAATTAAAATCTAATTTTTCATTGTTGGCAGGAAAAAATTATTATTTTAAGATTTCTTCATTGTTGAAAGCGTGGGAAAATTTGTCACTGTAAATTTTTCCATTGTTAAAGGATAGGGATATTTTCACGTTTTAAATATTATCCATTGTTAAAACCGTATCTATATTTGTCAATAGAATTTTTTCCATTGTTTGAAACGCGTTAAAGTTGTCATTATAGATAACTTCTAATATAATTATAAATAAATTTGTCATGATAACAATTGAAAAAGGATAACTTAAAGTCAAATTTTTCATTGTTGTGGGAAACATTTCATATTTTAAGATCTCTTCATTGTTGAAAGCGTGGGAAAAATTTGTCACTATACAGTTTTCTATTGTTAGAGGAAAGGGACAATTTCATGTTTTAATGATTGTGCATTGTTGAAAGCATATCAATATTTGTCAAAGAAAGTCTTTCGATTCTTGAAAGTGCCTGAAAGTGGTCATTATAGTTAACTTCTAATATAATTATAAATAAATTTGTCATAATAACAATTGAAAAAGGAGGACTTAAAGTCGAAGTTTTCATTGTTGCGGGAAAAAATTCATATTTTAAGGTTTCTTTATTGTTGAAAGCGTGGGCAAATTTGTCACTATAAATTTTTCCATTGTTAAAGGATAGGGACAATTTCATCTTTTAATGATTGTCCATTGTTGAAAGCGTATCAATATTTGTCAAAGAAAGTCTTTCGATTCTTGAAAGTGCGGGAATGTTGTCATTATAGTAAACTTCTAATATAATTATAAATAAATTTGTCATAATAACAATTGAAAAAGGAGGACTTAAAGTCGAAGTTTTCATTGTTGCGGGAAAAAATTCATATTTTAAGGTTTCTTTATTGTTGAAAGCGTGGGCAAATTTGTCACTATAAATTTTTCCATTGTTAAAGAATAGGGACAATTTCATCTTTTAATGATTGTCCATTGTTGAAAGCGTATCAATATTTGTCAAAGAAAGTCTTTCGATTCTTGAAAGTGCGGGAATGTTGTCATTATAGTAAACTTCTAATATAATTATAAATAAATTTGTCATAATAACAATTGAAAAAGGAGGACTTAAAGTCGAAGTTTTCATTGTTGCGGGAAAAAATTCATATTTTAAGGTTTCTTTATTGTTGAAATCGTGAGAAAATTTGTCACTATAAATTTTTCCATTCTTAAAGGATGGGGACATTTTCACGTTTTAAATATTGTCCATTGTTGAAACCGTATCAATATTTGTCAATAGAATTTTTTCTATTGTTGGAAGCGCGGGAAAGTTCTCTTTATAAATAACTTATAATATAATTATAAATAAACTTGTCATAATAAAAATTGAAAAAGGAGGACAAGGTTTTCATTGTTGCGGGGAAAAAAATCATATTTTAAGGTTTCTTGATTGTTGAAAGCGTGGGAAAATTTGTCACTATAAATTTTTCCATTGTTAAAAGATGGGGACATTTTCACGTTTTAAATATTGTCCATTGTTGAACCGTATCAATATTTGTCAATAGAATTTTTTCCATTGTTTGAAACGCGTTAAAGTTGTCATTATAGATAACTTCTAATATAATTATAAATAAATTTGTCATGATAACAATTGATAAGGAATAATTAAAGCCTAATTTTTCATTGTTGGCAGGAAAAATTTATTATTTTAAGATTTCTTCATTGTTGAAAGGGTGGGAAAATTTGTCACTGTAAATTTTTTCATTGTTAAAGGATAGGGACATTTTCACGTTTTAAATATTGTCCATTGTTGAAACCGTATCAATATTTATCAATAGATTTTTTTTAATTGTTGGAAGCGCGGGAAAGTTCTCATTATAGATAACTTCTAATATAATTATAAATAAATTTGTCATAATAACAATTGAAAAAGGAGGACTTAAAATCGAAGTTTTCATTTTTCGGGAAAAAAATCATAATTTAAGTTTTCTTGATTGTTGAAAGCGTGGGCAAATTTGTCACTATAAATTTTTCCATTGTTAAAGGATAGGGACAATTTCACCTTTTAATGATTGTCCATTGTTGAAAGCGTATCAATATTTGTCAAAGAAAGTCTTTCGATTCTTGAAAGTACGGGAAAGTTGTCATTATAGTAAACTTCTAATATAATTATAAATAAATTTATCATAATAACAATTGAAAAAAGAAGACTTAATGTCGAATTTTTCATTGTTGTGGGAGATTTTTTTTATTTTAAGATTTCTTCATTGTTGAAAGCGTGGGAAAATTTTGTCACTATAAATTTTTCCATTGTTAAAGGATAGGGAAAATTTCATGTTTTAATGATTGTGCATTGTTGGAAACGTATCAATATTTGTCAATGGAATTCTTTCCATTTTTGGAAGTTCGGGAAAGTTGTCATTATAAGATAACTTCTAATATAAATATAAATAAATTTTTCATAATAACAATTGAAAAGGATGAATTAAAGTCTAATTTTTCATTGTTGTGGGAAAATTTTCTTATTTTAAGATTTCTTCATTGTTGAAAGCGTGGGAAAATTTGTCATTGTAAGTTTTTCCATTGTTAAAAGATATGGACATTTTCACATTTTAAATATTCTCCATTGTTGAAACCGTATCAATATTTGTCAATAGAATTTTTTCCATTGTTGGAAACGCGTTAAAGTTGTCATTATAGATAACTTCTAATATAATTATAAATAAATTTGTCATAATAACAATTAAAACAGGAAGACATAATGGTGAATTTTTCATTGTTGCAGGAAAATTTTCTTATTTTAAGATTTCTTTATTGTTGAAAGCGTCGGAAAGTTTGTCCATACATTTTTCCATTGTTAAAGGATAGGGACAATTTCATGTTTTAATATTGCGCATTGTTGAAAGCATATCAATATTTGTCAATGAAAATTTTTCATTTGTTTGAATCGTGTAAAGTGGCCATTATAGTTAACTTCAAATATAATTATAAATAAATTTGTCATAATAAAAATTGAAAAAAGAAGACTTAATATCGAATTTTTCATTGTTGTGGGAAAATTTTTTTATTTTAAGATTTCTTCATTGTTGAAAGCGTGGGAAAATTTTGTCACTATAAATTTTTCCATTGTTAAAGGATAGGGAAAATTTCATGTTTTAATGATTGTGCATTGTTGAAAGCGTATCAATATTTGCAAATAGAATTTTTTCCATTGTTGGAAGTTCGGGAAAGTTGTCATTATAGATAACTTCTAATAAAAATATAAATAATTTTTTCATAATAACAATTGAAAAGGATGAATTAAAGTCTAATATTTCATTGTTGCGGGAAAAATTTGCTTATTTTAAGATTTCTTCATTGTTGAAAGCGTGGGACAATTTGTCTATACATTTTTCCATTGTTAAAGCATAGGGACAATTTCATGTTTTAATGATTGTGCATTGTTGAAATCGTATCAATATTTGTCAATGGAATTTTTTCCATTGTTGGAAGCGCGGGAAAGTTCTCTTTATAAATAACTTATAATTATAAATAAACTTGTCATAATAAAAATTGAAAAAGGAGGACAAGGTTTTCATTGTTGCGGGGAAAAAAATCATATTTTAAGGTTTCTTGATTGTTGAAAGCGTGGGAAAATTTGTCACTATAAATTTTTCCATTGTTAAAAGATGGGGACATTTTCACGTTTTAAATATTGTCCATTGTTGAACCGTATCAATATTTGTCAATAGAATTTTTTCCATTGTTTGAAACGCGTTAAAGTTGTCATTATAGATAACTTCTAATATAATTATAAATAAATTTGTCATGATAACAATTGATAAGGAATAATTAAAGTCTAATTTTTCATTGTTGGCAGGAAAAATTTATTATTTTAAGATTTCTTCATTGTTGAAAGGGTGGGAAAATTTGTCACTGTAAATTTTTTCATTGTTAAAGGATAGGGACATTTTCACGTTTTAAATATTGTCCATTGTTGAAACCGTATCAATATTTATCAATAGATTTTTTTTAATTGTTGGAAGCGCGGGAAAGTTCTCATTATAGATAACTTCTAATATAATTATAAATAAATTTGTCATAATAACAATTGAAAAAGGAGGACTTAAAATCGAAGTTTTCATTTTTCGGGAAAAAAATCATAATTTAAGGTTTCTTGATTGTTGAAAGCGTGGGCAAATTTGTCACTATAAATTTTTCCATTGTTAAAGGATAGGGACAATTTCACCTTTTAATGATTGTCCATTGTTGAAAGCGTATCAATATTTGTCAAAGAAAGTCTTTCGATTCTTGAAAGTACGGGAAAGTTGTCATTATAGTAAACTTCTAATATAATTATAAATAAATTTGTCATAATAACAATTGAAAAAAGAAGACTTAATGTCGAATTTTTCATTGTTGTGGGAGATTTTTTTTATTTTAAGATTTCTTCATTGTTGAAAGCGTGGGAAAATTTTGTCACTATAAATTTTTCCATTGTTAAAGGATAGGGAAAATTTCATGTTTTAATGATTGTGCATTGTTGGAAACGTATCAATATTTGTCAATGGAATTCTTTCCATTTTTGGAAGTTCGGGAAAGTTGTCATTATAAGATAACTTCTAATATAAATATAAATAAATTTTTCATAATAACAATTGAAAAGGATGAATTAAAGTCTAATTTTTCATTGTTGTGGGAAAATTTTCTTATTTTAAGATTTCTTCATTGTTGAAAGCGTGGGAAAATTTGTCATTGTAAGTTTTTCCATTGTTAAAAGATATGGACATTTTCACATTTTAAATATTCTCCATTGTTGAAACCGTATCAATATTTGTCAATAGAATTTTTTCCATTGTTGGAAACGCGTTAAAGTTGTCATTATAGATAACTTCTAATATAATTATAAATAAATTTGTCATAATAACAATTAAAACAGGAAGACATAATGGTGAATTTTTCATTGTTGCAGGAAAATTTTCTTATTTTAAGATTTCTTTATTGTTGAAAGCGTCGGAAAGTTTGTCCATACATTTTTCCATTGTTAAAGGATAGGGACAATTTCATGTTTTAATATTGCGCATTGTTGAAAGCATATCAATATTTGTCAATGAAAATTTTTCATTTGTTTGAATCGTGTAAAGTGGCCATTATAGTTAACTTCAAATATAATTATAAATAAATTTGTCATAATAAAAATTGAAAAAAGAAGACTTAATATCGAATTTTTCATTGTTGTGGGAAAATTTTTTTATTTTAAGATTTCTTCATTGTTGAAAGCGTGGGAAAATTTTGTCACTATAAATTTTTCCATTGTTAAAGGATAGGGAAAATTTCATGTTTTAATGATTGTGCATTGTTGAAAGCGTATCAATATTTGCAAATAGAATTTTTTCCATTGTTGGAAGTTCGGGAAAGTTGTCATTATAGATAACTTCTAATAAAAATATAAATAATTTTTTCATAATAACAATTGAAAAGGATGAATTAAAGTCTAATATTTCATTGTTGCGGGAAAAATTTGCTTATTTTAAGATTTCTTCATTGTTGAAAGCGTGGGACAATTTGTCTATACATTTTTCCATTGTTAAAGCATAGGGACAATTTCATGTTTTAATGATTGTGCATTGTTGAAATCGTATCAATATTTGTCAATGGAATTTTTTCCATTGTTGGAAGCGCGGGAAAGTTCTCTTTATAAATAACTTATAATTATAAATAAACTTGTCATAATAAAAATTGAAAAAGGAGGACAAGGTTTTCATTGTTGCGGGGAAAAAAATCATATTTTAAGGTTTCTTGATTGTTGAAAGCGTGGGAAAATTTGTCACTATAAATTTTTCCATTGTTAAAAGATGGGGACATTTTCACGTTTTAAATATTGTCCATTGTTGAACCGTATCAATATTTGTCAATAGAATTTTTTCCATTGTTTGAAACGCGTTAAAGTTGTCATTATAGATAACTTCTAATATAATTATAAATAAATTTGTCATGATAACAATTGATAAGGAATAATTAAAGTCTAATTTTTCATTGTTGGCAGGAAAAATTTATTATTTTAAGATTTCTTCATTGTTGAAAGGGTGGGAAAATTTGTCACTGTAAATTTTTTCATTGTTAAAGGATAGGGACATTTTCACGTTTTAAATATTGTCCATTGTTGAAACCGTATCAATATTTATCAATAGATTTTTTTTAATTGTTGGAAGCGCGGGAAAGTTCTCATTATAGATAACTTCTAATATAATTATAAATAAATTTGTCATAATAACAATTGAAAAAGGAGGACTTAAAATCGAAGTTTTCATTTTTCGGGAAAAAAATCATAATTTAAGGTTTCTTGATTGTTGAAAGCGTGGGCAAATTTGTCACTATAAATTTTTCCATTGTTAAAGGATAGGGACAATTTCACCTTTTAATGATTGTCCATTGTTGAAAGCGTATCAATATTTGTCAAAGAAAGTCTTTCGATTCTTGAAAGTACGGGAAAGTTGTCATTATAGTAAACTTCTAATATAATTATAAATAAATTTGTCATAATAACAATTGAAAAAAGAAGACTTAATGTCGAATTTTTCATTGTTGTGGGAGATTTTTTTTATTTTAAGATTTCTTCATTGTTGAAAGCGTGGGAAAATTTTGTCACTATAAATTTTTCCATTGTTAAAGGATAGGGAAAATTTCATGTTTTAATGATTGTGCATTGTTGGAAACGTATCAATATTTGTCAATGGAATTCTTTCCATTTTTGGAAGTTCGGGAAAGTTGTCATTATAAGATAACTTCTAATATAAATATAAATAAATTTTTCATAATAACAATTGAAAAGGATGAATTAAAGTCTAATTTTTCATTGTTGTGGGAAAATTTTCTTATTTTAAGATTTCTTCATTGTTGAAAGCGTGGGAAAATTTGTCATTGTAAGTTTTTCCATTGTTAAAAGATATGGACATTTTCACATTTTAAATATTCTCCATTGTTGAAACCGTATCAATATTTGTCAATAGAATTTTTTCCATTGTTGGAAACGCGTTAAAGTTGTCATTATAGATAACTTCTAATATAATTATAAATAAATTTGTCATAATAACAATTAAAACAGGAAGACATAATGGTGAATTTTTCATTGTTGCAGGAAAATTTTCTTATTTTAAGATTTCTTTATTGTTGAAAGCGTCGGAAAGTTTGTCCATACATTTTTCCATTGTTAAAGGATAGGGACAATTTCATGTTTTAATATTGCGCATTGTTGAAAGCATATCAATATTTGTCAATGAAAATTTTTCATTTGTTTGAATCGTGTAAAGTGGCCATTATAGTTAACTTCAAATATAATTATAAATAAATTTGTCATAATAACAATTGAAAAAAGAAGACTTAATATCGAATTTTTCATTGTTGTGGGAAAATTTTTTTATTTTAAGATTTCTTCATTGTTGAAAGCGTGGGAAAATTTTGTCACTATAAATTTTTCCATTGTTAAAGGATAGGGAAAATTTCATGTTTTAATGATTGTGCATTGTTGAAAGCGTATCAATATTTGCAAATAGAATTTTTTCCATTGTTGGAAGTTCGGGAAAGTTGTCATTATAGATAACTTCTAATAAAAATATAAATATTTTTTTCATAATAACAATTGAAAAGGATGAATTAAAGTCTAATATTTCATTGTTGCGGGAAAAATTTGCTTATTTTAAGATTTCTTCATTGTTGAAAGCGTGGGACAATTTGTCTATACATTTTTCCATTGTTAAAGCATAGGGACAATTTCATGTTTTAATGATTGTGCATTGTTGAAATCGTATCAATATTTGTCAATGGAATTTTTTCCATTGTTGGAAACTTGGTAAAGTTGTCATTATAGATAAATTCTAATATAATTATAAAGAAATTTGTCATAACAATGAAAAAGGAACACTTAAAGTTGAATTTTTCATTGTTGTGGGAAAATTACTTATTTTAAGATTTCTTCATTGTTGAAATCGTGGGAAATTTTGTCACTATAAACTTTTCCTTTGTTGAAGATTAGGGACATTTTCACATTTTAAATATTGTCCATTGTTGAAACCGTATCAATATTTGTCAATAGATTTTTTTTAATTGTTGGAAGCGCGGGAAAGTTCTCATTATAGATAACTTCTAATATAATTATAAATAAATTTGTCATAATAACAATTGATAAGGATGAATTAAAGTCTAATTTTTCATTGTTGCGGGAAAAATTACTTATTTTAAGAGTTCTTCATTGTTGAAATCGTGGGAAATTTTGTCACTATAAATTTTTCCTTTCTTGAAGGATAGGGACATTTTCACATTTTAAATATTGTCCGTTGTTGAAACCGTATCAATATTTGTCAATAGAATTTTTTCCATTGTTGGAAGCGCGGGAAAGTTCTCATTATAGATAACTTTTAATATAACTATAGATAAATTTGTCATAATAACAATTGAAAAAAGAAGACTTAATGTCGAATTTTTCATTGTTGTGGGAAATTTTTTTTATTTTAAGATTTCTTCATTGTTGAAAGCGTGGGAAAATTTTGTCACTATAAATTTTTCCATTGTTAAAGGATAGGGAAAATTTCATGTTTTAATGATTGTGCATTGTTGAAAGCGTATCAATATTTGTCAATGGAATTTTTTCCATTTTTGGAAGTTCGGGAAAGTTGTCATTTTAGCTAACTTCTAATATAAATATAAATAAATTTTTCATAATAACAATTGAAAAGGATGAATTAAAGTCTAATTTTTCATTGTTGCGGGAAAAATTTGCTTATTTTATGATTTCTTCATTGTTGAAAGCGTGGGACAATTTGTCTATACATTTTTCCATTGTTAAAGGATAGGGACAATTTCATGTTTTAATGATTGTGCATTGTTGAAATCGTATCAATATTTGTCAATTGAATTTTTTCCATTGTTGGAAACTTGGTAAAGTTGTCATTATAGATAACTTCTAATATAATTATAAAGAAATTTGTCATGATAACAATGAAAAAGGAACACTTAAAGTTGAATTTTTCATTGTTGTGGGAAAATTACTTATTTTAAGATTTCTCCATTGTTGAAATCGTGGGAAATTTTGTCACTATAAATTTTTCCTTTCTTGAAGGATAGGGACATTTTCACATTTTAAATATTGTCCATTGTTGAAACCATATCAATATTTGTCAATAGAATTTTTTCCATTGTTGGAAGCGCGGGAAAGTTCTCATTATAGATAACTTCTAATATAATTATAAATAAATTTGTCATAATAACTATTGAAAAAGAAGACTTAATGTCGAATTTTTCATTGCTGCGAGAAAAATTTTATATATTAAGGTTTCTTTATTGTTGAAATCGTGGGAAATTTTGTCACTACAAAATTTTCCTTTGTTGAAGGATAGGGACATTTTCACATTTTAAATATTGTCCAGTGTTGAAACCGTACCAATATTTGTCAATAGAATTTTTTCCATTGTTGGAAGCAAGGGAAATTTCTCATTATAGATAACTTCTAATATAATTATAAATAAATTTGTCATAATAACAATTGATAAGGATGAATTAAAGTCTAATTTTTCATTGTTGCGGGAAAAATTTGCTTATTTTTAGATTTCTTCATTGTTGAAAGCGTGGGACAATTTGTCTATAAATTTTTCCATTGTAAAAGGATAGCGACAACTTCATGTTTTAATGATTGGGCATTGTTGAAATCGTATCAATATTTGTCAATGGAATTTTTTCCATTGTTGGAAACTTGGTAAAGTTGTCATTATAGATAACTTCTAATATAATTATAAAGAAATTTGTTATGATAACAATGAAAAAGGAACACTTAAAGTTGAATTTTTCATTGTTGTGGGAAAATTACTTATTTTAAGATTTCTTCATTGTTGAAATCGTGGGAAATTTTGTCACTATAAATTTTTCCTTTGTTGAAGGATAGGGACATTTTCACATTTTAAATATTGTCCATTGTTGAAACCGTATCAGTATTTGTCAATACAATTTTTTCTATTGTCGGAAGCGCGGGAAAGTTCTCATTATAAATAACTAATATAATTGTAAATAAATTTGTCACCGTAACAATTGATAACGATGAATTAAAGTCTAATTTTTCATTGTTGCTGGAAAAATTTATTATTTTAAGATTTCTTCATTGTTGAAAGCGAGGGAAAATTTGTCACTATAGTTTTCTATTGTTAAACGATAGTGACAATTTTATGTTTTAATAATTGTTCATTTTTGAAAGCATATCAATATTTGTCAATGAAAATTTTCCTATTGTTTGAATCGTGTAAAGTGGCCATTATAGTTAACTTCAAATATAATTATAAATAAATTTGTCATGATAACAATTGAAAAAGGATGACTTAAAGTCGAATTTTTCATTGTTGTGGGAAAAATTACTTATTTTAAGATTTCTTGACTGTAGAAATCGTGGGAAATTTTGTTATTATAAATTTTCCCATTGTTGAAGGATAGGGACATTTTCACATTTTAAATATTGTCCATTGTTGAAATCGTATCAATATTTGCAATGGAATTTTTTCCATTGTTTGAAACGCATTAAAGTTGTCATTATAGATAACTTCTAATATAATTATAAATAAATTTGTCATGATAACAATTGATAAGGATGAATTAAAATCTAATTTTTCATTGTTGGCAGGAAAAATTTATTATTTTAAGATTTCTTCATTGTTGAAAGCGTGGGAAAATTTGTCACTGTAAATTTTTCCATTGTTAAAGGATAGGGACATTTTCACGTTTTAAATATTATCCATTGTTGAAACCATATCAATATTTGTATATAGAATTTTTTCCATTGTTTGAAATGCGTTAAAGTTGTCATTATAGATAACTTCTAATATAATTATAAATAAATTTGTCATGATAACAATTGATAAGGATGAATTAAAGTCTAATTTTTCATTGTTGCGGGAAAAATTACTTATTTTAAGAGTTCTTCATTGTTGAAATCGTGGGAAATTTAGTCACTACAAATTTTTCCTTTGTTGAAGGATAGGGACATTTTCACATTTTAAATATTGTCCATTGTTGAAAACGTATCAATATTTATCAATAGATTTTTTTTAATTGTTGGAAGCGCGGGAAAGTTCTCATTATAGATAACTTCTAATATAATTATAAATAAATTTGTCATAATAACAATTGAAAAAGGAGGACTTAAAATCGAAGTTTTCATTTTTGCGGGAAAAAAATCATATTTTAAGGTTTCTTGATTGTTGAAAGCGTGGGCAAATTTGTCAGTATAAATTTTTCCATTGTTAAAGGATAGGGACAATTTCACCTTTTAATGATTGTCCATTGTTGAAAGCGTATCAATATTTGTCAAAGAAAGTCTCGATTCTTGAAAGTACGGAAAAGTTGTCATTATAGTAAACATCTAATATAATTATAAATAAATTTGTCATAATAACAATTGAAAAAAGAAGACTTAATGTCGAATTTTTCATTGTTGTGGGATTCAACAATGCACAATCATTAAAACATGAAGTTGTCGCTATCCTTTTACAATGGAAAAATTTATAGACAAATTGTCCCACGCTTTCAACAATGAAGAAATCTAAAAAGAAGCAAATTTTTCCCGCAACAATGAAATATTAGACTTTAAGTGTTCCGTTTTCATTGTTATCATGACAAATTTCTTTATAATTATATTAGAAGTTATCTATAATGACAAACTTTCCCGAACTTCCAACAATGGAAAAAATTCTATTGACAAATATTGATATGCTTTCAAAAATGCACAATCATTAAAACATGAAATTGTCACTATCGTTTAACAATAGAAAACTGTATAGTGACAAATTTTCCCTCGCTTTCAACAATGAAGACATCTTAAAATAATAAATTTTTCTCGCAACAATGAAAAATTAGACTTTAATTCATCCTTATCAATTGTTATGATGACAAATTTATTTATAATTATATTAGAAGTTATCTATAATGAGAAATTTCCCGTGCTTCCAACAATGGAAAAAATTCTATTGACAAATATTGGTACGGTTTCAACACTGGACAATATTTAAAATGTGAAAATGTCCCTATCCTTCAACAAAGGAAAATTTTATAGTGACAAAATTTCCCACGATTTCAACAATAAAGAAACCTTAAAATAAGTAATTTTCCCACAACAATGAAAAATTCAACTTTAAGTGTTCCTTTTCCATTGTTATCATGGCAAATTTCTTTATAATTATATTAGAAGTTATCTATAATGACAACTTTCCCGAACTTCAAAAAATGGAAAGAATTCCATTGACAAATATTGATACGCTTTCAACAATGCACAATCATTAAAACATGAAATTGTCCCTATCCTTTAACAACGGAAAAATGTATAGACAAATTGTCCCACGCTTTCAACAATGAAGAAATCTTAAAATAAGCAAATTTTTCCTGCAACAATGAAAAACTAGACTTTAATTCATCCTTTTCAATTGTTATTATGAAAAATTTATTTATATTTATATTAGAAGTTATCTATAATGACAACTTTCCCGAACTTCCAAAAATGGAAAGAATTCCATTGCAAATATTGATACGCTTTCAACAATGCACAATCATTAAAACATGAAATTTTCCCTATCCTTTAAAAATATATAGTGACAAAATTTTCCCACGCTTTCAACAATGAAGAATTCTTTAAAAAAAAAAATTTCCCACAACAATGAAAAATTCAACTTTAAGTGTTCCTTTTTCATTGTTATCATGACAAATTTCTTTATAATTATATTAGAAGTTATCTATAATGACAACTTTACCAAGTTTCCAACAATGGAAAAAATTCCATTGACAAATATTGATACGATTTCAACAATACACAATCATAATATAACTTCTAATATAATTATAAAGAAATTTGTCATGCTAACAATGAAAAAGGAACACTTAAAGTTGAATTTTTCATTGTTGTGGGAAAATTACTTATTTTAAGGTTTCTTTATTGTTGAAATCGTGGGAAATTTTGTCACTATAAAATTTTCCTTTGTTGAAGGATAGGGACATTTTCACATTTTAAATATTGTCCAGTGTTGAAACCGTACCAATATTTGTCAATAGAATTTTTTCCATTGTTGGAAGCACGGGAAATTTCTCATTATAGATAACTTCTAATATAATTATAAATAAATTTGTCATAATAACAATTGATAAGGATGAATTAAAGTCTAATTTTTCATTGTTGCGGGAAAAATTTATTATTTTAAGATTTCTTCATTGTTGAATGCGAGGGAAAATTTGTCACTATACAGTTTTCTATTGTTAAACGATAGTGACAATTTCATGTTTTAATGATTGTGCATTTTTGAAAACATATCAATATTTGTCAATAGAATTTTTTCCATTGTTGTAAGTTCGGGAAAGTTTGTCATTATAGATAACTTCTAATATAATTATAAAGAAATTTGTCATGATAACAATGAAAATGGAACACTTAAAGTCGAATATTTCATTGTTGCGGAAAAAATTTGCTTATTTTTAGATTTCTTCATTGTTGAAAGCGTGGGACAATTTGTCTATAAATTTTTCCATTGTTAAAGGATAGGGACAATTTCATGTTTTAATGATTGTGCATTGTTGAAATCGTATGAATATTTGTCAATGGAATTTTTTCCATTGTTGGAAACTTGGTAAAGTTGTCATTATAGATAACTTCTAATATAATTATAAATAAATTTGTCATGATAACAATTGAAAAAGGATGACTTAAAGTCGAATTTTTCCTTGTTGTGGGAAAAATTACTTATTTTAAGATTTCTTGACTGTTGAAATCGTGGGAAATTTTGTTATTATAAATTTTTCCATTGTTGAAGTATAGGGACATTTTCACGTTTTAAATATTGTCCATTGTTGAAACCGTATCAATATTTGCAATGGAATTTTTTCCATTGTTGGAAACGCGTTAAAGTTGTCATTATAGATAACTTCTAATATAATTATAAATAAATTTTCCATAATAACAATTGAAAGGATGAATTAAAATCTAATTTTTCATTGTTGGCAGGAAAAAATTATTATTTTAAGATTTCTTCATTGTTGAAAGCGTGGGAAAATTTGTCACTGTAAATTTTTCCATTGTTAAAGGATAGGGATATTTTCACGTTTTAAATATTATCCATTGTTAAAACCGTATCAATATTTGTCAATAGAATTTTTTCCATTGTTTGAAACGCGTTAAAGTTGTCATTATAGATAACTTCTAATATAATTATAAATAAATTTGTCATGATAACAATTGAAAAAGGATGACTTAAAGTCAAATTTTTCATTGTTGTGGGAAACATTTCATATTTTAAGATCTCTTCATTGTTGAAAGCGTGGGAAAATTTGTCACTATACAGTTTACTATTGTTAGAGGAAAGGGACAATTTCATGTTTTAATGATTGTGCATTGTTGAAGGCATATCAATATTTGTCAAAGAAAGTCTTTCGATTATTGAAAGTGCGGGAAAGTTGTCATTATAGTTAACTTCTAATATAATTATAAATAAATTTGTCATAATAAAAATTGAAAAAGGAGGACTTAAAGTCGAAGTTTTCATTGTTGCGGGAAAAAATTCATATTTTAAGGTTTCTTTATTGTTGAAAGCGTGCGCAAATTTGTCACTATAAATTTTTCCATTGTTAAAGGATAGGGACAATTTCCTCTTTTAATGATTGTCCATTGTTGAAAGCGTATCAATATTTGTCAAAGAAAGTCTTTCGATTCTTGAAAGTGCAGGAATGTTGTCATTATAGTAAACTTCTAATATAATTATAAATAAATTTGTCATAATAACAATTGAAAAAGGAGGACTTAAAATCGAAGTTTTCATTGTTGCGGGAAAAAAATCATATTTTAAGGTTTCTTGATTGTTGAAAGCGTGGGAAAATTTGTCACTATAAATTTTTCCATTGTTAAAGGATAGGGACAATTTCATGTTTTAATGATTGTCCATTGTTGAAAGCATATCAATATTTGTCAAAGAAAGCCTTTCGGTTCTTGAAAGTGTGGGAAAGTTGTCATTATAGTTAACTTCTAATATAATTATAAATAAATTTGTCATAATAACAATTGAAAAAGGAGGACTTAAAGTCGAAGTTTTCATTGTTGGCAGGAAAAATTTATTATTTTAAGATTTCTTCATTGTTGAAAGCGTGGGAAAATTTGTCACTGTAAATTTTTCCATTGTTAAAGGATAGGGACATTTTCACGTTTTAAATATTATCCATTGTTGAAACCGTATCAATATTTGTCAATAGAATTTGTCCCATTGTTTGAAACGCGTTAAAGTTGTCATTATAGATAACTTTTAATATAATTATAAATAAAATTGTCATGATAACAATTGAAAAAGGATGACTTAAAGTCGAATTTTTCATTGTTGTGGGAAACATTTCATATTTTAAGATCTCTTCATTGTTGAAAGCGTGGGAAAATTTGTCACTATACAGTTTTCTATTGTTAGAGGATACCCACACAGCACACTTGGTCCCAGTGATGTCTCGAGTACATCGCAAAGTCTCATTATCATCACGTCTCTGTGTGATATACATGAAACATCTCTGAGATAACAAAACAGGCTGCCACTGAGATGTATCTTTGCGATAGCCTGGAGACGCAAGCTGCCGTTTTCGCCCATGCGCAAATACGCGATGGTCATTCACGCATGTGCGAGCTAAATGGCGTCTAATGCAAAGCGAATTCATAGTGAAGGATGTGTATGCATGCCATGTTGTTTGCTGTGTGTTGGATTTCTGTCTTTTTTTTCTATTTGAGTGACGTTTATTCAGTTTTTAGGAAAAAATCAAATAACTATGGTTATTCTTGAAGACTAAGCGTACATATAAATGATTATGTTAATATAATCAGGCTTGATAACTGCACTTCCTTTCGCAATTTTAAAGTAGATTGCTGTTTGCATTATTTTTCATATCCAGAGGAACTCTCAAAAATATTAATCTTCAAATATAATAATAAAAACTTGTCATAATAGAAAAGTTTGTCATAGCAAAACATATTAAAAACGCTTTGCAATGTTATAGTTATTTTATTTACATGTGAATTAAAGTCTAATTTTTCATTGTTGGCAGGAAAAATTTATTATTTTAAGATTTCTTCATTGTTGAAAGCGTGGGAAAATTTGTCACTGTAAATTTTTCCATTGTTAAAGGATAGGGACATTTTCACGTTTTAAATATTATCCATTGTTGAAACCATATCAATATTTGTATATAGAATTTTTTCCATTGTTTGAAACGCGTTAAAGTTGTCATTATAGATAACTTCTAATATAATTATAAATAAATTTGTCATGATAACAATTGATAAGGATGAATTAAAGTCTAATTTTTCATTGTTGCGGGAAAAATTACTTATTTTAAGAGTTCTTCATTGTTGAAATCGTGGGAAATTTAGTCACTACAAATTTTTCCTTTGTTGAAGGATAGGGACATTTTCTATTTTAAATTTTGTCCATTGTTGAAACCGTATCAATATTTATCAATAGATTTTTTTTAATTGTTGGAAGCGCGGGAAAGTTCTCATTATAGATAACTTCTAATATAATTATAAATAAATTTGTCATAATAACAATTGAAAAAGGAGGACTTAAACTCGAAGTTTTCATTTTTGCGGGAAAAAAATCATATTTTAAGGTTTCTTGATTGTTGAAAGCGTGGGCAAATTTGTCACTATAAATTTTTCCATTGTTAAAGGATAGGGACAATTTCACCTTTTAAGGATTGTCCATTGTTGAAAGCGTATCAATATTTGTCAAAGAATGTCTTTCGATTATTGAAAGTACGGAAAAGTTGTCATTATAGTAAACTTCTAATATAATTATAAATAAATTTGTCATAATAACAATTGAAAAAAGAAGACTTAATGTCGAATTTTTCATTGTTGTGGGAATTTTTTTTTATTTTAAGATTTCTTCATTGTTGAAAGCGTGGGAAATTTTGTCACTATAAATTTTTCCATTGTTAAAGGATAGGGAAAATTTCATGTTTTAATGATTGTGCATTGTTGAGAGGGTATCAATATTTGTCAATTGAATTCTTTCCATTTTTGGAAGTTCGGGAAAGTTGTCATTATAAGATAACTTCTAATATAAATATAAATAAATTTTTCATAATAACAATTGAAAAGGATGAATTAAAGTCTAATTTTTCATTGTTGCGGGAAAAATTTGCTTATTTTATGATTTCTTCATTGTTGAAAGCGTGGGACACTACGCCGCTGAAGTGTGACGTTTCAACATGGCGCTGGGCATAAACAGATCGAAGTGCCCATTGAAATAACATGGACGTAAAAAATAAAATCTTCTAAGAATAATAATTTTCATATTTAAGAACTTTCAGACACTGTTCTGCAAAGTTTAAGGTACGCTTTTCATTATGAATGCACCAAACTTCTGATTTTGTGCTTTAAATTTGAATAATTTATTAAAAAGTCATTAGCTTAACTCCAGTTAGACAAACATGGCGGTCGTTTACATCGTCTGAATCGGGTCCGTCACAATGCACTTATCTCTCTTTACTTAAAAGTAATTTGATGTTTTAATTATAAGTAAAGAGAAAATCATATTAAAATTTAAAAATTATTAGATTATTTTTAATAATTTACATATTATAATACTTTATATATTTATTTTTTAAAATTTAGTATTTTAATTTAATATATTATATTATTAATTTAATATAATTCATTATGATATTATTTATATATACAATATTAATTATTTATTAAGATTAATACTAATTATAATTATAAATATTTTATGATTATTAATATTAATTATAGTTTTTAAAATTAAATATAATTATTAAATAATTAATATTTTAGTTCATATTATTATATTATAATTATTTTTAATTAATAAAAATTAAATTATGTTACTATGATAATTTAAAATTATAATTTGTAATAATATTATTATTTATGTTATTAATTTATATAAATTTAAATGTATTAATATATTTATAAATATTGGTAATAATATAATATAAAATTATAATATAATATAATAATATATCTATAATATAATAATAATAATCTAAACATATTAAATTAAACATATACTACATTAAATTAATAATAAATAATCATTTATCATTTTAAATGATTAATAAATATAATTGATATTAATATATAATATAAAATTAATTATTAATATTTTAATAATTATTATTTAATTATATATAATAGTCAATTAATTAATATATATAATTAAATGAATAATTTTTAATATATATATATATATATATATAATTAAATAATTATGAATTAAAATTATTAATAATTATGTAATTTTATATTATTTATCAATATCAATTATATTTATTAATCATTTAAAATGATAAATAATTATTTATTATTAGTATTAATTATTCATAATATTAATTTAACGTAATATATAAATAATTTAATATGTTTAAATTGATTTAATATTTAATTTAATAGTATATAATTTTAGTATTATAATTTAATATTTTATATTTTATATTTATTTATATTATTATAATATATCATATTTTACATATTTAATATATTATTTAATATATAATTTATATACTTAATTTAAATATTATATTTTATATTTATTTATATTATTATAATATATCATATTTTATATATTTAATATATTATTTAATTATAATTTGTATACTTAATTTAAATATTATTTATGATTTATGTATTATAATAATTTATAAATTCTAAAATATCTTTAATAAATTTTTAATATATAAAATTAGTAAAATTATTAATTTAAATTAAATAAAAGTTTTACTTATAAGTAGAGAGAGACGGAGATATCTTGACAGACATGAATGTAAATATCACCAATTCAGTCGAATTAAACAACCATGATGTTTGCCTAACCGGAGTTAAGCTAATGAGTTTTTATTAAATTGATCAAATTTAAATCACAAAATCTGAAGTTTGGGGAATTCATAATGAAAAGCGTACCTTAAACTTTGAAGAATAGTACCTGAAAGTTCTTATATATAAAAATTATTATTCCTAGATGATTTTATTTTTTACGTCCATGTTATTTCAATGGGCGCTTCAGTCTGTTTATGCCCAGCGCCATATTGATGACGTCATGACTTCAGCGGCGTATTTGTCTATACATTTTTCCATTGTTAAAGGATAGGGACAATTTCATGTTTTAATGATTGTGCTATGTTGAAATCGTATCAATATTTGTCAATGGAATTTTTTCCATTGTTGGAAACTTGGTAAAGTTGTCATTATATATAACTTCTAATATAATTATAAAGAAATTTGTCATGATAACAATGAAAAAGGAACACTTAAAGTTGAATTTTTCATTGTTGTGGGAAAATTACTTATTTTAATATTTCTTCATTGTTGAAATCGTGGGAAATTTAGTCACTACAAATTTTTCCTTTGTTGAAGGATAGGGACATTTTCACATTTTAAATATTGTCCATTGTTGAAACCGTATCAATATTTGTCAATAGATTTTTTTTAATTGTAGGAAGCGTGGGCAAGTTCTCATTATACATAACTTCTAATATAATTATAAATAAATTTGTCATAATAACAATTGATAAGCATGAATTAAAGTCTAATTTTTCATTGTTGCGGGAAAAATTACTTATTTTAAGAGTTCTTCATTGTTGAAATTGTGGGAAATTTTGTCACTATAAATTTTTCCTTTCTTGAAGGTTACGGACATTTTCACATTTTAAATATTGTCCATTGTTGAAACCGTATCAATATTTGTCAATAGAATTTTTTCCATTGTTGGAAGCGCGGGAAAGTTCTCATTATAGATAACTTCTAATATAATTATAAATAAATTTGTCATAATAACTATTGAAAAAGAAGACTTAATGTCGAATTTTTCATTGCTGCGAGAAAAATTTTATATATTAAGGTTTCTTTATTGTTGAAATCGTGGGAAATTTTGTCACTACAAAATTTTCCTTTGTTGAAGGATAGGGACATTTTCACATTTTAAATATTGTCCAGTGTTGAAACCGTATCAATATTTGTTAATACAATTTTTTCTATTGTTGGAAGCGCGGGAAAGTTCTCATTATAAATAACTAATATAATTGTAAATAAATTTGTCATCATAACAATTGATAAGGATGAATTAAAGTCTAATTTTTCATTGTTGCTGGAAAAATTTATTATTTTAAGATTTCTTCATTGTTGAAAGCGAGGGAAAATTTGTCACTATAGTTTTCTATTGTTAAACGATAGTGACAATTTTATGTTTTAATGATTGTTCATTTTTGAAAGCATATCAATATTTGTCAATGAAAATTTTCCTATTGTTTGAATCGTGTAAAGTGGCCATTATAATTAACTTCAAATATAATTATAAATAAATTTTTCATAACAAGAATTGAAAAAGGAGGACGAAGTTTTCATTGTTGCGGGGAAAAAATCATATTTTATGGTTTCTTGATTGCTGAAAGCGTGGGAAAATTTGTCACTATAAATTTTTCCATTGTTAAAGGATGGGGACAATTTCATGTTTTAATGATTGTCCATTGTTGGCACCGTATCAATATTTGTCAGTGGAATTTTTTCAATTGTTGGAAACTTGGTAAAGTTGTCATTATAGATAACATCTAATATAATTATAAATAAATTTGTCATGATAACAATTGAAAAAGGAGGACGGAGTTTTCATTGTTGAGGGAAAAATTACTTATTTTAATATTTCTTGACTGTTGAAATCGTGAGAAATTTTGTTATTATAAATTTTTCCATTGTTGAAGGATAGGGACATTTTCATGTTTTAAATATTGTCCATTGTTGAAACCGTATCAATATTTGCAATGGAGTTTTTTCCATTGTTGGAAACGCGTTAAAGTTGTCATTATAGATAACTTCTAATATAATTATAAATAAATTTTCCATAATAAAAATTTAAAAGGATGAATTAAAATCTAATTTTTCATTGTTGGCAGGAAAAAATTATTATTTTAAGATTTCTTCATTGTTGAAAGCGTGGGAAAATTTGTCACTGTAAATTTTTCCATTGTTAAAGGATAGGGATATTTTCACGTTTTAAATATTATCCATTGTTAAAACCGTATCTATATTTGTCAATAGAATTTTTTCCATTGTTTGAAACGCGTTAAAGTTGTCATTATAGATAACTTCTAATATAATTATAAATAAATTTGTCATGATAACAATTGAAAAAGGATAACTTAAAGTCAAATTTTTCATTGTTGTGGGAAACATTTCATATTTTAAGATCTCTTCATTGTTGAAAGCGTGGGAAAAATTTGTCACTATACAGTTTTCTATTGTTAGAGGAAAGGGACAATTTCATGTTTTAATGATTGTGCATTGTTGAAAGCATATCAATATTTGTCAAAGAAAGTCTTTCGATTCTTGAAAGTGCCTGAAAGTGGTCATTATAGTTAACTTCTAATATAATTATAAATAAATTTGTCATAATAACAATTGAAAAAGGAGGACTTAAAGTCGAAGTTTTCATTGTTGCGGGAAAAAATTCATATTTTAAGGTTTCTTTATTGTTGAAAGCGTGGGCAAATTTGTCACTATAAATTTTTCCATTGTTAAAGGATAGGGACAATTTCATCTTTTAATGATTGTCCATTGTTGAAAGCGTATCAATATTTGTCAAAGAAAGTCTTTCGATTCTTGAAAGTGCGGGAATGTTGTCATTATAGTAAACTTCTAATATAATTATAAATAAATTTGTCATAATAACAATTGAAAAAGGAGGACTTAAAGTCGAAGTTTTCATTGTTGCGGGAAAAAATTCATATTTTAAGGTTTCTTTATTGTTGAAAGCGTGGGCAAATTTGTCACTATAAATTTTTCCATTGTTAAAGAATAGGGACAATTTCATCTTTTAATGATTGTCCATTGTTGAAAGCGTATCAATATTTGTCAAAGAAAGTCTTTCGATTCTTGAAAGTGCGGGAATGTTGTCATTATAGTAAACTTCTAATATAATTATAAATAAATTTGTCATAATAACAATTGAAAAAGGAGGACTTAAAGTCGAAGTTTTCATTGTTGCGGGAAAAAATTCATATTTTAAGGTTTCTTTATTGTTGAAATCGTGGGAAAATTTGTCACTATAAATTTTTCCATTCTTAAAGGATGGGGACATTTTCACGTTTTAAATATTGTCCATTGTTGAAACCGTATCAATATTTGTCAATAGAATTTTTTCTATTGTTGGAAGCGCGGGAAAGTTCTCTTTATAAATAACTTATAATATAATTATAAATAAACTTGTCATAATAAAAATTGAAAAAGGAGGACAAGGTTTTCATTGTTGCGGGGAAAAAAATCATATTTTAAGGTTTCTTGATTGTTGAAAGCGTGGGAAAATTTGTCACTATAAATTTTTCCATTGTTAAAAGATGGGGACATTTTCACGTTTTAAATATTGTCCATTGTTGAACCGTATCAATATTTGTCAATAGAATTTTTTCCATTGTTTGAAACGCGTTAAAGTTGTCATTATAGATAACTTCTAATATAATTATAAATAAATTTGTCATGATAACAATTGATAAGGAATAATTAAAGCCTAATTTTTCATTGTTGGCAGGAAAAATTTATTATTTTAAGATTTCTTCATTGTTGAAAGGGTGGGAAAATTTGTCACTGTAAATTTTTTCATTGTTAAAGGATAGGGACATTTTCACGTTTTAAATATTGTCCATTGTTGAAACCGTATCAATATTTATCAATAGATTTTTTTTAATTGTTGGAAGCGCGGGAAAGTTCTCATTATAGATAACTTCTAATATAATTATAAATAAATTTGTCATAATAACAATTGAAAAAGGAGGACTTAAAATCGAAGTTTTCATTTTTCGGGAAAAAAATCATAATTTAAGGTTTCTTGATTGTTGAAAGCGTGGGCAAATTTGTCACTATAAATTTTTCCATTGTTAAAGGATAGGGACAATTTCACCTTTTAATGATTGTCCATTGTTGAAAGCGTATCAATATTTGTCAAAGAAAGTCTTTCGATTCTTGAAAGTACGGGAAAGTTGTCATTATAGTAAACTTCTAATATAATTATAAATAAATTTATCATAATAACAATTGAAAAAAGAAGACTTAATGTCGAATTTTTCATTGTTGTGGGAGATTTTTTTTATTTTAAGATTTCTTCATTGTTGAAAGCGTGGGAAAATTTTGTCACTATAAATTTTTCCATTGTTAAAGGATAGGGAAAATTTCATGTTTTAATGATTGTGCATTGTTGGAAACGTATCAATATTTGTCAATGGAATTCTTTCCATTTTTGGAAGTTCGGGAAAGTTGTCATTATAAGATAACTTCTAATATAAATATAAATAAATTTTTCATAATAACAATTGAAAAGGATGAATTAAAGTCTAATTTTTCATTGTTGTGGGAAAATTTTCTTATTTTAAGATTTCTTCATTGTTGAAAGCGTGGGAAAATTTGTCATTGTAAGTTTTTCCATTGTTAAAAGATATGGACATTTTCACATTTTAAATATTCTCCATTGTTGAAACCGTATCAATATTTGTCAATAGAATTTTTTCCATTGTTGGAAACGCGTTAAAGTTGTCATTATAGATAACTTCTAATATAATTATAAATAAATTTGTCATAATAACAATTAAAACAGGAAGACATAATGGTGAATTTTTCATTGTTGCAGGAAAATTTTCTTATTTTAAGATTTCTTTATTGTTGAAAGCGTCGGAAAGTTTGTCCATACATTTTTCCATTGTTAAAGGATAGGGACAATTTCATGTTTTAATATTGCGCATTGTTGAAAGCATATCAATATTTGTCAATGAAAATTTTTCATTTGTTTGAATCGTGTAAAGTGGCCATTATAGTTAACTTCAAATATAATTATAAATAAATTTGTCATAATAAAAATTGAAAAAAGAAGACTTAATATCGAATTTTTCATTGTTGTGGGAAAATTTTTTTATTTTAAGATTTCTTCATTGTTGAAAGCGTGGGAAAATTTTGTCACTATAAATTTTTCCATTGTTAAAGGATAGGGAAAATTTCATGTTTTAATGATTGTGCATTGTTGAAAGCGTATCAATATTTGCAAATAGAATTTTTTCCATTGTTGGAAGTTCGGGAAAGTTGTCATTATAGATAACTTCTAATAAAAATATAAATAATTTTTTCATAATAACAATTGAAAAGGATGAATTAAAGTCTAATATTTCATTGTTGCGGGAAAAATTTGCTTATTTTAAGATTTCTTCATTGTTGAAAGCGTGGGACAATTTGTCTATACATTTTTCCATTGTTAAAGCATAGGGACAATTTCATGTTTTAATGATTGTGCATTGTTGAAATCGTATCAATATTTGTCAATGGAATTTTTTCCATTGTTGGAAGCGCGGGAAAGTTCTCTTTATAAATAACTTATAATTATAAATAAACTTGTCATAATAAAAATTGAAAAAGGAGGACAAGGTTTTCATTGTTGCGGGGAAAAAAATCATATTTTAAGGTTTCTTGATTGTTGAAAGCGTGGGAAAATTTGTCACTATAAATTTTTCCATTGTTAAAAGATGGGGACATTTTCACGTTTTAAATATTGTCCATTGTTGAACCGTATCAATATTTGTCAATAGAATTTTTTCCATTGTTTGAAACGCGTTAAAGTTGTCATTATAGATAACTTCTAATATAATTATAAATAAATTTGTCATGATAACAATTGATAAGGAATAATTAAAGTCTAATTTTTCATTGTTGGCAGGAAAAATTTATTATTTTAAGATTTCTTCATTGTTGAAAGGGTGGGAAAATTTGTCACTGTAAATTTTTTCATTGTTAAAGGATAGGGACATTTTCACGTTTTAAATATTGTCCATTGTTGAAACCGTATCAATATTTATCAATAGATTTTTTTTAATTGTTGGAAGCGCGGGAAAGTTCTCATTATAGATAACTTCTAATATAATTATAAATAAATTTGTCATAATAACAATTGAAAAAGGAGGACTTAAAATCGAAGTTTTCATTTTTCGGGAAAAAAATCATAATTTAAGGTTTCTTGATTGTTGAAAGCGTGGGCAAATTTGTCACTATAAATTTTTCCATTGTTAAAGGATAGGGACAATTTCACCTTTTAATGATTGTCCATTGTTGAAAGCGTATCAATATTTGTCAAAGAAAGTCTTTCGATTCTTGAAAGTACGGGAAAGTTGTCATTATAGTAAACTTCTAATATAATTATAAATAAATTTGTCATAATAACAATTGAAAAAAGAAGACTTAATGTCGAATTTTTCATTGTTGTGGGAGATTTTTTTTATTTTAAGATTTCTTCATTGTTGAAAGCGTGGGAAAATTTTGTCACTATAAATTTTTCCATTGTTAAAGGATAGGGAAAATTTCATGTTTTAATGATTGTGCATTGTTGGAAACGTATCAATATTTGTCAATGGAATTCTTTCCATTTTTGGAAGTTCGGGAAAGTTGTCATTATAAGATAACTTCTAATATAAATATAAATAAATTTTTCATAATAACAATTGAAAAGGATGAATTAAAGTCTAATTTTTCATTGTTGTGGGAAAATTTTCTTATTTTAAGATTTCTTCATTGTTGAAAGCGTGGGAAAATTTGTCATTGTAAGTTTTTCCATTGTTAAAAGATATGGACATTTTCACATTTTAAATATTCTCCATTGTTGAAACCGTATCAATATTTGTCAATAGAATTTTTTCCATTGTTGGAAACGCGTTAAAGTTGTCATTATAGATAACTTCTAATATAATTATAAATAAATTTGTCATAATAACAATTAAAACAGGAAGACATAATGGTGAATTTTTCATTGTTGCAGGAAAATTTTCTTATTTTAAGATTTCTTTATTGTTGAAAGCGTCGGAAAGTTTGTCCATACATTTTTCCATTGTTAAAGGATAGGGACAATTTCATGTTTTAATATTGCGCATTGTTGAAAGCATATCAATATTTGTCAATGAAAATTTTTCATTTGTTTGAATCGTGTAAAGTGGCCATTATAGTTAACTTCAAATATAATTATAAATAAATTTGTCATAATAACAATTGAAAAAAGAAGACTTAATATCGAATTTTTCATTGTTGTGGGAAAATTTTTTTATTTTAAGATTTCTTCATTGTTGAAAGCGTGGGAAAATTTTGTCACTATAAATTTTTCCATTGTTAAAGGATAGGGAAAATTTCATGTTTTAATGATTGTGCATTGTTGAAAGCGTATCAATATTTGCAAATAGAATTTTTTCCATTGTTGGAAGTTCGGGAAAGTTGTCATTATAGATAACTTCTAATAAAAATATAAATATTTTTTTCATAATAACAATTGAAAAGGATGAATTAAAGTCTAATATTTCATTGTTGCGGGAAAAATTTGCTTATTTTAAGATTTCTTCATTGTTGAAAGCGTGGGACAATTTGTCTATACATTTTTCCATTGTTAAAGCATAGGGACAATTTCATGTTTTAATGATTGTGCATTGTTGAAATCGTATCAATATTTGTCAATGGAATTTTTTCCATTGTTGGAAACTTGGTAAAGTTGTCATTATAGATAAATTCTAATATAATTATAAAGAAATTTGTCATAACAATGAAAAAGGAACACTTAAAGTTGAATTTTTCATTGTTGTGGGAAAATTACTTATTTTAAGATTTTTTCATTGTTGAAATCGTGGGAAATTTTGTCACTATAAACTTTTCCTTTGTTGAAGATTAGGGACATTTTCACATTTTAAATATTGTCCATTGTTGAAACCGTATCAATATTTGTCAATAGATTTTTTTTAATTGTTGGAAGCGCGGGAAAGTTCTCATTATAGATAACTTCTAATATAATTATAAATAAATTTGTCATAATAACAATTGATAAGGATGAATTAAAGTCTAATTTTTCATTGTTGCGGGAAAAATTACTTATTTTAAGAGTTCTTCATTGTTGAAATCGTGGGAAATTTTGTCACTATAAATTTTTCCTTTCTTGAAGGATAGGGACATTTTCACATTTTAAATATTGTCCGTTGTTGAAACCGTATCAATATTTGTCAATAGAATTTTTTCCATTGTTGGAAGCGCGGGAAAGTTCTCATTATAGATAACTTTTAATATAACTATAGATAAATTTGTCATAATAACAATTGAAAAAAGAAGACTTAATGTCGAATTTTTCATTGTTGTGGGAAATTTTTTTTATTTTAAGATTTCTTCATTGTTGAAAGCGTGGGAAAATTTTGTCACTATAAATTTTTCCATTGTTAAAGGATAGGGAAAATTTCATGTTTTAATGATTGTGCATTGTTGAAAGCGTATCAATATTTGTCAATGGAATTTTTTCCATTTTTGGAAGTTCGGGAAAGTTGTCATTTTAGATAACTTCTAATATAAATATAAATAAATTTTTCATAATAACAATTGAAAAGGATGAATTAAAGTCTAATTTTTCATTGTTGCGGGAAAAATTTGCTTATTTTATGATTTCTTCATTGTTGAAAGCGTGGGACAATTTGTCTATACATTTTTCCATTGTTAAAGGATAGGGACAATTTCATGTTTTAATGATTGTGCATTGTTGAAATCGTATCAATATTTGTCAATTGAATTTTTTCCATTGTTGGAAACTTGGTAAAGTTGTCATTATAGATAACTTCTAATATAATTATAAAGAAATTTGTCATGATAACAATGAAAAAGGAACACTTAAAGTTGAATTTTTCATTGTTGTGGGAAAATTACTTATTTTAAGATTTCTCCATTGTTGAAATCGTGGGAAATTTTGTCACTATAAATTTTTCCTTTCTTGAAGGATAGGGACATTTTCACATTTTAAATATTGTCCATTGTTGAAACCATATCAATATTTGTCAATAGAATTTTTTCCATTGTTGGAAGCGCGGGAAAGTTCTCATTATAGATAACTTCTAATATAATTATAAATAAATTTGTCATAATAACTATTGAAAAAGAAGACTTAATGTCGAATTTTTCATTGCTGCGAGAAAAATTTTATATATTAAGGTTTCTTTATTGTTGAAATCGTGGGAAATTTTGTCACTACAAAATTTTCCTTTGTTGAAGGATAGGGACATTTTCACATTTTAAATATTGTCCAGTGTTGAAACCGTACCAATATTTGTCAATAGAATTTTTTCCATTGTTGGAAGCAAGGGAAATTTCTCATTATAGATAACTTCTAATATAATTATAAATAAATTTGTCATAATAACAATTGATAAGGATGAATTAAAGTCTAATTTTTCATTGTTGCGGGAAAAATTTGCTTATTTTTAGATTTCTTCGTTGTTGAAAGCGTGGGACAATTTGTCTATAAATTTTTCCATTGTAAAAGGATAGCGACAACTTCATGTTTTAATGATTGGGCATTGTTGAAATCGTATCAATATTTGTCAATGGAATTTTTTCCATTGTTGGAAACTTGGTAAAGTTGTCATTATAGATAACTTCTAATATAATTATAAAGAAATTTGTCATGATAACAATGAAAAAGGAACACTTAAAGTTGAATTTTTCATTGTTGTGGGAAAATTACTTATTTTAAGATTTCTTCATTGTTGAAATCGTGGGAAATTTTGTCACTATAAATTTTTCCTTTGTTGAAGGATAGGGACATTTTCACATTTTAAATATTGTCCATTGTTGAAACCGTATCAGTATTTGTCAATACAATTTTTTCTATTGTCGGAAGCGCGGGAAAGTTCTCATTATAAATAACTAATATAATTGTAAATAAATTTGTCATCGTAACAATTGATAACGATGAATTAAAGTCTAATTTTTCATTGTTGCTGGAAAAATTTATTATTTTAAGATTTCTTCATTGTTGAAAGCGAGGGAAAATTTGTCACTATAGTTTTCTATTGTTAAACGATAGTGACAATTTTATGTTTTAATAATTGTTCATTTTTGAAAGCATATCAATATTTGTCAATGAAAATTTTCCTATTGTTTGAATCGTGTAAAGTGGCCATTATAGTTAACTTCAAATATAATTATAAATAAATTTGTCATGATAACAATTGAAAAAGGATGACTTAAAGTCGAATTTTTCATTGTTGTGGGAAAAATTACTTATTTTAAGATTTCTTGACTGTAGAAATCGTGGGAAATTTTGTTATTATAAATTTTTCCATTGTTGAAGGATAGGGACATTTTCACATTTTAAATATTGTCCATTGTTGAAATCGTATCAATATTTGCAATGGAATTTTTTCCATTGTTTGAAACGCATTAAAGTTGTCATTATAGATAACTTCTAATATAATTATAAATAAATTTGTCATGATAACAATTGATAAGGATGAATTAAAATCTAATTTTTCATTGTTGGCAGGAAAAATTTATTATTTTAAGATTTCTTCATTGTTGAAAGCGTGGGAAAATTTGTCACTGTAAATTTTTCCATTGTTAAAGGATAGGGACATTTTCACGTTTTAAATATTATCCATTGTTGAAACCATATCAATATTTGTATATAGAATTTTTTCCATTGTTTCAAATGCGTTAAAGTTGTCATTATAGATAACTTCTAATATAATTATAAATAAATTTGTCATGATAACAATTGATAAGGATGAATTAAAGTCTAATTTTTCATTGTTGCGGGAAAAATTACTTATTTTAAGAGTTCTTCATTGTTGAAATCGTGGGAAATTTAGTCACTACAAATTTTTCCTTTGTTGAAGGATAGGGACATTTTCACATTTTAAATATTGTCCATTGTTGAAAACGTATCAATATTTATCAATAGATTTTTTTTAATTGTTGGAAGCGCGGGAAAGTTCTCATTATAGATAACTTCTAATATAATTATAAATAAATTTGTCATAATAACAATTGAAAAAGGAGGACTTAAAATCGAAGTTTTCATTTTTGCGGGAAAAAAATCATATTTTAAGGTTTCTTGATTGTTGAAAGCGTGGGCAAATTTGTCACTATAAATTTTTCCATTGTTAAAGAATAGGGACAATTTCATCTTTTAATGATTGTCCATTGTTGAAAGCGTATCAATATTTGTCAAAGAAAGTCTTTCGATTCTTGAAAGTGCGGGAATGTTGTCATTATAGTAAACTTCTAATATAATTATAAATAAATTTGTCATAATAACAATTGAAAAAGGAGGACTTAAAGTCGAAGTTTTCATTGTTGCGGGAAAAAATTCATATTTTAAGGTTTCTTTATTGTTGAAATCGTGGGAAAATTTGTCACTATAAATTTTTCCATTCTTAAAGGATGGGGACATTTTCACGTTTTAAATATTGTCCATTGTTGAAACCGTATCAATATTTGTCAATAGAATTTTTTCCATTGTTCGAAGCGCGGGAAAGTTCTCATTATAGATAACTTTTAATATAACTATAAATAAATTTGTCATAATAACAATTGAAAAAAAAAGACTTAATATCGAATTTTTCATTGTTGTGGGAAATTTTTTTTATTTTAAGATTTCTTCATTGTTGAAAGCGTGGGAAAATTTTGTCACTATAAATTTTTCCATTTTTTAAGGATAGGGAAATTTTCATGTTTTAATGATTGTGCATTGTTTAAAGCGTATCAATATTTGTCAATGGAATTCTTTCCATTTTTGGAAGTTCGAGAAAATTGTCATTATAAGATAACTTCTAATATAAATATAAATAAATTTTTCATAATAACAATTGAAAAGGATGAATTAAAGTCTAATTTTTTATTGTTGCGGGAAAAATTTGCTTATTTTAAGATTTCTTCATTGTTGAAAGCGTGGGACAATTTGTCTATGCATTTTTTCCATTGTTAAAGGATAGGAACAAATTCATGTTTTAATGATTGTGCATTGTTGAAATCGTATCAATATTTGTCAATGGAATTTTTTCCATTGTTGGAAACTTGGTAAAGTTGTCATTATAGATAACTTCTAATATAATTATAAAGAAATTTGTCATGATATCAATGAAAAAGGAACACTTAAAGTAGAATTTTTCATTGTTGTGGGAAAATTACTTATTTTAAGATTTCTTCATTGTTGAAATCGGGGAAAATTTTGTCACTACAAATTTTTCCTATGTTGAAGGATAGGGACATTTTCACATTTTGAATATTCTCCATTGTTGAAACCGTATCAATATTTGTCAATAGAATTTTTTCCATTGTTGGAAACGCGTTAAAGTTGTCATTATGGATAACTTCTAATATAATTATAAAGAAATTTGTCATAATAACAATTAAAACAGGAAGACTTAAAGTCGAATTTTTCATTGTTGTGGGAAAATTTTCTTATTTTAAAATTTCTTCATTGTTGAAAGCGTGGGAAAATTTGTCACTATAAATTTTTCCATCGTTAAAGGATAGGGACAATTTCATGTTTAAATGATTGTCCATTATTGAAAGCGTATCAATATTTGTCAAAGAAAGTCTTTCGATTCTTGAAAGTGCGGGAAAGTTGTCATTATAGTTAACTTCTAATATAATTATAAATAAATTTGTCATAATAACAATTGAAAAAGGAAGACTTAAAGTCGAATTTTTCATTGTTGCGAAAAAAAAAATTCTTATTGTAATATTTCTTTATTGTTGAAAGCGTCGGAAAGTTTGTCCATACATTTTTCCATTGTTAAAGGATAGGGACAATTTCATGTTTTAATATTGCGCATTGTTGAAAGCATATCAATATTTGTCAATGAAAATTTTTCATTTGTTTGAATCGTGTAAAGTGGCCATTATAGTTAACTTCAAATATAATTATAAATAAATTTGTCATAAGAAGACTTAATATCGAATTTTTCATTGTTGTGGGAAATTTTTTTTATTTTAAGATTTCTTCATTGTTGAAAGCGTGGGAAAATTTTGTCACTATAAATTTTTCCATTGTTAAAGGATAGGGAAAATTTCATGTTTTAATGATTGTGCATTGTTGAAAGCGTATCAATATTTGTCAATAGAATTTTTTCCATTGTTCGAAGCGCGGGAATGTTCTCATTATAGATAACTTTTAATATAACTATAAATAAATTTGTCATAATAACAATTGAAAAAAGAAGACTTAATATCGAATTTTTCATTGTTGTGGGAAGATTTTTTTTATTTTAAGATTTCTTCATTGTCGAAAGCGTGGGAAAATTTTGTCACTATGAATTTTTCCATTGTTAAAGGATAGGGAAAATTTCATGTTTTAATGATTGTGCATTGTTGAAAGCGTATCAATATTTGTCAATGGAATTTTTTCCATTTTTGGAAGTTCGGGAAAGTTGTCATTATAGATAACTTCTAATATAAATATAAATAAATTTTTCATAATAACAATTGAAAAGGATGAATTAAAGTCTAATTTTTCATTGTTGCGGGAAAAATTTGCTTATATTATGATTTCTTCATTGTTGAAAGCGTGGGACAAATTGTCTATACATTTTTCCATTGTTAATGGATAGGGACAATTTCATATTTTAATGATTGTGCATTGTTGAAATCGTATCAATATTTGTCAATCGAATTTTTTCGATTGTTTGAAACGCGTTAAAGTTGTCATTATAAATAACTTTTAATATAATTATAAATAAATTTGTCATAATAACAATTAAATAAGGAAGACTTAATGGCGAATTTTTCATTGTTGTGGGAAACATTTCATATTTTAAGATCTCTTCATTGTTGAAAACGTGGGAAAATTTGTCACTATACAGTTTTCTATTGTTAAAGGATAGGGACAATTTCATGTTTCAATGATTGTGCATTGTTGAAAGCATATCAATATTTGTCAATGAAAATTTTTCAATTGTTTGAAGCGTGTAAACGGGCCATTATAGTTAACTTCAAATATAAATATAAATAAATTTGTCATAATAACAATTAAAAAATGAAGACTTAAAGTCGAATTTTTCATTGTTGTGGGAAAATTTTCTTATTTTAAAATTTCTTCATTGTTGAAAGCGTGGGAAAATTTGTCACTATAAATTTTTCCATCTTTAAAGGATAGGGACAATTTCATGTTTAAATGATTGTCCATTATTGAAAGCGTATCAATATTTGTCAAAGAAAGTCTTTCGGTTCTTGAAAGTGCGGGAAAGTTGTCATTATAGTTAACTTCTAATATAATTATAAATAAATTTGTCATAATAACAATTGAAAAAGGAAGACTTAAAGTCGAATTTTTCATTGTTGCGAAAAAAAAATTCTTATTGTAAGATTTCTTCATTGTTGAAAGCGTGGGAAAATTTGTCACTGTAAGTTTTTCCATTGTTAAAAGATAGGGACATTTTCACGTTTTAAATATTCTCCATTGTTGAAACCGTATCAATATTTGTCAATAGAATTTTTAAATTGTTGGAAACACGTTAAAGTTGTCATTATAGATAACTTCTAATATAATTATAAATAAATTTGTCATAATAACAATTAAAACAGGCAGACTTAATGGTGAATTTTTCATTGTTGCAGGAAAATTTTCTTATTTTAAGATTTCTTTATTGTTGAAAGCTTCGGAAAGTTTGTCCATACATTTTTCCATTGTTAAAGGATAGGGACAATTTCATGTTTTAATATTGCGCATTGTTGAAAACATATCAATATTTGTCAATGAAAATTTTTCATTTGTTTGAATGGTGTAAAGTGGCCATTATAGTTAACTTCAAATATAATTATAAATAAATTTGTCATAATAACAATTGAAAAAAGAAGACTTAATATCGAATTTTTCATTGTTGTGGGAAATTTTTTTTATTTTAAGATTTCTTCATTGTTGAAAGCGTGGGAAAATTTTGTCACTATAAATTTTTCCATTGTTAAAGGATAGGGAACATTTCATGTTTTAATGATTGTGCATTTTTGAAACCGTATCAATATTTGTCAATAGAATTTTTTCCATTGTTGGAAGCGCGGGAAAGTTCTCATTATACATAACTTTTAATATAACTATAGATAAATTTGTCATAATAACAATTGAAAAGGATGAATTAATGTCGAATTTTTCATTGTTGTGGAATTTTTTTTTTATTTTAAGATTTCTTCATTGTTGAAAGCGTGGGAAAATTTTGTCACTATAAATTTTTCCATTGTTAAATGATAGGGAAATTTTCATGTTTTAATGATTGTGCATTGTTTAAAGCGTATCAATATTTGTCAATGGAATTCTTTCCATTTTTGGAAGTTCGAGAAAATTGTCATTATAAGATAACTTCTAATATAAATATAAATAAATTTTTCATAATAACAATTGAAAAGGATGAATTAAAGTCTAATTTTTTATTGTTGCGGGAAAAATTTGCTTATTTTAAGATTTCTTCATTGTTGAAAGCGTGGGACAATTTGTCTATGCATTTTTTCCATTGTTAAAGGATAGGGACAAATTCATGTTTTAATGATTGTGCATTGTTGAAATCGTATCAATATTTGTCAATGGAATTTTTTCGATTGTTGGAAACTTGGTAAAGTTGTCATTATAGATAACTTCTAATATAATTATAAATAAATTTGTCATGATAACAATTGAAAATGAAAGACTTAAAGTCGAATTTTTCATTGTTGCGGAAAAAAATTCTTATTTTAAGAGTTCTTCATTGTTGAAATCGTAGGAAATTTTGTCACTATAAATTTTTCCTTTCTTGAAGGATAGGGACATTTTCACATTTTAAATATTGTCCATTGTTGAAACCGTATCAATATTTGTCAATAGAATTTTTTCCATTGTTGGAAGCGCGGGAAAGTTCTCATTATAGATAACTTTTAATATAACTATAGATAAATTTGTCATAATAACAATTGAAAAAAGAAGACTTAATGTCGAATTTTTCATTGTTGTGGAAATTTTTTTTATTTTAAGATTTCTTCATTGTTGAAAGCGTGGGAAAATTTTGTCACTATAAATTTTTCCATTGTTAAAGGATAGGGAAATTTTCATGTTTTAATGATTGTGCATTGTTTAAAGCGTATCAATATTTGTCAATGGAATTTTTTCCATTTTTGGAAGTTCGGGAAAATTGTAATTATAAGATAACTTGTAATATAAATATAAATAAATTTTTCATAATAACAATTGAAAAGGATGAACTAAAGTCTAATTTTTCATTGTTGCAGGAAAAATTTGCTTATTTTATGATTTCTTCATTGTTGAAAGCGTGGGACAATTTGTCTATGCATTTTTTCCATTGTTAAAGGATAGGGACAAATTCATGTTTTAATGATTGTGCATTGTTGAAATCGTATCAATATTTGTCAATGGAATTTTTTCCATTGTTGGAAACTTGGTAAAGTTGTCATTATAGATAACTTCTAATATAATTATAAAGAAATTTGTCATGATAACAATTGAAAAAAGAAGACTTAATGTCGAATTTTTCATTGTTGTGGGAAATTTTTTTTATTTTAAGATTTCTTCATTGTCGAATGCGTGGGAAAATTTTGTCACTATGAATTTTTCCATTGTTAAAGGATAGGGAAAATTTCATGTTTTAATGATTGTGCATTGTTGAAAGCGTATCAATATTTGTCAATGGAATTTTTTCCATTTTTGGAAGTTCGGGAAAGTTGTCATTATAGATAACTTCTAATATAAATATAAATAAATTTTTCATAATAACAATTGAAAAGGATGAATTAAAGTCTAATTTTTCATTGTTGCGGGAAAAATTACTTATTTTAAGAGTTCTTCATTGTTGAAATCGTGGGAAATTTTGTCACTATAAATTTTTCCTTTGTTGACGGATAGGAACATTTTCACATTTTAAATATTGTCCAGTGTTGAAACCGAATAAATATTTGTCAATAGAATTTTTTCCATTGTTGGAAGCGCGGGAGTGTTCTCATTATAGATAACTTTTAATATAACTATAAATAAATGTTTCATAATAACAATTGAAAAGGATGAATTAAAGTCTAATTTTTCATTGTTGCGGGAAAAATTTGCTTATTTTATGATTTCTTCATTTTTGAAAGCATGGGAAAATTTTGTCACTATAAATTTTTCCATTGTTAAAGGATAGGGAAAAATTTTTTTTTAATGATTGTGCATTGTTGAAAGCGTATCAATATTTGTCAATAGAATTTTTTCCATTGTTGGAAGCGCGGGAAAGTTCTCATTATACATAACTTTTAATATAACTATAAATAAATTTTTCATAATAACAATTGAAAAGGATGAATTAAAGTCTAATTTTTCATTGTTGCGGGAAAAATTTGCTTATATTATGATTTCTTCATTGTTGAAAGCGTGGGACAAATTGTCTATACATTTTTCCATTGTTAATGGATAGGGACAATTTCATATTTTAATGATTGTGCATTGTTGAAATCGTATCAATATTTGTCAATCGAATTTTTTCGATTGTTTGAAACGCGTTAAAGTTGTCATTATAAATAACTTTTAATATAATTATAAATAAATTTGTCATAATAACAATTAAATAAGGAAGACTTAATGGCGAATTTTTCATTGTTGTGGGAAACATTTCATATTTTAAGATCTCTTCATTGTTGAAAACGTGGGAAAATTTGTCACTATACAGTTTTCTATTGTTAAAGGATAGGGACAATTTCATGTTTCAATGATTGTGCATTGTTGAAAGCATATCAATATTTGTCAATGAAAATTTTTCAATTGTTTGAAGCGTGTAAACGGGCCATTATAGTTAACTTCAAATATAAATATAAATAAATTTGTCATAATAACAATTAAAAAATGAAGACTTAAAGTCGAATTTTTCATTGTTGTGGGAAAATTTTCTTATTTTAAAATTTCTTCATTGTTGAAAGCGTGGGAAAATTTGTCACTATAAATTTTTCCATCTTTAAAGGATAGGGACAATTTCATGTTTAAATGATTGTCCATTATTGAAAGCGTATCAATATTTGTCAAAGAAAGTCTTTCGATTCTTGAAAGTGCGGGAAAGTTGTCATTATAGTTAACTTCTAATATAATTATAAATAAATTTGTCATAATAACAATTGAAAAAGGAAGACTTAAAGTCGAATTTTTCATTGTTGCGAAAAAAAAATTCTTATTGTAAGATTTCTTCATTGTTGAAAGCGTGGGAAAATTTGTCACTGTAAGTTTTTCCATTGTTAAAAGATAGGGACATTTTCACGTTTTAAATATTCTCCATTGTTGAAACCGTATCAATATTTGTCAATAGAATTTTTAAATTGTTGGAAACACGTTAAAGTTGTCATTATAGATAACTTCTAATATAATTATAAATAAATTTGTCATAATAACAATTAAAACAGGCAGACTTAATGGTGAATTTTTCATTGTTGCAGGAAAATTTTCTTATTTTAAGATTTCTTTATTGTTGAAAGCTTCGGAAAGTTTGTCCATACATTTTTCCATTGTTAAAGGATAGGGACAATTTCATGTTTTAATATTGCGCATTGTTGAAAACATATCAATATTTGTCAATGAAAATTTTTCATTTGTTTGAATGGTGTAAAGTGGCCATTATAGTTAACTTCAAATATAATTATAAATAAATTTGTCATAATAACAATTGAAAAAAGAAGACTTAATATCGAATTTTTCATTGTTGTGGGAAATTTTTTTTATTTTAAGATTTCTTCATTGTTGAAAGCGTGGGAAAATTTTGTCACTATAAATTTTTCCATTGTTAAAGGATAGGGAACATTTCATGTTTTAATGATTGTGCATTTTTGAAACCGTATCAATATTTGTCAATAGAATTTTTTCCATTGTTGGAAGCGCGGGAAAGTTCTCATTATACATAACTTTTAATATAACTATAGATAAATTTGTCATAATAACAATTGAAAAGGATGAATTAATGTCGAATTTTTCATTGTTGTGGAATTTTTTTTTTATTTTAAGATTTCTTCATTGTTGAAAGCGTGGGAAAATTTTGTCACTATAAATTTTTCCATTGTTAAATGATAGGGAAATTTTCATGTTTTAATGATTGTGCATTGTTTAAAGCGTATCAATATTTGTCAATGGAATTCTTTCCATTTTTGGAAGTTCGAGAAAATTGTCATTATAAGATAACTTCTAATATAAATATAAATAAATTTTTCATAATAACAATTGAAAAGGATGAATTAAAGTCTAATTTTTTATTGTTGCGGGAAAAATTTGCTTATTTTAAGATTTCTTCATTGTTGAAAGCGTGGGACAATTTGTCTATGCATTTTTTCCATTGTTAAAGGATAGGGACAAATTCATGTTTTAATGATTGTGCATTGTTGAAATCGTATCAATATTTGTCAATGGAATTTTTTCGATTGTTGGAAACTTGGTAAAGTTGTCATTATAGATAACTTCTAATATAATTATAAATAAATTTGTCATGATAACAATTGAAAATGAAAGACTTAAAGTCGAATTTTTCATTGTTGCGGAAAAAAATTCTTATTTTAAGAGTTCTTCATTGTTGAAATCGTAGGAAATTTTGTCACTATAAATTTTTCCTTTCTTGAAGGATAGGGACATTTTCACATTTTAAATATTGTCCATTGTTGAAACCGTATCAATATTTGTCAATAGAATTTTTTCCATTGTTGGAAGCGCGGGAAAGTTCTCATTATAGATAACTTTTAATATAACTATAGATAAATTTGTCATAATAACAATTGAAAAAAGAAGACTTAATGTCGAATTTTTCATTGTTGTGGAAATTTTTTTTATTTTAAGATTTCTTCATTGTTGAAAGCGTGGGAAAATTTTGTCACTATAAATTTTTCCATTGTTAAAGGATAGGGAAATTTTCATGTTTTAATGATTGTGCATTGTTTAAAGCGTATCAATATTTGTCAATGGAATTTTTTCCATTTTTGGAAGTTCGGGAAAATTGTAATTATAAGATAACTTGTAATATAAATATAAATAAATTTTTCATAATAACAATTGAAAAGGATGAACTAAAGTCTAATTTTTCATTGTTGCAGGAAAAATTTGCTTATTTTATGATTTCTTCATTGTTGAAAGCGTGGGACAATTTGTCTATGCATTTTTTCCATTGTTAAAGGATAGGGACAAATTCATGTTTTAATGATTGTGCATTGTTGAAATCGTATCAATATTTGTCAATGGAATTTTTTCCATTGTTGGAAACTTGGTAAAGTTGTCATTATAGATAACTTCTAATATAATTATAAAGAAATTTGTCATGATAACAATTGAAAAAAGAAGACTTAATGTCGAATTTTTCATTGTTGTGGGAAATTTTTTTTATTTTAAGATTTCTTCATTGTCGAATGCGTGGGAAAATTTTGTCACTATGAATTTTTCCATTGTTAAAGGATAGGGAAAATTTCATGTTTTAATGATTGTGCATTGTTGAAAGCGTATCAATATTTGTCAATGGAATTTTTTCCATTTTTGGAAGTTCGGGAAAGTTGTCATTATAGATAACTTCTAATATAAATATAAATAAATTTTTCATAATAACAATTGAAAAGGATGAATTAAAGTCTAATTTTTCATTGTTGCGGGAAAAATTACTTATTTTAAGAGTTCTTCATTGTTGAAATCGTGGGAAATTTTGTCACTATAAATTTTTCCTTTGTTGACGGATAGGAACATTTTCACATTTTAAATATTGTCCAGTGTTGAAACCGAATAAATATTTGTCAATAGAATTTTTTCCATTGTTGGAAGCGCGGGAGTGTTCTCATTATAGATAACTTTTAATATAACTATAAATAAATGTTTCATAATAACAATTGAAAAGGATGAATTAAAGTCTAATTTTTCATTGTTGCGGGAAAAATTTGCTTATTTTATGATTTCTTCATTTTTGAAAGCATGGGAAAATTTTGTCACTATAAATTTTTCCATTGTTAAAGGATAGGGAAAAATTTTTTTTTAATGATTGTGCATTGTTGAAAGCGTATCAATATTTGTCAATAGAATTTTTTCCATTGTTGGAAGCGCGGGAAAGTTCTCATTATACATAACTTTTAATATAACTATAAATAAATTTGTCATAATAACAATTGAAAAAAAAGACTTAATGTCGAATTTTTCATTGTTGTGGGAAATTTTTTTTATTTTATGATTTCTTCATTGTTGAAAGCGTGGGAAAATTTTGTCACTATAAATTTTTCCATTGTTAAAGGATAGGGAAAATTTCATGTTTTAATGATTGTGCATTGTTGAAAGCGTATCAATATTTGTCAATGGAATTTTTTCCATTTTTGGAAGTTCGGGAAAGTTGTCATTATAGATAACTTCTAATATAATTATAAAGAAATTTTTCATAATAACAATTGAAAAGGATGAATTAAAGTCTAATTTTTCATTGTTGCGGGAAAAATTTGCTTATTTTAATATTTCTTCATTGTTGAAAGCGTGGGACAATTTGTCTATACATTTTTCCATTGTTAAAGGATAGGGACAATTTCATGTTTTAATGATTGTGCATTGTTGAAATCATATCAATATTTGTCAATGGAATTTTTTCCATTGTTGGAAACTTGGTAAGGTTGTCATTATAGATAACTTCTAATATAATTATAAAGAAATTTGTCATGATAACAAAGACAAAGGAACACTTAAAGTTGAATTTTTCATTGTTGTGGGAAAATTACTTATTTTAAGATTTCTTCATTGTTGAAATCGTGGGAAATTTTGTCACTATAAATTTTTCCTTTGTTGAAGGATAGGGACATTTTCACATTTTAAATATTGTCCATTGTTGAAACCGTATCAATATTTGTCAATAGAATTTTTTCTATTGTTGGAAGCGCGGGTAAGTTCTCATTATAGATAACTTCTAATATTATTATAAATAAATTTGTCATAATAACAATTGATAAGGATGAATTAAAGTCTAATTTTTCATTGTTGCGGGAAAAATTACTTATTTTAAGAGTTCTTAATTGTTGAAATCGTGGGAAATTTTGTCACTATAAATTTTTCCTTTGTTGACGGATAGGAACATTTTCACATTTTAAATATTGTCCAGTGTTGAAACCGAATAAATATTTGTCAATAGAATTTTTTCCATTGTTGGAAGCGCGGGAGAGTTCTCATTATAGATAACTTCTAATATAAATATAAATAAATGTTTCATAATAACAATTGAAAAGAATGAATTAAAGTCTAATTTTTCATTGTTGCGGGAAAAATTTGCTTATTTTATGATTTCTTCATTTTTGAAAGCATGGGAAAATTTTGTCACTATAAATTTTTCCATTGTTAAAGGATAGGGAAAATTTCATGTTTTAATGATTGTGCATTGTTGAAAGCGTATCAATATTTGTCAATAGAATTTTTTCCATTGTTGGAAGTTTGGGAAAGTTGTCATTATAGGTAACTTCTAATATAAATATAAATAAATGTTTCATAATAACAATTGAAAAGGATGAATTAAAGTCTAATTTTTCATTGTTGCGGGAAAAATTTGCTTATTTTATGATTTCTTCATTGTTGAAAGCGTGGGACAAATTGTCTATACATTTTTCCATTGTTAAAGGATAGGGACAATCTCATATTTTAATGATTGTGCATTGTTGAAATCGTATCAATATTTGTCAATGGAATTTTTTCGATTGTTGGAAACTTGGTAAAGTTGTCATTATAGATAACTTCTAATATAATTATAAATAAATTTGTCATGATAACAATTGAAAATGAAAGACTTAAAATCGAATTTTTCATTGTTGCGGAAAAAAATTCTTATTTTAAGAGTTCTTCATTGTTGAAATCGTAGGAAATTTTGTCACTATAAATTTTTCCTTTCTTGAAGGATAGGGACATTTTCACATTTTAAATATTGTCCATTGTTGAAACCGTATTAATATTTGTCAATAGAATTTTTTCCATTGTTGGAAGCGCGGGAAAGTTCTCATTATAGATAACTTTTAATATAACTATAGATAAATTTGTCATAATAACAATTGAAAAAAGAAGACTTAATCTCGAATTTTTCATTGTTGTGGAAATTTTTTTTATTTTAAGATTTCTTCATTGTGGAAAGCTTGGGAAAATTTTGTCACTATAAATTTTTCCATTGTTAAAGGATAGGGAAAATTTCATGTTTTAATGATTGTGCATTGTTGAAAGCGTATCAATATTTGTCAATGGAATTTTTTCCATTTTTGGAAGTTCGGGAAAGTTGTCATTATAGATAACTTCTAATATAATTATAAAGAAATTTTTCATAATAACAATTGAAAAGGATGAATTAAAGTCTAATTTTTCATTGTTGTGGAAAAATTTGCTTATTTTAAGATTTCTTCATTGTTGAAAGCGTGGGACAATTTGTCTATAAATTTTTCCATTGTTAAAGGATAGGGACAATTTCATGTTTTAATGATTGTGCATTGTTGAAATCGTATCAATATTTGTCAATGGAAATTTTTCCATTGTTGGAAACTTGGTAAAGTTGTCATTATAGATAACTTCTAATATAATTATAAAGAAATTTGTCATGATAACAAAGACAAAGGAACACTTAAAGTTGAATTTTTCATTGTTGTGGGAAAATTACTTATTTTAAGATTTCTTCATTGTTGAAATCGTGGGAAATTTTGTCACTATAAATTTTTCCTTTGTTGAAGGATAGCTACATTTTCACATTTTAAATATTGTCCATTGTTGAAACCGTATCAATATTTGTCAATAGAATTTTTTCTGTTGTTGGAAGCGCGGGTAAGTTCTCATTATAGATAACTTCTAATATAATATTCTAATATGTCATAATAACAATTGATAAGGATGAATTAAAGTCTAATTTTTCATTGTTGCGGGAAATTTTTTTTATTTTAAGAGTTCTTCATTGTTGAAATCGTGGGAAATTTTGTCACTATAAATTTTTCCTTTGTTGACGGATAGGAACATTTTCACATTTTAAATATTGTCCAGTGTTGAAACCGAATAAATATTTGTCAATAGAATTTTTTCCATTGTTGGAAGCGCGGGAGTGTTCTCATTATAGATAACTTTTAATATAACTATAAATAAATGTTTCATAATAACAATTGAAAAGGATGAATTAAAGTCTAATTTTTCATTGTTGCGGGAAAAATTTGCTTATTTTATGATTTCTTCATTTTTGAAAGCATGGGAAAATTTTGTCACTATAAATTTTTCCATTGTTAAAGGATAGGGAAAAAATTTTTTTTAATGATTGTGCATTGTTGAAAGCGTATCAATATTTGTCAATAGAATTTTTTCCATTGTTGGAAGCGCGGGAAAGTTCTCATTATACATAACTTTTAATATAACTATAAATAAATTTGTCATAATAACAATTGAAAAAAAAGACTTAATGTCGAATTTTTCATTGTTGTGGGAAATTTTTTTTATTTTATGATTTCTTCATTGTTGAAAGCGTGGGAAAATTTTGTCACTATAAATTTTTCCATTGTTAAAGGATAGGGAAAATTTCATGTTTTAATGATTGTGCATTGTTGAAAGCGTATCAATATTTGTCAATGGAATTTTTTCCATTTTTGGAAGTTCGGGAAAGTTGTCATTATAGATAACTTCTAATATAATTATAAAGAAATTTTTCATAATAACAATATAAAAGGATGAATTAAAGTCTAATTTTTCATTGTTGCGGGAAAAATTTGCTTATTTTAATATTTCTTCATTGTTGAAAGCGTGGGACAATTTGTCTATACATTTTTCCATTGTTAAAGGATAGGGACAATTTCATGTTTTAATGATTGTGCATTGTTGAAATCATATCAATATTTGTCAATGGAATTTTTTCCATTGTTGGAAACTTGGTAAGGTTGTCATTATAGATAACTTCTAATATAATTATAAAGAAATTTGTCATGATAACAAAGACAAAGGAACACTTAAAGTTGAATTTTTCATTGTTGTGGGAAAATTACTTATTTTAAGATTTCTTCATTGTTGAAATCGTGGGAAATTTTGTCACTATAAATTTTTCCTTTGTTGAAGGATAGGGACATTTTCACATTTTAAATATTGTCCATTGTTGAAACCGTATCAATATTTGTCAATAGAATTTTTTCTATTGTTGGAAGCGCGGGTAAGTTCTCATTATAGATAACTTCTAATATTATTATAAATAAATTTGTCATAATAACAATTGATAAGGATGAATTAAAGTCTAATTTTTCATTGTTGCGGGAAAAATTACTTATTTTAAGAGTTCTTAATTGTTGAAATCGTGGGAAATTTTGTCACTATAAATTTTTCCTTTGTTGACGGATAGGAACATTTTCACATTTTAAATATTGTCCAGTGTTGAAACCGAATAAATATTTGTCAATAGAATTTTTTCCATTGTTGGAAGCGCGGGAGAGTTCTCATTATAGATAACTTCTAATATAAATATAAATAAATGTTTCATAATAACAATTGAAAAGAATGAATTAAAGTCTAATTTTTCATTGTTGCGGGAAAAATTTGCTTATTTTATGATTTCTTCATTTTTGAAAGCATGGGAAAATTTTGTCACTATAAATTTTTCCATTGTTAAAGGATAGGGAAAATTTCATGTTTTAATGATTGTGCATTGTTGAAAGCGTATCAATATTTGTCAATAGAATTTTTTCCATTGTTGGAAGTTTGGGAAAGTTGTCATTATAGGTAACTTCTAATATAAATATAAATAAATGTTTCATAATAACAATTGAAAAGGATGAATTAAAGTCTAATTTTTCATTGTTGCGGGAAAAATTTGCTTATTTTATGATTTCTTCATTGTTGAAAGCGTGGGACAAATTGTCTATACATTTTTCCATTGTTAAAGGATAGGGACAATCTCATATTTTAATGATTGTGCATTGTTGAAATCGTATCAATATTTGTCAATGGAATTTTTTCGATTGTTGGAAACTTGGTAAAGTTGTCATTATAGATAACTTCTAATATAATTATAAATAAATTTGTCATGATAACAATTGAAAATGAAAGACTTAAAATCGAATTTTTCATTGTTGCGGAAAAAAATTCTTATTTTAAGAGTTCTTCATTGTTGAAATCGTAGGAAATTTTGTCACTATAAATTTTTCCTTTCTTGAAGGATAGGGACATTTTCACATTTTAAATATTGTCCATTGTTGAAACCGTATTAATATTTGTCAATAGAATTTTTTCCATTGTTGGAAGCGCGGGAAAGTTCTCATTATAGATAACTTTTAATATAACTATAGATAAATTTGTCATAATAACAATTGAAAAAAGAAGACTTAATCTCGAATTTTTCATTGTTGTGGAAATTTTTTTTATTTTAAGATTTCTTCATTGTGGAAAGCTTGGGAAAATTTTGTCACTATAAATTTTTCCATTGTTAAAGGATAGGGAAAATTTCATGTTTTAATGATTGTGCATTGTTGAAAGCGTATCAATATTTGTCAATGGAATTTTTTCCATTTTTGGAAGTTCGGGAAAGTTGTCATTATAGATAACTTCTAATATAATTATAAAGAAATTTTTCATAATAACAATTGAAAAGGATGAATTAAAGTCTAATTTTTCATTGTTGTGGAAAAATTTGCTTATTTTAAGATTTCTTCATTGTTGAAAGCGTGGGACAATTTGTCTATAAATTTTTCCATTGTTAAAGGATAGGGACAATTTCATGTTTTAATGATTGTGCATTGTTGAAATCGTATCAATATTTGTCAATGGAAATTTTTCCATTGTTGGAAACTTGGTAAAGTTGTCATTATAGATAACTTCTAATATAATTATAAAGAAATTTGTCATGATAACAAAGACAAAGGAACACTTAAAGTTGAATTTTTCATTGTTGTGGGAAAATTACTTATTTTAAGATTTCTTCATTGTTGAAATCGTGGGAAATTTTGTCACTATAAATTTTTCCTTTGTTGAAGGATAGCTACATTTTCACATTTTAAATATTGTCCATTGTTGAAACCGTATCAATATTTGTCAATAGAATTTTTTCTGTTGTTGGAAGCGCGGGTAAGTTCTCATTATAGATAACTTCTAATATAATATTCTAATATGTCATAATAACAATTGATAAGGATGAATTAAAGTCTAATTTTTCATTGTTGCGGGAAATTTTTTTTATTTTAAGAGTTCTTCATTGTTGAAATCGTGGGAAATTTTGTCACTATAAATTTTTCCTTTGTTGACGGATAGGAACATTTTCACATTTTAAATATTGTCCAGTGTTGAAACCGAATAAATATTTGTCAATAGAATTTTTTCCATTGTTGGAAGCGCGGGAGTGTTCTCATTATAGATAACTTTTAATATAACTATAAATAAATGTTTCATAATAACAATTGAAAAGGATGAATTAAAGTCTAATTTTTCATTGTTGCGGGAAAAATTTGCTTATTTTATGATTTCTTCATTTTTGAAAGCATGGGAAAATTTTGTCACTATAAATTTTTCCATTGTTAAAGGATAGGGAAAAAATTTTTTTTAATGATTGTGCATTGTTGAAAGCGTATCAATATTTGTCAATAGAATTTTTTCCATTGTTGGAAGCGCGGGAAAGTTCTCATTATACATAACTTTTAATATAACTATAAATAAATTTGTCATAATAACAATTGAAAAAAAAGACTTAATGTCGAATTTTTCATTGTTGTGGGAAATTTTTTTTATTTTATGATTTCTTCATTGTTGAAAGCGTGGGAAAATTTTGTCACTATAAATTTTTCCATTGTTAAAGGATAGGGAAAATTTCATGTTTTAATGATTGTGCATTGTTGAAAGCGTATCAATATTTGTCAATGGAATTTTTTCCATTTTTGGAAGTTCGGGAAAGTTGTCATTATAGATAACTTCTAATATAATTATAAAGAAATTTTTCATAATAACAATATAAAAGGATGAATTAAAGTCTAATTTTTCATTGTTGCGGGAAAAATTTGCTTATTTTAATATTTCTTCATTGTTGAAAGCGTGGGACAATTTGTCTATACATTTTTCCATTGTTAAAGGATAGGGACAATTTCATGTTTTAATGATTGTGCATTGTTGAAATCATATCAATATTTGTCAATGGAATTTTTTCCATTGTTGGAAACTTGGTAAGGTTGTCATTATAGATAACTTCTAATATAATTATAAAGAAATTTGTCATGATAACAAAGACAAAGGAACACTTAAAGTTGAATTTTTCATTGTTGTGGGAAAATTACTTATTTTAAGATTTCTTCATTGTTGAAATCGTGGGAAATTTTGTCACTATAAATTTTTCCTTTGTTGAAGGATAGGGACATTTTCACATTTTAAATATTGTCCATTGTTGAAACCGTATCAATATTTGTCAATAGAATTTTTTCTATTGTTGGAAGCGCGGGTAAGTTCTCATTATAGATAACTTCTAATATTATTATAAATAAATTTGTCATAATAACAATTGATAAGGATGAATTAAAGTCTAATTTTTCATTGTTGCGGGAAAAATTACTTATTTTAAGAGTTCTTAATTGTTGAAATCGTGGGAAATTTTGTCACTATAAATTTTTCCTTTGTTGACGGATAGGAACATTTTCACATTTTAAATATTGTCCAGTGTTGAAACCGAATAAATATTTGTCAATAGAATTTTTTCCATTGTTGGAAGCGCGGGAGAGTTCTCATTATAGATAACTTCTAATATAAATATAAATAAATGTTTCATAATAACAATTGAAAAGAATGAATTAAAGTCTAATTTTTCATTGTTGCGGGAAAAATTTGCTTATTTTATAATTTCTTCATTTTTGAAAGCATGGGAAAATTTTGTCACTATAAATTTTTCCATTGTTAAAGGATAGGGAAAATTTCATGTTTTAATGATTGTGCATTGTTGAAAGCGTATCAATATTTGTCAATAGAATTTTTTCCATTGTTGGAAGTTTGGGAAAGTTGTCATTATAGGTAACTTCTAATATAAATATAAATAAATGTTTCATAATAACAATTGAAAAGGATGAATTAAAGTCTAATTTTTCATTGTTGCGGGAAAAATTTGCTTATTTTATGATTTCTTCATTGTTGAAAGCGTGGGACAAATTGTCTATACATTTTTCCATTGTTAAAGGATAGGGACAATCTCATATTTTAATGATTGTGCATTGTTGAAATCGTATCAATATTTGTCAATGGAATTTTTTCGATTGTTGGAAACTTGGTAAAGTTGTCATTATAGATAACTTCTAATATAATTATAAATAAATTTGTCATGATAACAATTGAAAATGAAAGACTTAAAATCGAATTTTTCATTGTTGCGGAAAAAAATTCTTATTTTAAGAGTTCTTCATTGTTGAAATCGTAGGAAATTTTGTCACTATAAATTTTTCCTTTCTTGAAGGATAGGGACATTTTCACATTTTAAATATTGTCCATTGTTGAAACCGTATTAATATTTGTCAATAGAATTTTTTCCATTGTTGGAAGCGCGGGAAAGTTCTCATTATAGATAACTTTTAATATAACTATAGATAAATTTGTCATAATAACAATTGAAAAAAGAAGACTTAATCTCGAATTTTTCATTGTTGTGGAAATTTTTTTTATTTTAAGATTTCTTCATTGTGGAAAGCGTGGGAAAATTTTGTCACTATAAATTTTTCCATTGTTAAAGGATAGGGAAAATTTCATGTTTTAATGATTGTGCATTGTTGAAAGCGTATCAATATTTGTCAATGGAATTTTTTCCATTTTTGGAAGTTCGGGAAAGTTGTCATTATAGATAACTTCTAATATAATTATAAAGAAATTTTTCATAATAACAATTGAAAAGGATGAATTAAAGTCTAATTTTTCATTGTTGTGGAAAAATTTGCTTATTTTAAGATTTCTTCATTGTTGAAAGCGTGGGACAATTTGTCTATAAATTTTTCCATTGTTAAAGGATAGGGACAATTTCATGTTTTAATGATTGTGCATTGTTGAAATCGTATCAATATTTGTCAATGGAAATTTTTCCATTGTTGGAAACTTGGTAAAGTTGTCATTATAGATAACTTCTAATATAATTATAAAGAAATTTGTCATGATAACAAAGACAAAGGAACACTTAAAGTTGAATTTTTCATTGTTGTGGGAAAATTACTTATTTTAAGATTTCTTCATTGTTGAAATCGTGGGAAATTTTGTCACTATAAATTTTTCCTTTGTTGAAGGATAGCTACATTTTCACATTTTAAATATTGTCCATTGTTGAAACCGTATCAATATTTGTCAATAGAATTTTTTCTGTTGTTGGAAGCGCGGGTAAGTTCTCATTATAGATAACTTCTAATATAATATTCTAATATGTCATAATAACAATTGATAAGGATGAATTAAAGTCTAATTTTTCATTGTTGCGGGAAATTTTTTTTATTTTAAGAGTTCTTCATTGTTGAAATCGTGGGAAATTTTGTCACTATAAATTTTTCCTTTGTTGACGGATAGGAACATTTTCACATTTTAAATATTGTCCAGTGTTGAAACCGAATAAATATTTGTCAATAGAATTTTTTCCATTGTTGGAAGCGCGGGAGTGTTCTCATTATAGATAACTTTTAATATAACTATAAATAAATGTTTCATAATAACAATTGAAAAGGATGAATTAAAGTCTAATTTTTCATTGTTGCGGGAAAAATTTGCTTATTTTATGATTTCTTCATTTTTGAAAGCATGGGAAAATTTTGTCACTATAAATTTTTCCATTGTTAAAGGATAGGGAAAATTTCATGTTTTAATGATTGTGCATTGTTGAAACCGTATCAATATTTGTCAATAGAATTTTTTCCATTGTTGGAAACGCGTTAATTTGTCATTATAGATAACTTCTAATATAATTATAAATAAATTTGTCATAATAACAATTAAAACAGGAAGACTTAATGGTGAATTTTTCATTGTTGTGGGAAAATTTTTTTATTTTAAGATTTCTTCATTGTTGAAAACATGGGAAAATTTTGTAACTATAAATTTTTCCATTGTTAAAGGATAGGGAAAATTTCATGTTTTAATGATTGTGCATTGTTGAAACCGTATCAATATTTGTCAATGGAATTTTTTCCATTTTTGGAAGTTCGGGAAAGTTGTCATTATAGATAACTTCTAATATAAATATAAATAAATTTTTCATAATAACAATTGAAAAGGATGAATTAAAGTCTAATTTTTCATTGTTGCGGGAAAAATTTGCTTATATTATGATTTCTTCATTGTTGAAAGCTTGGGACAAATTGTCTATACATTTTTCCATTGTTAATGGATAGGGACAATTTCATATTTTAATGATTGTGCATTGTTGAAATCGTATCAATATTTGTCAATGGAATTTTTTCGATTGTTTGAAACGCGTTAAAGTTGTCATTATAAATAACTTTTAATATAATTATAAATAAATTTGTCATAATAACAATTAAATAAGGAAGACTTAATGGCGAATTTTTCATTGTTGTGGGAAACATTTCATATTTTAAGATCTCTTCATTGTTGAAAACGTGGGAAAATTTGTCACTATACAGTTTTCTATTGTTAAAGGATAGGGACAATTTCATGTTTCAATGATTGTGCATTGTTGAAAGCATATCAATATTTGTCAATGAAAATTTTTCAATTGTTTGAAGCGTGTAAACGGGCCATTATAGTTAACTTCAAATATAAATATAAATAAATTTGTCATAATAACAATTAAAAAATGAAGACTTAAAGTCGAATTTTTCATTGTTGTGGGAAAATTTTCTTATTTTAAAATTTCTTCATTGTTGAAAGCGTGGGAAAATTTGTCACTATAAATTTTTCCATCGTTAAAGGATAGGGACAATTTCATGTTTAAATGATTGTCCATTATTGAAAGCGTATCAATATTTGTCAAAGAAAGTCTTTCGATTCTTGAAAGTGCGGGAAAGTTGTCATTATAGTTAACTTCTAATATAATTATAAATAAATTTGTCATAATAACAATTGAAAAAGGAAGACTTAAAGTCGAATTTTTCATTGTTGCGAAAAAAAAATTCTTATTGTAAGATTTCTTCATTGTTGAAAGCGTGGGAAAATTTGTCACTGTAAGTTTTTCCATTGTTAAAAGATACGGACATTTTCACGTTTTAAATATTCTCCATTGTTGAAACCGTATCAATATTTGTCAATAGAATTTTTAAATTGTTGGAAACACGTTAAAGTTGTCATTATAGATAACTTCTAATATAATTATAAATAAATTTGTCATAATAACAATAAAAACAGGCAGACTTAATGGTGAATTTTTCATTGTTGCAGGAAAATTTTCTTATTTTAAGATTTCTTTATTGTTGAAAGCGTCGGAAAGTTTGTCCATACATTTTTCCATTGTTAAAGGATAGGGACAATTTCATGTTTTAATATTGCGCACTGTTGAAAGCATATCAATATTTGTCAATGAAAATTTTTCATTTGTTTGAATCGTGTAAAGTGGCCATTATAGTTAACTTCAAATATAATTATAAATAAATTTGTCATAATAACAATTGAAAAAAGAAGACTTAATATCGAATTTTTCATTGTTGTGGGAAATTTTTTTTATTTTAAGATTTCTTCATTGTTGAAAGCGTGGGAAAATTTTGTCACTATAAATTTTTCCATTGTTAAAGGATAGGGAAAATTTCATGTTTTAATGATTGTGCATTTTTGAAACCGTATCAATATTTGTCAATAGAATTTTTTCCATTGTTGGAAGCGCGGGAAAGTTCTCATTATACATAACTTTTAATATAACTATAAATAAATTTGTCATAATAACAATTGAAAAAAAAAGACTTAATATCGAATTTTTCATTGTTGTGGGAAATTTTTTTTATTTTAAGATTTCTTCATTGTTGAAAGAGTGGGAAAATTTTGTCACTATAAATTTTTCCATTGTTTAAGGATAGGGAAATTTTCATGTTTTAATGATTGTGCATTGTTTAAAGCATATCAATATTTGTCAATGGAATTCTTTCCATTTTTGGAAGTTCGAGAAAATTGTCATTATAAGATAACTTCTAATATAAATATAAATAAATTTTTCATAATAACAATTGAAAAGGATGAATTAAAGTCTAATTTTTTATTGTTGCGGGAAAAATTTGCTTATTTTAAGATTTCTTCATTGTTGAAAGCGTGGGACAATTTGTCTATGCATTTTTTCCATTGTTAAAGGATAGGGACAAATTCATGTTTTAATGATTGTGCATTGTTGAAATCGTATCAATATTTGTCAATGGAATTTTTTCCATTGTTGGAAACTTGGTAAAGTTGTCATTATAGATAACTTCTAATATAATTATAAAGAAATTTGTCATGATAACAATGAAAAAAGGAACACTTAAAGTCGAATTTTTCATTGTTGTGGGAAAATTTTCTTATTTTAAAATTTCTTCATTGTTGAAAGCGTGGGAAAATTTGTCACTATAAATTTTTCCATCGTTAAAGGATAGGGACAATTTCATGTTTAAATGATTGACCATTATTGAAAGCGTATCAATATTTGTCAAAGAAAGTCTTTCGATTCTTGAAAGTGCGGGAAAGTTGTCATTATAGTTAACTTCTAATATAATTATAAATAAATTTGTCATAATAACAATTGAAAAAGGAAGACTTAAAGTCGAATTTTTCATTGTTGCGAAAAAAAAAATTCTTATTGTAAGATTTCTTCATTGTTGAAAGCGTGGGAAAATTTGTTACTGTAAGTTTTTCCATTGTTAAAAGATAGGGACATTTTCACGTTTTAAATATTCTCCATTGTTGAAACCGTATCAATATTTGTCAATAGAATTTTTTCCATTGTTGGAAACGCGTTAAAGTTGTCATTATAGATAACTTCTAATATAATTATAAATAAATTTGTCATAATAACAATTAAAACAGGAAGACTTAATGGTGAATTTTTCATTGTTGTGGGAAAATTTTTTTATTTTAAGATTTCTTCATTGTTGAAAACATGGGAAAATTTTGTAACTATAAATTTTTCCATTGTTAAAGGATAGGGAAAATTTCATGTTTTAATGATTGTGCATTGTTGAAACCGTATCAATATTTGTCAATAGAATTTTTTCCATTGTTCGAAGCGCGGGAAAGTTCTCATTATAGATAACTTCTAATATAATTATAAATAAATTTGTCATAATAACTATTGAAAAGGAAGACTTAATGTCGAATTTTTCATTGTTGTGGGAAATTTTTTTTATTTTAAGATTACTTCATTGTTGAAAGCATGGGAAAATTTTGTCACTGTAAATTTTTCCATTGTTAAAGGATAGGGAAAATTTCATGTTTTAATGATTGTGCATTGTTGAAAGCGTATCAATATTTGTCAATAGAATTTTTTCCATTGTTGGAAGTTCGGGAAAGTTGTCATGATAGATAACTTCTAATATAAATATAAATAAATGTTTCATAATAACAATTGAAAAGTATGAATTAAAGTCTAATTTTTCATTGTTGCGGGAAAAATTTATTATTTTAAGATTTCTTCATTGTTGAAAGCTTGGGACAATTTGTCTATACATTTTTCCATTGTTAAAGGATAGCGACAATTTCATGTTTTAATGATTGTGCATTGTTGAAATCGTATCAATATTTGTCAATGGAATTTTTTCCATTGTTGGAAACTTGGTAAAGTTGTCATTATAGATAACTTCTAATATAATTATAAAGAAATTTGTCATGATAACAATGAAAAGGAACACTTAAAGTTGAATTTTTCATTGTTGTGGGAAAATTACTTATTTTAAGATTTCTTCATTGTTGAAATCGTGGGAAATTTTGTCACTATAAATTTTTCCTTTGTTGAAGGATAAGTTCATTTTCACATTTTAAATATTGTCCATTGTTGAAACCGTATCAATATTTGTCAATAGAATTTTTTCTATTGTTGGAAGCGCGGGAAAGTTCTCATTATAAATAACTTCTAATATAATTGTAAATAAATTTGTCATCATAACAATTGATAAGGATGAATTAAAGTCTAATTTTTCATTGTTGCAGGAAAAATTTATTATTTTAAGATTTCTTCATTGTTGAAAGCGAGGGAAAATTTGTCACTATAGTTTTCTATTGTTAAACGATAGTGACAATTTTATGTTTTATTATGATTGTTCATTTTTGAAAGCATATCAATATTTGTCAATGAATATTTTTCTATTGTTTGAATCGTGTAAAGTGGCCATTATAGTTAACTTCAAATATAATTATAAATAAATTTGTCATAACAACAATTGAAAAAGGAGGACGAAGCCCAGCAAACATAGAACTGTTGGCTACTTCTGGGGCCTATATTGGCATTTATGGCCAGTGATGGCACATCCATTGAACAGTATTGGCCCATTGCTGGATGTTTGAAGTACGGCATCACATCGATTCAGGAATACCGGTCCAGTATTGGATCTTTCAAGTATTTTAGGGCTACGAAATAAAGATGGGAAATCTTTACTGGTCCGTTACTTCCAAACTGTTTAAAGTTCTAGTAAAACTGGATTTTCATTGGGCCATTTTTGTTCAACCAGCCAACCAGCAGACCTTAGTTTGTATATTTAACAATTAGTGTTTGGCAACAGTAGGCGCAAATCTTGGAAGATCTACCCATCCCTACGCGCCGTTGGGGCCTCCGTGGCCGAGTGGTTAAGACACCATTCCGCTAATCGCTTGTGAGCGTAGGAGTCAGGTCGGCGGGTTCGACTCCCGCCAGCTCCATTGCACACACTTTGTGGAGCTCGCGGATGTAACTCTCTGGTGTTGTAAATTTCCTTGTGGCTATCTCATCCATGTATATTGACGATGACTTATAAGCGGGCACTTGATGTCAAGCACACAAGTCAGATGTATGTTCTCAATAAACAATACGCGCCGTTAGGTTCGGCTGTTGATTTCTGATTATCTGAAATCTGAAGGTAAGATGATTTACTATTAATTAGTATTTTATATTTATTTCTATAGTTTTCTATTTTAATACACTTATTAGCATTGTAAAAGTGCCATAGAGTCGTTGGTATTCAACGATTAGAACTAAAAGAGAAGCGATCGCCATTACATTACGCCGTTGCTTTTGTTTTGAGGGATAAATAAGAACGAATATTTTAAAATTAAATATATATTTAAATGTAATCATTATGTATAGTATGCGTATGCTCGTGTAAATATTTTTTCAACTGACCGAATTAACTTTATAAACGATACTGTTATAAAAAGTTTAATCAGAACTCAGATAGACTTGTTTATTCGAAACACGTTAGGCTTACTTAATGTTTACTTTACAACTATGCAGTAAAAATCTATATTTCAGCAGGATCGTATGCGAATAAGTACTTTCATTTACTTAATATTTTATTTCAATGTGTTTTGTAGTATTTGTAAACTTTTTCTTAAACATTTTTACCATAATTCTTTTTTCAATGATAGAATTCAAATGTATTTTTTTCTCCTTCACTGATTGGTTGATCATAGATGGCTTCTTGTAAGAAGTTTTAAATTTTACAGAAAAACAATTTTATATACATATATAAAACATTACAAAGATTTTGAAAATTTTTATTCCTCTCCTCCCCCAAACATTATGTAATGCAAATATACACAAATATACAAATTTTGGAGTCGACAGTCTTTCGTAAAGTTCATAATTATCAATAAAAACTTCCTATTGATCAATGAAAACATCAATTCTCTTCAATAAAAGTAAATCGCGACAACAAATCAGACCCTATGAAAATAAGTATTAAGTAAAAAACTATTCCAAAAACCCGAATATTTTGCAGTGTTTTGAAACGAATCTTCAGCTGATAAAAAATGTTCTTTCACCTTTTATAGAAATTTAAAAGACGTTTCGTCACAGACACACACACAACAAAATAAATAATATTTTGTGGTAAGATTTATTTTTAAAACCATGGCATTAACAAAGAATTCACAGTTCTGTCAATAGTTTTAGAAGCGACATATTTTGAGATAATCACTTTTATGGAGCAAATGTGTTTAGAAATTTGATCCATGCATGGTTAGTTATAAATCCGGCTTTTAGCAGTTTTCTAATAGATTTCTGTCCATGTGGAGGCCCATGAGCTCTTCTTTCATACTGAATACATGTTAAATCTAACAGGTTATGAGTAACATTTGTTGGAGGCAAGTCCATTGCACCATACAATTTCAAATTTTTGATTTGATCACCAAGATCTGAAAGTAAATAATGAATATAGTGTTGACTCTAAAACAAGAGGGCTGCTATGCGAACACTGTTTTTAAAAGGGACGCTCTTGCATCTTATTCAAAAGACATATTTTGTTGAACTGGTTTGTTTTGAGTCCCCTAAATCAGTAGAATTTTACGCTGTTTTCTCGCGACCGACAAACTAATTTTGTGACATTTTTTTCCTGACTGATGAATTTTGCGATCTTTTCTCGAGAACGATTAACAAATTTCATAATATTTTTGAGATTTTTCTTTCCTTTGATCGATTGATGACTTTTGCTATTCTTTTCTCGGGACCTATAGACAAATTTCTCGGTTTTTTGATGCATTTTTCCCCTGTGACTGATTGAAGAATTTCCCAATTTTCTCACAATCTACAGACAAATTTCACAACATTTTTGAGATCTTTCATTTGACTGGTAAATTTTATGATTTTTTCCTGTGACCGATCGACACATTTGAAATTTTTTTTCCCTGCGACTGTTTAAAGAATTTCAAGAATATTTCCGAGGATCCACTGCTGATTTTCACCTGTGACCCGAATTTTGAGAGATTTTTCTTTTACCAATTGGCAAATTTTGCGACTTTTTCACATGAGCAATTAGCAAAAATCATGTTTTTTTTCCGCGACTGATCGTAATCGACAAATTTTGTATTTTTTCTGCAACTGACTAAAGAATTTCACGATTTCCCCCCCCCCCCCAATCTTTCTGATAAGCCACTGATGAATTTCGCTTTTTTTCCCCTGCAACCAATTTGTGAATTTTAAGATATTTTCTGTCAACTGATTAGCAAATTTTATGGCTATTTCTTGACCGATTAGCAAAAATCACAGTTTATTTTCCCCCAACTGATCGACCTTTTTTTCCGCAACCAGCTGAAGTATTTAACGATTGACTGATTTCACAATTTTTTCCCACTACTGATTGACAGATTTGTATAATATAGATGCATGGCCGCACGCTGTACGCGGAAACTTTTCTGAAAATTCAGAACTTTATGGAAAATATTTTAGAAAAGAAAAACTTAATTTTTTAAAAGTTATTTTCTTGTATCTTTACAAGAAAGTTTTGGATTCATGAAAATTTGCGGTTTTTGATGGATTTATACGTTTTAGAAGGTCCTGAACAAGATTTGACTTTTTAGAAAATGTGAGTCTGTCTGTGTGTTAAAAAAAATTGTAAGCACTCTATTTCAAGAACTAATGCACAGAATTTAATAAAACTTTACATTCAGTTAGACCTTGATATATATTGGTACTGATTTGTTTTTTGTGTAAATCGCCTGACATCTGGTACTGCTATGCGACATTTTTCACGATCTATATCTCAAGAACTAATGCACAGAATTTTATCAAACTTGAGATTCAGTTAGACATTGACATAAATTGTTTTTGATTAGGTTTTGGTGTAAATCTCCCAACAGATGGTGCTAATGCCTAACTATGCTGCGTTTTTCAGGATTTAAAGATTTTAGCGATAGTCATATCTCAAGAACTAATGCACGGAATTTAATAAAACTTCAGATTCAGTTACACCTTGATATAAATTGGTGCTGATTCGTTTTTGGTGAGTTTAAAACCTGAATGAGGTAGAAGAAAGATTTAGGATTGGTACATTCAACTAGTTTTATTTTTATTTCTTTTATTATTTTTTTTTAATATTGAAAAATTAAAAATATTTCTTAAACTTACGTATGATTTATGCTGTGATTATGTATGATGTTTGCACACAATTCAAAGTTTAAAGACACAAAATATTATTGTGATATTACGCAATTTTATTTCTATTTTCTGCAGACTAGAGCTTCGCGGCGATCGGTTTTCCATCAGCAGCTGCAGTGACTTTTTAGCCCGGTGGCAGTGGTTAAATAATTTCATAGTGTTAGAAAACATTTTAAATTGAATTTCTCTAAAATGATTTAAAGCTAAATGTAAATATTTCAAAATACATCAAATTTTAATGAACATCAATCACTGATTGGCGGCGAGCCAAAAATAAATCGTCGTCTGAAAATTTTTAAAATAGAAATAATAATAATAGAAAAAAAACCATAAATGACACAGGGAAAGTGATTTTATTATTTTAACGCACATGTTTGTTCGTTTTTTTTTTCTCAAATCGATTCTATGAATGTACCTCTGCCTACAAAATGTGATTCAGTTGTTTCACAAGCAATGTCACATTATTTCTGCTAACAGAATGACTGGCATTTTGTGCGAAAATGTCACAATATTAAGTATTTGGTTGTTTCTAAATATATTGACAAAATAATTGATAAAAATTCACCCCTTCCTGTCATGAATTTTTAGCTTTATTATTTTTTGAACCAAAATAATTATTTTTTAATATTAATTTTTAATTTAAATGGTAATCATTTAAAACTACTGTTTTTAATTCATATCATCAAAATAATATAATAACACGTAATTTTATTGAACATTAAATTGATTTACTGAAAGTTTTTGGTTTTATATAAGTCTACCGATTGATGAATTTTGCTATTTTTTACATGAATGATTAAAGAATTTTGCGGGTTTTTTTTTTTTTTTTTTTTTTTTTTTTTTTTTTTTTTTTGTTTGTTTCCCTCTGAAGTTCGGCTGACAAATTTTGCCCTTTACTGGTGATTGACTGATAAATTTTGCACTTTTTTACTAAGACTTGAATGATGAATTTCGTTGAAATTGAGAATTTGAATTGTTCTGCGACATACGTCGCCCTTTTAACCATATTCTGCTTTTGGTAAAAACACTTTCTAGAGAACATTTATATTATTTTTGATGTCACTTCTGGCAAAAACTAGTTTCCTCTATCTATGAAAAGTGAAACAGATGAAGAAATCTGTCTGGTGAATATCCCGGTTTGATTGCTCTCTGAAGATCACGAGTGTGTAGTTTTATTGTGTAACAAACGACTACCATGAGTGATCTTCTGCAAGCAAGAACAGTTGGATGTGCTTCTGTGTAGAATAGAGTATCGCTGCTGTGCCGAAAAAGAGGAAAATGAAGTAAGTTTATTGAAGTAACATCAAAAATAATATCGATGTGGAAACAAATTATTTTTGATTTGTATATATACTAAATTATCTAGGTAATCATTACTTAGCTAAATTACGGATTAGTTTGCGGTAGTGAATATCAAATTTTGATAGTTGTATTCTGAAATATCCTTTGGTTCATCGGTAAACATTTCCTTTTTTAAAAATGTTTCTGCAAATTAATTTTAGGTACTTTGTTGTTGTAATGCCCTTCTCCCTATAGGAGAAAATTAGCACTCGCCAATCGGCGAGTAATACTGAAAATTTAGCGATTGACTTTACTGCCACCACTGGTCAAATTTAATAGTCATACTCGCCAATTGCGATGATTGAATGGGAAAAGATTTTTTCCCCGCTGTCACTCTTCAAATTTAAAAACCATTTAGCGAATTTCACAGATTTTTTCCCCAACATTATTTGACGGGTTGTGATTTTTTTTTTTTCTCGAAGCTATTCGACGATATTCGAAATTTTTTACCCCGAAACTAGTTTATGAATTTTGCGATTTTTCCACTATCGGTTAATGAATTTTGCGATTTTTCCGCTATCGATTGACGAATTTCGCGATTTATCGATTAACGAATTTCACTATTTTTTCCATGAACGAAGAAATTTCGCACTTTCTTTCCGCTGATATTCGACAAATTTCGCACTTTATTTTCGCTGCCGTTCGACGAAGTTTGCAATTCTGTTCCGGGATTGTTAGACGAATTTCATTATTTTTCTCCCGAGATCATTTGACGAATTTTGAGATTCCCCCCCCCCCCCCCCCGCGAACCTATTAGACAAATTTCTCGAATTTTTTCACGACAGTTAGACAAAATTAATTTTTTTCCTGCAATGCCTGATTTCTTTCCCGAGACCATTTGACGAATGTCCCGATTTCTTTCCCAATGTCATTTGACGAATTTCGCTGTTTATTCCACAAAAGTTTGACAAATTTCGCAAATTTTTTATCAAGTATTTGTAAATTTGTTATTGGCCAGTGCTGAAACACACTGGCGAGTAAAAAAATCCATGTACTGGCCAGTGAGTAAAAAAGTTAATTTTTACTTATACCTCTCCCACACATTTAATAAGTGTAATTTATACTATAAACACACTAAAGCTAAACAAAACTATTTTGGGCTATGATGTCATGCATTCATGCACAGTTTTAAAAATTTTTAATCTGATATAAAAAGGAAAAAAGTCGCCAAATTTAGGGGATTTTTTCTTTTAATGGTAACTTAGCTATTGTATTGAGTTATTGGTATGGCACGGGCTTGAAAGTCGCGCCAACCGAAAAGTCGCCAAACATCTCTGCGTGAGTGTAACACATCTGTTCCCTATTTTGATTATCATACATTAAAATTTCAAAAATTATGTTTCTAACTGTGGTTTTCATGGTGAAAACCAAATTTTGATAATTGCATTCTGAACTATCCTGTGATTCATCGGTAACCATTTAATTTTTATAAAAATCCTGTTGCAAATTAAGTAATTTTAAGTACTTTGTTGTTCTTAATCACTATAATTTCTTTATATCTCTATTAACAATTATTGTATGTTCAGAAGATTGGCTTCATATTATGCAGAAAAATGTGCACTACTACTCATTGACCTCAAAATCGAATTTTAGACCATATTAAAGGTTACTGTCCCCTTTGCATTTAAGGAGAAAATTATAATTTTTAAACATTTATAATATGGACTAAAATTTGATTACAATATTGTAATCAAATTTTAGTCCCTATTACAATTGTTTAAAAATTATAAATTTCCATATTAAAACTATACACCTTTTAGTATGGTCTAAAATTCAATTTTGAGGTCAATGAGTATAGTGCACATTTTTCTGCATAATATGATCTAATGACCTTTAATATTGGTCCAATACATGTCCTATAAAGCACTGAAAAATACTAGATACTGATTTAAATAGCCTTCATTGGGCCAGCTAAGTAGATTCAATCATGTATGGCTATTCCTTATTGGGCCAATATTTACCCTTTGAAGCATTCATGAAATTGTGATGAAAATAAAATTTTCTACATTGGGCCTGTACTTGCCCTTTAAGTAATGATAAATACATATACTGGACCAACACTCTTCCATTAATGCATTTATTAATGGTATTGGCATTACGGTATCTGCCCAGTAAATGTCCGCACTTAAGGGCCAATAAATTAAAGACGGACACTTTTTTAACGGTGCCATTACGGCTAACTGGTATTGGGGCAGCATTGTAATTTTTGGTACAAACGCATTGGCCCTTTTCTGGGCTATGCTGGTCATGTTTGCTGGGAGTTTTCATTGTTGCGGGAAAAAAATCATATTTTAAGGTTTCTTGATTGCTGAAAGCGTGGGAAAATTTGTCACTATAAATTTTTCCATTGTTAAAGGATGGGGACAATTTCATGTTTTAATGATTGTCCATTGTTGACACCGTATCAACATTTGTCAGTGGAATTTTTTCAATTGTTGGAAACTTGGTAAAGTTGTCATTATAGATAACTTCTAATATAATTATAAATAAATTTGTCATGATAACAATTGAAAAAGGATGACTTAAAGTCGAATTTTTCATTGTTGCGGGAAAAATTACTTATTTTAAGAGTTCTTCATTGTTGAAATCGTGGAAAATTTAGTCACTACAAATTTTTCCTTTGTTGATGGATAGGGACATTTTCACATTTTAAATATTGTCCAGTGTTGAAACCGAATCAATATTTGTCAATAGAATTTTTTCCATTGTTGGAAGCGCAGGAAAGTTCTCATTATAGATAACTTTTAATATAACTATAAATAAATTTGTCATAATAACAATTGAAAAAAGAAGACTTAATGTCGAATTTTTCATTGTTGTGGGAAATTTATTTTATTTTAAGATTTCTTCATTGTTGAAAGCGTGGGAAAATTTTGTCACTATAAATTTTTCCATTGTTAAAGGATAGGGAAAATTTCATGTTTTAATGATTGTGCATTGTTGAAAGAGTATCAATATTTGTCAATAGAATTTTTTCCATTGTTGGAAGTTTGGGAAAGTTGTCATTATAGATAACTTCTAATATAAATATAAATAAATGTTTCATAATAACAATTGAAAAGGATGAATTAAAGTCTAATTTTTCATTGTTGCGGGAAAAATTTGCTTATTTTATGATTTCTTCATTGTTGAAAGCGTGGGACAAATTGTCTATACATTTTTCCATTGTTAAAGGATAGGGACAATTTCATATTTTAATGATTGTGCATTGTTGAAACCGTATCAATATTTGTCAATAGAATTTTTTGCATTGTTGGAAGCGTGGGAAACTTCTCATTATACATAACTTTTAATATAACTATAAATAAATTTGTCATAATAACAATTGAAAAAAAAAAGACTTAATGTCGAATTTTTCATTGTTGTGGGAAATTTTTTTTATTTTAAGATTTCTTCATTGTTGAAAGCGTGGGAAAATTTTGTCACTATAAATTTTTCCATTGTTAAAGGATAGGGAAAATTTCATGTTTTAATGATTGTGCATTGTTGAAAGCATATCAGTATTTTTCAAAGAAAGCCTTTCGGTTCTTGAAAGTGTGGGAAAGTTGTCATTATAGTTAACTTCTAATATAATTATAAATAAATTTGTCATAATAACAATTGAAAAAGGAGGACTTAAAGTCGAAGTTTTAATTGTTGCGGGAAAAAATTCATATTTTAAGGTTTCTTTATTATTGAAATCGTGGGAAATTTTGTCACTATAAATTTTTCCTTTGTTGATGGATAGGGACATTTTCACATTTTAAATATTGTCCAGTGTTGAAACTGAATAAATATTTGTCAATAGAATTTTTTCCATTGTTGGAAGCGCGGGAGAGTTCTCATTATAGATAACTTTTAATATAACTATAAATAAATTTGTCATAATAACAATTGAAAAAAGAAGACTTAATGTCGAATTTTTCATTGTTGTGGGAATTTTTTTTTATTTTAAGATTTCTTCATTGTTGAAAGCGTGGGAAAATTTTGTCACTATAAATTTTTCCATTGTTAAAGGATAGGGAAAATTTCCTGTTTTAATGATTGTGCATTGTTGAAAGCGTATCAATATTTGTCAATGGAATTCTTTCCATTTTTGGAAGTTCGGGAAAGTTGTCATTATAAGATAACTTCTAATATAAATATAAATAAATTTTTCATAATAACAATTGAAAAGGATGAATTAAAGTCTAATTTTTCATTGTTGCGGGAAAAATTTGCTTATTTTAAGATTTCTTCATTGTTGAAAGCGTGGGACAATTTGTCTATACATTTTTCCATTGTTAAAGGATAGGGACAATTTCATGTTTTAATGATTGTGCATTGTTGAAATCGTATCAATATTTGTCAATGGAATTTTTTCCATTGTTGGAAACTTGGTAAAGTTGTCATTATAGATAACTTCTAATATAATTATAAAGAAATTTGTCATGATAACAATGAAAAAGGAACACTTAAAGTTGAATTTTTCATTGTTGTGGGAAAATTACTTATTTTAAGATATTTTCATTGTTGAAATCGTGGGAAATTTTGTCACTACAAATTTTTCCTTTGTTGAAGGATAGGGACCTTTTCACATTTTAAATATTGTCCATTGTTGAAACCGTATCAATATTTGTCAATAGATTTTTTTTAATTGTTGGAAGCGGGGGAAAGTTCTCATTATACATAACTTCTAATATAATTATAAATAAATTTGTCATAATAACAATTGATAAGGATGAATTAAAGTCTAATTTTTCATTGTTGCCGGAAAAATTTATTATTTTAAGATTTCTTCATTGTTGAAAGCGAGGGAAAATTTGTCAATATAGTTTTCTATTGTTAAACGATAGTGACAATTTTATGTTTTATTATGATTGTTCATTTTTGAAAGCATATCAATATTTGTCAATGAATATTTTTCTATTGTTTGAATCGTGTAAAGTGGCCATTATAGTTAACTTCAAATATAATTATAAATAAATTTGTCATAACAACAATTGAAAAAGGAGGACGAAGTTTTCATTGTTGCGGGAAAAAAATCATATTTTAAGGTTTCTTGATTGCTGAAAGCGTGGGAAAATTTGTCACTATAAATTTTTCCATTGTTAAAGGATGGGGACAATTTCATGTTTTAATGATTGTCCATTGTTGACACCGTATCAACATTTGTCAGTGGAATTTTTTCAATTGTTGGAAACTTGGTAAAGTTGTCATTATAGATAACTTCTAATATAATTATAAATAAATTTGTCATGATAACAATTGAAAAAGGATGACTTAAAGTCGAATTTTTCATTGTTGCGGGAAAAATTACTTATTTTAAGAGTTCTTCATTGTTGAAATCGTGGAAAATTTAGTCACTACAAATTTTTCCTTTGTTGATGGATAGGGACATTTTCACATTTTAAATATTGTCCAGTGTTGAAACCGAATCAATATTTGTCAATAGAATTTTTTCCATTGTTGGAAGCGCAGGAAAGTTCTCATTATAGATAACTTTTAATATAACTATAAATAAATTTGTCATAATAACAATTGAAAAAAGAAGACTTAATGTCGAATTTTTCATTGTTGTGGGAAATTTATTTTATTTTAAGATTTCTTCATTGTTGAAAGCGTGGGAAAATTTTGTAACTATAAATTTTTCCATTGTTAAAGGATAGGGAAATTTTCATGTTTTAATGATTGTGCAATGTTGAAAGCGTATCAATTTCTGTCAATGGAATTCTTTCCATTTTTGGAAGTTCGGGAAAGTTGTCATTATAAGATAACTTCTACTATAAATAT